>OY979708.1:7500-754370 GCA_963855925.1 Inga laurina | reverse complement strand
CCATTAAGGGCCATCTATGTTTCCCAGCTCTATAAATGTAGGGCTTACGTTTATCATTTTTATTTAAACTAATTCGCTCAATATATAAATCAATACATAATCTAATGTTGCATATAAATATTTTAGAGAGACCATATTTAGCTTCTTTAATTTTTTAAAATTAAGTAAATATGTTTTATAGTAAATACCACATGAGTACTAAGTTAAGGGAGGGGAAAATTGCAGTTAGGTCACGGGGAAGAGAAAACACGACAAAATTGTCTCTTAAAATCTCAATATTGCATTTAAGTCCAGTGGGACTTTTTTATAATAAATTTCAATTGTCAAATGTCTATAAATTTGTCAATGGAAACTCATAAATTTATTAGTGAAATTAAAATTTATTGTAAATAAATCCTACGAGGCTTAAATACAATTTTAAAGACCTATTTTATTATATTTCCTCTTACTCGAAACCCTGATACAATTTTCCCTTAAAGAAGCCTAAGAGGAGAAAAGCGGAAGCCACTTATTAATAATCGTTTAAATATAGTTTCTTTCAAATAATCAAATCCTCTCACCACGACGTTGCGTAAACTGAGCTATACTTCATTTTAAAATAATTTCTTTCAAATAATCAAATCTTCTTATCACATTCAATTAAGGATTTATTGAATTTATTTAAAATTTTTCTATTTTAAATAGTCTTATACAAGATTTTTCCCAAAAAACACATGTAAATGAGAGACACGAACCTCTATTCAAATGTATAAATTAACTCTTGTAATCTACCCTTTGATCTTATGATCTGATTATTTGACTATAAGTCTCCCATAATAATTAATTATTGCAACAGCACGATCTTTTTTAGCGGGTCAGTTGAGCAACCTATTAGAGCCTAATTAATTACTCTCCCACCCCTAATGTAAGGTCATATTTTTTAATGGGCATGTCTCTTTTTATAACTTATAAGGTCCAATTTGACTGGTCAAAATAATTAATACATTTTTATCTATTTTACTTTCAATTAATTTCATACATTGAATTAATTAAAATATTGACTTATTCCTTTTGTTCTCTCTCACATCATCTTTCATCATTTTTTTAATATTATTCTCTATTGCTCATTCATAAAAAATGGCATTTTTTAAAATAAAATCATATTTTTTATATATTTATTACTTTTAATTCCAGTCTAAAATCACACAATTCAGTTAGAAAGATCTTATTTACACTACGGAAATAGGATATTGCAAACGGTATATTATATTCAGCATTGTTGGCAATATTTGTCATTGCTTGATGAATATTGAATGATCTGGTGACTTTCGATTAATCAATAATTAAAAAGGAGGGAAATTAAAAAGTGGGAAACGGAAGGCTTTTCTTACAATGAATGCCCGCTTTATTTAATGACGTTTTCTTTGGGGTTTGTGGACCTGGGATGTTCTTTTCATGGCATACAAGTCAAAAATGATTATGATCCTGTAATTCATAAGCATGAAATGAGAGATTAAAGTACTATTGCGAGTTTGGAACTTTGACTGGCCGCTGATTCCGTAAAAGCCGTACCATAGAGCTAAAATAAAATAAAAGCAAAATTCATGACCCAATGGCAATATTGGGGAAGGACCGAAGGAGAAATAAAAGTATAAAACGAAACGGCAGACGGAAAAATTAAAATAATAATAATAATAACTCCTGACGTTTACCATGATGTCAGCACTCAGCTATTTAGATTTTGGAGTCCCAATGAATCGATGATAAAAAAAAGCGAAAATAAATAATTGGCCTAACAGGGTTTTTTTGATGGATGTGGAAGTAGAATTGAAATTGGAATTAGAACTGGAAGTGGATTTTAAAATATGTTTGATTGGAGGATGGAAATGAAATATAATTTTTAACTAAAATATGTATTTATAATATAAAAATATTAAAATGCCCTCTAATAGGAAAAAATTTATTTCATTTACCCTTGCAATCTGAACCACCGCCCATTTGTCCGACCGCCACTCTTGTCGGAAACGCAGCGGCAACCCTCTGAATGCCTTTCATAGTGGCAATACCAATTCTAGAGAAATCACAGAAATCGAATGCAAGAGGGTGGCAATACCAACCCAGCAATCTTGATCCTCATTTACAAATCTAACGCACCAGAACTAGAGAAATAATAGAAATCGAAATCGAAATTGGAGGAAAAAATTAGAAGCTTGAACCAGCAATCTGAACCGTCGTCAACTGCTTTTGTCCGACCTCCACTCTCGTCGGAAACGCAACCTATCGAATACTTTTCATAGTGGCAATACCAGTGCCAGAGAAATCATAGAAATCAAATGCAAGAGGGTGGCAATACCAACCCAGCAATCTTATCCTCATTTACAAATCGAACGCACTAAAACCAGAGAAATCATAAAAATCGAAATTGAAATCAGAGAAAAAAATTAGAAGATTGAACCAGAGAAATCAAAAAAATCAAAATCGAAGCACCTCGACTTGAACCCAAGTAAACCGCGTCGCTGCCAGACACTCGCACCCGTTGTCGGAAATAAATGATGAGGTCATTGTTAAGGATGATGTAGTTGCTGCCGTGAGAGAAGGTATGGGAGATGAGGGCAATGGCGGCGACTCATGGATCCATCGTCACCTATGCTCCTCTGTTGTCAGTGCTTCTACGTCATCGTCGATGCTCATCCACTGCCACCATTTCCAAATCTCTCACCGTCTTAGAGGGTAAAACGGTCTCAACCTTTGAGTTCCAATGGACCTGGGTCAGCTCCATGGGGGTTGGGTTGGAACCTACTTCCATCGATTTTGGTGGAAGTGAGCTCCACTAGGAAGTAAGTTCTCAGCTATCAAACACACCAAACACATGGTTCCACATCCACTTCCATTTCTCAAGCCTTGGTTCCCACATACCAAATGAGGCATAGATTTTTCTGGATTCTGAGTTGGAGTCTAAAAAAAGACACCGGCATAAGGAGAAGCAGCCTCAGATGTTAGACAACCGTATATTGGATAATGATATTAAAATAGAGTGAGCCCATATTATTTGATTATGCTGATGCGTTTTGGGGGGAAATGCAACGATTTTTTAAAAGATCAGAAGAATTTTGACCCTAAAAATTTGCTGAAAATGTTTTTAAAAAATTATAAAAGATAAAAAAAATTGATGATGACAAAAAGGCTGATACATTTTATATCATTTGTTATTTTACAGTTATGAATGTGATATTATTTCATTAAAAACTTTATATATTATGCTGTTATGAAGTCAATAATTAGACTTATTATGAATTTATTTATTACATGCATTATTGTATATACATGTAATTATTTTTTATTTAATCATCACATTATCACTTTTGCCATGATTCAAATCAATTCAACCGTGGAGATTAAAGATGGGATGTCGTTTCTGATTTAGGGTTAATTTGATAAAGTAGTAGAAAAGTACGTTCACATAAGTTGAGACAAAACTTCTTTCACGAATTTATATCATATATTACAGATCACGTTGGAAAAGAAGCTTCTGCCGATAAACCAGACGGGCATTTAGCATTCCCTCCTACTTCTAAAATATTGGTTTGAATCACGGGATAAGAAATCAGGTTTATCTGATTCGAATTTCCTGCAACGTTGGTTGATGGAGTCACATATAAATGCCAATAATAGTGAAACACCTTATAAATTATAATGACAAATGTTTATTGCTATGGATGTATATATCTGTGAGTGTGATATTTACAATTATTTTTAACATATATAAGGCGGTTGGTGGACACCTGTAAAATGAATTGGAAAGAATATTAATAAATTAAGCCAGGGACATCTATAAAAGACAAAAAAAAAAAAAAAATCCATGTGAACTTCTAAAACTCATAAAAGTCTATAACACTTGTAGAAGATAGAAAGATCATAAGTAGGAATATAGAATTTTGAAGTTTACGTGTTTTTACCAAAAATATGCACCTCTTTCTTCTTTCTATTTCTCACTTCCTTCTCTCTTCACTCTCTATTTTCTTCCACATCGGCACTCAACTCCACCACTCTCCTCCTCTATCAAACTTCATCAAAGAAGATGATGAATATTGTTTCCTCTGCCTCCCTCTGTAAATCATTGAACCTAAGGGAAGCAGATGCAAAATAGAGAGATAGCCATCCTCAAGCCCAGCCCTTAATTGCACTCCCTCCTCTTTGGTTCTTGCTCGCCTCTGCTTCAAATGCCCAAAGTTGAGGATGACGAACAATGATTCAATAGTAAAGCCGCCTCTCTTCTCTCTTTCTCACACCTCCTTGGTTATATGATTTGCTTGTGAGAAATGATGAAGACAATGAACTCCCGAAGAAGATAATGAATAGTGGTGTTTAGCGGCTGATCGTGCTCTCCTCTTCTCAGTCATGGTTGTATGAGAATTCGACCCACGCCAAAGTCTGCAATTTTGACTCCGTACACCGACATATCCATCGTGAAGTCCAGATCCTTGTGATCATACAAGATCGTTCTCAACGTCTTTCGTTTCTCTCATTCCCCTTTTATCTTCTCTCTTCAGCTCTTTTCTCTCCACCACCATGCTTGATATTGATTGCCATATACTTCATTGTTTATTTTGGGAATCTTTCTGGTTTGGCTTTCTCTGATGTTGGAGTCCATTAACTGTTGGGTATGGGAGGAAAGAAGGTTGAAGAAGAGTTTTGAGTTGTGACTAATTGAGTAATAAAAATGACTAAAAGAGTAATGATTTTTATAAAATCTATAAGTACTGAAAATATGTGTTGGGTTATGCCAATTGAATAATGAGATTGACGAAATTAATAACGGTGTTGATAAAATTTATAATGATTTTGACAAAATCAATAAATACTAATAAAATGTGTAAAAGAATTGACAGAGTTTTGAATTAGGACAAATTGAGTGGTGAGATTGACTCAAGAAGTAATGGTTTTGACAAGATCAGTAAGTACTGATAATATGTGTAAAAAAATTGAGTAATGAGACTTTTTAGTCCTTTCCTTCAAAGATCAAAAACCCAAATTCCCACCCCACTCCCTCTCTATTCTTTGCATGTGTTAATAAACTTTTTTGGGTTTTGGAAGTTGAAATTGTATTTATATGTCTTTTTTCCTAATTTAAATAATTGAATTTATTTTCAATATATAATTATTTTAAATATTTGTCCCAAGGTGATTTAGGTCCCTGCTCTCTCCATTGTAAATTGCTTCATTTTTTATTTGTTCTTAATAGAGGGTGAGTTTTAGAGCAACTATGAAAGTAAGATTCTTGCTTGCTGGCCCACCCTTGTCTTAATTTAATGATGATCATTACAAGACAAATGGCTTATATTTTTGTATCAAGTAAAAATACTACAATTAATGTTGATTCGTTACATACTCCTTTAATGCTTGATATACAAGTTAAACAACTAGTTTGTAGTAGAGATGTTCAAAACCCAGGTTAGAACCGAAATCCCCCAATCTCGATTCTCAGTTTTGGTTTTTGGCCGAGATGCAAATTGTATCCCAATCCTTATCCCGGTAATCTTGGAATCGGGACCAGGACCAAACCGGAAAATCCTGATTTTTTTAAAATTAAATTTAAAAAATATTATTATATTAGTTAAATTTTTTATAATATAATGTTTAAAGTGATCATTTTAACGCCTAATAAAGTCATAATAATTACAAAAATTGATCTAAAATCGAAAAATAACATTTTATTATTATTATTATGATCACCATCATCATCTTCGTTATTATCTTTATATATTATATTGTTAGAATTAATATCATGATATATATGATTTAACTCTAACTAAAGATGCAGTACAGATCTTATCAAATGATGATTTAGTTTATGGGGGAAAAATACAAAAATAAAAGAATAACCTAATTTGTAATGTAAGACATAAACAAAAACCGGGACGAGGGTTAGGACTGGGATCTCAAGGGTGATCTTGATCCCGACCCTGGTCTCAATCCCGGTTCTAATATATCCTGGCCCCAGTTGTCTCGGGATAGGACGCAAAATTCCATAGATCAAAATATCTGGGACCAGAATAGTTTGAACACCCCTAATTTATAGATAAAAAATTGAAATATGAGCTTAAGTACCACAATAAACCCTATCTAGCTTCTACATTTGAAATGGGAAATAATCATTAGTTATTAAAGGGAGAAGTAAATAGATCCAGAAAAAGAAATGGTCCATCGACCAACCAATAGAACCCACGCTTTGTCTTTTACGGATTGGTGTGTCCTAGTTTTTGTCTCTGTTTTTTTCTTTCAAAATTGGAACCAAATTTATTCGTGCTCCGATGATAATTGAAGGGACACCACATATGGCAAACAGTCACTACACTACTAAAAAAGGATTTTGACGAGAAGATAAGCATTGAGGATTGATTCCTCCAAATCCGTAATCGAATTAGAATTATATGAGAAATTGTGTGAAAGGGGCATGTGAGGTGTTTGAAGGTTAGGGCGCATTAGTGCCACTTAGGATCCTATGCATTCGTTAAATACAATCACATTTTAATCTTATTTATTACTCCTATTTCAGTATCAGTCTCCTGCCCTTCAATTTCCCCTCCTCACTGTGTTCCCACAAAGACCGTGCTTTCAAATTTCAACATCAATTATTCCCCATCAAACTTAAGTACCACCCCATTATTTTCTCAGAAAGGGAAATATCAATTAATCCATACAGTGAAAAGGTAAGGTGGAATAATACGGATTATACATGATCAAGCATAAAAACCAAACCCTTCTATATAAAGTATGAACAATTAATTTATACAGATATTTTAGGGTCCCATCCTTTTGAAACATGCCAGCAAGAAGACGAGTGAGAGAGAACACACACACACACAAACGTACGCATTCAACATTTTGTTACGTGACCAATAAATTGTACTCCTATTAGTTGTGGGCTCATACTATCCTAAGTCCCAACCAAACAGATAAAAGCCATTATTATACATTTATTTCAAGTGCGTAGGCCCTCAAGTGTATGCTCTAGACAGCACTTTAATTTATTTGTTAGGAAGAAAAAGTAACGAACTCCACTAAATTTAAACTTGATAGGTTCCTCATCTCCCTTTTCCATTGTCCTTCAGGGTGTGTTTGGTGTGAGGGATTTGGAGGGGAAGGAAAAGGAGGGAAATTTTTTATGAGTTGAGTTTTAAAAGATCGAAGAAGTGGGGTAATAAAATTTTAATAAAGAGAATATATAAGATAAAAGAGTAAGAAAAATTAATTAAAAATTTATAACCCAACTTCTCTAATATTTTTTTAAATTCAACTTAAAAAAATTTTCTCTCCGCTCACTTTCCGTCCCTCCCCTTAGACCAAACAAGTCCTCAGACACAAACCAAAAGCAAGATGATGCGATAGGTCTGTTTACTCGAGATAATCTTGAATTTTTCAATGCAAATGATTGGAGCAACCTACTTTTGCAAGAGAGAAAACGAAGGAAGCAGGGACATAGATGGTTTACAGTTTGCAGGGGGTGTCCCAGAAAACAGATCATGAGAGGGAAAGAGGCACATGTTTAGCCGAAGGATTAGGGCACAATGGCATGTGAAGGAAAAGATGCCAAATGGTTTGGTTAATAAATCAAAGGAAAGAGGAGGCACTGTCTGGCGGATGCTTAATAATAACAAGGCCACTGCAAGTGGTAAGGCAACGACCACGACATCTAAATCAACTTATCCAAACACCCACCTAAGCTCCAACTTCACATTTCATGTTCATGCATGCCCATGGCCTGCTTCATTTAATTCCCGAAAACATACCACTAAACCTCCCATGTGATTGCATTGACTCAAATTAATTTCCTTTTCAATGTGAGTTGCTGGCCTGCTTAATTTTGTTTAATTTCAAAAATATAAATATCATTTTTCATGCTAACAGTTTATTTTATTTTATTATAGTCGTAATATCTCGTTCATGGTGATGGGAGGCGAACCAAATACTCGCCTACTCCCAGCAGGCTCTTTGCACCGGCTGCCACCCAGAATCAACAAGCCACCATTAGTTGGGCTAATCTCCGTTCGGGCTTGGGCCCTCCAATTAGTTGTGGGCCTAATTTTTCCCAGGAGGGCCTGAAAAACTGGACCACTTAGCCCAATATTTATATTTACCATACCTGTGCGGGGAATAAGCGTTTTTTCCTTCTTCTTTGATACAAGAGCGGGGAATAAACGTTTACGGCAATAACCATTCACTTTTAAACCAAAAGAATTAGGTAAAGCATGCACACCTTGGTAATAGGCGAGTGTCACTAACAAGCTGTTAGTTAAAATGGTAAGCTGTCTTCATTAATTAAATAAAAAAAATTCATGTTTAAGAGAGGATTTTTTTCATTTCTTAAGAAAATTGTATCAAACGTTATTTTTATGTGCAGTTGGTGCTAATGCTGGACAAGAGCCATGAATCGGGCAATCGAAAACAGGAAAACTCAAAAGAAGTAGGTATAAGGCCACCCGTAGGCCAGGTGGGCAAAAAGCAACGAATTAGCAGCTGACACGTAGCGCATGCTCAGAGCACCGTTAGAAAGTGGAAGGGAAAAGATAAGTTGGATGAGAAAGTGTGATAGCGCTCATGTTCCACTCTCCGAAACAAGACAAGTAAGCAACCGTCCTGTGAGTTTTCGTTGGTGCATGATGGCTTGTGCCATTTTTCGGTTCTAGTCTCCACCATCTCTTCAATTCTTTCCTTATATAATTCCTCTTCCAATAACCCCTTGGTCCCTCTAACCTAACCTCCTTACCTCTCCGTTCTTCAACTACGTGACAAACTTTTCAATTTCGGTATCTCCTCCACACTCGCATCTGCTGATGCTCTATTTTCGCCTACCTTTTATTCCGTGTTGCCTCATTTTGATCCCTCTATTCGCCCTCAAATTCATGGCCTTTCTTTAATTTACTTCCAACACAAACTTCATCTTTTTCTTTGTTTCTCAACTCTAATTATGGCTTCTTCAATTCTTTACCCGGCGACCTCCCTCCCTGGAACTCGAGGACACTCTGCTTGGTTCTGGGTCCCCCGTAGCCGCTTGGTAAAGACCACTCACAAGAGTCGGGTTAGCTGCTCTTTGGATAGCAATGTTTCCGACATGAGTGTTAACGGTTAGTAATTCTTTCTCCAGCCATCGGTTTTGCTGCCCATGCTTTATGTTCTTTTAGGAGATGAAATTTTGACTGTGTTTGGGGATTTGGTCAATTTTTTGGAAAATCAATTCACTTTGAGTTTAACATGGTTACACACACTATTCTTTCTTTGTTTTATTTGGGACGACAAGGGGAGATGGGGGGAGTGAAATTACCACAACAATAGGGGATGATTACTGAGCATGATTTCTCTTTTTTTTTTTTTTCTTCTATGTTGGTTTAATTTAATTCTTTTTTCTATTTTTCCTGAGCTTCGTGCTGTTCTTCACTGCAATCCTCGCACCTCGTTTCTGATTTATGTCGGCGGGTCACTGGAGACTGAGTTTAGTAAATGTTTTTATGAAGTGATATTGAGGGTCCTTGTTACTAAGGACCTGAAATTATAAGAAATTGTTTAATTAACTATCCTTCGAAGTTTGATAAAATAATTGGTTTACATCCAGCGCCAAAAGGGCTGTTTCCTCCAGAACCTGAACATTATCGAGGACCCAAGCTAAAAGTTGCCATTATAGGAGCTGGGCTTGCGGGTATGTCAACTGCAGTGGAGCTCTTGGATCAAGGACACGAGGTTAACTCCTGCCATTTTTATTTTTTGGGTTTGTTTGTGGTACAGAATGCACTAGGATTTTCTAGCTAATGTCAACTCACGTTGTTATTCCTTAAAATTCTCTCATTCAGGTGGATATATATGAGTCCAGAACTTTCATCGGAGGAAAAGTTGGTTCCTTTGTTGATAAACAAGGAAATCACATTGAGATGGGATTGCATGTTTTCTTCGGTTGCTACAACAATCTTTTCCGTTTGATGAAAAAGGTTAACAGAGTTTGCTAAGAGTCGCTTGGCTTGTCTATCATCTTTCTTACTTGCATTCTATCTGTCTTTATTTTTGGCCATGAAACCTGTTTTCTGATTGCCCCTTTTTCCAGTTATCTGATTGGTTTTCGTGCTTTCATGATTAGGTGGGCGCAGATAAAAATCTTCTGGTGAAGGAGCACACACACACTTTTGTAAACAAAGGAGGACAAATTGGAGGTATGGTTTAGGGCTGACCTTTTGGATCTGATTTTTCCTTGCTACGTTCAATATTTATTTCACTAATAATTTTTCCCATTTCCATAAGTGTGCCACATCCGGAAATTTCATGATGTGTTGTTCATAACTTAATTTGCCAGTGCAGAACTAGATTTCCGCTTTCCCATTGGGGCACCACTGCATGGGATAAATGCATTTTTGTCCACAAATCAACTCAAGGTAATGTCATAATAAATTCTGTGTTAATCTGGTTGCATTTCTTGATCATACTTGCTGTTAAGAAACATGGTTCCACTTGATAATAATGCACAGCATTACTTTCTCCAAAACTCTGCTTGACGTCAGAGAGAAAAAAGTCACCATTCGCTTAACTTGGCGTACTCGTTAATTTATTAAAAGATTATATTTATTCAGTGTCATCAATGAGACTAACTTCAGACTTAATTGCTATTTGCAGACTTATGATAAAGCTAGAAACGCTGTTGCTCTTGCACTGAGTCCAGTTGTCAAGGCTCTTATTGATCCGGATGGTGCATTGAAGGATATACGGGATTTAGATAGTGTAAGAGGGTTTCCCCCCTGTTAATATTCATCCCTTCTTGACGGAGTTTCTTCATCACGTGCTAACCTACTTTTCAATTTGGGCGTTTTCCACCTGTTCCCACCCCACATACATGCTTATCCATAACAATCTCACAAAATTATGAAAAGGGAGCAAGTGGGAGGAGTGTTCATTGGCCTTAGTCCATATACTTAATGAAATAAATATACTGATGCTTTCCCTTTGTTTTAACTTTCATTCCTCATTTACATGTATGTTGTGCAGGTTAGCTTTTCTGATTGGTTTTTGTCCAAAGGTGGCTCACGTCTGAGTCTCCAGAGAATGTGGGATCCAGTTGCATATGCCCTTGGATTTATTGACTGTGATAATATCAGTGCTCGTTGTATGCTCACCATATTTGCTTTGTTTGCCACAAAAACTGAGGCTTCCCTTCTGAGAATGCTGAAAGGTTCACCAGATGTGTATTTGAGTGGCCCTATACGAAAGTACATCACAGACAGAGGGGGCAGGTATAATTTTAATACGAAATGTTGCCTAGACTTTAAAAATTCCTCCCTGGTTAGAATCTCATACATTGCTTGAACAGGTTTCATCTTAGGTGGGGATGCAGAGGGATACTTTATGATAAATCTGCTGATGGGAGTATATATGTTACAGGACTTTCTATGTCAAAGGTGATATATTTTGTCTTTTCTGAAGTTTTTACATGCTTCTTCATCATTCTTTTAAGTGACATTCCCAAGATAAAACTGTTGAAACTGTGAAAGTATTGGGCCTTTGCACTGGAACAATGATGGTTATACTTCAGATAAACAAGTAATCCAAACTTAGCTTTTATATTTAGAAACAAACTCTGACATTAAATGTTATCATGCCATCAATCTCACAAGTCAACCCTTATTAATACTAACAGTTATATCCGTGCCTAGTATCTTATCCTGCATCCTGCCTTGGGATAGCTACAGTCCTGAGCATCATGCAGTGAAATTTGTTGCCAAACCTGCCCGGCATTGATCACTTAAAACATTTCAATGAGGTTCGTGAAAATTGACATACCAAACATAAATTGACAAACTTATCGTGGTGAGACTCTAAGAAATTGCTGGTACTTGCAGATCGAATTGTTGGTTTATTTTTTCTTTAGAAAAACAATATTTTCCCTTCATTCTTCCACGAGGAATATGTGCAACTTACGATAATATCTTCTTGAAGTTAACATCTCTTACTTTATTGTTTCTCAGGCTACTAACAAAAAAATTGTAAAAGCTGACGCTTATGTTGCAGGTTAGAAACAGTAATCCATAGTTATTTTTTGTATTATATGCCCATACTGCGGAAATAATTTCCAATGCCTTGGAATGTCACTGACATGATGGCAGCTTGCGATGTCCCTGGGATTAAAAGACTCATTCCATCAGAGTGGAAGGAACAGGAATTTTTCAAAAACATATATGAACTAGTAGGTGTTCCTGTGGTCACAGTGCAACTCAGATACAATGGCTGGGTCACAGAGTTGCAGGATCTAGAAAAGTCAAGGTGATTTTCTTGATTTTAAGGTCCATATAGAAACTAGAACACATGCTTTCATTTAACGAGTGACATCTTACCCTTTAAACATTTGAATTGTGGAATTTCTTTATGAATCCTTCCTTTTTGACTGACAGGCAACTGAGGAAAGCTGTTGGGTTAGATAATCTCCTTTATACTCCAGATGCAGATTTTTCTTGCTTTGCAGATCTTGCGCTCACATCTCCGGAAGATTATTACATTGAGGGACAAGGATCGTTGCTCCAGTAAGGATTTTACTTCCATACAACAATATGTGGACAAGCTTCTAATTCTAAAACTTCGTCACTAACTCCAAAGCGTGCTTTAGTATTTTATTGTGTGTTGACCCTCTAAGTACATAATGTTATTTCCATTTTTCAGATGTGTTCTGACACCCGGTGATCCATACATGCCCTTGCCAAATGAAGAAATTATTTCAAGAGTCGCTAAACAGGTAGGATTGGGGGGGAAAGCCCTCTTCCCATCAACTACGACAATCACCTTAAAGATGTATTATTGACACTGAAATGTTGTCCGCAAGGAGCTACTACCGTGGTTCTGATACCTGGCGTTTGTTGTGTGTGTTGAGTTGGTTTGTTAGATCTAGATGTCCTTTAATGTGGTCACTTGTATTTTTGGGATTGCTTCAGCTCAGCATTTTCTGTGGTTAAGCGTCATTGATTTTTCACTGTTCTGCTTTACAAAAACTTTATCAGGTTTTGGCACTGTTCCCATCATCTCAAGGTTTGGAAGTGACATGGTCATCTGTGGTTAAGATTGGACAATCTCTGTACCGTGAAGGACCTGGTAAAGATCCATTTAGACCCGATCAGAAGACCCCAGTAAAGAATTTCTTCCTCGCTGGCTCTTATACAAAACAGGTTAGTTTTAATCACCCTGGATTTCCTTATTTTGTAGCATAGTTGTGCCTTGGCCTAAGCACATATGACAACCATGATAGAAGCATGCCAAAATATTTTAATCTGAAATTTATGGATCCTAGAAAGTTATTCTGTCATGTTTAAATTCCTTACTAGGTTCCTGGATTTCTTAATACGATTTATTATAGTGAACTGGCTCCATCGGTTGGAGAAAGAATTTCCTGGTTGCCCTTTATAGTCAGCTTATGCACATCCAATTATGAACTCAATGAGTAAATCACTGCTATACTGACTTTTGTACCTAATTCATTTGAGCCTTTGTCAAACTTTTAATTGTTCTTCAGTTTCTAGAAGTTTCAGAGCAGTTCTGAGATTTAAGTTACATTGGGCATAGGTGACTTGTATAGTTCATTGGTGTGTTTATTACTTGTATGTACATGTTAAATCCTGGAAAGGCTAAAAGATTTAATTTGGGCAGGACTACATAGACAGCATGGAAGGTGCAACGTTGTCTGGCAGGCAAGCTTCAGCGTACATATGCGATGCAGGGGAAGAACTGCTGGCATTGCGCAAGAAGATTGCTACCGAGTTCAAGACCTCCTTCAAACTGCAAATACTACAGATGAATTGAGTCTTGTTTGAGAGACTATCATCCTTACACAAACCACACAAAATTACACTTCATATTTGCCGATTAGGGAATTACAATCATGTGTATTAGGCTCACCCTACATGTAATCCTCGTGAAGAAATGTAAGATTGAATCGAGAAAATAATCACAAAATTTGATTAGTCATCATGGGGTAACCGCTCCATCTGTGCAACTAGCGATGCTTATGACGATGGGTTATCAAATTTACTCAGCTGGTTGCTTAAAGTTATACAATGGCCACTAAGACGCTTCTTAGAATATCAGATTGCCGAACCTTCTTTTTCGTGGTCGCAACAATGAATTGAGATTTGTATCCGCTTCAACTCTGTCAGTTCCAAAATATATCATGTATTCTGGCAGCCATGACAACTCTGGATCAATATGCTAAGAACAGGGAGGGACAGCCTCAAAGCAACGAGGAAACAAACTTTTATTATTTCGATTACACAGAGGAGAAGGAAACACACCAAACGACTAATATGATACAACATCCTTGGAAAGGATACCCAGCACGATCAGAAGAAATGTCATAACGGTGCTCACAGGCAAACTCCTTGTCAATGAAAGGCCGTTGACTTTGATTAGAATTGCAGTATATCATGTATTCTGGCAGCCATGACAACACTGGATCAATATGCTAAAAACAGGGAGGGGCAGCCTCAAAGCAACGATGAAACAAACCTTCATTATTTCGATTACAGAGAGGAGAAGGAAACACACCAAACGACAAATATGACACAACATCCTTGGAAAGGATACCCAGCAGGCCAGCACGATCAGAAGAAAATGTCATAACTTGTATCTGGGTGAGCACAGGCAAACTCCTTGTCAATGAAAGGCCATTGACTTTGATTAGAATTGCGGGGGCTTATCGGCGATCTCCTTGTCAATGGCGTTTCTAGCGGTGTCAAGATCCTCGTCAAAGAACATATCCCAATGGCCATCCCACTTGATGAAAAATTCAGTGTCCTCGTAGTATTTCACTCTGTGCACATCCCCAGGCGGAGTGAACAAGTAATCCCCAACCGTCAAATCGTATCTCTCCTTCTTACTCAAATTCCAAACGCTTTTCTTGCCTTCCATCACCACCAAATCGTGACCAAACGTGTGGTGATGCGCCGGCTCCACGCTCCCCGCCTTGAACCTCACAAAAGCCGACGTTGGGGTTTCTCTCAGAATCTTCATCGACCCACCTGGAATCATATCAATCGGATTCAGTTCTCGGTTCTTCACCAAACAACAAACCGCGCAGGTATCCACCGCAGGAGATGCCTCCCCAATCTTGGGCATCTCCACCAGCGCATTATCGAGAAACGATTGAATTTCATCGGGCCAGGGCTTGTCGTCAGATGCAGGGCATGGGGATTTGAAAGGAGTTTTGAGCCAGGTATCCAGAATTTCAATGGCCGATTCAGGGGGGGTGGACTTGCCGGAGACAGCGAGAACATTGGAATTGTTGATGGAGCGAGTATTTACGGCGTCAGAGGGGCTAAAGCATGCAGCGGCGAAGACGCCCGGGAATTTGTTGGCAAAGATCGAGACGCCGACACCGGTGCCACAGGCGACAAGGCCGCGAATCTCAGGGGAGGAGGAAGACGACGACGAAGACTCGGAAACTCGCCGGCCGACCTCGGCTGCTATTGAGTAGTAAGAGGAAGTTCCCAGATCTTCGACGTCAATGTTAAGGGAACGTAAATGGGAGACTAAAGCATCTTTGAGAGGACAGCCAAAGGCGTCGGCACCCGTGATAATTTTGATAGGGCGATTGGCGGTGGCGGTGGCGTTGGCCTTGGCATCTGCCATGGTGGTGGCTTCAGAGGCTAGCCGGAGATAAAAGGGATTAGAGGCCCGGCCGATGGATGAGTGACACACTCACTGTCTTCACTTTCGATAGTTGATGCTATATGACGAGGAATCTAGAACTGTACCAACAAACGTCAAACGAGCCAAAGATGAACCTGGCCTGGATCTGGGACTAATTGATCAAAACAGTGCTCCTCATGTTTTAAGGCAATTTAGTGTTTATTTGGAATAACAGTAAAAAATAGTTTTTTTTTTTTTGCTATCTGACTTTTAGAAAAGTCAGATAAGAAAAAAATCAGAATGTAGATATAATTTATTTTTAGATTGGCAGTAAAAAAAGTGATTTTTTTTTAATCTTAAATTTATTTAGATTAATGTTTGAAAATCTCGTTTAGATAAAAAATAACTGAAAAAAATATGAATCTTATTGAATACTTTATATATATATATATTGATTGTATATATTGTGATAATTGAAGTAAAAAAATATAAATAAAATTTAATAAAATAAAAAAAATTCAATTATTATTAAAAAGTGTGGATGCAAAGAGCGATCCAACTTGATTTGCTCAGTTATCCTAGCTGAAACAAATTTCAAACGAAATAAAATAAGAACAATGAATTCCAATAGTAGATAGAAGATTATAAATCAACAATATTCTAGCAGTTAGCGATGCAACCCTCGCTGCGTGCTACTGTCAAAAACTATTAAGAGGAAAGGGATTTGACAAGCATCTACTCACCAAATGCAGAGAAAAATGACTTGTATCGACACTCGTACAGGGAGTTCAAGAATTCAGAAAGACAGGGAACTTTGCCAATCACAATCAAGATCTCAAGAGCATCCACTACCTGATTCAGATTAACTAAAGTTAACAAACATGGGAGACATGCTGAACATTTGCTAGGAAAGAAATTTAAAGGAGAACGGAATAGCAGAAAATAAATGGTCCTTGAAAGAAATCAATCACCACGAGTTTAACGACCACACGACGTCCGTCGACCTCAGATCGGAACACCCACCAAAGGATCTGTCCACCAAACTGCAAGGACACACCGCAGATCGCAACACGCAACACCACGCAACTGAATAAGGGATGGATCGGAGAAGGACAGTCGGCCAACGGCCAACCAATCACGGACGGCGATGAGCTTTGCAGCCTCCAACCACATCGACATCAAATGCAAACCACAACCACAAGCACGATAGACACCAAGATAAGGGAGAACAAGCACGGTTGAGGGAGGCGTATGTGAGAAAATGAGAAGAGATGTGACGAAACTCTGAGAAAATAAGCATTAACGAACACAGGTGGGAAATTCGTTGGCCATTAATTGCTCCATTATAACTGATTTCTGTCGTGCCATTATGAAAAAGCTCGAGCTTTGAGCTTCTAATCTTAACCCACAATATCTATAAAAGCTCAATAAAGTAATCGTGAACCCAAACAGGATCATTGAGGCTCACCAGGCTTTTTTTCTCTTACCGCACGTTTTCCCTTCCTTGCACTTTGCCAAACAGACCCTTAATTGGTACCGGCTTTTCTCCTCTAGTCCCCTGCCCTTGCCCTTAACATCCTCTGCCATGACACTGCGCCATTTTGATGTAAAAAATTGAAGTAGAGGATTTTTTATTTTTATTTTTAAAAACAAAATTTAACATTCAGAAGTATATTTTTGTAGCACTATCTATAGGGATGGAAATAGGCTAGGTCTCTATGGCCTAGCCTATATAAAGCTTAGCCTAACCTATTTAGTAAATAGGTCAAGCTCAAGCTCAAGCATATTGTTAGATCTGTTTAAATAAACAGGTCAAGCATATCTTTATAAAGCCTAGCCTACAGGCCTGGCTTATGTAACTTTTTTTTATGTATGCTATTATATAAATATATACAATATCATATAAATAATTTTATAAATTATTTAAAAATTTATTAATTTAACCTTAATTCTAAGTTTCACATCACATTATCATTGCATTCAACCCCTTGCTTTTGTATAAATCATTCACCCTTACCTCTCTTCCTTTCAATCGCTGGAGATAGCAACACTAACTCACTCAGTCTCTCCTAATTTACGCCCTCCACTAAAGCATTATAATTGTTATGAGTTTATTTTAATGTCAAATAAAATATTATAATCTAAGTAAGAGGAGTTTGTCCCAATTTACGTGGGAAGAATAAAAGAGATAAAATCTAGTTTTACATGTCATTTATTATGCTTAGTCAAGTTTAGAAAATATATTTCATTAGTCAACAACAATTAATTTTTTTTATTACTATTTGTTCGGACAATTGTTGTCATTAGACATTCGTTTCTTTTCCTTACTATGCTTTCATAGATGAGAAAATATGTTAGGTTTTTAAGATATAATGTAGAATTGTATATAAACGTGTGAGTTATATGTGAATTTGGAGGTATATATTTTAAAGGCTATTTAAGGGCCTACATTTTAAGTAGGCCTTTAAAAAGGCTTCAGACTTTTTGAAGGTCCAAGCTCAAACCTAAAAAAAGTCTACATATAGGCTCAGGCCCATGCTTAGGCTTTGAATATCTGTTGTAGACCCAGACCTATTTAGGCAAAACCTAGCCTAGCCTATTTTCACCCCTAAGTCCACCCAGTATCCTGGAATATTTTTTAAATAACACTTAGTATCCTACAAAAATTTTTGGTCCACTTACCACCTTAAAATATTTTTTAATACCACATAATATCTAGAATTCAGCACCCTAAAATATTTTTTCATTAACATTGACTCAGTATCCAAACCTAATTTTTATTTCATCTAGCACTCAAAATATTATTTTGGTAACACTCTGTGTTTCAAACTAATTTTTGGCATCATATTTTAGGGTGCCAGATATACTAAAAAGTAGTTTAGTGGAATGAGTGAGTGTTTGGGTAACTCTGAAGCTGGATATTGGGTGGTATTAAAAAATATTTTAGGGTGGTGAGTGGATAAAAAAAAATTTGTGCATCTAACATCCTAAAATATTATTTAGTATCCTGAACTAATTTTTAGTGCATCCAACATCCTAAAATATTGCACCAACAATATTTTAGAGTACTAATTGGCGCTAAAAAAATACTTCAAGATACTCAATAATATTGAAAAATTATTCTAAGAACTTGAAAAAATATTTTAGGAAACTAATTGATACTGAAAAATATTTTAGGGTGTTAAATACTCCCTCCGGTCCTAATTATAAGATAAAGTTGACTTTTTTAGAGAAATTAAGGAAGTCAATTAAATTACTTTAGAGTATTTATATTTATATTTTTTTCTCCAAACTAATTAATTTGACTAATAAACTAATATATAATCTAAGGATACTAAAAATATAAACACTCTAAAATAATTTAATTGGCTTCCTTAATTTCTCCAAAAAAGTCAACTTTATCTTATAATTAGGATCGGAGGGAGTACTATTTTTTTTTTTTTTAAAACGGCCTTCTGCTTCAGGTTTTTGAGCCAAATCAGCACAGTTTCTTGGCAAAAGAGGGCAGCGGGCGTGACTGTGTTTGGTTTGAGGTGAGGTGAGTTGAGGTTAGGTGAGAGAGGGTGGGGAAATTACCTTTTTGGACAAAAGAAATCCAAAATCTACCCTCTCATTTTTTTAAATTTTGGATCCCCGCTCAAAATTTACTTTCTTATTCTTTTCAAAATTTTAAATTCCCGCTCAAAATTTAAATTTCTTTAACCCAAAAAGGTAATTTCCCCATCCTTTCTCACCTAACCTCACCTCACCTCACCTCAAACCAAACACACTAAGGGTAGAGGCAGAAGCCAGTTCCAACTTAATTATAACTTTCATATATAATTTCATTTAATCCTTTTCACTAGTTCATGAATCCATCTAGTAAATAAGGCCACAAATCATTCATCTTATCTTCCCCATTCGTTCCCAAGTAAAAGCTATTCACGGGTAGAGAGTCTAAACATTCATATGTATTAAATATATAAAAAGTAATATTGATAAATAGAAGCATGCCTTAAAGTTTTATACACACATTTTAAATAAAAATGAAAAGTCTTCCCTTATTATAAAAGTATATGTGGTAAGAGAGAAGATTGATAGAATTCAAAGAAAAGATTATAGAATTTCTAGAGAGAAGTTAGAGAGAAGTTCTCATTCAGTTCAATTGAAACAATCGATTACAGCCCTTTATATAGAGGCAGAAATCTAACCCTGGTTGTATTACCATGGTTATATGTAAATGACCATAGTTACTTTATATCGTCTTTATATCCTTGTCTTCTTTTGCTGTCTTTATATCCTTGTCTTCTTTTACTTTTGCTTTGTGTCAAGTCATCTTTGTGTCAAGTCATCTTTATGTCAAGTTGACTGGAAGAGTAATATGAGTCAATGGACATCCACATATTTAATATTCATAACACTCCCCCTTGGATGTCCATTATGAATGTGCCTCATTAAAAACTTTAACTAGGAAAAACCCAGTGGGATAAAAACCTAGCCAAAGAAAAGAGTACATCATTCATTGATACACCATCGAGTGCTGCCTCATTAAAAACCTTTCTAGGAAAACCCAGTGGGACAAAACCTAGATAAGGGAAAAAGAGTACAGCGTGTATCGACTCCCCCTCTTGATAATATCAGTTGAAATCTTTGAATCTCCGAAGACCAATATCATGAACAAGTTTTTCAAAGATTGTACCTGGGAGTGACTTGGTGAATAAATCTGCTAGATTTTCACTTGAACTGATTTGCTGGATATCTATTTCACCATCCTTTTGAAGGTCGCGAGTGAAGAAGAATTTTGGTGAAATATGCTTCGTTCTATCGCCCTTGATATAGCCTTCTTTAAGTTGAGCGATACATGCAGCATTATCCTCATAGAGGATTGTTGGGATCATTTTGCCAGAAGATAAATGACAAGTTGTACGTATATGATGTATTACTGACCTCAACCACATACATTCTCGACTTGCTTCATGTATTGCTAGAATTTCTGTATGATTAGATGATGTGGCTGATATAGTCTGTTTCATAGATCGCCATGAAATAGCTGCACCTCCACATGTAAATAGATAGCCCGTTTGTGATTTACCATTATGTGGATCAGACAAAAATCCGGCATCTGCATACCCAACCAGTTCATATTTGGATACATTTGAGTAGTATAACCCCATGTCTGTTGTACCTCTGAGATAACGAAAAATGTGCTTTATTCCATTCCAATGCCTTCGTGTTGGTGAAGAACTGTATCTTGCTAGTAAATTAACAGCAAATGATATATCAGGACGTGTGTGATTAGCAAGATACATTAGTGCTCCAATAGCACTAAGATATGGTACTTCTGGACCAAGTAGTTCTTCATCACCTTCTTCACTGATTTCTCGGGGTCGGAATGGGTCTTTATCCACCTTCAAAGATCTTACAATCATTGGGGTACATAATGGATGAGATTTATCCATGTAAAATCGCTCTAGGACCTTCTTTGTATAAGTTTCTTGATATACAAAGATCCCTTTCTTGAAGTACTCGATCTGTAATCCAAGACAAAATTTTGTTCTTCCCAAGTCCTTCATTTCAAATTCTTTCTTCAAACAATTAATTGCCTTTTGAAGCTCTTCAGGAGTTCCAATGATGTTGATATCATCAACATAAACAGCAATTATAGCAAACTCATTATTAGATCTTTTCATAAAGATGCATGGGCATATCGGATCATTTTTGTATCCTTCTTTCAACAAATATTCATTAAGGCGATTATACCACATGCGCCCTGATTGCTTCAGGCCATACAGGGACTTATTTAACTTAACTGAGTATTGTTCTCGAGAACTTGAATTGGATGCTTCTGGCATCTTAAGTCCTTCAGGGACTTTCATATAAATATCACTATCAAGTGATCCATATAAATAGGCAGTCACAACATCCATGAGATATAAATCAAATCCTGCATCTACTGCTAGACTGATTAAATAACGAAAAGTAGTCGCATCCACTACTGGTGAATACGTTTCTTCAAAATCAATGCCAGGTCTTTGCGTAAAACCTTGGGCTACTAGACGTGCCTTATATCTAGTTATTTTGCCCTTTTCATTTCTTTTTCGTACAAAGACCCATTTGCATCCAACTGGTTTTACATCTTCAGGTGTAAGGACTACAGGTCCAAATACTTTTCGCTTTGCCAATGATTTTAATTCTGCATTAATGGCATCTTTCCATAGGGGCCAGTCTTTTCTTTGTTGGCTCTCACTAATGGATTTTGGCTCATGATCCTCATTATCATTCATTACATCATATGCTATATGATAAGCAAAGATGTCATCAACGTTGACTTCATTTCTATCCCATCGGATTCCATTCATAACATAATTTATTGAGATCTCATTATTTTCACATATATCAGGTACCTGGGTCTCTTCTGGGACTACAACATTCTCTTCTGGAGATAATATCTCTTCAGGAGATGGCTCTTCTGGAGCTACTAATGTTTCTTCATTATCCTCGACTTGACCATCTATATTCTTTGCTCCTTTTCTTTTTCGAGGATTTTTATCTTTGGAACCGATGGGTCTGCCACGCTTCAGGCGTGCTTTATATTCATTCATAGCAGGTTGTCCTTCAGGGACATCAATTTTAATAGGAGCATTAGCAGCTGGGATATGTGACTTTGTCACTTTCTTTGGGTCAGTAAATGCTTCTGGCATTTGATTAGCTAAATTCTGTAAATGAATTATCTTTTGAACTTCAAGTTCACATTGTTTTGTACGAGGATCAAAATGAGCCAATGATAATTCATTCCAACTAATTTCATTACCCAGCTGCTTGTTTTCTCCCCCTAATGTTGGGAAAAATGATTCATCAAAATGACAATCGGCAAATCGTGCCGTAAATAAATCTCCTGTAGATGATTCTAAATATTTTATAATTGATGGAGATTCATACCCAACATATATTCCCATCTTTCTTTGTGGGCCCATCTTAGTGCGTTGTGGTAGTGCTACAGGCACATATACCGCACACCCGAAAGTTCTTATGTGGGAAATATTAGGTTCCTGACCAAAAACCATTTGTAAGGGGGAAACCTTTAAATAACTTGTTGGCCTAATGCGAATTAACATTGCTGCATGCAAAATGGCATGGCCCCAAGCAGAAATTGGTAGATTAGATTTCATAAGTAAAGGTCTTGCAATTAATTGCAACCTTTTAACCAATGATTCTGCAAGTCCATTTTGCGTGTGAACATAAGCTACAGGATGTTCAACATCAATTCCAAGGGACATACAATATTCATTAAAAGCTTGTGATGTAAATTCACCAGCATTATCAAGACGTATTTTCTTGATAGGATAATCAGGGTAATGTGCTCTTAATCTGATCAATTGAGCAAGTAATCTCGCAAACGCCAGGTTGCGAGAAGATAATAAGCAAACATGCGACCATTTAGTTGATGCATCAATTAAAACCATATAGTACCTAAATGGTCCGCATGGTGGGTGTATTGGCCCACAAATATCTCCCTGTATCCGTTCTAGAAATGTGAGAGACTCACTTTCTACTTTGCTTGGTGAGGGGCGAATAATTAACTTTCCCTTGGAACATGCAGCACATGAGAAATCATGGGATTGTGGTATTTGTTTACACTTCAGGGTATGTCCACATGAATTCCCAATTATTTGTCGCATCATTATTGAACCGGGATGGCCTAACCGGTCATGCCAAACATTAAATTCATTAGTAAACTTCTGGTTTACATTATAAAACTGCTGGTTTATATTAGCAAACTTCTGGTCTGCATTATTGAACTTCTGGTTCACAATAGTATGTGTTTCAATTGTGCTTATACATGTGTAATACAAACCAGAAGAAAAAATAGGAAAACTTTCTAATATGCATTTTCTACCAGCAACTATATTTGTAATGACAAGATATTCCTTATTATCTTTAGTTGTTGTTTCTAAATGATATCCATTTCTGCGGATATCTTTGAAACTCAGTAAGTTTCTTTTAGACTTGGTAGAATAAAATGCATTATCAATGCATAATTTTGTTCCTTCAGGTAACAAAATATTAGCTCTTCCGGAGCCTTCAATTAAATTTATACTACCAGATATAGTCTGAACATTGGCTTCTCGTATTACCAAGGAAGAAAAATATTTATCATGTCTGAGTATGGTGTGGGTTGTTGCACTATCAACGAGACATAAATCTTCAGGATTGATGCCAATAGGATTCATTCTTCATAAAAACATAATTAAAATTAATATATATGATAGAAACAACTTTAAATAAAATATAACAGTTAAAATTATATTAAGAAATCTGTAACATTCAAATAGTTATTATCTATATCACCATACTCAGAATTCTCGCCCTTTTTGGTTCTTATAAGTCTTTTCCCACTTCTGGTAGGAAATTTGAGCCTCCATGATATCGATCACGACTACGCCCACGGCTGTAGCCACGCCCACGTCCATGTCCATGTCCACGTCCACGGCCACAATAAAATTCATTAGTTACTACATTCACTTCAGGGAATGGAGTTGAGCCTGTTGGACGGGATTCATGATTTTTCAATAAAAGCTCATTATTTTGCTCAGCCATAAGGAGACAAGAAATTAACTCAGCATATTTCTTGAAACCTTTTTCACAATATTGCTGCTGCAGGAGCAAATTGGATGCATAAAATGTGGAGAATGTCTTTTCTAACATATCATCATCAGTAACATTTTCTCCACATAATTTCAATTTTGAAGTAATTCTAAACATAGCTGAGTTATATTCGCTTATAGATTTAAAATCTTGCAAGCGCAAATGCATCCACTCAAAATGAGCTTTTGGAAGAATAATCATCTTCTGGTGATCATACCTCTCTTTCAAATTGTTCCAAAAGACAAGTGGGTCCATTACTGTCAAATATTCGAGTGACAACCAAGATAAATAATTTTTCCCAGTAATATCAAGAGCCACAATTTCAAGTTTTGCAAGGTTTGCCATTTGTTCAAACTAATTAAAGAAATAAATGAAAATAATATAAAATGTAAATATACAATATAATAACTGTAAATTCATAAAGACAATAAATAATTCATAAGGCAAGATAAGAAAATTAAAACATGTATGGCTTCAGGCCATTTAATCTCATGACTTCAAGTCATGTATGGCTTCGGGCCATTTAATCTCAAGATGAGGAATTAATTATTATCTTCAGGATAAAAGTTGTACATGACTTCTGGCTGTACAATAAGATAAAAGATAAAAATATATATAGCTTCTGGCCATATAATAAGATGAAAAATGTATATAGCTTCTGGCTATATAATAAGATGAAAAATGTATATAGCTTCTGGCTATATAATAAGAATGGATATGGCTTCTGGCCATATTATAAGAAATTAAAACATTATGACTTCTGGTCATAATTTCAAGAATCAGATGTGTATATGGCTTCTGGCCATAATAACAATAATAATAATAATAATAATAATAATATAAAAGAACTTGTATATAAAACAATAACGATCTCCAATCTTAACCATGGAACCCGATGTTATATAACAATCGGTAAAAGTATCTCTCTAATTCCATATAGTGGCTCAGATTATCCCAGATCTATAAATAAAACAGGATATATATAATCATTAAAGAAACCATAAGAAGATCATACCTTCTATTAGAGCTTCGTGCTGATAACGTGTTATAAAAGTATATGTGGTAAGAGAGAAGATTGATAGAATTCAAAGAAAAGATTATAGAATTTCTAGAGAGAAGTTAGAGAGAAGTTCTCATTCAGTTCAATTGAAACAATCGATTACAGCCCTTTATATAGAGGCAGAAATCTAACCCTGGTTGTATTACCATGGTTATATGTAAATGACCATAGTTACTTTATATCGTCTTTATATCCTTGTCTTCTTTTGCTGTCTTTATATCCTTGTCTTCTTTTGCTTTTGCTTTGTGTCAAGTCATCTTTGTGTCAAGTCATCTTTATGTCAAGTTGACTGGAAGAGTAATATGAGTCAATGGACATCCACATATTTAATATTCATAACATCCCTCATTTTCTCTCTCTCTCTAATTTTTTGTTGTTATCAAATTGTTTATATTTCTATTAGTTTTACTGTGTAAAAAAAAGTTTCTTTTAGTTTTATTTCAAAAAAAAATAATTTTTTATCCTTCTACCCACATTTTAATTTTATCATCCATGCATTATAATTTATATTCTAAGTATTATGAGGTGACGTATATTTTATTTAACATATACAATGAAGTACATGTTTGAGTGGTCTTTACCAACTCCCTCAAGTCCCCACCACTTATTGGATTTTTGTTATCTGGATGATGTCTTTAACCACACCTGGCGGATTCACTCATGGAGGGTCCCCTGCCACTAGGCACTAACCACAACCGCACAATATTATTTTTTTCAAAAAAAAAAAAATGACAGCACGCAGAGATTTCTCATGAGAAAATGAAGGAAAAAGAAAATAGGGTGACAAACAAATCAAGGACAGAGAAGCAGAAAGAGAGAAATGGCAAAAGTGTTATGGAGGGCTGGGCCTCCGGTGACAAGCTTGTACTCCCAGGTATCGCGGGAAGGGAGGTTTTGGTCATAAATTATAAATTTATAAATTGATTTTTGTTTCCAATTTTGACTCGATGCTTTAGTTGCAGAGAATCCATGGCGTCAAATGCTGCGCAACTAAGAGAACCAATTATGCTGCTTTCAACCCACAAACGCCTCCCCCTTTGAGAATAGCAGTAAGTGCAGTCACTGAGTTTTTGCGGCTTCTCTCTCCCACAAGGTGTCTTTTATTAACTTCTTCTCACCCTTATTATTTCTTCCAGCCTTGCTCTCAATTTCTTCATTTTGCTAAGTAGTGCCACGGAGGAACAAGCAGATGAATCCCCTGTTTCAAGTGTGGATGATGTTCTAAACATCATTCAATCTGATTACGTGAATGCTTATTTTGTTACAGGTTTAACTCACCACTCTTGTTGCTTGCATTGATTCCACTAGCAGGCATATGTAGCTGCTTTTGTTTCTAATTGTTATCTCATGTAACTATAGGGAATTTCACGCCTTCTATATATGCTGAAGACTGCATCTTTGAAGATCCAACTATTAGCTTTCGGGGTAAAGTTGAATCATGGGGCAAAAATAAGGTAGCTTGAGAGTGGAAATTTGGCCACTAACTAAAACCAATGAATGGTTCAGGTAGGGAGTTGTATGGGCGCAACTTGAAATTGCTTGTTCCTTTCTTTGACTTTGCATCCATTACACTTCAAAAGATTGAAAAGGTTGTTGCTGCTGACAAGAATTTTATTGCGGCAACCTGGAAACTAAGGTGCTCAAACTGATTTTTTTTTTTTTTAAAAAAAAATGTTTGTTAGCTTGACATTAAAGTTACTTTGTTTAAGCACTTTGTAATTCGTATATACCCTCAAATCATGTTAAGTCGGCATCATTAGTAAAATCCTTGCCAAGGTCTTTGTTTGCATGCAGGACTGAATTGAAGCTCCCTTGGAGACCACTGATTTGTATTGATGGAAGCACTCTTTATGAATTGGACGAAAATTTCAAAGTTAGAACAAATTAATACAACCTTATCTTGCTGCCACGTGCATTTAAACTGATTTTTTCGGCCCTTCGAGCTATATTACATATATACTAACTGGGGCACGCAACTTCTTCTTTTTCCCTTTGTTTTTGAGACAGATTGTGAAGCATGCTGAGAGTTGGGATGTTTCTGCACTTGAAGCAATTGGCCAGATTTTCAACTTCAACTCCAACTCCAGAAATTCTGTGGGCTGAATTATTCCTATTTTGCACTCACGTTCATCGATTCATTGGGTGCTGCCTTCAATTGCTTCTAGTTCCTCAGGAATTGGGGCAAAAAGCAGTGAACTTTGAAGTTACATGAATAATTTGCTTATTTCAAACTCAATGTTTGAGTTGTGTGATAACCTGTTAGGTATGAAATGTTAGCGCAATTACAAGTACTTGACAGCTGCTGCTTAAAATTTATCTGGGTTGCTTTAATATTAATAAAGAAAAGGAAAAAAGGCGCCATTTCTTTTTCGTTTTTTAAAAAAAGAATGTGGAAAGAACATAAAAGAGAGAGGGGACCCCAAAGGCCATTTGTAAAGGGTAAGAAGAGAGCAGCTTTCTATCTGGATTACGTACTCTACACAATGATTCCACCGTGGAATTGCAATGTCGCTTTGCTTTCAAGTATTCTGTATTCAATTTCAAGGTAAACGGTCTTCTGACCTCTGTGCTTCTTCCTCATTTGTTCAAGAAACTGTCTTCTGATTCTGATCACAGCTCACTGGTCAGCCAACCCTTCTTGAGGGTATGACTCATGAGAATATTTAAAGTTAGAAAAGAAAATTCTTTAACACAAGGCGCGTTTTATCATCATGGTCTAAGAACTTATTTCATATAATCGAATGCCGTAATAAAATGCGAAAACGCCTGAAACTGGGGTAGTCATTTATTTATCTTTTTGGTATAAACTTTGACTAATTATTTTGAGATGATGGCAGCGGTGCAACTAGTTATCAAGAAAGTAATTATTATCTTATCTGTTCACTTTAAAATGCCTTGTAGTTTCACATTTTGTTCTTGGTTCATATTAGAAGAAATAGGTTTGTGACCTGTGTGTTATCCAAGATTCTTGAACTCTCATTACACAAGCAAAGACTGATTCCATGTACATTTATATTCTTATTGGACAAATCAAGATGAGAATAAAAATAAAAAAAATAGAATGAAGTGTTATGGCCAGAGAAAAGAAGCTTGCAAGTACGAAAAAAATTACACTCCAGAACAGAGCCATTAAAATTTGAAAAAGGCATGCAGAGAATCGAGAAACATTGGCTCCTGAATTCAAATAATTAGGCCTTGCAATGAACTGTGTGGTTTGTTTCCATTTCGGATTCTAGTCCCTGCTCCAAGCATACAGCAACAGAGAGAATCCACCATTATTCCCGCTCGACTTCGTCGATGAAGAGCACGAGCTTCTCCCTCCGTCACTGCTTTCCTCCGTCCACTGCAACACACTAGAGTTTGACGGCGACGCCGACAACGATATCATCGATGGCGCCGTCGTTTGTCCAGACGACAAGCTCTTTTTCATTAACTTCTTCTCTGGACCCACCATTTCGGGCAGCACACCGCCGTCTCCCACTTGAAACACGAAAACACCATGGCCGTTGCTATTGCTGTTCACCCAACTGAATACATCCCAAAAGAACTCGACCTCAATCCCATCGATCAAGATTCTCTCATTCCCTCTGAATTTCCAGGACAGCCTTTTCACAACCAAGCTAATCTGGCCATCCACTTTCACTTTGAGCACGCCCTGATCGCATTCGATCTCAATTTCGTGTTTGGACCCCAAGAATTGAGCTCGCGATTTGTAACTCCTGTTTCCGAACACGTGTTCTCTCCTGGACAGCAAAACCAGTTCAGGAGGCTGGCGGATCGCGATCAATCTGTTAAAATGCCTTGTCAAATCGTCGAAAAGATCACCCAGAAAGAATTCGAGCTTGCCATCGCTGACAATTGCCAAGTAAAAGCACGAATCTGGCTCAGCAGAGTTATGACCGTAATGTGCTCGAGAGAAGTCCCAGTAGAGCTTTGTTTTCCGGACACGTTGGTGGGTGTGAGTGAGATAGATGGATTTTGATCCCGGTCGAGTTTTGAAGAGTGAAAACGTTGAAGGGTTGAGAGAAATAGTGATAGAGAAGATATCTGCAGAACATATGAGCAAGGAACGAGAGAAAAGTGTGCTGGACCAACTGAGGGTGAGATAGGTCGGTGAATTGCATAGTTGAGTTTGGTATATACAGGTTACCAGGTTCTGAGGCACTTGAGAGATGCTTGATGGTGAGCCGGGTTGGCTGAAACAACCTTGGATCATCTTGTCTCTCAAATCATATGTGATGGAGGGATTGAGGTGTGTGTTCTTGCCTTGGCCTTGTGGAATAATGATTCCAAGAAGCGGGTTGATAAATTTCGGCTTTTATAGTATACTTATGAGCATGGAGTGTGTGTATATTTTCTTTTTGGGTTTTCAAAAGGAAATATATATTTTTTAAGATAAGATGTGGGCTAAAGTGAATGAAGTGCTTTTGAAACTTTATAATGATGAGAACCCAAGGGTTGTATCAACCACAATCATCAACTCCAGTTGCTGTTGGTTCCAATTTTCCTTTCCTTAATTTGCGCCTTTGAAGAGGCTCTGATGATGCCTTCTGTTTTATGCTAATGAGCTGGTTTGCATTTGTCACTTTCCAAGTCATCATAATCAATCAGTGCTTGTGACTTGGTGGTTTTCTAACATTCTCTAAAGAATTACTACTTTTTTTTCCCCAAGTTTTTTATTTCCCAGGATAAGAGATGTGCTCCTAAAAAGAATATAGAATCATATTAGAAAATCAACAAGAAAATTGCTGGCAGAACCAATTCTGAAGCTGCTGAATTCTATTAGAAAATGTTGAAAAACGGTTTAGGTGGACCAGCAGCCGATTTTAAATTCCGACTAGGTTCAAATTTACAGCAGGATTAGGCCCCCTTTTCAAAGTCCACAAATTTTTGTCTACAAGTTTTTTGGCGCAGTAATGCAGTCTGACTTGGTATTTCTTTTGCCGCGTTATAAATTTCTGATGCATTTAAAAATTGAAAAGGTTAAATGGGTATAGTCAATTGTTTGTTGGAGGCATAGTAGTATTCAAATTGAGGAGCGTAACCCACGTTGATACGTCCCCCCTTTTCCACTTTGCTCGAGTTTTTTAATACAGATTTCACTCATATCCGAAATTGGTAATTTTTTATGTGAACAAGAAATGTTTGAAATTAATCTAATGACATTCCTTGTGAAGAAAGTAGACTCAACAAAATGATTGACCAGGCAGACCGATTCTGAAACTTATCAGTAGGGATGCTTGTATGGTCCCAAAAATTAAAACACACTTCAGTTTCTGTAATTCAAAACACAGTGCATGTGCGATTACCTGTCTGTTAGAAATATATTTTAGCTTCATCCCTTGATGTCCTAATAGAAATATATTCTAGGTTTTGTTCTCACGGGAATTCTCTGGCTTTTTTTCTTTTTTTGGCCAACAAATCTAGTTTTTGCTTTGAATGAGCAAGGAAAATATGACCTTTGACAAGACATTGAAATGCTTTGGAAGTCTTGGTTAATATTCAGCCGTTTTAACTTGTTTTCTATGGCAAAATCTTAACTTGTATATAGAAGAGGGTGCATATATCAGATATGACCAAGGGCATGGCAACATCATATAAGATGTTAGATTTGGTTTCAATGTGTGTGACGTTAGTGAGTTACAGAGAGCATTAGATCATACAGATGAGACAGGCATGAACTACAACGAACGTGCAAATACGTGAAGTCAGTTCAAGGATCAAAGAAAATTCCAAAGTGAGACCATTGGCTCCATTGAATCCGCCAGAAGGAAGACCAACACTGAACACTCATCTGACTGTCACGAAAACTATTACGACACACAAGCATGTTGTGTTCCCTTCATAGTAACCTTAAAATTTGCATGCTATAATTTTCTTAATTAAGCACAAGACCTTGCAAGAGGTTTCATTAACTTCCCATGATCTGAGAGTACAGCTTGCTGATTTGAAGATGTCTGTGAACAACAACTGAATTAAATATCATAACCGAAGAAACAAGGCCTAATCTACATGCATGTGATTGCGATTCTTGGAAGTATATGTTTCTGCTGTGCCTTCAGTTTCATATATGCTGCTCATAACCTTTAGTTTTCTTGTAGACGAAGTAAAAGACAAAATTACCCATAGGTCCCTCGTAAGAAAGTTAAATATAAATAAGTCCCAAAAATTTAATATTTACAAGCCAAACTTACATATTTACATGTTAAACTTGTAAAAAAAAAAAAAATTGAATTTTTATGATCTTTTTCATTTTTTTAACCTGGGATCTGTGAATTGTTCCCCGCGAAATAAAATGACTGTGCTATCGAGAAGCCCCACTACGCCAGATCTGCAAAGCTTGAGTCAGAGTAAGTTTACGGACGAGATTATAAATAAACGTAGATATAAACCATGATAGTTGTGGTTGTGGATGCTCCTTTTTTTTTTTTTTTTCCCTTCATTCCCTCCAACCCATAAGGCTGTGGAGATAGACAGGCCTCTCCGTAGAGGGCTTCTTTTGGGCCTTTATGTGTTGTCCAATTTAGGAATTGGATCTGAGTTGCTCTCTTAAAATTGTTTAGATATGATAGCGATAATCATTAGGCTAAGCCGAGGGGCATGCGTCTTAATTAAATAGGAAAAAAATAAAGGTCACTTTCGCTATTGTGGATTACGTTAATGTGGTTGAAGCAAAGTATGTAAGGACAAACCTAGAAACTGATCGCACATTAATTTTTCTTTTGACCATTTTATCTTCTTTTTGCGTCTGAAATACCATTCAAAGATAGGCAATATAAGGATACATGATAGCAACTTTATGGGGCAATGGGGCAATATAAAAGAGCAAAGTAAATATGGAATCGCCAAAAAAAAGCGGCCCCTCCATTATTCACAGATGCCACTTTTCCTTCTTTTTCCTTATTCATTAGTCTCTTTTCGACTGTCTCAGTTTTTTACTTTATACTCTCGTGACAATGACAGCCTCTTACGTTTTCCACACAAATAAAATCTGCGATTCCCCCCTGTTGTACATATCAATTACTATAGTTTTTTTAGGAAAAAAAGCGTCACAGAAAAAAAAATCTCTAGAGAATTGATATATAATCTATATTAGAAGCAAAAAGTGAATATCAATAGCGCGCACCATATAACACCTGAACAAGACGAGAAAGGGGCATTACAGGGTCATTTTGAACTTAAAACGTGAGATATAAGATACACTCACACGGACATCTTAATCTTAATGATCATGTGTTTAGTGCGTCAGCTTGCATTGACAAATAGAAAATATTATATTGGAAACTTTAATTTCGTTTCCAATATTTATTTGCCAATAACATCCTATATACCAATAAAAACAGTCTCCAAATTGGGACACGTTCTATGCTCATCACTTTAAATAGCAAAAATGTGTTTATCACCTATTTTTATCATTAGATTAATTTTGAACTATCCATATTTAATTTAGTTTTTATATTTTAAATAAATTTTTATTCTATTATATGCACAAATAAAAATAAAAATAATCTTATAACTATAACTTTTTATGAAAATGAATTTATCATTCAAAAAATCGTAAATTAAAAATTTTAAATTTAAATAATTGAGATACCATCCAAACAATAAGAAATTATTTGCTTATAGCTGTGACGAGCACAGAATGCCCACCTACGCAGATTTGATGGAATATTGGCTTATGTTGCCTGTACTCTTTTTTCGTACACCCAAAGTGCAGATGAGTTGTTGCCATACGTAAGGCTAATGCAGGCAAAAAAAAAAAAAAAAACGTAAGGCTAATGGAACAAAGAGATATTCGTTTATTTGTTTGCATTAGTTTATCTGTATATACATAGAATTTGAAGGCAACAAAAAAAAAAAAAGGTATATACACAGAATTTGCTAACCACGTTCCTTTTTTTTTTTTTTTTTTTTGCACCAACTCGCTAATCACGTTCATCGAAAGTCAAGGCCTCTTCATTTCTTAAAGCCCCGTTTCTTTTAATTTTGGTAATCTTAATATCTTTATATCTTTATATCTTGCTTATAAAAAAACACCTCTATATCTAAATCAGGACTCTGTGGTCCATTATTATAGTATATATTTGTTATTTTTTTCTGTCTCACAGAACTTCCGTGATTATCTTATAAATCATGGATAATATATATAAATGGACATTAAATTCTGATTCATCTGTCTAACAACCATATGTTTAGGCATGAAATTAAAAACAGGAAGGGACGACATTTTGGCGTAAAAGAAAGTTGGGTAAGAGGAAATGAATGGACAAGCTTGATGTATAAGGGGGAGACACGTAGACATAACGCCTAGGATGCTTCAAGGTAACGATATGAATATCGAGGACATTACTGCTTTTTAATTTGTTCCAACAGTTAAAGAAACAATTCGTAAATTAATCAAGTTTTCTTTTCCGCATACGCATGTATCTATCTAATCAAATATTTAAAATTACTATAAATAACTCTAATTCGGAAAAATATTTTACTTTGTTATCTCTCTGTCCGATTGATATTAATTGTGAATATATGCAGTGATATGTTCCCCTGACAGCGTTGCCTCGGTACAATTATGGTCTGCAAAATATAAAAGGGATAATTAATGTGTAAGTCCTTATAATTTCAATTAATTTTTAATTAGGTCTCTATAATTTTTTTTTTTTATCAAGTCCTTATGCTTTCACTTGTTTTTAATCAGGTCCTTGTAGTTATTTTGTTTTTTATCAGGCCCTTATTATTTCACCAGATTTTTAATTGGGTCCTTGAAGATTTTTTAAAATTTTAATTTATTACTTTAATTGAAATTTAAATAAATGAATAATATTAAAATATAATCTATAAGGACCTGATAAAAAAAATTATAGGGACCTAATTAAAAATTGGTTGAAATTTTAAATACTTACATATTAATTATCCCAACACAAAAGGTTCAAGTTATTTAATATATTTGGGCAAACAACATTTTGTCCCCACTGGCAAAAAAAAAAAAAAAAAAAACAACATTTTGTCCTCAATTATATATCGCTCGTGTATATGAGCCTTGCACGTGACGATGGTCCCCTGCCCCCACACTGCGTCTTCGATAATACTCCTCCGGCCCTTAATATGAGTATAGGACATAGTTAATATTTTTGAAAAAAAAAATTAAATAAATTATTTTAAAGTATTGATTTTTTTTATATTAAATTACTTTGTCTGACTTATAAACTGATATATAATCAAATATTATATGATACATGGCATGATCATCTAACTTATTTAGCTTTCTTAATCTCTCTAAAAAAAATCAATTATGTCTTATATTAAAAACTGAAAAAGTATTACTATTGCTATAGTTTCATACTTCCGTTTTCCCCCATTACAGCTCAGCATTACAATAATTTTTTCAAATTATTGAAGGCCATTTTTTTGAGAGAGAATTAATTTATTCATAAAATTATTAGAAATAATCGAAATGGAATAGGCCACATCGCTAGAGTGCATTTACATTTCCAGCTTTGGATAATCTTTGAGATTTGAAAAAATAAATTTGAGCTTAAGATGCGTATCAGCAATAGATTAACATGAGAATAGTGATTCAAGTTGAAAAGCTTTTGGTGGGATTCCCACCTTCTTAAAAAATTGTCAGCAGTAATAAGTAATTTGATGAAGATGGCTTGAGCAAAAAGGAAGGAGGGGAAAAACCAACAGGGATTGAATCCATTAAAAAAAAATAAGGGTTAAGATGTAAATTTATTAATGAAGTTTTGTCTGAGGAGTGTCTGACATAAATATGTTTTTAAAAGGGTAAAAATACCAATAAACAATTAAAAATAGTGCATTTAACATAAAACCATTAAATTTAATCTAACGACGTTAAATTATAAAAGAAAAAAAATTCACAACTGTGTTACCTTGAAACTAGGAAGGAAGAAGGGTTGGGGGCCCTGAAAAGGGGGAAAACGCGCGGCATTGCCAAGGAAGAGATGGGCAGCAACACGTGAAGACCACACACCCTACCTTCCCACGCCCCCGCAATCGCGCGTGCCCACACATCCACCTCTCCTCTCCCTTTCCTTCATCCTCACGATTCAAGTTTTCCTCCCAATTCCCCGACCCCCGCCGCCAGTGGGGTTTTTTTATAAAATTAAAATTTTAGGAAAGGAATTGATTTCAACCAAAATTCAAGGGATCCATAGTTTAGGCTGTAAGTATGTGCGGAAATAGGTTATGTTTTATCTAAATAGCATGAGTCTGTAATAAAAATTTAAAATTTAGATTTAAGCCTGAGCTAATATGTAGACCTTTTTTTATGCTCGAGTTTAAGCTTTCAAAAAACCCGACAATGCCTGAAACGTGTTTAAAGACATACTTAAAATGTAGGCCGTTAAATAGCCTTTAAAACCTATACCTCTAAATTCATATAAAACCCTTCATGTTTATTGACAGTTATGCATTATGTCTTAAAAACCTAACATCTATTCTTGTCATAATATAAGGGCTTAGTAAGGAGATGAAAATAATTATTCAAACAAATAAGAATAAGAAAAACTAATTGTTTGTTTACTAACGAGACATATCTTCTAAAATCAATCAAACATAACAAACAATATGTAAAATTGGATTTTACTTCTTTCATTATTCCCACATAAATTGAGACAAACTCCCCTTACTAATATCATAATATTTATTTGGCACCAAAATAAACTCGTAGCAATTATTGTGCTTCAGTGGACAACACAAATCAAGGTAGAGGAAATAAGTTAGCATTGTCATCTTGAACAATCGAGAGAAAAAAGGTAAGGAAGAATGATTGATGTGAAAGTAAGGTCGAGTATAATGACGATAAGATGTGAAACTTAGGATTAAAGTTAATTTGGTAAATTTATAAATAATTTATAAAATTATTTAAATAATATTATATATATGCTTCTATGATAGTATAAATTTAAAAAAAGTTAAATAGGCAATGCCTCGTGAAAATAGGCCTTGCAACAGGCTCGAGCTTAAGCCTAACTTATTTATTAAATAGGTTAGGTTAAGCTTTGTATAAGCTAGGCCATAGGTCCTAGTAGAGACATAACCTATTTCCATTTATAGTTGCAAGTCTTAGGGTACATATGCCCCCGCCTCGGCAAGGACTAAGGTAGGGATGAGCATGGACTGGACCGGACCGGGTTTGACATTAACCCGAGGTATGATCTCGAAAAGATCTCGGGTTGTATAAAATAGTCTGTAGTCTAGTCTGGTTCAGCACCAACCCGAGGTCGGGCCAGACCAAACTGGGTCTGGTGGACTACCTGGACCAATTCAGGTAGTCCAAGATCTAAACTTAACATTTTTTTATTTTTATTTTTTCCTCTTTGGAAGGAAAAATTTAAACCTATTAAACATAATTAGGATCACAAAAATACCTATAATAATATAAAATATGTCACCAAAAATTAAAACATCATAAATCTATAAGAATATCCAACAACATTCAGCAACAAAAAAAAATGTTGAGAAAAAAGATTATAAATCCTTAAAAAAACTCTAACAACATTAAATAAAAAATAACATTTAAATTATAACAAAAAAAATTTAAGAAATTGACCTGGACCACACCGGACCAGTCTAGGTGGTCTGGTCCCCTGACCTGGAACCCGTTTAACCTAATCAGTCAGTTTGGTCCAGTCTAATCCGATTTTATTATATTGCTTATTTAGATTGGATCAGACCGGACCGAACCAACTCGAATCAGACCAAATTAGACTGAACTACCGGGTTTTTGCTCATTCCTAAACTAAGCCTTACTTCACCAATCCATCAAAATTTAATACCTCGTTTCAAACAGGGCCTTAGTTTTGGGATGCCCCCCGCACTGCAGTGGTGTCAGGATTTGAACCATCTCCTTTCTGTGAGAATGTCCAAACCATTGACAGCTGAACGACGAGCGGTATATCGTATATTTGTATGATAAATACAAATTGCGGCTCCATGACATGCTCTTGTCTTACCACGGGAGCCCAGAAATGTCTACTCCATGCGAGAAGCCGAGGATGTATGGGCTGAGTCAAGAAAATATTTCTTGCAACAAAAAATGGAGGGCAATAAAGAAAGACAGCAGTAGAAAATTGATGCCGCAACCTTTCAATATTAGAAAGTTGACTCCCATGCTTTAATTTAACTTGGGGCAAAAGAAATCGGATGTAATATTGCTAGTTATCATCACAATATTTTTTATTTGAAAAAAGAGTCAAAGTGAAAATGTCGGACTGAGAATACCAAATATTTGTGTGCAGGTCAGACAAATATTGGGAATAAAATCCACGAAATGCAGGGCCCATTCTGTAGATAACGACCTCTCTGTTGCCTCTCTCACCAGATTCAATCCATATCCAGTAGGCGGCGTAAGATTAGGCGAGTCGGAACACTTACTCGGAGGAACCAGGTACACTATTAAGGATGTTTTTTTCAAAAAAAGAAAAAACCCAAAAATAAACAGGTTGTTTGATAACCATGACTAGGTTTGTCAGGCATGAACCACGAATGAATATGATTCTGTGCCTCTGAGATCGTGTTTGCATTCACTCCCCCTAGTGGTGCTGGTGGGGTTCCATTTCCCAGCAACCGTCTCTCACTTTCTCATGTTAATTTCCCCCCCTCTTTTTAATTACAAAATTTAATTAGTTTTTATTATAAGCAGAAATTTAATTAATATTATTCATACGCTCCCAAAACCAACATTCTGAGAATAAATATCAATTCACAGTTACACCCACCCACGGCAATATCTTGATTTTGCTCGGAAGCATATCATTACTGGCCATGAAAGGTGGAGGACTGTTCTTGGATGATTTTTTCGAGTCCTAGGCTCTCTTCCTCCATTATTATTCATTTGGTTTTGTCAGGTCAAACGAAGTCCACACAGTGCGAATACGAGAGAGATAAAAGAAAATATGCTTTTCCTCCCTTCTTTTATTATTGTAAAATAGTAGTAATATTCACGCCTCAGACTTCCAACATATTTCCCATTTTCTCACAGATTGTCCGCCAAAAAACCTTCTCTTGATCTCCTTTATTTTTATTCGCTCTGTCACCGTCTCCAGCTCAATTCTCATTTTATTTCTCAGAAAATAGTAACATTTTCATTGGGCGTTTCTCTTACTGCGTCTTGTCCTGTTTTGTTTTCGAATTTTTTATTCGTTAGCAGTGGCCTTGACGGTGAAACAAGTTTTCTTTTTGTCTGCTTCTCCCTGCGCTATTCTCCTCCCCTTCAATTCTCCTATTTTACCTTCTGTTTTTTTCACGCGCCTCTCTTTGCTCTTCTCTGAATTTATACTCATGGTTTTCTCCGGCTATGTATCTGCCCCGCACATCTGTTTTTAATCAGCATATATAGCGAATCTTGTCTGATGCGTCGTACTGTTTCTCTGATCAATTAAGGTACGAGCCCATCTTAACTTTGATTCTTGCCTATCTGCAACTCCTGTCTATTCCTCAGTACTTTTGTCCATCCTTTGTTCTGGCTGTAAAAGGTACACCATCTGTTCGACAAAAAGCCCAAACGAAAGCTTGGAAAATAAATTGAACTTCCTCTTTCGAAAATGAGGGATTTCCCTTCTTGCTTTGGTGAAAACGGAGTCCAAGTTGCAGATTCATCGTCGTCCAACTCCGGTAAAACTGCCCAGAATCTGGTTGCTTGTGTTTATCAATGCCGAATACGGGGCCGGTCTTGCCTGATTACTATCACGTGGAGCAAGAGCTTGATGGGGCAGGGTCTTAGCGTTGGGATCGATGATTCTTCAAATCAATGCCTCTGTAAGGTCGATATCAAACCATGGCTATTCTCTAAGAGAAGAGGCTGCAAGAGTCTCGAAGCTTATTCCAGCAAAATTGACGTATACTGGGACCTCTCTTCGGCTAAATTTGCGACGGGTCCTGAGCCATTGGAGAAATTTTATGTAGGAGTAGTTGTCGATCGACAAATGGTTCTCCTCCTCGGTGATTTGACCAAAGAAGCTTTCAAAAAGACCAATGCTATACCGTTGCCTTCAAATGCAGTTTGTGTAGCCAAGAGAGAACACATTTTTGGCAAGAAAGTGTTTGGTACCAGGGCGTTATTCTGTGACAATGGTCAAGTTCACGATCTGGTGATTGAATGTGACACTATCAGTGTGAGCGATCCGCGTCTTATAATTCGCATAGACGGCAAAACTGTGTTGCAGGTGAAGCGACTGAGATGGAAATTTCGTGGAAACCATACTATTTTGGTAGATGGTGTAGCGGTAGAAGTTTTGTGGGATGTCCACAATTGGCTATTCGGTTCATCTCTTGGAAATGCTGTGTTTTTGTTCAGAACATGCGTTGCTGCTGATAAATTGTGGGCTAGCCAACCCGTTTCTGATGCAAACATGTTGCAGTGGTCTTTCTCTCAGAGATTTTCAGAGACCAAATTGCAGGGTCTAGATTTCTCCCTCGTTTTGTATGCCTGGAAGAACGACTAGAGATGCGGGAATTCATCATCCATTCATTACTAACAAACCATTCAGTGAGTTGCGATTTATTAGCCATGTGTTTGAATTTGAATTACACTTTGTTTAAACCGAATCAGTTGTCTGAGCTTAGTTGAACAGATCAGAATCATTTTTTCCCCAATCGGCTGTATATTCTTCTTCAAGTGTTGCTTTAATGATCATTATTAGACCAATTATACGATGTGGAGTCCTCTTGTTTATGTTAAACATGCTTTTGTTCTTCCTTAATTAATACTATTTCTTTCTGTTTCTTATTCATTGAGGACTTGTATAATCAATAACATAAGGCTGGTACAGCAAACTTGCATTGAAAAATTTCTGGCTAACCTGATGAGATACTATGAACTCGTGTTAACCTCTGATGCAATTCAAGACTACTTATATCAGAAGTCTGCCGTTCTAGGATGATATTTTCAGATCTCTGATGAACTTTTGTGTACGTTGTATAATTCTGTGATCCAAATTACGCAACAGGAGCAAACGTCCTGATTACTAGCAATGATGTTATTATTTTTCAAGACTATGCAACTGCTACTTCAGTTGCAGACCTTATTAGGAAGAATCCTTGCTGGTCGACTCATTAGAAGTTGCGCAGTATTTTCATTTAGCTTACTGGATTGTTCTTTTTGTAAGATATTTAATTGTTTATGACAAAATTTATAGTAATATGCTACTGGTAGTAAGTTCCTTTTACAGCGCTGACACTTGCCTCGAATGTATAATGTATTACATACTATAATTTGTTGGCAGAATCTATAACGTAGTAGAATTGCAGATTGTGGAAAGAAGATATAGTCATGTTTCTTTTGTAAAGGTGAGGAGGAAATGCATATGCAATAACTGTGTCAAAAAAACATGTCTACTCTGCAATGCATGGTAGGTTATGCTGGCTTGTTACATATAACAACCCCTGTATTTGCTATACTTTTACTATGGTCACAAGTCTCCATCACAGCCTATGATATTTACATCCTTGTTGATCCTTCATGTTCAATTAAACATCTTGTGGATCCTGAGAACTACCTATCATGGATTTCTATCTATAGTCTAAAACCATAGGTGTTCCCGGCTAAATTCCTCGATCATTATGAAGTGAAGGTCAAATTCATGGCCTGTGGTAAGTATGCTTTTGATGTCTATACATTTCTATTATTATTCTCTCATTCTCTATCTTGAAGATTCATTGCACAGATTATTACATTTCAAGTTCAAATCCCTAGTCTTAGTTGTCCAATCAGCCAGTAAACTTGAGGGGTTTTTTGTAATAGTGAGAGTCTCTGGATCCACTGAAAAGCGCCTGTCTAGAGGAATAGTCACCAATGTCTTACAAGCTGTGAAGATGTCTGTTAAAAGCCGAAGAGAATTAGGGTGATTTTGCGGGTCATTTGAAATGGGACTTGGCCTTGAGGTAAAAATGAGGCGATATAGTTATCTCACCGACATTTCTTTTTCCAATTAGAGGAACAAATATCTAGATATTAACAGCCTAATATTATAAGACAGACCGAATTCGCAACCTCCCACTTGCTAGACTATGGGCCGTTGGACACTCTGATAGTGCTAGTTCTGTGTAAGAACAAATGCAGTTTGCTGTGGAAGGGAAAGCATATAAAGAGTTAGAAATTGCCGTGGGGAAGAGGGGATGCGAACAATTACTGGTGCAGTCATTATCAGTGGAATTGAGAGGACGAATGGAAGAGGTGCGGGAATCTTGTTGAAAGGGAGGGTATGTGTCGGTCTACCAGCCACTCAAGGGTCCGATGATGACCTTCCATCAATGTTTGTATATGACACAAAAGCCAATTTCCTCAAGAATGAATATGGAGGATTGAAAGCGTTAAATGCGATGCCATTTGCATTAATGTCCCCTGGCGTCGCTAGTGTCTCCGACAATTCCCTCTTCCAGCTACAACGATAAGGATGAAAGCAATCGCATTCACTCATTCCTAAATGTCAACTCTCAGTCCTCTGCTTCTCAAGATTCTCTCCTTTTCTTTTTTGTTTTGGAGGTCCTCGTCCATTGCCAATCATCCCCCACTCAAATTTAACCCCAACTTCGTCATCCAATTCAAGCTATTTTGTTTTATATGTGGAATTCAATCCACCACTCTTGTTTCCAGACCCAGGCTGCTACACATGGCTAACTACCTACTTGACCAACGTTAAATCAACCACCTCTGCACCGGTCTTTCGTTCGTAAAACGCCACATAGCTCAGTCAACACGGGGAGAAGGAAAACATGGAGGATATCATTCAAAGAAAGCCAAGGCCCCTTCGTAATATCAGGATTCTAGATGACTCACCCAGCTGACAAAAGCCTATGCCACGGTTACTCCCAAAAAAGAGCCCAAACCTCATTGATAGTTGTCTTCTATTCATAAACCAAGCGCATAGTATGTGACTATTTGCCATTATAAATATAACATGTATTGCCAAGTCAACCCAGCAACAACATGGATGATGCCATCAAAAGAATCCCAAGGCTCCTTCACATGATTAGGATTCTAGATAATTCAAGCGTCTTATATTCGACAAAAACATGAATTAGTGATGTAAAAGCACATTCATGTCAGTTAAGACAAAACTTCTCTTATACACTTATCTCATACACCGTAAATTATATTAGAAAATTTCTACCGCTAATCCAAACAGGCATTAAGTCACAAAATTCATTAGTTGTCATCTTACATTGTCATGTTAGGCAATCAAAAGGTTGCCCTGCCGCGTTTTCAAATAATTTATCGAGGGAACCAAAGAACCCTGGATGTATGTCCAGCATGAAAAAGATGAGAGGCGATACAGGTTGTTGGGGCTTGGGAATTCATCCGCCACAAAGAAACAGAGGCCTTGAACCGATCATGAACTAAGAGAATTCATATTAGTAGGGCCCTTTCATACAGTACTCACACATAATTGAAGGGTCAGTATTCTCTGTCACACATTATTACCACCAGAAAATCATGGGCGCAAGACAATAGGAGGGCATGGAAATAAATAGAATCGGACCTCAACGTCTTCCAATGAAGGTCCACATTTTTAGTATCATTAAGAACCGAAAAGATTTTCATTTTAACATAGACAAGCCAAATGACAGGTACTTTCCAGATATGAGTTGATGAGGCTGCTAATAATCACTGTCAACGTCAAAAAGTGGGCTAAAGAACAAGAGATTTCAAGAAAAAGGCTTGCATCAGGAAGACAACGTTAGACCCTTCAAGGCGGTTGTAATCTGAGGAAGCTTGTCAGGAGCTCTCTGCTTATAATCCTTCTCCAACACTTTCGCCGCAAGAGATTGTACTTGTGATTTATCCTTGTCTTCCTTGCTCTTCCCTTTTGTAAGCTGAGCAATAGCGGAGGTACACTGGAAAACAAAAGCAAACTAAAAGATTCAAGCATAGAAATAAAAGGCTTCGAAGAGAAGAAACAGAAATCCCAAGTTCATATGTAGATTTTAGTACAGTCATGGTGACATGGTATCCTGGATGTCAGCCAACATCCAGAATGCTTATGTTTAGTATCATAGAATTTAACATGCTTAATATCATCCAAGATATAAGATGGCATGAACAACACTATTTTGAGTAGTATCTCATGCTAAAAAAATCATAAAAATCTCACATCAAACCAACTTCTGGCACTGTTAACTTCTATAAAATATCAAATGTGTTCTTTGTTGACAAGTTTCAATTGCCTTACCAAATACAAGCACTGGAATACCGGGTTATCTCATACCTTGCTATCCAAGATATATGCAAGGCAGTAGTTAATCACAAAGCTTTATATTTTCTTGGCAGGAATTAGCTACTGATCAAAGAAAATCTGAATTCTGGTAATGACAAACTGAATGGTAACTTCATTTATTACTAGGATACAATGAATATCAGAGTGAAAGAAAAAGAAGAAAGGGAGCAGGAACTCACCAAGCAAATACCAAAGAGTGCCCTGGTATTCTTGCCTCCGGTCAAGTCTATAGCGGATGCATAGTATTTCTTAGAAGTCTGGAGGTTTTCTAACCCACCAAGCGTATAAAGTACCTATCAATACCATAGGTCAAGATTATGCTGTAGTTTAATAATCAAGTTGGACTCTTGCTCTCATTCATCTTCAGTAAGCAATACCCTTTTCTTAAAAACAGAGAAGGAGAAGGAAATAGAGAGGAACTTAATCAAAATAAAATTATGATTATTTGAGAAAAAATTGCTTACATCAGCATAGGCTAGGTGGAAGAGTGGAACAGTAGGTTGGGATATAATTAATTCTTCATAGCAAAATGCTGCTTGTTTGTACCTAACAACAATAAGCCAAAAATTAGAACAAAAATCCATTAAGGCACATGGAAAACTGCTTCAAGGCCCCTTTTTGATTAAGTAGAACACAAATCCTACATTTGCAGGGAGACGTATAATTCTGCAAGTTCTCTCCATGCATCATGATCTGCCATGAATCTGTTAAAATGAGAAAAGAATTCAGATCATTTTTTTGGGATGTATATTGGGAAAATAAATTCTCCCTATTACCCTCAATTTCAGTGAAAAACAAATCAGCATCTCTCTCACATTTCTAGATATTTATTAAGCCATTCAATAGCCCCAGAAATGTTGCCCTGTGCCTTTGCCATGGCCACCCTCCTCTTATGGATGATCTGTACCAAAAAAAAAAAAACAAAGCTTAGGTTTTCTTTTCCCAAAGATATTTAAAAATGAAAGTGAAAATATTCATGCATCAAATTCAAAACAATGATAAAAGTCACTTTTTTAAAGGTATTATCACACAGAATAATCAGAAACTAACTGGTTGATCCCTTTCGTTTTGTATGTTTTTTTTCTTCTTATAAGGTTAAGTGAATTACTTGATCGAGAGGATTATCCTCTAAAAAACTTGTGTAGGCCTTTTCCGCCTCATTCCACAATCCTTTTGCTTCAAGCAACATTGCCTCCAGCCTGCCTGCACTTTGACCAAAAGTAATAAGGCACCAAAAGTCATTATAATTTACAGGTAACGTATACCAGCACATTCCAAGACAAACTTATATGGGCAACTTATATAAACAAAAGAAAGTCCAGATGCACAGTGTAGATTTGCATAATTCACTTCATGCACAGGAGGCAAGATTTGGTTGTTGCAGTGCAGAATTTCAAGTGGGACTAGTTCCGGCCATATGCAGTCATCTAGGACGGTACAAACTAATGCACCATAGGCGCTGTGTATATATTATAAATCATAAAATCATGATGTTGCTCCATCGTTTTCAGCCTACTGGCCACCCATGGGTAGAACCAAAGGAAGTATAGGTAAACCGCCAAATGATTAGGAGGTATCATTTGACCCCAAGCAACAATCAATTAAGAGTCATTATTCTTGCTTTGACATCTGTTCAAGTGGCTCCATCTGGGTTCAGGTGGTCCACATATATGTTTTCCCGTAAAACTAACTATTCATCAATATAAAATCTACAAAAAATTACCCTATTCATAAGTTATAGACAATGCATCTCTCAGGCTCTGTTTCATTTCTTTTTATTCTTTCAATCTATTTTTACATATTTGTTGGCTCCATGCAACCTTTTTTTCCTCCAATCTTTTTCTACATATTTTAGTTGGATTTAAATTTCAATGTTTTAAAATAAATACAGTCTTCCGAAATCTTTCAAAGTATTACTATTATCTATTCCATGCATCAAATGGGAAAAGGTGCCTTCTTAGCCACATGTAGCTGGTGGTGGTGAAAGTAAGGGTTGTACAGGTAGCATTATTTATTTTAAGTATCTCTTTTTTCATACAAAGCCAGACACAGAAAGATGTATCATTGACACAGATAACTCCAACTTACCAACCCGTTTACTCTCAGGGAATCTCTTCTGGAGAACTTTTATACAGTCCTGAAAAAGGAATTACTTTTTGTCAACTGAAAGGCATAACATCTCAAACATAGTTCCTCATCATGTATGTAGTAAAATAATGCAGAAGAATTAGTATTCCGAGCCACAAAACAGAGAACAGGTAAACATTTGACAACAGTCTGCTTTGCAGGTTCAGAAATTATACCATTACCACAATTATAACAATATAATTAAAAGCAAACTTATACAAGAATCATGATACATTAACATAAAAGCCCTCAACTGAGTTTATAATCCCTTGTAGAATTCACAAGACCCATCTTACACACACCAGCAGAACTCCAGTATAGAAATGAAAAGAGGACAGAGCTGGAATCAGACAAGAAACCAGATTTCTAGAATTCATCCTTGCATAATATTCCTAAACTAGAATTATACAATGAGGAAAATGGTACCAAAATATACATCTAAACATAAAAAGGTTAGGATTTGACAATTTATTGAAAACATTATGACTTACAAAAATATCAAATCAAATTAAAACTATGATAAAGCCTTCACTACCTTGGCAACATCAAGATGTTGGCAATCCATAGCAGCAACCGCAACCTGCTCATACAAAGTCCATTCTGCATCAAGGAGCAATTATTTATTTGCTAAAAGTTACATTTGATAAAATGAGGGTTGTGAGTGAAGGAATCATTAAATTAATCGGCCATCAGAAAATGTAATATGTAGCTCTACAAATTGTCATGATCAATGCAATGAAACAAGTTCTGAGATAGCTCTAGTATATTTGAAGATGGCTCCCTTCTCAAGAATGTTCATGCAGCTATTTGGACGGTGATGTCATAAAGTCAGCTAAGTCAATTTCTGTTCACAAAAAGTTATAAGAGAGGACAAAATAGCTAAATTGATGAAGCATAAAAACCAATAAAAACTCTTCAATGCTCTTAATTCATCATTTATTATCACAGCAATAAAATTAAAACCAATCTGGAACGAACCTTAAAGCTGTTGGAAATTCCTGATTTGTCCCTTTGACTTTCATTATGTTGGAAGCAAAATTAGTATAGTGGAGAGACAATTCATTTTTCTCTTTTGATAACCGACTGCAATAACAATTACCCAATAGGTAGCATGCAACTCTTTCCACATAAGACATAACTTGTCAGTTTAAGAAAAATTCTTGAATAGAAATATCTTTTCAGCAAGACTCCTTGGATATATCCAAATGTTTTTTACCGGAAATAACTTCAGTAACTTCTGTAACACTATTTTTACTCTCCTGGCTTACAATTAATCACTAAGAACAAAAACCAGAAACTCAATTTCTACATTCCAACAGAGGAAATCAGGAAAGCAAGGTGATTGCATACAAACGATACCCAAACACATAATCAAACAACTTCAGAATGAAAACTGAACCAATAGCCAATGAAATAGGTCTGTGAGAACCTAAATCACACAGACCCGGATAGGAAAAGGAGAAAAACTAGATCACACTGACCATCGGGGCCAAGACTGGATCGCTTTTTGGGGTCGTTCAATATGGACAAGCCATGCTTCAACACTTTTTCGGAACGCCGAAGCTTGAGTTTCCTAACGAGGCACAGGTACTCCCAGGCTCCTCCGCCTCCATTATCGACCTGGTTTTCGAGCCCGTTCAACTGAGTATCCTCTGTTTTGGTGACCATCCTGATCAGATCAAAGATGCAAACTTGGAACTGTATAATTCAGCCTCTCCCGTCCTGGGTCTGGGGTAGTGGTCAGGTTTCGGATCTTCCGATTGACTCTATAAAGCATAAACGCATTTGTCTCAGTTCTGGCTGTCTCAGTAACTAAAGCCAGGTTCCGCGCGACTGGATTGGCACCCAAACAAATCTAAAAAGCCTAACGATTCAACCCAAACTAGGAGGAAAAGATTGCAATATCCCGGCCCCGGTTATAGGGAGACTGATATCTACAAATAAATAAAGCCCATTTTTAGCAGCCCATCGATTATAGAGGACCCCAGGACAATTTTATGGGAGGGCTAAGGTTCTAAAATAATCTTTAATTTTTATGATAAGTATAGTAATAATCATAAATTATTTTTTGGAGTAAAAATAATCATAAAATTTTAAAATCGGGGCAAATCGTTAAACCTAACTAACTTTCATTTATTACAGTGGGGAAAATTAATCTTTTCACCTTATGATGGAAATAGGTCAGGCCCCTAACAAGGGCCTACAATCTAACTTATATAAAGCCTAGCTTAACCTATTTAGTAAATAGACTAGGGTCAGGCTCAGGCCTATTATCGAGCCTATTTAAATAAACAGGCAAAAACTATTTTCACAAGGCCTAGCCTACAGGCCTGGCTTATTTAACTTTTAAAATTTATACTATAATATAAGAATATATAATATCATCTAAATAATTATATAAATTATTTACAAACTTACCAATTTAACCTTAATTATTAGTTTCACATTTCATCGTTATTACTCTCAATCCTTACTTTCACATCAATCATTAACCCCCACCTCTCTTCTCTCCGATAACTCGAAATGGCAATGTTAACTCATTCCCTCCCCCTTGATTTGTGTCATCCACTAAAGCATACAAATTTATATGAGTTTATTTTAATACCAATTAAAATATTATAATCTTATTATGAGGAGTTTGTCCCAGTTTATGTGGGAACAGTAAAAGAGATAAAATCTAAATTTACATATTACTTGTTATACTTGGTCAATTTTAGAAAATATATCTCATTAGTCAGCGAACATTAGTTTTCTTATTCCTACTTGCTCGAACAATTGTTGTCACTAGAGATTCTTTTCTTTTCCTTACTAGGCCTTTATTTTATAACGAGAATGGGTGCTAAGCTTTTAAGACATAATGTAATATTTTAAATAAGCGTGAAAGCGGTTATATATGAATTTATATGCATAGGTTTTAAAGGCTATTTAAAGGTCTATATTTTGAGTAGGTTTTTAAACAGGCTTCGGGCCTTCTCATGCCTTTTGAAGGCCCAGGCTCAGGCCTACAAAAAAGCCTACATATAGGCTCAGGCTATAAATTTCTATTGCAGGCTCAGGCCTATTTAGGTAAAGCCTGGTTTAGCCTAGCCTATTTTCATCCCTATTTCCCCTTTAAATTTTTAACTCGCTTATAATTTAGTCTCTAAAGTTTGACTCAATATAACTCAGTCCTTAAACTTTTGATTCGCTTGTAACTAGTGCCTGATGCTTCTTAGTCAACCTATGTGGCAAAAAAATTTAAAAATATTATTAAAAATTGCTTAGGTGAATTTTACATAAATTTAAAAAAACCAATGTCCCCGACTCCACTGACTCGAATCCTTCTCCACCTTTGTTTTCTATAAATCTTGTTGGGCATTCATGGCGTCCATGACAGATCCTTCTAAAGCTCCTTTTAAACACAAGGTAAGATCAATCTTTTTATTTTAAAGAGCCTTTAAATTTATGAGCATTATAGAAAGGATTTGTAACTCCATTTGTTATTAAAAAGATAAATTATGTGCTAGGTGTGTTGTGAAGTGGATATACTTTGATTTTTTTTAATCACATCCTCTTCCAAGCTATTCATCATTTATCATTCAAAAGTTAAGAAATATCTTTGTCCACAATGGCTTTTTCTTGCATACTTTGGTGCTTTATCATAATTAAAGAGCACAATGAGTAGCTTTAACTTTTTCTCTAATCTTAGTCATTCGTTGTCTTCTGATACTCCAAAAGGATCTGTTATAGACACCACGGATGCCCAATGAGTTTTCTGGAAAACAGAGGTGGAGGGGGATACGAGTCTGTGGGGACAGGGACATTGTTTTCTATTTTTTAATTTATGTAGAATCCATATAAGCAATTTTTAACAGTATTTAAAAAAAAAAAACTTTTTTAAAGAGCATTATATACAGGGACGAAGATAGGGACACTATTGTTTTCAAGCATAAAGAGAGATCGATTTTCTTATATTAAAGAGCCTTCAAAATTGTGAGCATCATATAAAGGATTTATAGTTCTATTTGTTATTGAAAAGAGATATTGTGTGCCAGGTATGTTGTGAAGTGGGTGTGCTTTGACTTTTTCTAATTTCATCTTCTTCCAAGCACTATTCACCATTTATCATCTAAAAGTTAAGAAATCTATTTTTCCACAATGCTTTTTCTTGCATGCATGGGTGCTTTATCTTGCATACTTGAGTGATTTATTAGAGTTGAAAGCACAATAAGTGGCTTTAACCTTTTTTCCACTCAAAGTCGTCCGCAGTTTGTGGCTTTAACCTTATCTTGCACACTTGAGTGCTTTATCAGAGCTAAAAGTAGAATAAGTGGCTTTAACATTTTCTCCATTTTAAGTAGTTCGTTGCCTTCTAGTGCTTCAAAAGGATATGTTATGGACACCACATATGCCAGTGAATTTTTTGAAAAACAGAGGTGGAGGAGGATTCTAGTCGGTGGGGACAGGGAAGCCTTTTTTTTTTTTATAAATTTATGTGAAATCCACCTAAGCAAACTTTAAAAGTATTTTTAATTTTTTTTTTCCACATAGGATGACTAAGAAGCATCAAGAACTGAGTTGTAAGTGAGTCAAAAGTTTAGGAACTGGGTTATATTAAGTCAGACTTTAGGGACCAGACTATAAGTGAGTCAAAATTTCAAGGGCTAAAAGATCAATTTTTCCCATTGTAATAGATGGAAGTTAGTTAGATTTAAAAGTTTTGCCTTGATTTTGAAAGTTGATGGTTACCTTTACTCCAAAAAATAATGTGTGGTTACTATTGCACTTTTTATAAAAGTTGAAGGTTATTTTAGCACCTTAACCCAAAAATGTTCATATAAGTTTTTATTTAAATAAAATGGAAGAAAGTGCATTTTTTTTAGGGTTAAAGTGCAAAAATACCTACGAAATTTTTCTGAAAGTGCATCCACTACCATGATTTTTTTTGGTGTAAAACTAACCATAAACTTTAAAAAAGAAGGCAAAATAACACACATGTTAAAACTAAGTGTGTGTTTGGTGCTGCGTTTCTGGGGTGAAATCACTCAATTATTGGGCAATCTGTACAATTGAGGAGGGAAGGCTTTTTTGAGTGTTTGGTTGGATATAATTAAAATTTGCACTTTTCTCTTATTCACACGATTACAATTAAACTGACAAGGGTAGCTCTTTGCCATCATTGAAGCCCATTTTTTTAATTTTAAAGCTTCTCCTCTTTTGGGAAACGTCAAGAAAGAGAGACCTGGTTAGCAACAGTCGTGTGTACCATTAGAGATATCACTTAAGAATCCCAAGAGTGCTTGAGAAAGAGGACGGAGAGAAGGGATGAGGAAGGGTAGTGGAGAAAATTAAAAAGGTGAGGTATTTTTTTAAATTTTTTAAATGTGTAGGGCCCACTAGAAATGTTAGCAATCGTTTATGAACCTAACAGAATATCACTTTTGCCCTATTTTTCAAAGTTTATGATTACTTCTGCACACAAAAAAAAAAATTATGGTGGTAAGTACACTTTTGAAAAAACTTCATAAGTATTTTTACACCTTAACCCTTTATTCTATATTTGTTTTTTTAACCATGTAAACTAAAACCCCATCAACTCGAGGCTTCCGGTGAATCCTTATCGTTTGTTTTTTTTTGGAGTGAAATGGGAATTTCATTCATATGAGAAGACTATAGATGAATAGGGATGCTGTGAGATTAACTTTACAAGAAAGAATTACACTTTTGACCCGTTTGGTGGCATGGGATTGGAGAAAAGGTAGTGAAAGTGGAATTGGTACATGTGTGTGTTTGGCGGGTAGGAACTGACTTCTTCATGGAAGCCACTTCCATCAAAATTGATGGAAGTCACTTTCATTCCACCCCCCAGAGAACTCAGTTCCACTTCTTGGGAGAAGTGAGGCTCAGACCATTTTGCCCCCTCAACCTTTCCCCATGAACCACTGCCGCTCATGATGAGGATGATGGAGGATGGAAAGAACCAAGGCGGACTGTGGCCTCTGACCACGAATGTGAATATGACATTGTCTCCCTCTGGCAACTAACACAAGCTTAAACGCCATTGGAGATGAGATCTTATCTCCATCTTTCCCTGTTTCCCAAGACCCTCTTCTTTAGACGAGCTGAATCGGGAGGCCTCTGTTCGCTCCTCACTCCATTCTATCTCAGACCCATCCACGGCTCTGTTGTTTCGACGAGTGGGTGCCATCGGGGGAGTGGTTTCGCGCCTTTCATGACTAAAATAGGGGGCTCCAGCTCTAATATGTCGACATAGATGAACTGACCCAACTACATTTTGTTGCTGAGAACGAAATCATCTTAAGAATCCCAAGTGCTAGTGTCGTCGTTGAAGGACATAAGAATCGGATAAACCCACAATAACGAAAAAGAGGAAATTAAAACAGAAGCATAGAAGGTAAAGAAATCAAAGGATTGGAAGCAAGAACCGAGAGCTTTGACCTTTATTCCAATTCTATCAAGAGAGAGCTTATTAATGTTAATAGGGTTTCCAGGGTCGATGATCTGTGATTATTTACTATTTATGATTTTGATTTCTTTATTTGATTTTGATTTTTCTGGATTTAGCTTATAGTATTATTCTTGTGACCCCTCTTTCCTCTAGCCCCATCATCATCGTTTTCTATCATGGAAGTTGAAGGGATTTTTTTTTTATAGAGGTATATTGGTCTTTTCGTATAAATATATATATATATATTTAAAAGTGTATATCTCACTTTTATAGTCATACCAAACATACTTCAGAAATCACTCCCACCATTATTTCCATTTTTAGTTCTATTTTTATTTTCACTTCAAATTCAAAAAAAAAAAAAAAAAAACTCTTTTTCACGAAGGACTGTATTAAAGTAGATGGGGTTGTTGCACAGATAAAGTCAATGGACAAACATACTATTAATAATAGAAAATCCTTCTGTTCCTTACCTCCCATGCCCAGAGTTTCCTGCATGTGATGCCGACCCCAATCTTTCAAGAAACGTCACGCTGAGCATTCCGGAGAATCAGGCCAATCCACTCTAAATTTGTTTTTTTAGATTAAGGAAGTTAATTAAATTATTTTAAAATATTTTTATTTTTTTCTCCAAATTAATTAGTTTCACTAATAAACTGATATATAATATAAGGATACACCACGTATGACATGATTAAAGAATGTTGAGCTATGCATTCCAGAGAATCGGGTCAATCCACTCTAAAGTTGATTTTTTTTGGAGAGGTTATGGAATCTAATTAAATTATTTTAGAGTATTTATATTTATATTTTTTCCTCCAGACTAATTAGTTTAACTAATAAACTAATATACAATCTAAAGATATACCACATATGATATGATTAAATAACTTATTTAAATTTCTTGATTAAAAAAAACAACAACTGCACTTATATTTAATACTACCTCCGGTCTTAAATATATGATAGTACTATAAACTTTATCTTATATTTAGGACCGGAGGGGGTATATGTTTAGTGCAGGAAGTAATCATTATCACCTCTACGTGCGCTGTCCTCTGCCAGTTACAACCAAAAGGAATCCACGTAAATCATATATAATACTCCAATCACCTTCGTTACATATATGTAATAGACTTGTTATTAAAAACAAAAATGCTATCAAATATTTCCTTAATAAAAGCTGAACTTCACAATTATTAAAAGTCAAAATTTCAAACAAATTTTATTTTTGATAATTTATTTTAGCGCCAGTAATGATTATTTTATTTTGATGCTAAAAATGCTATTCGAATCTGAAGTCGGGACGAGGACAAAAGACACAGTCGGACTTTCGGCAAAAATTAAAAAGAAGAAAAACAGCCTTTCTAAGAAGGATTAAGGGATAAAAGTATCTATACTTTTTTTTTAAAAGTGTATCCACCATTATAAATTTTTTTTAGAGGTAAAAGTAACCATAAATTTTTAAAAGTGATGTTTCCATTAAAACTAATTAAGGGCTATTAACAATGTTTGGAAAGCCGGACCGGACCGGACGGTCCGGCCGGTCTAACCGTCAGCCGGAGGACATGTCAGTCCGTTTCAAGGTATTTAGCCGTTTTAAGCATTTACCCGTTTTGGTCCGTTTCAAGCCGGTCATTAAGCCGGGATCCGCTATTAACCCGCAAACCGGAGCGGATTTTCAATAACCGAACGGCTCAAAGTTCGTTGGAAAAAAAGGAGAAGGAAGATGAAGAAAGGACGGCTCAAAGTTCACCGGAACAAAAAGGAGAAAGAAGATGAAGAAAGAACCAAAGAAGAGCAAAATGAAGGAAGGAATAGGTAGATTTAAAGTGCTTACCGGACTGATGTTATTTCATGCTTTAGTTTAATGATATGATCTTTTGTTTGCGAAAAAAAAAAAATATTAAGCGCTCTGTCGGACTGGAACTGGAGATGCTGGACGGGGAAGGTAACTATCAGTGTGAGAAGTGAGAAGACGCGGGAGGAAGGTGAAAGATATTTCAATAAAATATATGTCTACTAACCGATGGATAAAAAGGTGCATTGAGTTGATGGCTTCTTTAATACCCATAAGATAAAAGAATGAAAAGTTTTTAATGTCAGTAACTCAGTTCAATTCACGTGGCTTTCTCCTCGTTGACCGTGTATTATTTTTTTAAAATTTTCTATTTTAAAAACTATTGATTAATAATTTGAAAAAAAAGGTAAATTAGTACTAGTACTTTTGCTGGACAAAATTAAAACTGAATTTATACATTATTACGAGGTTTTGGAAATTTAATCTTTCTTTTTATATTTTTAGATTTTATATTAATCTCTCGTCCTTTTATTTTGTCATAACACACATTTATTATAAAAAAATTAAAGAATGGCATTTGCTTTTATTTGTTTTCCTGAGTTTATTAATATTATTATGTAAGCTAATTAATTATCAAGGTTGAATTGCTTCTAAGATCATGAAATTAAACTATTTAATTATTTTCTCAAATTATCTAACAAAATTAAATTTGATATTTTATTTTCTTACTTATATTCCTATATATGTGTATGTATTATATTATTTTTTATTTGATTATCATGCCTCCGGTCCGACCAACGGTTCGACCGGTCCGACCGGTTGAATCATGACCCGCTAATCTTTCCGGCTCGATATCCGGTCCGGCTTTTAAAACATTGGCTATTAATTTCAGTACAAAATTACCAAAATACTCCTTTTTTAAAACAAATTAAAGGGCAAAAATACCCATAAACTTTTTTTAAAATGTGTCTACCACTATAACATTTTTTTAGATTATGGTATTTTGGTATTTTTACATCGGGGTTAATGACCGTTTGTTAGTTTTAATAAAAGTGTCATTTTTATCCCTTTTAAAAATTTATGATTACTTTTATAATTCAAAAACATTTACGATGATAGATACTCTTTTAAAAGAAATTAGTTGATTGCACGGGTCAAATTAAACAAATATGTGCATCAAATAAATATCATTGCACAGATCAAACTAAAGAAATACGTAAGTTAAAAAAATATATACATGAGGAAGATTTGTCAAATATGGCTATCACAGCTAAATGATATATTTGTTAGTCAACAAAAAAGATTACAGAAAACTTCTTTATATATGACATTTGAAGTTTTGTTAGTGGGGATGTCATGCTCATCAAGGATCCATATTTTTAGTCCCTCCCTTTGCCGGGCTCTCGAGAATGCAACATATAGCTGACCATGTGTAACTACAAGGCGAGGAAGAAATGATCCAACACTTAGTAGACTTTGACCTTGACTTTTGTTAATTGTCATTGCAAAAGAGAGCATTATTGGATATTGCCCTCTGCACAAAGTGAATGGCAAAGATGCTTCAGATGGTGTGATTGTCAGGCGTGGAATTAAAACATGCATACCAATATTACTTCTTGTTATAATATCTACTCTAATGACATGTTTATCTAACCTTGTGACAGTTAATCTAGTGCCATTGCATAGTCCAATTGATTTATGAATATTCCGCATTAGAATTATTGGCGTACCTACTTTCAATGTAAGCTTGTGATTAGGCAATCCAGACATTGTAATCCCATTCAAGAACTCGACCGAATGAATTTCCCCAATAGAACTGGTAACACCATCTTGTTTGGAAATACCGTTTGCACTAAGGTAAATCACCTCTTCGCCTGGAAGCTGTGCAAGCATATAATTATTCACTTCATCAACAACAGATAATGTAGCCGTCAGTATCACACAATCCCTAAAATAAGACTTATCACCTAAATGGTCAACAAAATCTGGATAAGTACTCTTAACAATACAATCCAATGGATCCGTTGAAGGAAATAATAACAAATCTCTATTATGGATCCGTTAAATGGTCATCAAAGATGGCAATGACATCTTCTGTGTCATCTTGTATGTCAACATTACCGTCCCCAACAAAAATGATCCAATTTGTAAATTCTGTTATTGCTTCAGTATTACATGAGAAAGTACCCCTAGATAATCTCATGTTTCTGGTGAGTATGAAGAGTTTGCATTGTTTCCATAAGTATGATGTATTAATAGTAGCAAACACAATATCTTCACGAGTACCTCTTGGTATGATAGGCAGGATTTGTCTGAAGTCTCCTCCCAACACAACCGTCTTCTCACCAAATGCTCTACTCACAGCACCAGGTTCATTTCGTCTCAGGATATCACGTAATGTTCAATCTAATGCTTCGAAACAATATTTATTAGCCATTGGTGCTTCATCTCAAATTATCAATGATGTTTGAACCAAAAGCTGTGCTAATGGTGTTCCTTGCTTAATACTACAAACTGAGTCTTCAGTTATGGCAAGAGGAATTGCAAATTGCGAGTGTGATGTTTTTCCATTGGGCAAAAGAAGTGATGCAATGCCACTAGATGCAACTCTAAGCACTATTTTGCCTTCATACCTCAATGATGCACATAATGTTTGCCACATATATGTTTTTCCAATCCCACCATATCCACACACAAAGAACATCCTTCCACACATTTGTTAAACAACCCCAATGATGGTATTGTATATTGACCGTTGTTCTTCCGTTAAATTATTAAGGAATACTTGTAATTGGTCTGTGAGTACTTTCCGGTCAATGTTTAACTCGACCTGGACAAATTTATCTAATGTTGATCCATGGAAGGAAATATTTGGATAAGACATAGTTGGATAATCATAAAGGCTCCTACCATTAACTTGTAATTGATCTTCAATTTTAAGTAAAACATGATTTTGCAACTCAGTGTCACTAAGAGTAAGTCCTGTAGAATCATAGTGCAATATTTTAGTTGCAAAGTTGGTAATATAGGAACTAATTAACATTTGTACATATAAAATAAAAGGACAGAAAATGTAAAAATAAGATAAGAGTGTATTTGTGGGAATATTCATACTAGAGTGACCTGTTAGTTGTTATTGCATATAGAGTATATCCTCTGCCATTAATCTCCATGATTGTTGCCACACAATTTCAGGGCATGACATACAATTGCATAATAGCAATATGCAAAATAGACGACGAAGGTAGTTTCGGGTAGCCCATTGGTTTGCCTCTTGAATAGCATCAATATATTCTCTGTCATCTTCTAACAACCCCAGTGCATAGCAAGCATCCCTAAACGTGGGATAGACTACATCATCAACAGTTCTCAAATCTTCATATGATGTAGGTCCTATAATTGTTGCTAACAACAAACGCAAATAAAAGACTTCTCCACTTTCTGGAGGAACATAATATAACCTTTCGATGGAGAGTCCATATTTTCTTACATCCCAATATTGACCATATTTTTTGTACACAAATTTTGTTGGGAATTTAGAGTACGTTAATGCCCGTGCTTCTGGATAGTCTTCATTTGCCTTCATCCATGCTTCAAACATAGTTACTTTTCCTTCATTATGATTAATCACATCATCCAAGTTGGCATCATTTTCATAAATAATTGTTTGGTGATAAGGTAGATGAAAGGAAAGCCTTTGAACCGATGGAAATCTGTAGTTTATATCAAACCCATAAATTCTCCAAACAGCTTAACACGGAGAAAAATATCAAACATCATAGTACATTTTTATTTCATCATGAATAACTTCATTTTCACCAGAGGAAGATTGAGCATAAAAGGCTGCGATGGCTCGGTCATGACCCTTACTCACATACTTGAATAAATACTTAATTGATTTCCTCTTTTTACACCTTTCAACATTAACATAAGCTTGATATTTTAGTAGTAAGGTGGGGTTGTAGGGAATCACACTTCTATTATCCAAAGGCACCCCATTTTTAATGATTTCTCGGCCATTGTCCATTCTTCGATAACATGGGTAGCCATCTTCATGAATGATAGTGCTTGAGTTGAATGGTTTTGGATAATATTTTGCACACTTTTCATTTACCATAGATGGAGACTTAGGGTTAGCTGTGCCACATGGTCCATGCATCATATAGTTACTAATAGCTTCATATAATTCAGGTTCCTCGTTTTTATCAGGTATCTCAGCATTAATGACTCGATCAATATCATGTGGCGTCTCGAGCTTAGCTTCATTTGCCAAAAATAGAATGATATGAGCATGTGGGAGACCTCGCTTTTGAAATTCAATTGCATACAATGCTGTACAAATAAGCAAGCGTCTGTATTATATATAACTTGTCAATGATCAGTGTAATATAAGAATCTGTGCAATTGAACAGTAGAAAAAAAATTACTGAATACAATTAGGATACATTTTTCCGTACACTAACCTGCTTTAATAGGACAAAAAATATCACCCTTTTTCAAATCATACACCAAATGCTCTAGTTTCATCTCAAAAATCCGGGTTACCTTGTCAGGGCGATCCTCTAGCTTTAAATCTTCTTCTTCTAAACATCTAGTTACTTCAGGCCATTTTGGATTACATGTAAATGTGATAAAAAGTTGAGGATATCTAGCCCAATTACAAATTGCCAATGCATCCTGATAATTTTCTACTATATAATGTGGTCCTCTTGTGAATGATGAAGGAAGGGCGATTCTTTTTCCTCATGCAGTTGCATCTATTTCTCATAATAACAGGACATCTGTCAATCTCCCCTTGTACATTTCTGCACGCAATTGTTTTTTATTATTCCGTAGAAAACTTAGCCTGCACGTTTCTATCATTGTATATGCATCAACAACAAATTGTTGGAATAACTTGCTTTCATGCAATATAACTAAAAATTCATTATTCTTATCTTGTATGATATAAGCAAAATATTCACACATTGTAACATAGGAAATCTTATTGGTCATTTTGGTACTTTTAGATTAGGGTATTTTGGTACTTTTACACCGGGGTTAATGATCATTTATTAATTTTAATGAAAGTGTCATTTTTAACCCTTTTAAAAATTTATGATTACTGTAATCAAAAAAAAAAAAAAAATTTATGATTACTTTAATAATCCAAAAAAATTTACGATGACAGATGCTCTTTTAAAAGAAATTTATGGGTTTTGTTACTCTTGAACCTTTTAAAAATGTAAAACCGTGGGTTAGGCAGGGAATTCATGGCAAGTGGCAAGAGGAATGCGGCGGCATAAAGCGGTAAGGAGCGTAACTGCCATCTTGCTGACCATAAAACCCTACTTATTTGGGACCATCACGCCAGTCACTGGACAACGGTCATCAAATTTCAGGCAACTGTGATGGCCGTGAAAGCCCTGGACGAGTCCGATGTTGGCATCTCCTGCTACATTTCCAACCTTCCTGGTTTCCGTGGAATTTTAAAGCAAAGGTCTTGTATTTTTTCTGTCATTCTCACTGTCCATGCTCTGTTTGGTTACTTAGAGTCTCAGATTATGCCAGAACAAAATGATTTCGGATATAATATTCTTCATGAAGTGCATGCTTGAAGTGCTTATTTGTCTTTCCAACCTTAGCGCTTCGTCCCGCTTGACTCAAACAGCTCGAATCATGTGGGGTTTTTCATATTTCTAGGTGAAGAAGACAACTGCGCTTGAACTTGAGATGTCTTTTAGTTGCAGTAAACATTAAAATCATAACCTGTTTACAATAGAAACGTTGAGGGATCCCAACGCCTAAAAATTTGATACTAGAGTCTTTGATATTGGCTATATGGATTTGAGCTCCGAGGGAGCATATATAATAAGACAGACCATCTAAGTTCTGATAAAGAAAACAATGAAATGGTTTTATGTTTATCTTGATTGAAGTATTTTATCTTCCAAAGTGATCTAGACGTTCCACAAAATTAGTTTGTAAGAATTTTCTTTCTTCTTTTCTATATCTTTCCCCTATTTTTGTGGCCAACATCGCCCAATTAATCATTATGCGCAAATAACGTTGAATCATGTAACAGTTCTACGTTAGGAGTCAAGGTATTATTATTGTTTTTGCTGTTGTTACTTCAAGTTTCTTGTCTATGCTGTATTAATTGTGTTCTTGTTGGACTTAATTCAGGTATTCTGATTTTATTGTAAACGAAGTAGACAAAGAAGGAAATGTTGTTCATTTGTCCTCACTTGATGTCTCTGAAGAGGTACCTAGGTTTTGAACACGTAATTATTCTGGATAACTTGTAAATTTAAGTTTCATATCTTTAATTTTTGACATTTTGTACCCTTTTCAGAGTGTTGAAGAAAAACGAGAGCAGACATCTGATGCAACAAATACAAGTTATGAGTTTCAAATTGAGTCATTTAAATCTCTTGCTGGTGACGCTGATGTAGAGCGTTTGGAAGAGTTTTTGAATCAACTGAGTTCCAGTTGTGGAGAGAGTGTTTCTCCCATTGTTCTATCCCCAGATTCTGATAAATCTCATAGAACGGTGGGTTTAAGTTTTGTCTCATTACTCTCTTTCATCTTAGGGCATTCTCGGTATTTTTTTATTCATTAATTGATTTTCTCTTTGCACCAAAAAAGAATTGGGGCATCCTCACCCTATCTTACATGTGGGAAACTTTTGACAAGATACTAATGACGGATAGTGCTTTGGTCGTGGCTGGGCCTTTAGGATCTGAAGTGATATCGTTGCAATGGATATTAAAATTCAATACAAAAGGTTTTTGTTTTCTCTGAGTTAGAAACAACCTGATTACTTAACTGAATCCTCTTGATTCCTGCCTTATTTGTTTAATTTATCCTTTTATTCTGTGGTTATAACTTTTGATTAACTTGAATTCAGCCTGTAGTTCGTTCCCAAGCAAAGACATCATTAATTCATACTTCTCAAAATTTTCAGGCAATGCATAACTTTTTTAAAGAGAACTTCAAGTTCCTTGTCACTGACACTATTGATGGACCAGATGCTTCATCAAAATGCATCCGTGTGAGAATGGATTCAGATGGACCTAAGAACAAAGGTAGAAACTCCAAGAAACGCAAAGAAAGAGATTACAAGCCTTTTGATAGTAGAGGTTCGGAAAATTGGCCAGCAAATGTTGGCAAATTCCTCAGGCAAGCTGTCCATCCGTTTATGAATTAACCTATGCTTGCTGTCTTCCATTTGATTATTATTTTTACGTCTATTTTTATTGTACGAGGAATTTAATTTTCATCCTTAAATGGATTAATGGATTCACAATATCACTTTCTCTTAGAATGATAACGGTTTCTCATTAAATATTGATTATATGGGAATTACATGATATACAATGAATTGGTTTAAAAAAACAGAGATGATAAGCAGTGAACGTGATCATTTATTTTGAAGGGGGAATGCATGTTGCAGAAGGACACAGGGACATAGATATATTAATGTTAGCTAAGTTAAGCAGGATTTCTGGACGAGATTCATATATTTCTATCCTTGTCTTTAGGTTATCTGGTAATGTGGCTTGTAGAATTCAAAATTGGAGAGTGTGTAGAGGCAAGAAAGGAGTCTGATAGGTGATGCAAGGGACCCAAGGTGTTAACTCATAGTTATCTGAACGATAACATGAGTTAACCTTTCTAATGGTTATTTATCGTCCGTGCATGCTCATTTTGTTAATTTCTTAAACTCCAACACCTATTGATGTAGTCACAAAGCACTGTGGATGTGGTGGGGCTTCAATCTATTACAGCCTGGTTAAGTAGGAGGTGCATTCATTTATTAGTACAGATAGTTGAGTTTCGTCCACAGGTTCTTTTTGGTGGGTGCTTATATTGTATTGTGCTGATGACAATAACCACTTCTGGAGGATAGAGATGTCAGCAAGTATGGGACATTATAGAGTATTTGTCGAATTTGTTTATGATATTATGAAAATGATAATCATTCATCATTGCTTTTGATCTTTGGTCATGATCATTCCCCCCTTCACTATTAACTTCTGTTGTTTTAAGATTTCTTGGCTGCAAGCTGAATGTTTTCATCAATATGATCACTAGGTTTCATCTTTATAAGGAGAATAAAGATACACAGGAAGCTCTGGGGGTGATTGGAAAGATGCTTGGCATACAGGTGAGTATTGCTTGTACTGTGACATAGCCCTTTGGCTTTTTATATCACAAGAATTGAAGGGTTTTGTTTGCTGATAATTTATTGGGTTAATGTGACTTTTTCATTCAGAAATGACACATGGAACATGTTTGTAATCGATCCTGCATTTTCACAAGAATTGAAGTGCACTTTCAGTCTTCTCTTTTCTCTTTAGGTCTTCACTATAAGTTGTACCAGCTGATGCTAATTATTAGGGAAATTGTTTTTTCTTAATGTCTTTCTTGCCGCTTCCGTCTCCATTAAATGGTTTTCACCTTAACTGATTGATATTTTTGCTGACAGCCAAAATCATTTGGGTTTGCTGGTACAAAAGATAAACGTGCTGTTTCAACTCAAAGGGTAATTTATTCTCAGATTCTTGCCTATTTTTGCATTAGAGAATGATTTCTTAATTTATCTATATTCATGCCCATATCTTCTGCAAGTCTGGACAGTAATGCATGTGGTGTTAAGGAAATTCAAAAAGAAATCTAGTTATTCTTTTGTGGATGGATTCTCTGTTGGTTTAATTATTGTTTTGTTTCCAGGTCACTGTTTTTAAGCAGCGGGCAAGTAGGCTAGCTTCCCTTAATGGGAGGTTGATTGGCATCAAAGTGGGTGACTTCTGGTAAGCTGAATAAACTTTTTGTATTTAATGTTCCTATTTGGTTGTTCTTCAAGTCATGATTATGTTATAAATGAATTGTTGCCCAGCTATGTTAAGGAAGGACTTCTTCTTGGCCAGCTATATGGGAACCGATTTACAATCACATTACGGTGAGTATGTTTTCTGAGTGTGAAATCCATTTTTTACTGTGTTTAATATTATCTTTCATGCTTAGTGTTATATAATGGTTAACTGAACAGCTGTTATATTTGCACCATTCCTCTGACTTGTTCTCAGAGGAATTGTTGCAGATTCTGAAGATACCATAAAAGCATCTGCAGATGCTTTAGGAAAGCATGGCTTCATCAACTATTTTGGTCTGCAAGTACTTCTTCAGCCACCCTCTCTTTTCTTGCTTCCTTATTCTTGGATTAGTTTTATGGGAAAACCATTTTGCAGGTTTCTATATTTTCTTACAATTTTTAATTTGGTGCCAATGTGTTAGTCTCTCTTAATTAAATCATTAATTTTGCTCTATTAGAACCGTTAAACCCTGTAAATTTGCTCTGCTAGCATTGTTAGTCCTTGTATAGGAGCTAATTACGCTAACAGAGCAAAGGTAAGGTTTTAATTACGAGAGAAAAATGCATAGGTATTAAATTAAAAATTGAGGAAAAATGTAAGTACTTGCAAAATCATTTTCCCTAGTTTTTTTATTTATTCAAAACTTTGAAGCGTTCTAGTATGAGATTAAATTCTCTAAATTACCATTCAGAGAAAAAAAAAATTGTCCATTGTCGTAATAGTTAGCCTTTGACAAAGTTTTGAAAGATCCCCTGGCCAAATGATTGAATAAAGTTTATTTAGTATTATTTGTGAAATTCTTCCATTTTTCCACTATATGAACTTGTGTGCAAAGTGCAGGTAAACTGATTGTTTAGTTTTATTCACCAACAAGATCTGTTTTAATAAACTATTCATTTTTGCTTTTTCAAGAAACTCATGCGCATACATTTGAATCTGATCAGCGTTTTGGCAGCGGTTCTGTTCCAACTCACCTTGTTGGGGCTGCATTACTTAGAGGGGAATGGAAGCTTGCTGTAGACATGATTCTTGATCCACGAGATGGGGATATCCTTTTCTGATTGAATCAAAATTATCTTTTCTTTTTTTCAAATTTATAATGGATGATATCTTTAGTCATTTTGTTGTGTGCTGATACACAACATCAGCATACTGATTTTCTCTGTCTTTTCATAACGGTTTTTTAATACAAAGAAATGCAATAGCCAAGGCACGTGAGTATTATAAGAATAGTAATGACGTTGAAGGGACACTGAGGCAGTTACCTCGACATATGGTTGCTGAAAGGGCTGTGGTGAGCTTTAGTGAAAATTACTCCTGCATGAGTTTATTTCTGCTGGACCATTAGTATCTTAATGTGATTACTTAAATTTTAATTTAGACTAAAGTATTTTTTATTGTACTATGTTTTTGCCTTGCAAATTATAATCATCATGTGCTATTCATCGAATATGTTGCAGCTGCAAAGTTTGAAGAAGGCACCTGGAAATTATTTGCAGGCTTTGAAAGCCATACCACGGACATTGAGAATGATGTGAGCCATTTATATCAAAATTTTTTTGAAGTAGTAAATTTTAAATTACACTATGTTATTTATATACAGATAAGTTGGACTGTTTGTATAAGCACACCAGAGAATTTCTATTGTCCATTAATTTGTGGCATCTTCTGGTATTGTACAACTCAATCTATTCATTTTTTGGATACTGAACAGCGTGGTATGCTTGAATGTAATGTCTTCATGGTTCTAGAAGGGTTTGTTGTCTTACAAAGAAAATGTATGTCTATGCCAATGTTGATGCACTTTATATGGTGAAGTTCAATAACAAACTTAAAATAATCGGGAGGTTAATGGGCCCATAATTAATGGTCCAAGGCCTCATGTTGCTTGCGAGGTGTGAAATATGACATTGCAAGAGAGTGATGGTTATGCCCTTGGTAAGGAATACATAGGGGGAGTGAGGGCCAGTGGGAGGGAAGCAAGAATTTGGCTGTTGTGAGGAGAGTTCTCTAGTGTGCCGAATCCTATAGCTCTTTTTGTGTTTTTTTTTTGTGTGTGTTATCCATATTATTTCCTTCCATTTTCATTGTTTGTTGTAGCTTTATTCATTAGACATACACTCCGGATAATTTTCTGTATTTGAATATCAATTCTGAATTGGTTTCCTTCAGAGGTTTATCCTTCAATTTGTGCTAGTTTAGTTCTCATATTCAACTTTGTTCTTGGATTATATTTGCTTTTCAAACACCCTGTTTTGTTGGTAACCTTTTAAATTTGATTGAATTAATTCTCTGGCATGGAAAGTGGTGCAAATGTGCATGCTAAAGAGTTTAGGAGTGCAGTATCCTTTTATCCGGTGGGTTTTCTGCACCCGTGGCATGCAAAAGTTTAAGGAAATTAATATATTTGTGGCAATTTTGGAGGCATGGTAATATTAGCGTAATTGATTCTACAATCGAAATCTTTTTTCTACCGAAATAGAAAGTCAACATGAATGCTAACTGATCTTAATCTGAAACTAAGATAATACAAACAGAAATGCATGTTGACGCTTCAAAATTGGGCTATTTGGTCAGTCCATTCACACACTCTTCTATGCGCTGTGTACAAGCATGTACTTTAATAATGCAGATGAAAGGTGTAAGGAATGAGAAATTGTGTATTCTAAATTTGTTATTGATTATGGGGGGGGGGGGGTTTATCAATTATTTAGATTTTGACAGCTTTATGCTTGCATTTTCAGGTATGTACATAGTTACCAAAGCTATTTGTGGAATCACGCTGCAAGTACGAGGGTGCAAAAGTATGGTAAGTTGTGAACTGTGGCAACTGCTTATAATTCCATATTTAACATTGTCATAAAGTTGAAATCCCCCGGGTTCAGATTTTTCAATATTTGTGGTTTTCTGTTTGGCAGGTACTGAACAAGTTGTGTTAGGAGACTTGGTATATTGCAAAGATAATGCTGCTAAAAATGGCACAGGGTTTGTCAGTCCCGACTTTTCTGATAGCTTTAACAATGGAGACAATTCCTCTAATGAAGATGAAGAAATGGATGTTCATGAAGGAAATAGTCATGTCAAGGTTAGTATTCCATGTTACTCAGTGTGGGTCTTATGCACCCCATACCGCCCAAGTCTCCATTATGATCAAAGATCACATTTTTTTTTCAACTCTTAAGATCTAAATAGTTTGTGAGTCCTGAACCTTGTAATTGATGAGTTAATTGAGAAGGAAACTTACTAAGGAGTTGTATTTATATTGTCTCATGGTAGTTTGACAGTTGCATTGACATTTCATGGCAGGTTATATCTGCTGAAGACCTTAAGGCAGGATGTTATACTATTGATGAAGTCATCCTTCCGATGCCTGGGTAAGTTAGATCAAGGAAACTGGGTAGCTACTTCTGTTTTCATTTAACTTCGGCCCTCAATCAAATCTGAGTTTCTTGTTCTCTAATTTAAGTTGACTCAGACATTTCTATATTGATGATTCTGCAGTTCACGGGTAGTTTATCCAACAAATGATGTTGCCCACGTTTATCATGATTTGGCAAAGAAGGTATCTACATGTTGCCTACGCTTATATGTAGGCAAGAAACGATTATGCTATCAACTCATTTTTTCAAAGCATTATTAAATGTTGAAACTAACATAGGAGTATTCGAAGTCAAAATCTGCATGCATAAATGTTGTCCTGCTGAAGTTTACAATAGAGAGATTAATAAGTGCGATCGATTCTGATTGTTGAACTTGCTGCTTTGTTGAGCCACATGTGCACAAAGATCCCCCCACCCGGGGGGGGGGGGGGCATTGATGTGTGTGTGGATTACTCCACGAATAGTTGTTATATATATTGATTAATTAAAAGCCATTTTACTTATACTGGTCAGGATGCAATCAGTTTAACAGACGGTGTCCACAATGTCAAGTAAGATACAAATTATCTCAACTGTAATAATCTTTTTTTCCGCTGGTTGTCTCGCTTCTATTTATTTCTTCTTTTTGGGGTTAGGGAATTCTCAATAACCAGCATGACTGGAAGCTACAGGAGGGTTTTGCAGAAACCAATAAATTTTGAATGGTACATATGCTGACCCTCCATAAATATGCATTCTTTTTACCCGCTGTGTTTCCAGACTAGTTCGCTTCTTGAATAGTGTCTTTGAATGTTTGCTTCTACAGGGAACTACTTACCTACAATGATAGTAGCAAACCATTGGCAGAGACAGATTTGGACAAAATGGGGAAGATCCAGCCTATAGACAATTTCAAATCAGTGAACGCCAGTGGGGAAAAGGAAGAAAACCTTGATTGCATTAGACATCCAGAAAGTTCTGATGATGGTGCCAAGCTTGAGATTGCAAATGATGAGACGCCTGGTGATGAAGTAGAGTTATTGCAAGATGAATCCATATGCGCCTCTAATTCGCAGGATTCCCAGATTGCTCTCAAATTAAGCTTTACTCTTCCTTCTTCTTGTTATGCGACTATGGCCATAAGAGAGCTGCTGAAGACTTCAACATCCGTGAGTACTCAATTTGAATGTCTCGCATATGTTAATGTTTTTAGCTGCAAGATTCTGGAAGATCTTCATATTGTTTATTCTGCGGTTATTTATTTTGTAAAAGATTCTCAATAACAGCTGTTCCTCAGTGATAGAGGATTTGCTCAAACATACAAGTGAAAGCAAATTTGATTTCAAAATGATGCTGATTATTAAGTTCTGAACCCTTGTGACGGTTGAAACTCATTGGTTCATTTATTTTAGATAAGAGTCTGTGGCAAAGAGAGAGATGCTAGACCCTAGGGACATTCGACTCCCTAAACACGTCTTTCAATAACAGTTGGTATGTGGTTTGCTTTAGTGTGAATATTTTTCTGTTGTTTCAGGTTGCATATCACAAAACGTTAAACCGGTAAGCATCGTATAGGGGGACGGCTTTCTGCCGGAGAAAGTAGCCATTCATAACGTAGAATGGGAGAGAACGCCGGTAAGCGGAGGTTTAACAGTGCAACCGTAGCTTTTTGGAAGGAATCCTATTCGATCCTCTCACATGAACAAAATTTGAAAATACATGTAGGGGTATGTATTCTCACCATTGAAATTATGCTTGTTTGGTTGCGTTGTAAGAAATAAATGTTACAAGAATTGTATCGTGAAGTTCTAAAGTGATTATTTTAAACTCTTCCAAATTGGCTCCAAGTTTATTGAAATGTCTGTATGCATACAATTAAGCTTACGGTATGCTTGTGAAGAAAAAGGAATGGGAAGAGCAAAATACACCAATTACTTAACAAATGGGAAGGAAAGGAAAGCAGGGTTTTGGTTTACCTGAACCGGCCACCGAGCCGCGTTGTGTTCAGGAATGCTTTTGTATTATTTTTTTATGATCATAGAACCAATATACGGGTCAAGTTTTTTTCATAAACAAAAAAGCAACCCGGCAATGCTGATGGATCTGTAACATCGGCCACCATTTCAACCATTTACACGAACACTCAAGTGATGGATCTAAACATCAACCCTCATAAGAGGCCGCCACCTTCATTATACGACAACCCCATCGTGAGGCCACCTTCACCGACATCATGATCATCCACCATCGAAAACTTCGAATAAAAATATTTGGGAGCAACTCCGGTTTTCTCTCAGTGGAGGCCTCCGTTTAATGCTTGGACCACTTTGGCAAAGAAGGCATGGAGGCGGCTCCCACCGGAGGGATATGTGGCTAAAATGGTCGCAACAATGGATTTTGGAAAGCGTTTCTGTTCCATCGGGGCTTAGCAACTTGGGATTAGTGGAGTTTGAATGCTATCTGTGTTGAGGAATTTTATCTTTCAGCTTGGTGTAAAAACGAAAAAAAGTATTTCACAGATTTGCAAAGCAGTTGTTATGATCAGCTAACCTGCAGAAAATAATTAAATTTCAATGCAAGATTTGCACATATGTATATTGTAAAATTGAATAAAATAGTTTAATAATGATATAAATTTACATAAAGAAAGAAATCAATGTTATTGTTTGGCGTGTTTTGGTAGGCCTTTTTTATAACCATAGGCGTCTTCTTATCAGAGACAGTCTTATTTGAAACAATCTCAAGTACTAAATACGGATGCATCTCCTTACGGGGATTCAAACATTTGTTTGCCACAGTGTGAGGGATTGACTTCGTCCATTAGACTCAATTCCCGTTGCTGTTTAGATGAGGTTTTAGTTGGAGGATAAATATAAAATTGTTAAATAGAAGTGAATTGAAGGAAAAGGGGAGGAGGGATGAGCTTGAGCTAGATGGGAAGGCCTAGGTACGAAATGCTGAAATTCTGGATCCTATAAAACATCTCTTTCCACAAAACTAAATGCAAGCTGCTTCAAACATGAAAGTTTGTTGTCCCATTAACAACCATACCCTACCATTTCTTTCAGTCCAGCAGAGCCCAATTGTCTGTCTTATTATTATCATATCCCTTAAACACATCCAATAAACCTTCCCATTACATGATGGCTTAGTCTTTTAGAATAGGGATGCTAAAGGGCAAGATGGTGAAGGAACACAGGCAGGGAGGGAAGATGAGGTGAGGCTGTACCATACTACTGTATTCCACTGTACCATCTGAAGATTCCCATCCTTAAATAATTCGGCCCCATCCTCTGCACGTTTTCAGTTTTCACGTGTCCTGCCATCCGAGTGCCCTTAATTACACCATCGCCCTCTCCATTGGATTCATTCTACAGCCAGCTCTCACACTCCCACACTCACCCCCACGCGCGTCAGCTTCCCAACCGTGTTGTCTTCTCCTGACTGGATAAGACAAGCACCGTTAATTTTGGTACGGTTTCATTTGGGAGACGAGGGACAAGGCTTGTTAATGCTTGATATACTTATTCTTTTTTTTAATTGCAACGTGGTTGGACGGAGCTGTTTGGCGATGACCACGTTTGTGCTCTATTCAATATTATCTCTTGGGGGCAGTGAATTCACTTTATTCTAAAAGGGTAGTGGGCTATCTTTTCTGTGTAACTAGCAAGGACAAATTCCTTGATAAATGTGCGTGTTTGTGTGTGTGTGTGAGAGGGAGAGGGGCGTTTTGATTTGTAATACTGCCGTCTGCCTTTAGCCCGATTTACAGTGAGAATAGATCAGGGAGCTGAAGGGGTAGAGACTAGAGAGGAGGGAGCTGAGGCTCACACAGAAAGATAGAATGTTCAATAGAGTGCCAGAACAGTTCCACCAATTCATAGCCCCAAGAACCTCACTTCCTCTTCACCCATCCCTCCCTCCCTTCGATGCTTACAACCCTTCTCATCATCACTTGCCCTTCCCGCCGCCGCCGCCGCCAAATCTCCTGTCCCCATTGCACCTCAAAGACGAACAACACGAGCAGCAACAAACTAGCATGAACTTCGAGATTAATGAAAGACAACCACGATTGGGCGAGCATGATCTGATTGATTCCACCAGCTGGACCGACGATGAGGTGCTTGCTCTCTTGAGGATCAGATCTGACACTTGGTTCCCTGAACTCACTTGGGAACATGTTTCAAGGTATCTATAACCCCTCCTTCACAACTTTTCAGTTGCCAAATTAATTAATCAACTCCTACTGAACTACTGGACTAGCTTTCAATTCATCATCCAGCTGATCATTACACTGAAAAATTCGTTAGCGGAAAATCAATGAGACGTATAGCTAGACTTTCACTTGCGTTTACCTTCATTTGGTAGACCCTGGCACACGTGTAATTCGATCACCTCACTGAGCTCATATACTGACACACACACTCCGGGAGAGAAAGTGGGCCGAGGTTGCAGGCGATATATCGAGGGAAGGCGACGAATTATTTTCTTCTTCTTCTTTTGAATGAAAAAAGAAACCATTCTGTATATCACGATTTTTAATTTGGTGTATATCTACTGTATATGGCACTAATAAATTAACAGGACTCAAGAATAAATGCTTCAATGATTATTATCGGATTTAATGAGTGATGGTGGGCTGCAGGAAGCTTGCAGAGCTTGGATTTAAAAGGAGTGCAGAGAAGTGCAAGGAGAGGTTCGAAGAAGAAACCAGTATCTTGAACAACATCCATTACACCAAGAACAACGGTTACCGCTTTATTAGTGAGCTCGAACAGCTTTACCAACAACAAGAAGCACATCAAATCGCTGGGGTGGGGGTGGGGGTGGATGTTGAGGTGGGGTCTCAAGAGAGTAAGCAGCTGCCGGAAAAGCCGGCTGAGGAACAACAAGGGAAGATGGATCACGCGTTAGAAGATGGCTCGGCAAATGACGACGACGACGCATCATTGACCAAAAAATGTCAGGAAACTGTGAAGATGGCGGGGACGTCAAAGACCAAGAAGCGAAAGAGGAACGATAAGTTTGAGATTTTGAAGGGTTTTTGCAAGAACATGGTGAACAAAATGATGGCAAAGCAAGAACAGATGCACAATAAGCTGCTGGAGGACATGATTAAAAGAGACCAAGAGATATTCGCGAGACAGGAGGCTTTGAAGAAACAGGAGATGGATGGCATGAACTGGGAGCTCGAAATGATGGCGAAAGAGCAGGCTGTGGCGGGCCAAAGGCAAGCCGCCATTATTGATTTGTTGAAGAAAATTTCAGACCAGAGCCAATATTATACCAAACGGGTATCAGACGATCCCAATCCAAATTCTCTGCAGGCTGCTTCCCCGTCGAACTCACAAAACCCTAATCCATGTAGTAATTATACCGGGGAGAACAATCCCGAGCCGCCGTCACGCGTAGTTCCTAATTGTACAAGCGAAGGCGCATCGGATAAAAAACCTGATAGTTCAAGCGAAGTTCCTAATCCCTCTTCAAATGATTGCGATCCAGCTGCAGAAGTTACCCGGAACCCTAATTCTGTGAGGGCACAGTCAAATGGAGTGCCCGGAAAAACTGGTTCGACGCAGAAAGGCGGGTCAGATAAGTGTACGAGGAGAGAGAAAGAAGAGGTGGGAAGAAGGTGGCCAAGAGAGGAAGTGGTGGCACTGATAAACCTGAGAAGCAGTGCGAACGAAGAGAGAGAAGGAGGAGGGAGCAGCAACAGGGTTCCTCTGTGGGAGAGAATATCGGAAGGGATGAGGGAAATGGGATACAACAGAAGCGCCAAGAGGTGCAAAGAGAAATGGGAGAACATAAACAAATACTTCAGGAAGACGAAGCATCTGAGTAAGAAAAGGTCCCTGGATTCTAGAACCTGTCCCTACTTCCATCAACTCACTTCTTTGTATTCTCAATGAGTGCTTCCTCCCTCAGCAGCTTTGACGCTGCAACTACCTTCTGCCCATCTTCATCATCACTCTCCTAATCATATATATATATATATATTCATTCCTCTCCATTTTCCAGCGGAACTCCCTCCTGCTCTCTCCAGTCTCCACTGACACACACACACGTACGTACGCACCTCTAAATCCTCCAACAAGATCATGGATTCATTTTAGGGAGGCCACTTTGCAATCATTTTTATTGAGCCTTATATAGCTGGATCTATTACAATTACTATTATTGTTTACAGATTACAATCGTGTGGTTCTGTAATAATATTATAATATACGTGCATATTTTATCTTCAAGAAATTCATTCAGTTACATATTATATATGTGCACATTTTAGTTGAGAAGTTCATGCGTACGTGGATCAAGTTATAGAAGTCTGGGAAATTTTATATACCAGCGCGGGTTAAATTATTATATACTTTTTGGTTAAATGGATTTTTGTTTTGTGGGCATATCGGTTACGGGGCTTTTAAATAGAGTATGGGTGTTAACCCGACCCGTAAAATTGAAATGGCGCGCGGAAAGGAAAAAGGAGACGATGTGTGGAAAACATTCTCTGGGACATTCCATGCTTTACACGGAGAACCAATTAGCTAGCTAGTGAAAGGAATATGTAGAGTACTCCTTATTTTTTCTCTTTTTGCGCAGCCTTACAGTCTTTCGAAGCTAATGAAGTTCAGCTTTTATTTCTGATGATAAGCATGTCTGTGGTCTCTGCGGCAGTGCTTGCTTTTGCCTTTTGGCCTTTGTTGAAAAATCTCTTCACTTTGCGGGGTTTATCATCCTCGTTAATTTAAAGTTCAACATTTAAATTTCTGCGTATATCTCGTGGTTGGTAATATATTAAAATTATGGATTATCACTAGATAACTATTAGTAGCGCTATTCAGTTAATAGCTACCGCCTCCTGTTACTTAATATAAAAGATAATTATAAATTGGATTTAGCTCTAAAAATAAGAGTAAATCTACTTTGTTTTTTAAATTTATAATTTTTTTTAAAAGTAATATCCCTATTAATTACATACATTAAAGAATTTTTATTAATCATGATAAGAGATTGTATTTTAGGAAACTAACATATACTTATTATAAATAATACAACTGGTTTCTTTAATATATCCAAATTAGTCAACTGACTTTTATATTAAAGAGTAAAGATAGTATGAGTTAGATGAATGTATCCTTTAAACATAATATCACGGGTTGAAATTAAGTCATGTGCATGGAAAAAGCGTTGTTGGAAGAAACAAAACCCAATTTGGTGATCTCTCAATGATCCTATTTATAGGCTCCCTCCAGCATAAAATAAGTAAAAATGAATGCATACTGAATTTATTCACAATCATCACCTCTTATATCAACCCCATTATACAGTAATAATACAACATTTGAATCCTCTCCTTCATTGGTTTCATAGTTTCCAGTATACTCAACATTCCACGTGGCAACAACACTAATTACAACACTTATAAAAATAAACACAGATCAGAGAGGGAATGAAATGGAATAGCACGAGTGGATATAGTTACATGCATTCAGAACGCTCAATTCCACTGCCGGAGGGTGTCTATTTATGGGAGTAGAAGAAGACGTTCACATTCCGTTTTTCTTTTTTCCCTGTTTAAAAATAGATGATAAATTAAGGGACCATGCGGGCATTTGACCAAGGCACGGAGAATCAGACCGGGTGATACGATAAGTCAATGAATAGTAATTTAAATCAAGGTTATTAACTCGGATTAAACTGTTCATGATTAAAATAATATAGAAATAAAAAAGTGTTAATTCGATAGCATATAAAATATTTATAGATGAAGCATCCGTAATAATCTAACAAGAAAAAATTACAAAAGCATAAGTTTTATCAAATGCGGGCCTTTTTAACTTAAAATGATTTTATTTCGGATTCAAAAAGAAAAAGGGTTAAGGAACATTTTTATTCTAGAAATTTTTACCTAGGGATAATTTTGTTTCAAAAGTTTTTTGAATGACAATTTTATCTCGGAAGTGTAAAAAATGAGGCAATCTTGCTCTAACCGTTATCCTAATTAATTTAGACAATTAACTGACTAAATATGTTGAGTTAACAGTGCACATATCATTCACATTATTTTTTTTAAGGTGTAAATTTATGCACTAAAATTCATATGTCATATACTTTATCTTTTTTCAAAGTTATATTTAAAATTTATGGGGCAAATTTGAGCATTAACAAAAATGATGTGAATAACATGTAAATTGTCAGCTCAATATATTTGATCATTTAACGGTCAAAACTAACTGTTAAGATAAAACTGCACCATTTTTTATATTTTTTTGTCAAAATTGCCTCTTAAAAAACTTCTGAAATAAAATTAAACTTGGATAAAAACTTTCAAAACTAAAATGCCCCTAACCAAAAAAATATATATAAAATCCCGAATAATTGAAAATCGACAAATCAAGAGAGTGAAAGGACTGAAAGGAGTTGAATTTTTAACAGCTCGGGAGAGACAGCTGCCATGTAGCGACGAAGTGACAGCGAGGAGACGAAGGCTCACAGCCAAATGCTTTGTTGGTACAGAAGGCGGGTCCCACTTTTGTCAGTTTTCAATTTTTTAATCGTAGTATCACTGCTTTAGGCCCCCCACTCTGCTCTCTCTAAAACCCACGCACCTGCCACCTTCCACCTCCCACGTCACTCCCCTCTCTCTCACACCACCCTTGATGCATTCCCGCATGCATGCACAGCGCGCACATATACATTTACACAACTTTTTTTTTTTTTTTTTTTAATGGTATCATCCAGTATCTGTTTTGAAGCCTGTGGCCGCCTCTCTTAACAGAAGCATATCTTCTGTGACTAAAATTCGAGATCTAAAAAAATTTAATGAGGTCTTATGTTATTAGTCCAGCTTTATATTGATACATATACATGCTTTTATATATAATGTACACATAGACCATATATCTCATGTATGAAAAGAAAAACTTTTTTTGTGTGGAATATAAGACGAAATTAACTTTTTCTAGAAAAATTAAAGAAGTTAGATAAGTTATTAAATCATATCATATATTATGTATCTTTATATTATTAATTTATAAGTTAGATAAAATAGTTTAGAGAAAAAACGATAAATATAAATATTTTAAAGTTATTTAATTAACTTTCTTAATATTTTTAAAAAAATCAACCCTGTCTTATATTTAATATCGGAGATATAACCATATATCTCAACCTAAACTTAATTACTACACTATCATTGTGAGCCATTTCAGAATAAATTCACCATTAAAACCTCGTTTTTCTCAAAGCATCTTATATTCTTATATTTTGAAGCATTTAAAAGCTTAAAAAATTGTCTTACAGAATGAAAATTGGAAAGTATGTAAAATAAGATAAATAGTAAATACTCCTATTAAATAATCATTATTTAAAGAACGTCTTGTTCTTGATTAGATCAAAAACAATACTGTAATAGATACGATACTTGAGTACTTATGATCAGCCAACATCAAGTTATTAACAATATAGAGTAATGAATACTAGCCACTGGAGTAGTATTTAATAGTTTAGTGCAATAAAAAAGGGAAAATTCTTAAAAAATATCTTCGAAATAGCAAAATCCCTATTTAGTACTCTGAAATCCAACATTTTGGATCAGTATCCTGTCAGTACGGATGAACAGTGTGGGCGCGAAAAGACGATTTTACCATTCAGCCCTCATTCTCGCCCACTTCAGAATATCAACACGAAGCTCTTAATTAACAACTCCCCATTCTTGATTAACAACTCTAGTTTCATCTTCTTACTTTCACAATAATAACACCGGTCTTGTTATTAACAACACTATATTCTACATTAACAACTCTCATTTCTTACTTCACAACTTCGTAATTTAAGTTTCAGGGTCAATAACAACACCTTTTTCTTTATTAACAACACCATATTTTACATTAACAACACTATATTCGTAAGATGCAAATATGTGAAAGAATAAAGAGGAGTTGTTAATCAAAAATTGAGTTGTCACCCCCGCACTATTCATCCGTACTGACAGGGTATTGATCCGAATTTTAAATTTTGGATTTTATAGTACTGAATAGGGATTTTACTATTTTAAAGATATTTTTCTGGGATCTTCCCAATAAAAAATGAGTTTTTGGTCCAATCATTAAGGAAACTGCTGCAAAGCCCCCGAAAAAAAAAAACAGAGAAAGAAATTCATTAGTGTGTCAGAAGTTTTTAAATTGTAACCCTTGCACCGCACGTGCAAGCGCAGGCCCCATCATTCAGACTTTTGAAGTAGTCAACTGTGTCAGGCCCATTGACGACATAATCATCCCAGTCTCAACGACCCATGGGCCTTATTCAAAACCCAAACACCACTGCCTCCAAAAATCTCACCCAGAAAAAATGCGTTTAATTTTAAATCAGTAAAAGGTTAGCATCTTAATAGAATCATTATCATTAAAAAAGTAAAGATAAGTGAAGTTTTAGCTTTGCAAGTACCAAAAACGTGGGCATTTTAGGGGAAACATCGCTGTTGGAGTTTGGTGTGAGAGGTGGGAGAGCTGGCTGTTGATTGAACCATGCCTCATTTCCCTACTCTTTGTATTTGCTCGTTGCTTTTTTTTTTTTTTTTTTTTTACGCCATCATGTATTTGCTCGTTGCTATATCTATATATTCTATGTTTTGCAATCAATTTTTTTATACCTGCATCCTCTCATATAACCATTGACAAAATCATGTCTAATAATTTAACGAGTATGGAAGTAGCAGTCGATAAGCATAGCAAGTTAGACACATGCTCCTCCGCTGAGAATGGAGACTTTTATTTTATTTTATTTTTTGTCTTCACTCCATGCCCCGTCTCCATCCGTCCATTGTGAATCATCACTTCATATCTGAGGCGGACCCGCCTTATACCTTGTGGGGCCAGATGCCCGCCTTATATAAAATGTCGGTTTCACCCCTAATCGCCAAGTTTTTGTGTGTGTGTGTGTGTGTGTGTGTGTTGGAGAATTACAATGAAATTTAAACAAGGGACTTAATTATTGAAAAATTTTAATAATAAGTGAGATGTTATTATTTTTCCTGAAACTTCTTATTACTTATTTTTCAGTTGTCATTGAGACTTATTAACAATTAAATCTTTTTTTTGAACCTCATTATAATTCCCCATGTTTCTCTCCTTCCACCTATGTAGCTTTTCACTTATGCCCCCATAAATAATTCCATTTTTTCTTTATGAATTTCAATATAGATATTACTTATATTGAGATCATCTCTGTTTTTTTTATACTATTCCCCTGTACTATTTCTTTAATATTTAATTTTAATAGATTATATCATCATTTCAATTTAATTTTTTATTTATATAATTATATTTTTATAAAAGATACTCCCTCTGGTCCTAATTATAGGATAACATTTAGGAATTGATCTTGGTCCTAATAATAAGGTAAAGTTTTAATTTTTGTCAATTTCTTCTCAAAATACCTCCCATTGATACTTTCTCAATAATAATGAAACACAATAACAATTTTATAATACATCTATGTATTCTATAAAGTGAGTAATACTTGCAATTCATTAATATCACATACACCTCAATTCTACTGTTTCTTTTAATTTTTTGAATAAAATAATTTTGAAATCCCGATAAACTTTAAATTAACGTCTTTTGATAGTCTTTTAAAATAGAGAGTAATACACGTTGTTTGTGGTTTTTTCTTAGCTCTCAGACGCACTAGCTAGAGAAATTAATTCTCAATCTTTGTAATGAATGGATCAAATCTGACTTTATTAATCAAACAATGAGTTCTGAGGTCCTTAACTACAGTTTCCTCAGATACAATAAGTGCTCCAATTAATACTCCAAAGTTAGGGTATTTTTGGAAAATAAATAAGATTAACTAATTTAACTACTATTCTTAATTTTCCCAAAATTAGATAAATATGTTCTATAATTAGAATCGAAGGGAGTAATATTTATATCATTCCCAAATTTTGCCCCGCTAACTAGATTTTTTGGAGAATTGCTGTAAGTAGGGGTGGAAACAGGCCAGGCCAGGCCAGGCTTTTGCCTTAACAGGCCTGGCCTGTTAAGGCACAAACTGGCCTGAGCCTGGCCTGTGGCCTGTTAAAGGCCAATTTTTAGGCCTGAGCCTGGCCTGTACATAGGCCTGGCCTGGCCTGAAGCCTGTTAAGGAGGCCTGAATTTTTAAAATTTTTTAAGCAAACCGATAGGCCTACAGGCCACACTGCAAAACAGGCCAACAGGCTACAGGCCTCCTTAAACAGGCCGAAATTTACATAAATTACTATCAATGATTCAAAAACATTTTTCTATCACCATAATATTAACTAGAACTTACTCTACAGCACATCAATTGCTTTAACACAGTGCTAATGAAATGTCTCATTACCTTTTAATGACTCAAAAACATTTTTCTATCACCACAGTTCTTAATAAATCATAGAGCGAAAAAACTGAATTCCATGGATAAGGACATATTCATTCATTTTCAGTAGATAAACCTTGTCCTTGACTCCCAATAAGATAACAAAAGAAACACACTGAGATAAGTTTTCAAACACTATGGAAAGCCAAAAAAATAATACTAAAATTAAAAAAAGCAGGCTTTATGATTCAAACAAATGAAAATGAAATTGCACGAACTTATATATTGAAGGTTAGGAAATACGAAAGCCAGCAACTTCTAGGCCCTTACCATCAACGTCATTAGGATTATGAGTAGAAATCCTCCTGTTTATAGCTGAGGCTCCAAAGCAGCCACAACTCATAATGGTCCTGGTATATGACTACTACAATCTGCGGTCTGCATTAGATAACAATTTCAACATTACTGAAATGCCATTTTCTTGGCATATTTACTGCAGATGCTAAGAATGGGCATGGGTGTGAAATTGGGGATGTGAAAATAGATAGAAAGTAACAGCGAGTTTAGAAAGATAATATGCCGCCCAAAAATTTTGCCATTCTCCACCCAAACATAGAATGCCCTAAAAGATAGCCATGCACAAGCGTAGAAACACAAGGAAAAGAAAAGAAAACATAAAAGTTAAAGTATGCCCATAACAATAAATCAAGTCCACCCATATCTTTCAAGGTTTCAGGAGCAAAAGCATAAAAAAATTCAAATGTTTAAGATTTATAACATGTACGACAGTAAGGTAAATAGATTGAACCAACAGCTAGCACAAGGAGAAGAAAACAGCAAATATTTGAATAATTGTTGATCATCTATATATAAAAGCCACAGGATTTAAGTCCAGCCACACACCATTGAAGTTAAAGTATAAAAAATTCCAAATGTTTGAGTATTATGAGATCTACGACAGTATGGCAGCTTAGTAAGGAGATTGAATATAATCAATAGCTAGCACTAGGAAAAGAAAACAACAAATATTTTACAGAAATTTTCTGTGAAAAAAGAAGGGAAAACAAGTAAAAGAGAAGAAATAATTAATAACCTGGACTTTCCATTATCATAAATACATGTTCTCTTTAGTAACAAAATCATTAAGATATATCAACAAAACAGGACTTTCTATTGATTTCCAAGATGAGGAAAGAAATATGATATTGACGAAAATTATAGCCCAAAAATGGTCTTCAATGTTGATGAAAGAAATTAATATGGTCTTCTATGTTGGAAATTATGGGACACCCGAAACCAGAGAATCTTTCAAGATCAACAACAAAATTCCGATGCAATAGCTCACACTGTTAATGTCCTTACTGAACAATGAACATACACTTATAGCAGAATCAGAAAATCGCAAATGAACCAGAACAGAACGACAGATTTATCAGAAGTCCAGAACAGAACAGAACCAGAACAAATGAGGAATCAGCAAATGAACTGGAAACAGATCAGCAAATGAATCAGAAAACCAACAGAACAGAAGTCCAGAAATCCACCTTCAAAAAATAAAAATCAGAAAGGACGGACGTGGGAAGGACCGAGGTCGACTGATGAGAGACGACGGAGAGAAAGGACGGAGTCAGGGAGCGGATAGTTGTGCCGTGTGCCTGTGTGAGATGCGATGCCGGAAAGAGGAGAGCTATGGTGCCGCCGCCCGCCGGTGCCGCTGTGGAGCTGAGGAGTGAGGAGGAGGAATGACCGAGAATGAAGATGAAGAATAGGGTTAGGGATTGCAGAAGAAAGAAAGATGAAGAATTAGAGATGAGGAAGTGAGGAAAATATTTCTGACTTCGAAAATAGAATGAATTGTTGTGTGCAGTTACTAGATTACCCTCACCTTTATCTGGTTTTTTTTAAATATATTAACAGGCCGGCCTGACAGGCCTAATAGGCCTGTCAATAAGCCTTGGCCTGGCCTATTAAAGAAAACAGGCCTATGTTTCGGCCTTGGCCTGGCCTTTTAGCCTGACAGGCCAGACCTGAACAGGCCCATCACAGGCCAGGCCACAGGCCCTTGACAGGCCGCCTGGCCTGTTTCCACCCCTAGCTGTAAGGCCCTAAACAATGAATGTAATAATTATAAAATCTCATAATAAGTTAGAGGCATACAGTTAGTGACTATGTTTAAATAGATAAAAGATACATATCTACACTGTTCACTTGTTATTGAAATTTTTTGATAGATTTTTATATGTGAAATTTTTGGTTTAGACTATGTTTCATATGGTGTCTGTAGCCGCATGGCCTTCGGCCTTTGGGCATGTTTATCAGAATAAACGGTATTTTCATATCCTATTTAAATATTTGTTGGTTTAAGTTACCTAATAAAGCATTAATTGCTTGGTCTGGGAAGGCAACAGATGGCTACGGACGCAAGGAGTTGATGTGGTTTCACTTTTATCACGCGGAGAGGGATAGGTTTTGGAGCGGGGTGAGTCCAATAAAAATGGATTTTCTTCGGGGAAGTGGAGCCCTTCGTCTATTGTTGGTTCCCTTGGTTTCACCCCTTTTTATATATATACATATATATATTTTTTTTTTGCCAACAAAGATGGATATTATATTAAAAGCAAAGCTACAACACAAAAAAGGCAACGACAGAAAACAAACAACAGAAAGGAAAGATAACATAAAGCAAAGCTAGAAAAACAAACAACTAAAAGGTCTTCTAATTTAAGGTTGAGCAGACTTAGAATATCATTAGCTGAGAAATCCTGCTATGAGGATGGTCGAGATACCCCAATCAAAGGGCAAGACCAATCCAATAAAGTTGTGGCACTCCATTCTGTGACCAAATTTGCTTCAATGGAAGTCCATATACAATAATGATTCCTGATCAAATTCTTTGAGACAAGCAAATTCTCAAGGAGAGCAAAAAGAAGAGTGATGGCAGAGAGAACCAGACCAACTGTAAATATAAAGGCATTATTTTCCAGTAGAATCCAATGCTGGAATACTCTACCACCTCCATTGCTCATTGGAAACTCCGTTTCATTATATGCGAACCACGTTTTTGCATCCCAAAATTCTTGTAAGAACCTTCCAATTGCTGCCAACTCTAACACTGTGATCTTTAAATTCAATGGATGCAGAGGCCCCCAATGAAGCTCTCCAGCTCCTTCACAGTGAGTGGAAAGCCCCAAAGCATACACTCCGAGCCACTGCCACCCACCAGAGTCAACATTAAGCCGTTCAGCCTCCACCCACCAGCACCCCAAATTTCGATCGGTCATGGTAACTAGTAAACATGGCGGCACCCATCATAGATCATTGTCCAAAGCCTTGCTCGTCGCACAAGATCCAACCCAGATCGATGACCTCCCTTGTTGCCACCGGTGAGAGTGTGTCTTGTGAACGCCGACCATCCTTACCTTTATATCACCGTTACCGCATATTGTAGTCGCTGAACCACACACCCTTCTGATGAATGATACTCTACTTCCAACCGGCGACCACTGGGGAGAGAGGTCCAAGAAACACACCACAAGGTTGAGAAGAACTCCCAATCAAAGAGGAGAATAACGCATCCATAGATGGAGGAAGGGACGAAGCCCTAGAGGCACCATTGACGGCACGGTTTCACACTTTTACCACTTGAATTAGTTTATTTTAAATTCTTTAGCTGCTTGAAATAAATGTATGTATGAAATGAATTTTGTTTCCTAAAGTATAAAAGTGATTTCGATAAAGATTGCCACTATTGTGCGAGGCTCAACATGGTAAATCAATATTGCTATAAAATATACGAATTTATTGGCGTTTTATTGCTTATGCCTCCCCAGACTGTGTGCTTTTGTATTCATATAGTTTTTAAAATATTTTTAATATGAATCAAATTAGATTTTAAAAAGTATGCTATTTTAAAAACATTAACGTTATTATCTGTTATATGTGCCCTTACCAACAAAAAAAAGAAGAAGAAGAAAAACATATATACAAACTCTATTATATTTGCGACATGACAAAGGGAAGTGAAGGTGGTCGAGAACAAGATCACGTTTTCATGGCTCTGATATAGCTAGAAAGGGAAAAAAGGTGGGGTTGTGGCATTGCTTTCAGAATATACGAGCCTTTGAGGACTGCTGAACAATTAAGTCTTTTTACTAAAATCATTCACTGAATAATTTTGTTTTTCTTTCCTTGCCGTATCAAACATACTACTGTTTCATATACTCATTACATCAATGTTTAAGCCTTTAAAGCTTTTTATTGCGAAGGTGGAAGGACATGCTCAAAAGTGGTTAGCAACTGAAAGGAGAGAGAGTAGGGGAAAAGGTGCCCCATCATACTCCAATTCAATCCTTCGGAGTTCGGAGTTCGGAGTTCAGTTCTGTGTTGTGACCCATTCATTTGATGCCTCAGTATTTGATATTTGTTTTAAAATAATTTTCCTTCCAATTTTATCCCTCCAAGGGAGTTTCAAAATAGCTTTGAATGTCGCCATGGACTAAAGTAGAATATGTCCATGTTCTTATAATCTCGTGTTTGTACTGGAAAAAAAAGGAAATATGTTACTCCCTCTGATCCTAATTATAAGATAAAATTGATTTTTTTAGAAAAATTAATGAAGCTAATTAAATTACTTTAGAATATTTATATTTATATTTTTTCTCCAAACTAATTAGTTTGAGTAGTAAACTAATATATAATCTAAGGATATATAATATATGATATGATTAAGTAATTGATTTCATTTTTTTAATCTCTCTAAAAAAAAATTAACTTTACCTTATTTTCACAACGAGGTAGTATCACCTAACGCGATCTTATGTAAAGGAACTGGAGGTAATATATCATGATCCAGTGATACAAAAGTTCTTATACTAGTTGGATCCACTAGACGCTAGTCAACGTCCCAGTGCGGGGCTTGAAAATCGGGGTAATGGAACAGCCACAACCGCGTACCCCTTTTGTCCTTCAACGCAACAATGCACCTCTCCCCGTTTCATTTTATTTGCCAATAATCAATTCATCATATATATATATATATATATATATATATATATATATATTTGAGAACCCTGTTAGAGCATTGAACCACCGACTTAGCACCAAAGAATCGGTTGTCCCACCATGCTTTTTCTTGTCTACCCGCCTCTCTTATTATATATTAAATATAATTGATTCTCGTTTATTTTTCCTATTTTCAAATCTCCGCCTCTTCTATTATTTTCTTCTAATTAGTTATGGCATCCACTTTCAATTTCTTAACACGGGTTTGACCATCACAGGTCTTTAAAAGCTAGACCTGGCAACCACTCTAATATTCCTTCTCTTCCTAAATGTTAACCATAAGAATAAACTTATCAAGTCAGGTTTTCGAATTCCCCCGGTACCTTTTGGGAGAGTGCACATTATATTTTAAAATAGTAAATAATAACCACAAATATTGTTTTAAATAACTGGAAAATTTACACTTGAATGTCATTCTTGCGCAGCTTAAATAACAGAAGGAGAACAAAGGTCGGCAGTGGATGAGTAATATGAAGGAGAACCCTCTTAGCTCATAATATTATCGAGAATTTGGTTATCCTTGATCAACCACCACCTTCCTTTCAAGAGGCGGTCGTTGATCATGGTTGATTGTTGTTTTGTTGTTTCTTCTTGAAAATGGTTTTCCTATGTAACTTAGTGTGTGTTTAGCAACATCCTAAACTATGATTTTAAATCATGATTTATACAACTTAAGACAAAATTCTTTTCACATACTTACCTCATAAATCATAAAAACTATTAAAAAAAACTAATTCAAACACACACACATCTAGTTATAGGTTTGTATTCCAATTTTTCATTAAAAAAAAAAAACATGATATGCGAGGGGGAGGGTGGCTGGCGCGGGTTTTGTGAGTCTCACTGCTCACACACGGATAGTCTGTCTCCAACACTCATGTCTCGCTTGCTTTAATTAACTGCAATCTAAATCTCTCCCCGCTTCATTTGTCGTCTTCTTACTCTGCACGGGAATGGCGAGAGAGCTCCTGCAACTTTATCTGCTGCTTCTCCTTCTTCTCCCCCATCTGCAACAGACTCTTTCTGCTCTTCCTCCGCTCATGTCCAAGCCTGCTTTCCCACATCCGTCTTTCCCAACCGCATTTTAAATCCCTTCGATCTGTTTAATTCCTGATATTAAGGTGTTTTCCCCCACTCTTGCTCTATCTCTGTCCGTTATTTTGCTTTTCTCTCTGCTTTCTTTGATGTCTCATTTCACTTCATTTTCTGTGCCTTCGCATTTCAAAGTTGCAGTTCGTTTTTTCTGCTTCGAATTTACTCATTCCTTTTGTGTTTGACTTTTCGACTACTTGATTCTTTACTTGTTGCTATACCTTTGGAGAGTTTTGGCGGTGTCAGGTTGTTTCCAGAAAATGCAGTGAAGGAAACAAATCACGTTTCTTGATCTCAGTCATCCATTAATTCCTCTAATTGGCACCTCCTCGTTCTATGGCGTCCCGCCTATTCCGGTTGTACGGTGGAACGGTTTTCTACCGACATCCTCTACTACAACTGTTTATTTCCTCTTAGGAGTATATCGGTCCCCTTTTTTACTAGCAAAATGATGCATTGAAATCATTTTGTACTTGAAGTGTGGAATTGATAAACGAAGTAATTAAATTCGATTCTTCAACTTTCATAAACAAATAAGTAGGAGTGAATGACGCATTATCTTATTTTACTGGATATTTGATTGTTAAAAGATTGGCTAAACTAGCTTCATGATTACACATTAAGTTGCTTCTTCTTCTTCGTTTTTTGCCGCAACACATTAAGTTGCTTCTGTTTTTTCTTTTTCCAGTTCAAATATTATTTTTGTCATATAGTACTGTTGCGAATTTCTTTATGGTGAATAATTACAATGATATCGCCTTTCACTTTTATTCTTATATCTTAAGTATCGAGCAAATTGTCGACGCATATCCAATTGTTTAGCAAATATTGCATATGGTATAGGCTCCCTTCTTAGATACTTAGCACTTACCCTTTGTCTGGGAACAAGTTGAAGGAAGAAAGAAAATTGTGGATGAGAAATTTGGAGGAATAAAAGTTACGAAGACAAAATTTAATTCTTATTTCTCTTTGATTGTGTTGTGTATGGAGAGGAAGAAATTGAGGAGAACTGGTGAAATAACCAACTGACCGGAATAAAAAAAAACTTTGGCGACCTTACATTTTAACAATGATATTCATATAATTTAAAGTACCACAAGATGTTGTTGTATCGCCTTCAATTTATCTCCATTATTCCAGATTCATTCTAGGGTAATTTAATTTTTTTTTTCCTGACTTTATTCTGGATTTGGACTTAACACAGTCGAGGGAAATTTTATTATTGATCACATGGAGCAGTATGAAGTACTGGAGCAAATTGGAAAAGGTGCTTTTGGCTCTGCTCTTCTTGTGCGGCACAAGCATGAGAAAAAGAAGTGAGAATGGAATAAAACTTGCATCACTTTCTTTCTTTTACATACTTAATAATGACTATTCAACGATACTTTGTAGCTGAATCTTGGAAATGCTTTTATTAACATTGTCTTTGAATCATATAGATATGTGCTGAAGAAAATTCGCCTTGCTCGCCAAACTGAACGGTCTCGTAGATCTGCACATCAGGAGGTTAGTGCTTAATAATGTTTCAACAAGTGAACTAACTGAACATTTCCAGGTCATCTTCTGTTTGATTGATCCTTGCCATCTTTGCTTGTTTTGTGATGCTAGTTTGTGGTGTATTTTGCATGAGCTCCAGACTCTAGACCTAAAGAGAAGTTGCACCAACTAGCAATTTCTGTTAATTTGGATGTTTGTTGTGAAACTTTGTACTGAAATTGTGATGATATTGTCTCGCTGACATTTCTTTTTGTTCTGTATAGATGGAGCTAATCTCTAAATTAAGAAATCCATTTATTGTTGAGTATAAAGATTCCTGGGTAGAAAAGGTAATACTTTCGTCTCCTTTGTTAATTAGTAGAAAGGCTTACTCTAATAAGCTTGTGTTGGAAAAAATGGTCATTATATCATAATAATATTGTTTAGGAAGTTTAACTCTTGGCCTTATCTGACACTACCCCTGACTATAGTATTCTTCATTTGTTGTTATTACTTGCTGTAATGTTGCTCACACAATAAAAGTTCTTGTCTATGCCATAATAAATGGTTTGGTCGTTTTCTTCTATTAAGACACTTTTGTTTCTGATTGCCTACTGCAAAAAACTAATTGTAATTGCTTTATGTTTGCCAAAATTGCGCCTTCCTCTTAGGGGTGCTATGTGTGCATTATTATAGGTTATTGTGAGGGCGGAGATATGTAAGTTTCTTTCTGAAATACCTTTAATTTACATAACTTGTCTGTCGTAAATTGTGGCATTATCCTTTAATAAATACTTTATTGATTTTAAACAGGGCAGAAGCTATAAAGAAGGCTAATGGTGTTTTTTTTCCTGAGGAGGTATGTCTATTTCTTTTGTCCTAGCAGACATTAGAATGTTGTGATATGTAATCAAATTCTCTGAATGAGAATTTGTCTGAGTACATTAGATTACATCTTGTTATTTGCACTTCAAATCTAAGGGTCCTTTATCTGCAGAAACTTTGTAAATGGCTCGTTCAACTTCTTATGGCCCTCGACTACTTACACCTTAACCATATTCTTCATCGTGATGTCAAGGTTAGCAGCAGGTTTCACTTTGCACTTAACAATGATATTTCTGTTTCCACATAAAATTTTCTTAGCCCTATGCTAGTAAGAATATTGCATGATTCTTTTCAGTGTTCAAATATATTTTTGACAAAAGATCAAGACATACGGCTTGGTAAGTTATTCTGCTGTTTCATTTAAATATGTCATTTGAGGTTTGAAATTTACTTACAAGTGGTTCATGGTGAAGCAGGTGATTTTGGACTTGCCAAAATATTGACTTCAGATGATCTTGCTTCCTCTGTAAGAAACATGCGATCTATAATTTGGATTGATGTTCCAATTTATAACTAAATTTTGGCCTCTTGTCATCATAAAAAAGAAAACAAATGAGAGTAGTTGTCTATTGGTCTTGTAACTTAGGTTGTTGGAACTCCTAGTTACATGTGCCCTGAGCTCTTGGCTGATATTCCTTATGGTTCTAAATCAGATATTTGGTCCTTGGGTAAGTAATCTTGTGTTATGATTTTCAGTCCATTATAAGTGCTTTGTTATCCGGATAAACATGTATTTATTATTTCTTATATTCGCTGTCTAGGATGCTGTATATATGAAATGGCAGCTCATAAGCCGGCATTTAAAGCATTCGTAAGTCCTTGACTATGTTAAAATGACTTATTCTTTTCAATTTTTGTTTAAATTTATCTTGTCCCTAGACTTTGTTTCTCTCTTGGACGTCATATTTAATATGCCATGCATACCATTTTGGTCAAATAAAATGGTTTAGCATTCACGGTTAATGTTTATTAATGATAGGGACAACATTGCCCTGTTGTGAAACATTTAAAGGCGACATTGCACCATTTTAGAGTTTAGGATACCATATGCTTATGAGCAAATAGTTGAAGGGCAAAAAATGCCCTTTAGTCCTTTAGGGAAATTCATCAACTATTTAGCTTAGCTTCTCAATTAGTTGTTAGCATGCATTGGGTTGCTTGCTTTAATATCTCTAAAAGACTCAAAAAGTTCCTGCATTCATTGTTCTTTCTATCTTTTCTGCAAATTTTACTTTATGGAGGTTTCAAAATATCTTTCAATTTCAATGAACAGGATATACAGGCACTAATCAACAAGATTAACAGGTCTATAGTGGCTCCACTGCCAACAACGTATTCTGGTGCATTGTACGTCTTCGTCTTTTCATCATTTTGTTATTTTGTTTGCCCTATCTGTTGCAAGTTGCATCTATATGTTTTGCATTATTGAAACTAACATTTCCACAATTTCAGTGCCTAAAGTTGTGCAAAAAGGCGTGCACTAGCATGTTAAAGATCATGAAGAGTGGGTTTCCTTGTAAAATTATTGTGAATAATGATCATTTGGTTCTAATACTACAACAACAACAACAAACCTTATCCCACTAGGTGGGTTCGGCTACACGGATAGCATGACGCTATTATGCTCTGTCAACAACCAAATCTTTAGATATATTGTCAATAAAAAGGTCATATTCAATGACATTACCGAGCTCTTCGGTCTTCCACTCCTCATATTCAGAGGACTCTGTACTGTCTAATCTACCCTACTCACTGGCGTCTCCAAGGACTTTCTTTGTACATGTTTAAATCACCTTAAATGATTTTCTACCATTTTCTTTTCAATAGGTGCCACTCATACTCTTCCTCTAGTATCATCATTTTGAATCTTATCTTTTCTTATATAACTATACATTCATTTCAACATCTTTACCGTTATTACCTCAACTTTATGCTCTTGTTGTCCCTTTAGAGGCTAACATTCATTATCATAGAGCATTGCTGGTCTTATAGCAGTCCGATAAAACTTTCCTTTAAGCTTATTAAGTACTTTCATATGAGTTGGTTTTAATATGAATTATATATTGGTTCTAAACCTATTTGTTTTCTCTTCATGCAGTCGGAGTCTTGTTAAAAGCATGCTGCGGAAAAATCCTGAGCTTAGACCTAGTGTATGTATTACTCTCTTCTGACATATGCAATCCAATATATGGAGTTTCAATGCTCTATATTACACCAGATTTTGTTAGCTTGGTGATTGATCCATTATAGACATAAATATAATTATTTGTGCTCTTCACAACAATGCAATTCAAGCATACTTCCCTCAAAATTTGGCCTGTGCTTGTAAAAACGAGTTTCCTGATCTCTTTCCAGCACTTCGTTAGGTTTGTGTTCACAAGAGGATGTCCTTTTTGTTCTTCATGTACGAGGGACATAATTTGAGTTGAATTTAAAATTAGGCTGGCTTCAGCTGACTAACTCAATTGCTTCCTTCTCTACCTCACTTACCTTTAGCTGCTCTGCATTGTGCTGCGCTTGTAGGCCCTACATAAATTTGAAAGTTTAATCACACTGACCGCCACATATAATTGCCGTTGCACCCTGTGACACCTGCATGACAATTGTGATTCTCACACTCTTGTGCGGTCCGATTCTTTTTGGTTGAATGACACTGTTGAGCTGTTACATCCTGTGTCTTTTGACACTTGTTTTTGTCTGAAATCTTTTGTTGAATTACTCCAAACTAATTGCAGGCAGATATGATGCCTTTTTGTTATCCCGTACACATAACATCTGATCTATCACATGGCTCCATATTCTGATCTGAAGTAAATTTCTGGTGGCAGGCTGCGGAGTTGCTTGGACACCGACATCTTCTACCTTATGTTCACAAGATCCATCTAAAGCTTAATAGCCCCAGGCGAAGTACACTACCAGTTCACTGGTCAGAATCCAACTACATGAGGAAAACTAGATTTCTGGAGTCAGAAGATGATCCTGTTTCAGTATACAGAGATAAGCTACATTATCTTGGCAATGATCTGACTACTAATCCTAGCATATCTGGTGCTGAGCAAGATTCTGTTTGCTCTACCCTAGAAATAGATTGTACTTCAGATCATTTGAATAAAGGGTTGGCAGAGCTATGTATTGGAGATAGCCTCGAGGTGAAGTCAATCTGTAAGCCTATTGTTTCAAGGACATCTAGTTTCACCAAGACTCCAAGACATACCTCCATAAAGGCTTCTGCCACCTCCAAGACACCAAAGGCGTCCACAAAAAAGCGTGTGTCGGTAAGACGTTCTGAAAGTTAGCCTTTGTGTTGATTTTTGCTCTTTTATTCGCGCCAAACCCCCCCCCCCCCCAAAAAAAACCAAAAAAAAAAAAGTGGAAGCAGCATAGTTGTTTGGCTTCTTAAGTACTTGGTTGTTGCAGATTCATACTCCACGCAAAGCCAGACAATCAGTCTATACAACTCGCAGAGCATCATTTCCACTGCATACAAGAAGTTCTGATCAATACTCTGGTCATGGGCCTGGTACTCTTAGCCATATAAAATCGCCAGACATTTCAGTAAACTCTCCTAGAATTGATAAGATAGCTGAATTCCCACTAGCGTCATATGAGGATCCACTTTTACCCATCTATAGAACTCCAACCTCAGCCCAGGGTTCCTCAGGCTCCACAACTTGTGGTGATCGTTCAATCATGAAGGATAAATGCACGGTTCAAACATGTGATAGAACCTCTGTCAAGCATCAGTTAACAGGTTCATGGCAGGGAATCAAGCTAAACACGTTTCGGGAAAATGTTGAGGATAAAAGTGGCTCCTCTGATCGAAATGCAACTGCTGGAGCATCAAGCCATGCCTCTTCAGACATGCGCCGCCGGCAGTTTGACACTTCATCATTCCAACAAAGGGCTGAAGCCTTGGAAGGGTTGCTTGAATTTAGTGCAAGATTGCTACAACATGAAAGGTATGAAGAACTAGGGGTTTTATTGAAACCATTTGGGCCAGGGAAGGTTTCTCCAAGGGAAACTGCTATCTGGTTGAGTAAGAGCTTCAAAGAGAACACACTCAACCGTGAAGAATCCTTATAATCTGGCGTTTTGTGTGCTTTAGTAATAGATGTAATAATTTGGAGTGTTCGTTTTTCTCAATCTCCCACACCATGGTAGCATTTAAACAACAACTGATTTTGTAGGTTATCATTAACAGGTTTCTTCATTCAGTTCTTTTGCTGAATCATGTTAATTCAAGTTTGCAATCTGACAAAACGAACAATTCCTGTCCGGCAATTGTTTATGTGGCCATATTCTGTCTTTTCCCTTTTCTCAAACCTTATCTTGACCAGAAAAGGCAGAAGAGTTAAGGTTCTAGTCTTGACTTCAATGCATCGATTGATTACATGAGTAGCGTTTTCTTGCACGGACACAGAAAAATGTACAAGCAGCAACTATCGTTAACCAATATATATCTATCGACGCTCTAGTTGAATACAATTTCAAAAATCTTCATCCAAGCCACCCTGCTTTGCTGCTTCTGATGCCTGGACTGCCCATATAGAATCCCGCGCAACAACACTCTAGGGCTTCAAAGATGTTCAGAAAGGTAATTCACGGTATTCAGGAAAACTTCATAAAGGCTGTAATTACTATTCCCTCCAGTCCTAATTATAAGACAAAGTTGACTTTTTTTGGAGAAATTAAGGAAGCCAATTAAATTATTTTAGAATATTTATATTTATATTTTTTTCTTCAAATTAATTAATTTGATTAATAAACTAATATATAATCTAAGGATACTAAAAATATAAACACTCTAAAGTACTCCCTCCGGTCCTAATTATAAGACAAAGTTGACTTTTTTGGAGAAATTAAGGAAGCCAATTAAATCACTTTAGAATATTTATATTTATATTTTTTCTTCAAACTAAGTAATTTTATCAATAAACTAATATATAATCCAAAGATACTAAAAATATAAATAATCTAAAGTGATTTAATTGGCTTCCTTAATTTCTCCAAAAAAGTCAACTTCGTCTTATAATTAGGACCGGAGGGAGTAATTTAATTGGCTTCCTTAATTTTTTCAAAAAAATCAACTTTATCTTATAATTAGGACCGGAGGAGTTTAATCGGTGCACTGAGCATATCCATCCTTCCGGGATCCCATTGATTATGGAAATTGGATTCCTTGCTTTTTGTTGGGAGCAATGTAGTTTCACTTTCAATAATAAGAATCCCTAGTCGCCATGCCCAAGCTGGTGTTGAAGGACTCATTTTTGCTGTCCGTGGATGACCCGTGATGGTTCATAACCCAATGATTCAGGTTTCCGTGGTAGATAAAGCGTGAGGACTTTGATGACATAGACTGCCTTCGACCATCCAAATCCAAAGAAAAAATCAAGTCCTTCGTAGATTCTATGGACTTGCTTTTGCGCCTCGTCCCTTGAGCGGGTCGCTGTTTTGGTTCACTGCAAGACCTAGCTTTAGCCCTCGAAGATTCTGCCCTGGTGAGGTCATTGGGTGCCCGTGACATTGAATGGCGCTGGCTACATGATAAGTTGTTTCCCGAGCTGCTTTGTTCTGCGGTAAAAGCATTATCCTTGTATTGATATTTTTGCTTTGAATAGAATGACATGGCAACATGCTCTGTATATGGAGGATCTAGAGGGCCGCTTCTGCTTTCCATAATTTCCAGCATGTCTTCTAGGTACATATCCTTTGAGTCCTGTAAGACAAGTGACCACGTGATAATTATATGCTATGAATTTAGTTTTCGTAACTAGAACAATCATATAGTGCATATCTTTCAGCGAAAATACTATACATGTGGGGAACATTTGACAGGGACCTACTTTAGATTCTCTCCGGAGATGTTTATCACGAGGAATTCGTGGATGTCGGGATGAGTGTTTTGTAAGCAGCAGGTCAGCTTCTTGCGCGGCCTGAAGTCTCTGAATTCTGGCTCTTACTTGAATAGCCATCAAGGCATGCATGCCTCGCAATGTAGCACTTGTTTGTTTCCTTACAAGATGGCCTCTCACTAATGCCTGTATCTTCACTAGTCCCTTCAAAGCATGCAACGCTTTCCTCGCCTAACAGAGTTGAAGTTTCCAAATTCAAAGGAGAGAATAGAGCATAAAACGTAAATGTGATTGAGGAAGATGAAGAAAAGGACTTTACCAAATAGGAGCGAAAAGCGGCCTGAATCTGGGTAGCAGCAGCTCCTTGAATGTCTCTGGGAGCCTTTGGCAGTAGAGAAGTTGAAAAACTATATGGAGCTTTACTACGCAGGAGCGATTGTATTTGGAGGTTGGCAGAGTGACTTGAATCAAAAGAAGCGGAAAATCTACGCGTAGATGTGTTTCCTGTTATTCTGGCTGTTGACCTTCTTCCAAAGCTCCATATGCGCTTTGTTCTGGGATTTTCAGCAATGTTGTTCCCTATGCACGACCTCTCCACCTTATGTTTTTCTTCCTTTTTCCCCATAAGATGGCTTCTTATCCATTTGCTCGCCCTCTCCATTTCTTCTTGCCTGCTTTTGCTGCCCGCGACCCAGAAAGTTAGTGATTACTAGCTAACAAAATTCCAGGATTAAAACACACACACCCTGACAGATGCTTCTTTATATATATATTGAGGACCAAGTTTTGTGGTTTGTGGTCCATATTTTAGTTTTTGGTCTCCTTAGACTTGTGTTATTAAATACTGCAGTCTTCAATGAGGTCAGTGTAGGATTTCTTATAAATTGGGTGATTTTCCTGTCATCAATTACTAAGGCTTGGCCTGCAAAGCTTTCGCTCATAAAGCCACTTGCCACCCTTGTGGGGTTGTTGAATATATAATTCGACGTAGCTCTCCATTCCACCATTGCCTCAGCCGGGTGCTGAATAGCCGCGTATTGTATTACCGGAGCTCATGAAATAACCGCCCCTTCTTTCATTGGGTTCATGATGCTAAATTTAAATGATCTTGTTTTCTTCCTCATGCAAGAAAGGACCACTACAACTTGCTTGTGATGACGGTGCTGTTATTTAAAATTGAGAATTTACAACTGTCACAGTTCTCTTCCGTTTTTTTTTTGGGGGGTCTCTCTTAGGTGTAAATATGGGACTGGGACTCAATGGCCGTCACGGCAAGCACTTATCAGCTGCTTCTTATGGATAAAGGCTATGTCCTCCAACAACTTCATACACAGCCTAAACCATCAAAGTACAACATGGCAACATTTTACTTCAATTTCAAAATCTGATCAATTTCTTAGTCTTCTCTTTGGGCTGAGGTTCTCTCCGGTTGCACCCCTTTAGAAATCCGTCTCTCTTTTCTTTGGCAGTTTGGCCTGTCTAATGCTTGTTTGAAATAACTTAATTTTAGTTTATAAGTGTTTTTACATAAATCGAAATAAAACCCCTCTCACATACTTACCTTATATATCGTAAGTCACGATTGAAAAACACTTGTAAGCTAAAATTAAGTTATCCCAAACAGACACGTATAACAGACACGTTTCATCTTCCACTTTCCAGGCGCAGCTTGTCCAGGACGTCGTTTCTCCTGGTTCAACGGATTTTTTTCCCCTTATCATGAAGACTGTCACTTAGTAGGGCTTTACCACTGATGCTAATGATTTCTGCTTTGATTTTATCACGTCCGTGTTAAAAGGAGGAGCAAGAGAAAAATGATCAGATGGTAATTAATTTCTTTATCTCAGCTTCCAGAAGCCATTCCCAACATGATTCAAATAACGTGGCTATCCTGTCATCTCTTCTGTTGGAAAACGCTTCTGGCGCCAATCTAGTGCCTGTTTGAGAAGCAATAAAAAGTGTTTTTTAAGCACTTTTTAGCAAATCAAAATAAAATTCCTTTCGTATAAATTAATTTTCAAAATTTGTAAAAGCACATTAAAAAGCTAAAACAAACCGGAAGGATTTGAAGCTTGAAGTTAAAAAAAGGGGAGAGAAGGAAATGGTCTCAAATGGACGATCATGCCACTGGTTTGTTCAGAACTCAAATGTAGATCGCAGTTTCCCTTGCGTGTGATTTTCTGCTTATATTGTTTGATCAAGCACACCAATTCTCAGTCGTCTTTTATCTGTTTCTTGTTGATTAGTCGTGAAAGCAAGATGTGTTCCCGCAGTTCTGGCCGTGCTTCTCTTCTTTCTACTACGTGTGAAGGCCATAGGGAATATATTCTTTATAAGATATATTCGGGCACTTCAATATTCCAATGCATGGATAAGGCCACAAGTACTGATAAGTGCATATAGCTTAGCTGTTGCAGATTAGGCTGAGAAGAAGTAAATGTGGAAAGGGGAATTTGCGTTGTCTCGTACAGTGTTAGTGTGTTACTTCCAACAACGTTATATTTATTGATCTCAGGGGTTCATCAGAATACATCCGAGAAAGTGCAAGACGGAAAAAAGAAAAGTCAGATTTGAAACAAGGACCTACTTCACCCGTCTGAGATTTAATTGCAAGAAGCTCGAAATCATCAGTGAATAGGGAACGAGAAACAAATAAAAATCCAAGCTACAGAGGGGTTATGAAGTCCTCACCACGTCTAGGACGTAATCGATCACTTGTTCTTCACTTCAACTCCACTCTTCCCAGCAATTATCACAGAGGTGGCCATATTCAAGAACAGTCCGTGCTCCACGACGCCTTCCAACGCCGATATTTCAGCACCGGCAGCCAGCCCATCCCTTATCGGAGTCTTGAAGTACAAATCTACTATGTAGTTCGAATTATCGGTCACATAGGGTTTTCCATCCGCATCTAATCTCAATTTCGCATCGCATTCTTCTTCCTTGAACAACTCTTGAAGCCTGATCAAGTTGTACTTCCAACAGAATTGAACCACTTCAACCGGCATTGCCAATCCACTCCCACCAAGACCGGTCACCAATTTCGTGTCGTCAACAACCACGACGAATTTGTCGGAGGCGGCCTCCACCATTTTCTCTCTCAATAGAGCTCCACCGCGGCCTTTGACCAGATTAAGGTCAGGGTCAACCTCATCGGCGCCGTCGATGGCCAAATCAAGACGTGGATTGTCATCGAGGACGGAAAGAGGGATGCCAAGAGAGCGGGCTTGCTCTTCGGTGCGCTTGGAGGTGGGGACTCCAACAATGTCCTTCAATTGACCGGACTTAAGGAGCTCGCCGAGCTTGGCGACGACGAAGGCAGCAGTAGAGCCGGTGCCGAGACCAAGGACCATGCCGCTGCGAACGTAGCCGACAGCTTTATCGGCGGCGAGCTTCTTAAGGTCATCTTGGGTGAGGACGGAGGAGGAGAGGGCTTTGACGGAGACGGCGGCTCTGTGGTGGAAAGTGCGGAATTTGATGGGATTAGGTGTGCGCAGGAGAAGTTGGGTAGAGGCAGTATGGTGTGAGGAAGATAGAGAAGGAGGCGATGAGAGGGATAAGGAGGCCATTGATTGTGTGGAGACGAATGGCAGCACCAGCGCTCACAACAGCCGATGTGATTCTATGAAGCAGGGAAAATTCAAGCAGAGGAAGATTTAGCCAATTACGCCATTTTGTCTCTTCGCCTCGGTAGCTAATCCTATCTCCTTTGGTTGGTTGGTGGAGCCACCAGATACAAAGGTTGGTTGGCACCACCGGTTCTACCGTTACTTTTCAGTTTTCACCAACTCTTGCCCTCAAAATCTTTGATTTTATTTTAGTTTATGCGTGTTTAAATCTTTCACCTCTAGTCACACTTCACCGCCATTATTCATATTCTCTGTTTTATTAGTTATTAGTTTGAATTTATCCATCAATATTCGACACTATTAGCAACCTACTAACTTAATCCGTAGAAATGTAAGATAATATACAGTAGTAATGACACTATTATAAAATTTATGAAGCATATATTGATTTTTTTTCTTTTTTTTTCCCAACAATTTATTGATTCTTTTAGATTACTTCGTACATCACGCTTTAGCAGTATGCAGGTAAATTTTGAATTCACACTTAAAAATCTTATACAAATAAGTTATAGATTGATACAAATAAGCCACTTGCCATGCAATTTTCTGCATTGCTCCTCCTTGGGGAAGAACTGGGAAATTTACACCATCCAATTCAGCTGGTAACTTTTTTATACTTTACGTTGTTCTTGCATAAAGGTCAATGCTACCAACTTGCAGACGAGAAGTTGATTGAACATCCCTAGACGCCAGAAACCTCAACCTGCTAATCCACACTTTCTGAGTCCGGAACCAAAAATATAAAACACGGCCAAGAGATGCGAAGGTTAATACCTGAAAACATTAGATGGCAAACTCACGGAAGAAATTGCGTATGTTCTACGCTGGAAACGATCTTCAAAGACCTCGGAGGTTTGCTTATCCAGAACTTGCCAGCTGTTCCCATCATCATCGCTCCCTTCAAGGACCCTGAGGACAAATGCTTAAAAAAGTCATCAATGTAGAACACTTGCCTTAACTGAAGCAACCACCGGAATATTCTTGACAAAGCAAAGAAAGGGTCGCCACAGCTTTCTAAGAGAAAATGATCAACAGAAAAGAGTTCCTTGCAGGAGCATCAATTCCAAGAGTAAGTGAACTAAAACATCATTTGGTCCTGAAAACACCTTTGCGTGCTATTCTTTTTCTCTTTGATAGGGATCAAATGAAGAGCAGAGACATATATTATCACACAGAAATACATTCACACACACTACACAGGATCGAACCTATGACCTCTCGTTCAAAGGGAGCGGTTTGTTACCTTCGCATGCTATTTGGGATTACAGTAAAGCTTAAGAGGTAAGGGATAAACTGGTCAAACCTAACTATACTATTGAATTATTTTAGCTTTCCACGCAGAATTGAATTGTTTGGAACGCTAAACATGAAGCAAGCAAGATGAGAATTTAACTTGGTTGAAACCGGCTTTTTGCTCAAGCTTGCTGGTTGATTTGGAAAACAAGATTTCTTCAAATTCTCAAGGCATGGATGACAATAGGTCTCTTCCTAAGGTCAATTGGGTCCATTTTTAGATGTGGACCGATCAGTAAATCAAAAAGGGAAGGCTAGTTGTAGGTGTCTAGTATGAGACTCACAGGAAAACCATATCAGATGTTTCATGAAAAAGCCAGGATTAAGAAGCAGCCCAGAGGCTGAGTTGTTCCTAGTGACTCGGCAAAAGCAGCAAATAAGATTATCATAGATAATGTTGTGAGCTTGCCTATGGTTGATATGATTGAGGATATTAGGAATCTCCTTGATAAGGAAACGGACATTACGTTTTATCATGTTTACTGTGAGGCCAATGTTGATTGACTTGGCAGATTGACTCACAATCTTCATTTTCCTTGCTTTTTTTTTTTTTTTTTACTGATCCTTCTTTAGGTTGGAGGGCGTTACTTTGATGTAGATAAGCAGAGCATTCATGGTACCTGCTTTTGCTTTTTGTCTTTGTTGGAGTATTACTCCCTATGATCCTTAATATAAGAGCTACTTTGTTAATGTGATTTGATCTCCCTAAAATACCCATATGCAATATTAAATTATATACAAGTTTATAAATAAGGTAAATTAACTAGAAGAAAAATGGGTTGAGATATTATATTTATGACCGAATCCAACCCTTCAACTAGCTCTTATATTAGAAACCGGAGGTAGAATTTATTTAGATTGCATTTATCTGTACATACTTTGAAGTCAGTAGATGGTAGCATTTATTAACCAAGTGTTTATTAATAACTCAGGCTTTTAATCTTCCTCATCTTTAAGTCAACAAAGAAACTCTTCTTTCTCTACTTTTCAGAGTCTTCTCATTGGTTTTCCCGTAGCCTATTATTTAAAAAAGGAAAAAAAGGTAAAACATCATTTGACCAAATGTTCTAAGGATCGTACCAATCCATTGGATCTCTTTCTGGTGCATCATTGGCTGACATCAACTCATATGCTGCAAGTTCATACTTCTTATCAAATGTTTTATACTCGATCCAACAACCTAGGAGATCAGTCAAAAAAAATTTATTAATATCAGAATATGCGAAGTAACATTCGTAGCTTTTAACCTCATGAAAGCGGAAGAGAAGGTCGCGGATAAAGTAGGATAACACCTTAATGCTGGCATTTAACCTGTATTTAACATATACTTTGGTCGTATGTAAGTAGAGGTATTATCTAATTACAATAAGAAAGAAATTTCATCAGAAAAGAATTAGTTGGGAATATAAAATCAGGGTGATCAGTATTTAATATAGCAGGATGGTTGATGAAACACAGTGCAAGCTATTAGCAGGACGTAAAGCATGGCCAACCCGGTCCAGATAATCCTTAGAAACTAAAGCACTATCTTGGTTAGTAAGCTCTACAGAACTAAATTCAAGCTTTTGTGACATTCTCTACTACATTAAATAAGTTATTTCATTTGGTCAACTGTACCTCTAGCACCGTTTGGTTCTTCCCATTTTGACACTCGGTTTCCATCAAATGCTGATGTTACCTGAAACACGATAGTTATAATTATATATCCCCAAATATACAAGTAACAAGAAACCTAAACTAAGCTGGCTGTATACACACTTACAATCCCAAATGGCAACTCTTCTGCACTAGCAACAACCAAACCAGAGTGTATTCTGTTCAACTTCAGCATTGGCAATGCAAGGGAATCTCTACTAAACTTTTCACATTTTTCAAGATTGGATATCATATCACCCAGGGCATCCAGCAAAACAGGCAATGCCAAAGAAGTTCTAACAGGGTCACCAGCTAGGTAAATTTCAACCCTTCCATCGGTGTTCACCTTCTTTTCCAGTGAAAGAGCATCGAGTAGCTCCTCAAAAGACGGAAACAACTTCTGAAATATTGGATTACTTAGAGCAGAATCAGATGAGGTCCTTCTTGTTCTGAAGGGGGAATCTCGAAGGTTTAAGACCATTCCCTGCATAATCCTAAGTACTTCAACAGCTTCAGATCTTGTTAGTTGTTCATCAACAAATTGATAAAGGATGGGACGAAATGCATTATAAATTCTTGTCACATGCTCATCTACACACAAACGAACAGGACATGAAGAAGAACTTAGTGTGGAATTCTTGTTGGAACCAAGTTCCATTCTTGATTTACGCCATTCCTCATCCCCACTTCTCCTTCCAGGTAACGAGACTGAGACATCATCTTCAGAAAGTAAACATCTCTCAAGAAATTGTTTTTCCTCCAGATCACGGGCTTCAATCATTGAAAGTTGCTGAGATGTGAAGCCTCTTCGACATTCTTTTGTTATATTAGTGAGTACAGATGACAAAGCAGGCTCTGTGATCATGGTACGTCGAGATAGAACCTATGATTTTAATTTGATAGGAAAAATGCTAACAATAGTTAAACACTTTAGAAATATTATGTATGTTTCAAAATCATTATTGATAAGGTGGATTTTTTTTTTGGGAAAAACAAAAAAGATAGTTGCAAAGTCTACCTCATGCCACTTCCGTGTGTACCGTTTGGTGACATCATAAACTCCATCTTTGGCCACCGCAATACAGTAGTTTAATTGCTTATTCCACCTATGGCATAAATGAGAAAATGACATAACACTGAGCAAGGCAAAAATTTCTCTGTAATAATACCAAAAAAATTTATAAAGGCACTACAAAAGTGAATATACCCCTTTTCGTATAATAATGGCTTGTCATATACTCCTTCACATGGGTCAAGATGCATCCACCTGTAAGATCACAAAACCTCAGAGACAAGTAACGCCCCAGCAGAATATAAAGGCCAGCAGTCTTTGGGTCAAGTCTACCTTCCCAGGAATTGTGAGAAGCATTCTGTCCAAACATGATCCGTAAAGTCCACAACCTGGAAATAAACTAAAACCAGCATTGGAAAACTTCCTCAATAAATTTACTGACGTACATATTCCCTAGCTAGATGAGGATAGCTTCTTCAAAATTTACAGGACTTAAAGTTGATATTTAAATGCATGTTGTGCAAACAAATTGGTGGGGACAAACCAGGCGTGAATCATAGCCAAAAGCTCGGCAATAGAGTGTAAAGCAATTAGCCCATTCCCCACAACGGCCCTCTCTTGTCTCCACTAACTGCAAATCAAAAGCAAAAGCAAAGAATGAGAATAACCATTTACACATGCCACACTTAGCCCTTAGTTTTGCCATTTTGCCAATAACATATTATAAAACTAACATTTTATCTCAAGTTGAATACCTTTATTGGATCATTGTAGCGAGGGAAACGAGTGAATTTGGAGCAGATGGTACATCTGTGTTGTGAAAATAAATGAAAATAACAAAGGAAGAATAACCCCAGTCAGGTAGAGAATGGAAGCAGAACATTAGCCAAACCAAGCAGGACTTGAAAGAAAAGCTTTATAAGCAAAAGACCAGAACTTAAGTAACAATGGTCAATCAAGTTAAACGGTTGTAAAATCATGAGTATCACCAGGTCTCCCAAACTTGCATAGGAATGTCATCAAGGAGCTTATACCAAGATAAATTTTGCAACTATTAGACTTAGGCCAAATATTATTCAAATTTCAAACAGGAAAGATAATAGCAACTTAACGCACGTGTTCTTTCTTTTTCTGCTCTGTTTCTCCCCCACCTCAATGAGTTAGAATAAGTTAAAATCAATCTACTGAAGGTCAAGATCAAAGCAAGCATATCATTTAAAAGAAGAAACAAATAATCAGAAAGGTCACCACGGAATGGCAATAAAATATTACCACAATTACAAGTAAAACCTCTAGTTAATTAACAAGAAAGAGCTTGTTGATCCTGAAGCACTAAAATGGTCTTAACAATATAGAAACCACTTAGCTGATTCTTAAAACAAAAGTTGAAGATATATATGAAGATTAATTGAATCATAATGGGTGTGCGCAATTAGTTCATCCAAAATGTTACCAGATAATTCAGACATTTAAATTTGGTAATTAAAAAAGTTGCATGCCTTGAAGATTGCACAAGGAAAATAGGAAATGAAACACACATCAAAATTTAAGTCATGTATTTTATGGCCATACCTGTAAAGTTCAACCCTGGATGCCCCATAAAGAGTCTCAGAAGGAAGAGCATCAGTCATGCCCTGGCCTACAGTTTTGTTGCCACAATCATGGCAAGGTGGTGAATTAACCCATCTATTGGAAGAGGTCATAATCCGCCGCACAACAAAAAGAAAAAGAATGATCAGATGCAACAAGTACAGGAAAACAATAAAAATGCAACCTGCAGAAGAGAACACACATGAAAATTTACCGGTGTATAAAATATCGCAGCAACAATGAATTATGGTTAAATGAAAAACAATTCCACCAATTAATGAACAGGAGAATTCTGCTCTATCCAATCTAAAGGGAAAGATTAGCCATCACAATATTCTATATAGGGAAGTTCACGCCCAAGGCAAGGATCAAAATCACGTTGTCACCTCATTCAAAGTGTGTCATTCAATCTTGTGGCTTGTGCCCATACCATATAACCACTCTATGGTACTTTTAGTCTTTAACAGAAATAATCACATGGATGTTAAAACCATGAAAATTTCGTAATTGAAAGCATGTTTCATCACTTATACTTGGAACAATTCCATAGTCTTCTAAGGCTATTATTGGGAACAAGGCAGAATTTGGAAATTGAAATTACTTGCTTAATGCCAGCAGATCTGCCCATTGTTTCAACATTCACAGGTTTATCTCAAGTTTAAGAATTACAGAGTGGTTAAATTCTAGTGTTACAAAAGCCCAAGGGTTGAATGACACACTTCAAACCACAAGGGACAAATTAACCTTGAGCCAAGTAAAATATGATAAACCCTTCATTTTAAATTAAGAGTTAACAGCAAATGTAATGAATAATGATCTATACCTGAAGGATCGTTTAAACCAGAAAAGCAGCTGCAGTAGAAAAGCATGATCTTTTTCAGATTTTGATGGACTGAAGTTCCCTTCCTGAAAAATGTTCATTAGATTTACCAATCCCCATATAGCAGCATTAAACAAGCTATGCGATGAAGAAGAGAACATTAGGATACATAAATCAGTGAAAGACTTACTCTAGGTGAAGAAAATCTAGGATTATTTATTTCATTTCAGAACTTAATCTATTCTCTGTCTTCTTATTTTATTTTATTCTCTGGCTTCATATTTTATTTTAATTTACTGTTATCAGCTTCCTATAAATAGCCTTATCACTGATCCGTAATTGCATTTTGTTTTTTTCATGCCAAATTGAATTGTTAGTTATCTCCTTCCAACCTTCTTCCCTTCCTCTCTCAAACTATCTCCCTCTTCCTCCTTCCTCTCTGCTTTTCCCTCGTCCGATCTAAATCACTGTGCCCATAACATGGAAACAAAATCTCAACTCTCAAGCTCAATACTAAAACAGAACCAAGACTAAAATGAAAGATATCTGAGGGTACTTGAGAAATCCAGAATAAAGTAATTTCCAAAAGAATTCAACAGTATATGAATTTTAGATCTTCATTTTCATTTGGGACTATGCAGTCAATATCTGGTCTTGAAGAGTTACGTTATATTCGGTAATGATCCCGCAGTTTTATGGTCTTTCATTATATACATTTTCAGCATTCCTGTGTCCTCATAGCGGTGCCCATTATTACATTAGATGCCAAATACAAGGCTGAAACCAATTAATAATTCAAAAGATTCACAAACACGTAAACCATGACCAGACTTGCTTAGTGAAGACCTTCGTTTCCAAACTGGAAAAGGTTTCTTGAAAGAGCTTTTATAATTATAATTTCATATAACAATTTCGACCGCCAATCAATTTGGCATTCAATTCCTAAAATGATAAGTAAAAAAAGCAACTCTATCAAAAGAATTGACGTCAAGTTGTAGTCCTCCCCATGAATACGCTCATATGTCATGCCTCCTTTCAAAGAGACAAAGAAACTCACTAACCTTGGCCAAAGAAACCAACGCTTTCTCCTCAAGTTCTTCCACAGGAACAGCTTTCCGAGCAGCTTCCTGGCGTCTTGAATCCTCGTACTGTAGGAATCAGGATATAAGACTTAAAAAGATGGCACCATTGGAGATTTGGAGTTGCGAATATTCATTAGGAAAAGAAATCCAAATTATTCTACTCCGTGGACTATGGTATATTTTTATTTTTACAAGCAGCTTCATGAACTTAAATGTCGCGTATTCATCTCTCTCAGCTACCAAACATGAAATTACCATTTGGACTTGATCAACGTAAGACCGTATTCTATTCCCAAAATGTCCATTATCTTGGATCGCAAGATACCGCTGCAACATCAGTGCTTCCTCCTCCGCCTGTACACACAAGCAGAAACATAGATAAAAAATGAAAGATAATGAGTTTCAAATAAATATGATATGCACTTCGAAGTTTGCATCCAATGCCAAAACCTCTGAAAAAAGACCCTAAGTTCCCCCAGAAAAGGGGAGGGGGAGCACCTGCAAGAGTCTGGCCAACTCCTCGTCTGATTTCATCAATTCGGTATTCTGAGTGATTGATTCTGCCTGCTGTTCATGTTCGTCGATGGAAACCAATCGCAGTTTCTCGGAAATGGTGATGAGATCGGAGTCACTTGCCACAGGGCGATCATCTTCACAACCATAAATCTGTACTGAAAGTTATCGATGAACAAAAGAACACAAAATTTCGCCAACTCTTGCGCACATAAGGACAATCAAGTATAAGACAGAATAGATGACGAAGAACTGAGACCTTTTGCTCATCGGGAGGGATAGAGGTGAGGGAGAACAGCTGGATTTTGAAAAACTGCAGAAAATAACGAAGTCGCGTTACAGGAGCAGTAAAGAGGGGAAAAAGAGGAAATGATTTAGAGAGGAACGCAAGCATACTTCGAAGCCATCGTCGGGATCGTATTCGACATCGAAGTCGGAGTCGTTGTGGAGCACTTGAAACTTTCGGGCCACCATTTTTTATTTCTTCAGCAATGCTGATTTCGCAGTTCCGAGGCTGAATTGTCAATGGTGTCCGGGGAAGGATGAGTCTAGTGAGAGTTTGCTGCCTGCTGTTTTTCTTTCTTTCGATCTTTTTCTTCCACCCTTTTGGCCCAAAAAGGAAAAGGAAAAAAAAAGATGGTCAATGCAAAGAAACATAAGAAACAGTGCCCATAGACTGGACGTGAGAAAAAATTAGGGAGAATTACACTGTAGTCCCATAGAAGCTAAAATACGAAGAAACGGTCCCAGAAAAATCTGAAATTACCCTCAAGTCCCAAGGGACCATTTTGTAATAAAATCCATGTGAGAAATGTCACAATTGCCCCTGTCAGACAAACAACAAAAAATGTGATTAAATGCTGTGAATGACGCATATTACGTCCGGAGAAGGCGGGAAAAAACGCAGCGAAGATCAGCATCCATGGATGAAGATTAAGGTAGAGATTTCATGGCATCCATTCTCTTGTCTTGATTAAGCTCCACATGACTCACATATTCTGTTTAGTTGGTAAACATAGGTTTAGGTTTTGTTGAGTCATTTTCGTTTTGATCATCAAAATGGAAAAAGTTATGTACTTTTGATGGGTATTGTCCTGTATATGCTTGCAAATTAACAAGGAAGATCTATTAAATGCAATGGATATGGTTTGATAAAGTTTGCATTGTGTTTGGGTATGATTTTGTATGCTCTGTTTTTGGTGTTATTAGCTCTGTTTTCTGGTGTATGGTGATGTGTTTCTGCAATATAAGAAGTAAGGAATGAAGATGTGGATCAAAGGTTTGGAGCTACATGACATGATTTGCGTAGGAAAAAAAGAGTTGTTAATGCAAGCAGCGATAGTTGTCAATGGAGGCGCCTTAAGTTGTTAATGACAACTAGAGGTCATATTTAAATGATTTTTGTGACAACTAAAGGTTTTTTTTATTGATATTTGTTTTGGTCAAGATTTTTGTGGGAATTGTCCTCCATATGCTTGCAAGCTATAAAGGAAGGTCTTGTAAATGCAATGGATATGTTATGGCTAAGTTTTCAATGCGTTTTGCTATGATTTTGTGTGCTCTGTTTTTTTAGTCATTATGCTCTGTTTTCTGGTGTACGGTGGTGTGGTTCTGCAATAGAAGAGGTAAGGAATGAAGATGAGGGTCAAAAGTTAGGGGCTGCATAACCTGATTTGCGTAGGGAAAAAAGAGTTGTTAATGGCAGCAGCGATAGTTGTCAATGGAGGCTCCATAACTTGTTAATAACAACTAAGATCATATTTAAATGTTCTTTCCTTGTGGTGTAATGGTGTTTGAAATAGGGCTGAAAAGTTTGGAATGTTTTTCAGTATTTTGTGCCGTTTTCAGTCATTATAAGTGGGATTTAATGAACAAGGTGTGAAATATATGTGGTTGGCGGTGTTGATTATGTAGTAAGAAAGTGTTGTTAATAGGGGCTGTGGCATTTGTTACTAAGGCTGCTGACATTGTTAATGACAACTTTTTTGTGCAGTAGACAGCGGAGATGGCTACGACGTCCGGCAAGATTCTACTATGTTTCCTTCATATAAGGGGAAGGTTTGAAGTCAGTAGAGATGGTGATTTAACATATGTTGGTGGAAGCGTCAGATCTAGAACCATTAAAGAAGGAACAAGTTTAGAAGAGTTTAAAATAATGATATCCTCCATTGTGGGAAAAGAGAGTGGAGGACTTGTTATGAAGTTCACATTGCCGTGTGATAGAACAACATTTGTGGACATAGTAGATGATGAAGCAATTGAACATTTAATCAATTATAGCGGAGAAAGTGGGCATGTCTATGTAGATGAAGGACAAAATGAAGATGATAATACAACGGCAATAAGGGATGATCGAAGTGATGAGCAATATGTGTAAGTGTAAAATCCTTATAAGAAAAAGCTTGTGAACGAATGCAAATGAGCTTGTCGTTAGTAACATGTTTTACTTTGCAATGTGGTGCAGGTTTGATAACTTGTCAGAAGGTTGGGATAGAGGATCAGCCACTATGTCTATTGAAGATTCTCCTGCATTGCAATGCGCTGTCCAAATGGTGCCAATAGGAACACCTGAAATGAACTCTACAAAGTGGAAGGATCTTATAATCGGGGAGGGACAAGTTTTTGTCAATGCGGATGGCCTTCGACAAACATTATACAAGTATGCCATTGGCCACAAGTTTGCATATAAATATGTAAAAAACAACAAGGAAAAGATCATCGCCAAATGCATGGTTGATGGATGTCCATAGTACTTGGGAGCATATTCAACGGGTGAACGACAAGATACAGAATTCCTCACTATAAGGACTTTCAAAGGTGACCACAAACATGACGCACAGGATAATCTACTTGTACCTCACTTGAAAAGATCCAAATTAACCTCATCAATAATCGCAGACAGTTTGAGGTGTAACATAGATAAGAATGCAAATGAGGTTATGAGAGATATGTATAGAGATTACGGGGTGCGTCTAAATTATAGTCAAGCGTACAGGGGAAAAGAAAGAGCATTGATGGAAATACATGGCCACGTCGAAGATTCATACATGACTCTTCCTTGGATATGTGATAGGCTTATAGAGACCGATCCAGACACGGTTGCCCGGTGTGAATTATCTGAGGGTGACAGATTTGAGAGGCTATTCATTGCTTATGGATGCTCAATTAAAGGCTTCTTACAAGGGTGTCGAGGCTGTGTATAGATGGATGTCACCTCAGTGGCCCTTACAAGGGAACACTGGTTTCAGCTAATGCGTATGATGCTGATGATCAATTGTTTCCCTTGGCATATGGCATAGTCAGTGGAGAAACACATGATGATTGGAGTTGGTTTCTTAAGATTGTGAAGGATATCATTGGCACAAGGGAGATCACAGTAGTGTCAGATAGGAATCTTGCCATCATAAGTGCTGTTTGTTGTATATTTGGATCTCATAGACACGCATTTTGTTACCGGCACGTGAAGGAAAACTTTAGTTCACAGTTTGTCAAGCTTAGAAGAGTAAAGGATAGGACTTCTTCGAACAGCAAAGAAGATGCACTTAAAATGCCTGATGCTATTGCATATGCACGACATGAACATGAATATAATGTTGCATTAGGTAGGCTAAAATTGTTTTCTCTGGAGTTAGGTATGTGGGTTGAGACTGAAGGAAACGTTGAAAGATGGGCGCAGAGCAAGTTTCCTCACAAAAGATAGGATAAATTAACATCAAATGTTACGGAGTCATTTAACGCATGAGTATTGAAAGAGAGGAAGCACAATGTTGATGTCCTCATTCATGAGCATAGAGAAAAATTAGCCAAGAAGATGGTTGCGTGCAAATCATCAATAAGAAATTGGAGGAATGGGATTGGGCCGAATATAGAATCTAAGTTGATGGAACAAGTCAAGGGCGCTGAAAATCTGCAATGTGAATATTATGGTGATGATATGATTTCAGTTGCAACAGTGTGTGACAGCCGAGTCATCCATCTGAGTGTTGACCTCATAGGGCACACATGCACTTGTCTTGCATGGCAGATGAGCGGAATCCCTTGTCCACATGCATGTGCAGCAATCAAGTTAGTTCATCGTAGTGTCTATTCGTACGTCGATGAATGCTACAAACTGTGTACCCAAGAAAAAATATATGCAACGGCCATGAGGCCTGTAGCAACGCATGATTGCCCACGTGCTGAAGCCCTTACAGTGACACAGCTGATGACTGAGAATTTATTGCGACCACCACTTACTAGAAGGCCCCCGGGAAGGCCAAAACGAAAAAGGATTGAATCTCAGTTTCAAGACAAAAGGGTTTATCATTGTGGCAGGTGCAATGAAGCTGGCCACACTGTCAAGACCTGCAAGAATCCTAATCCCAGCTGATAAATCATGACCCTTTTGGTTCTTATAATTTTTGGAAAGTGCATGTCATAGTATTTGTGTAAATATAAATAGCTACAAGTCCATACTAGTTATATAGCAATGGTATGGTATGCCACTTTTGTGTTACTTGTGCATGCATTTTCAGCTGTAAATGAAGGTTGGATATGAAGGTTGCCACTTTTATAGCATCTTCATCTTTACTTGCTTTCAAATTGGCCAGAGGAAAATGTTGGAGGCAAAACATCTGCAACACATATGCATCATAATTAGCAATTATACATTGACGTTTCCAACTGCAGAAAATAAAGACAACATAGACACGTACCATAAGGAAGTATATACAACCTCCAACAGTTTTTCTGTATTTAGTGTTCCATTTCCTCAACTCCTTTTGGAAATCCCCAATTGCAGCACAAAGTTCATTGAGAATGAAGGATGACCAATTGAAGTCACCAAGTGCATCTTTTGTTAGTGTCATCAACTTTAAGACACGGTCACTAACATAAATGCTCGCACTTGGAGACAATAAGGTTCCTAAGGCGAAAATGACAAAGAGGAACTCAAAATTTTCATCTAAAGCACCCGTCAACAAATCCCCTATTTGTTGGTATTTTAGATTTCTATATACGCTCCTAAGGTCCTTGAATATTCTATCTTCCTCGTTCACATGTATTTGAATATCTACCCCACCATTAGGCAGCCCAAGCAATTGGTGCACATCTTTAGGCTTTAACTCACGCGTCTGCCCTCGAAATGATATTTGGTTGGTCGGAGGATCAAAACAACGCATGAACTCCGCGCAGATGTGCCAGTTTATTTGTGGGCAACAAATATGAACCAGCTTGTCAAACCCAATATTCTTCAGCCTTTTCATGGCGTCGGGTCTGGACTTCAGGTTTTTGCACACAGCCATAAACTGTTTTGGTGCGTATCGGGTCAAAAATGGAACGACATACGGCTTGCCTTTGCTAGGGCCTCTTAACTTTTCAGCCCGTTTACCATATTCTTTTCTCTACTCTTCACTTAATCCATTCCAAGCCTCCCTCACCTCTAGGTTTGACTTTTGAAAATTGTGGATCTTATTCACCTTTGTCTTTTCTTTGTCATTCACCTTTCCCTTCTGCTTCTTCTCCTTGTGGCTGAAAAACTTTTCCGTGAATAGAGTATACCCAGAAAAGCTGGCTGGCCTTGTTCCTGTGGGGCTATTTGTTGGTTGTTTGGTTTTGCCACAACCAAGTGTTTCCATCTTCCTTGCCTGGACATGGTTAATGAAAAATAGGTCATACTTTTATACAAAGACCTACTGCACTTCACTATTAAATTATATGCTGCTATACATTTAAGATGGATCTACTAAGAAATTTAACATATGCAGCAAAGAGAGGCCTATCAGATTCAGAATTTTTCATAAACCACACACATAGCCAAAGAAAATTTCTGGATTTTCCCCAAATCTTATCATATAAGCAAAACTTTATTTACAAGACCAAACATGACAGACCATAATATTTAAATGCAGAATTTAATCAATCCATGTCCGAAAACAACGACCACTCAAACTTTGAAATATAAAGCTCGTTATCTACATAAAGCTCGTTATCTACATAAATCTTGTAAGTCTAACTCACCCTAGAACAAGAAATAACAACAAATCCCAGGTGATCCTGATTATAGAAGAGACACTCCACTATGTAACATAAAAACCCCGATTAATTCATATAATAGGGGAAAAACCACAGCAATAAACCATAATAGTCATCGATCTTCAATTATATTTTTTAATGAAAGGAAGAGATATAATTAGGGAAGGAGACAATTTCTAATTTGTGTCTATGATGATTATATGTATGCAATATTATAATTTTATTACATTCTGTATCACCTAATAGCAACATACTGATCAAGGATAAATAACAAGAAAAAACTTAAATGCAGACCCTTATGTGTTTGCTATCAGGTTCTCCAATCAAAATATGATAACTATATGCTATTCTAATAATAACAAGACAGTGTATGATTTCCCCAATAAACTATACAATAATCATGTATATATTAAAAAATAAACATTTATGACTACTTTTATTATAGAATATAATAAAAATATTAAATGCATGCAATTTTCTCTTCTTCTTTTTTTTTTTTTTGACAATCTGTTACCTAATGGCAACATACTGATCAAGGATAAATAACAAATAGATAAAACTTACATGGAGCTCTATACATCTCTGCTATCAGGTTCTCCAATCAAAACATTATAAGTGGATGCTATTCTAATAATAAAATGACAAAGTGCATGATTTGCCAAATAAATTATACAATTATCACGTATACACTTAATACATTTTCACTATAGAACATAATAGTTAAGATAGAAGAAACTGCACCTAATTATAGTCCACAACAAAATCCCCGAAGTCTATATTTCATTAGAAGAAATTTGAAAATAGAGGAAGGCAGTCAAAGTAACATCCATGCATGCAGCCTTAGGATATTAAAGTTCAGAGAGGTGGCTTATATAATCTCATAAAAATCCTTAAACATACTGACTTGGAAGGATTGCTACAAAAAATTGGCAGCTTAAAAAGACGCAGCATATTGCACACTGCAACTAAAAAACAAGCACTGATATGGAATTTGATTGGGAAAGAAAGAGAAAAGAGAGATATGGAGAAAACATAGGTGTTCGAGAGTAATAGGATAATCTGGAAAAATATGAATCTTATTGCACGCCAATCAGGTCTGAAACCTACACTTATAGGCATAAATATGAAAAAATAAAGATCCTAATATAAGTAAAAATCCTAATCTTACCCAGATCTCAATAATATAAATAAATCCTATCTGAATATATCTAAATCCTATTCAAAATTCAAATAACTAACAAATCCAACTAAATCTTGTCTAAATTCATATTTTCATATCATCCTCTCTGACCTGAAAACCCACATTCACATTTACCATCAACAATCACAAGGAAAGGGACTTAGAGAGACAACCTGATATCCATCTACACTATCTATGACTAAAATCTATTCTAGCAAGAACCTTATCTAGAAAGCCACAACTCACACACTGACTTGCTTCTTCAAATTCCAATTTAACAACTATATGGTGGCCTCTTTGTCTCTTCACACTTTCACGACCTCACTCATCACTATAGCAACAACCAAAATTTTAGAGAAGCCAACCATGTCTATCGGAAGACAACCATAGAGGAAGATCTGTCTATTCATGAAATCACAGTTTGAATAAGCTAGCTCAATTGCTTTTCCTATAATTGCTGTGGTTGCATCACCATCAAATAAATCACACAAAACCCTTCTATTAGTGGCATTTTCGTTAGAGGCAAAAGGCAAGGTTGTTCCTTGCTAGCAGCTAATTAGGCGAGTGGAAGAGATGAATACAGAGTAGAGAAAAACATGTAGAGCCCAGACCTGTGTCGCCTTTAGGGTTCAATTTCGAGCCGAACCTGACTCCAGAGAAGCCACGAACACCGTCGCACGCCGTCCTAGCTTTCGTTGCCCAGAGCTGTGTCGCCTTTAGGGTTCACTTTCGAATGAGGAAAGCAGCTCCTCAGACTTTGTTTTTTGCCTAATTCTTAAGGGTGTTTGTCTTTTCCCAACTTGAATTTATTGCAAAATGGTCCCTTGGGACTTGAGGGTAATTTCAGAATTTCCCGGGACCGTTTCTTCGTATTTTAGCTTCCATGGAACTACAGTGCAATTCTCCCAAAAAATTATTAGCCGCAACCGATTCCTAATTCATGCTCAAGTGGCTTAAACAGTTATTGGCCAGAAAAACAGTTATTCCTTTTCAAGTTATAACACAAATTACAATTTTTTCACAAATATCTTAATATAATGTTTAAACCAATAACTCATCGCCTTTATATATAATTTAGATGGGTTAGATTAATTTTTTTTATTGTCAGTTTTGTAAAAAAAATATTTTAATATGTATAAAATAAAAAATAAAATAAAATCCCTCAACCATCAAATTTTTTAAAAGCTATTTTCGGTCTAAAATCATTAGTTTACTTATGAGAGATTATAGTTGAAACGTGGATTTCTCATCTTAGTGATACCCCTCAATCTTTTTTATAAAAGTTTGATAACTGAATTAATGAATGATAAAAAAAAAATTTATTAAATATTGAGATAATTTTTATTGAACTCTTATTAAAAAAACTAAAATAATTTAAATTTTGAGTTCGTATAAAAAAAATAACTAAGAAGAATCATGTAATACTTGTTATTGGGATAAGCATTGAAGCTGGGTTGTATAGCAAGGGAGCCAATTAACGTAATTAATTTACTTTTTCAAGAAAAGAATAAAGGGGTCGCCGACAGGCAAGATATTCGACGCGTGCGTGAGCTCTCTCCCTCACTCCGTTAATCCGAGGCCATGTGTGGGACCTCTCGTCTTTCCTTGTTTCTGAATAACGCATGGCTTATAACCAATATAGCCTTGTACCGTGGCATAGAAGCTTTCCTATGAGTTAGCTTTAGGTTGTTTGTGCCGGCCCTCTAGTAAAAAAGTGCTGAGGCCTGGGTTATAGACAAGACTAAAAGCAACGAAATTCAGCAGGGGATCATCTTGGGCTTGGGTTGCTAGCTTGTCCATATGATCGTGGGTTAATCTCTCAAAACTTATGTCCACACAATAGTCAATTTTTTTTTTATCCAATGGCTTAATGAATCTTCATAAATAAATATATAACCTCATTAATTAATGCTGGTAGATATACTATACGCTGAGCAGCTAGTTTGTGGGTTTGAGTAAATCTCCCTCAACGATGAAATTTAAGGTTGTCAGGTTAATTATCCCGGGCCATGACTTTTCTATATTATACCTTCTAATATATATGCCCATGAATTGAATTTTACCACTTTTCCTGGTAAAAATCCCGTCTTCTTTAATCTTTATGGTTCATCCTTCACCCAGAACATAATCTGTGTGTTTGTTTCAACGTTTGGGCCATAAATCAGGCTTCAATATAGCACAGAACGGACTTAAACAGTGATTTGCAAAATTTGGGTATTTGTTTCAATGATGTGATATAAGATGAAAAAAGCCAAAAGCATCTGAAAGTCTTAAGTCACCTTATGAAGCTTATGTGCTCGTTTGTTTGGGCGTTTTAACATGAAATTGGACTTATATAGTGTCACAAACGGATTTGAACAGTAAAAAAGCTATAATGGGTGTTTGTTTCGGCGATTGGATTTAAGATAAAAAAAGTAATAAGTTGGAAAAAGTCATAAGCCTCAAAATGGAGCTTATTGGACCTTATGTGCATGTGTGTGTGTAAAATAATATTGATAGGAGTATTTTTCATATTTTTGGGGATCAATGAGGTACTTAAAATCACTTCTAATCACAAAACTTCTTTTATAAATATTCTAAATAATTTTCTCTTTCTTTAGATAGTAATTTTCTGTTAATTAGAGAATACTTTGGGATAAGAGTTTAGGCAAGTTTTGAGTTTTGTTAATATATGACTGTAGAAATGTAGAGAATAATTAATAATTAATTTTAATCAGTTTAGATTTATTATTTAGTTGTTTTATGATTTTATAATCATTTTTTTATAAACATGTCATAAATTAGTTTCTATATAGTGTTTTTACCCATTAAATTTAGTTTAAATAATTTATTTGGATTATTGGAGCTATTATTGAGGTTTTAATCGGTTTATTTTGTTAGATTTTGAGCTATGTGAAAATATGAGTTATGATTTAATATTTAAATTAGAGTTTGATATAACTTTAAAGATTTAAGCTTGAGGTGCACAATAGAAAAGACTTTTGGAGTGTACCAATTTAAATTAGAGTTTGATATAATTTTATTACAATTGTACCATTACCAAATTTTTAAAATTAATTTTTGAGAAAATTGTGAAAAATCCCTCCGTGTGTAGATATCTTCCCAAGTCCCTTTGGCAATTAAGTTGCCAATGAGGACTTTTTCACAATTATCCCTTTATTTTTTTCATTTTTCATAATTTTTACAATTTTTTATTTTAATTAATATAAAAGTCACTTATGCAAAAGTCAAACCAAACATTATTCACTTTTACATAAATTACTTTAAGTTACTTATCCAATCGCTAATCCAAACACTCATCATTTTACCCAATCTAACTTTTTTCCAATCTTAAGATTCCATAAGTTTAAATAAAAATAAGTTACTTATCCAATCGCCAAAATAAACACACCCAATGTAAATCATTTGTTTTGCCGATTGGGCCTGCAATCGGGTTTGAACAGTGGAGAAAACAGGCTTGATAGTGTTTTGGTCTAAAAAGATGTTTAGTTCAGCAATGAGATTTGAGGTAAAAAAAAAAAAAAAAGCAAAAGCTAGAGAAAGTGATAAGCTTCAAAATGGAGTTTATGTGCATGAGTGTGTATGTAAAATAATATTGATAGGAGTATTTTCATATCTTTGGGGATCAATGAGGTACTCAAAATCACTTCTAATCACAAAAAATCTTCTATGAAAAATATTCTAAATAATTTTCTCTTTCTTTAGATAGTAATCTTTCGGCTAATTAGAGAATACTTTGGGATAAGAGTTTAGGCAAATTTTGAGTTTTGTCAATATATGACTATAGAAATGTAGAGAATAATTAATAATTAATTTTAATCAGTTTAAATTTATTATTTAATTATTTTATGATTTTATAATCAGTTTCTTTTATAAACATGTCATAAATTAGTTTCTATATGGTGTTTTTACCGATTAAATTTAGTTTAAATGATTTATCTGGATTATTGGATGTATTATTGAGGTTTTAATCGTTTTATTTTGTTAGATTTTGAGCTATGTGAAAATATGAGTTAGTATTTAATATTTAAATTAGAGTTTGATATAATTTATAATATTTAAGCTTGAGGTGCACAATAGAAAAGATTGTTTGAGTGTGGTAAAATAGATTCAAAATATTACAAAAAATGCGTAAGTATAGCTTCGACCGGATCGTACGAAACTTTTGATCTAATTAGTTCTGTTATATTTTACTTTATTAAAAACTTTAAGTTTGTATAATTTCTAATTTATCCACATTTTGTATTGTAATTTTTTCACTTTTCATAATTTTAATTTTTTTTAAAAAAAAAATATCACAAAAGCCACTTATGTAAAAGCCAAACATAATAATACGCCTAAATATGTGCCTTGTGGTAACACTATCACCATTGGATGGTCTAGATCAATTTATCACCAAGAATGCAGCTTTAACAAATGAGAATGAGGTAAAAACAACTATCTTTGTATGTGTCTTTTGCATTGCTTGTCATGATAGTCAGGACTCTTAAGCATTTTATTTAAAATTGTACCATTGCCAAATTTTCAAAGTTAATTTTTGGGAAAATTGTGAAAAAATCCTTCCGTATGTAGATATCTTCCCAGATTTCATTTGGCAATTAAGTTGCAACGAGGTCTTTTTTCACAAATATCCCTTCATTTTTTAATTTTTGATCATTTTTTCTCTTAAATAATACAAAAGCCACTTATGCAAAAACTAAATCAAACATCATTCACTTTTACATAAGTTACTTATCCAATCGCCATTCCAAACACTCATCATTTTACCCAATTTTATTTTTTTCCAATCTTAAGATTCCATAAATCAAAATAAAAATAAGTCACTTATCCAATTACCAATCCAAGCACACACATAATTTATATAATTTATATAGAGTGCCCTCTCAAATGATTGGTCAAACATGAAATTTCTTCTCACTTGGCGGTGTGTCCCTTGCGGGCGATTTATGATCTGGAGAGAGTTGCTTTCTTCATTATATTCCCCTACTATTTGCCCTGGCGTGAGCAAATATCTCTGATCCTTGTGAAGGAAAGGAGTGCACATATCAGTTGACAACCTAGACTTCACAGTGGATACCAGAGTCTGGTAATTAAAGGCACGGGTCGAGTGACCCTTGTATTTCTCCTAGTCATAGACACTTTTTTTTTTTATTATTATTATACGTAGTTTGAAGAATTAATTATATATTTATTCACAGCTATGATCAACAATGCAATTAATTATTGTAAAATAATTATATCTATCCGTCGGCAATTTCATTATCTCTAGAGAGTTTTTGATTAGCAAAGTGCACTCGTTTAAATTATACACACGGATCTGGTAGAGCTAAAGTAAATTGATTATTTGATCTCGACAGCCTCTGTTCAGCTTTTGGGACTTGCATTTTAGATAAACTCTTTTTATGCTCCAAAAGTCCATCTGTGCCTCGCATCAAATCAAGCTCGTCCAACCAACTAACCTCTTTGTTTTTTCTTATGTATATATTTTATTAATTAATGAAGTCCAAGGGGTCCAGCGCCGTCCAGAGGAAGCTTAGGTTAAACTCCAAAAGGTTCAAGCTTAATTGGTTGGCTGTTCTTAGTCTATTGTAAAGGAGAAACATGTCCCTAACGTGCCTTCGAAACATCAATTCTACTCGCTTCACTCTGTTCTTTTTCTTCCTTTAAATTATTCCGAAACACACCCACACCTGCACACATAATATATATATATATATATAAAATTTTAAGCACCACAGAGCACACGTATGCGTTACATAAGCTTCAAGAAATAAATAATTTTGTTTTATAATTAAGACAGATTTAATATCATATATCGATATCTATTAGCCAGATTGAACATGCTTTATTTTGTGCGCGCGCGCGTGACTGCATGAAATTAAAATACTCAGTTGTGCTGTTCGTATATTATTACTAGCATAACCTGCTTTACACTGTATAATCGATGAAAAATGACACACAGCTGAATAAAAACAAAGGAAAAAAGAGAGTAAAAAGTAACATACATGAACAAAGCCTGAAAAAGGTTAGCGTTGACAAGGGGTAACAGAGAGAATTTTTGTCCGTTGTGGCCTGGGTTGGTAGCTAGGTCGGTATAAATACAGGTGAGTTGTTTTGTCATGTAAAGTGAATTAAATGATAGTATTATATATAGCTGTGGGGGTAACATGGGTGCAAATTGCAAACTGGTCCCCTATGCATACGCTCAAATATGTGTTGGATACTCTATTTGGGTTGTTCCAGTTGATGCCTACCTTACATACAACACAGAGACAAAAAGATAATAAAAGTAAAGGAGGGAGCTGAGAGTGTGAAATGGGGATGCAAGTAAAGTCAGGAAAGGGCCTTAGAATGTATACAAACCATCACTAGCCAAACACCGTCTGCATGTGGTGGCGTGAGCGTGATGTTTTTAAATTCTTCCCCTCCGCGCCGGGACCACTCCTCCACGCATCTTTCTCTTTAATTTGTTTTTACTTTTCATCTCTCATATCCTAACACACACGCACCCCCATGGACTCTCCCTTGCAAAAGCACCTATATATGTATGTATGTATATCCACCCCGTGACTGATAATTTTCTCTCTCTCATTTTTTTCCACCAAGCCCCTCTACGTGTTGTGCATTTTCTTCTTTTATATATACGTGTTCAAGTAAAAAAACAAGGTTGAATCAGCGATTATCCTTAAATCCAACTAAGTATGGTTCAGCAAAGACGCACGCAAAGGAAATTAAAGAGGGAGAGAGAGATTAATGTGCACACATCGCACGGGACAAAAAAGATGACACCGATGAAAACCCCAAGACCGGCTCCATGGTAGTGTAGAGATGGTCCAAATCCACCCAAATAAAAAAAAAGAAAATGGAGGAAAAAGAGGGTCCAGAAAAAAAGGAGGGAGGGCGAGGTGGGGAACTAATCGATCTACTTCTATATATATGCCTTTTGCTGGCAATATATATCTGCTGTATCCCAAGTTTTGCAGTGAGAAAGAGAGATGGAGGCTGGTATAAGCTGCGATAATCTTATGGTGCACCCTCCGGCAGTTGAAGCTGCCAGCATGATCTGAGCCTACCTTCTTATTATGCGGCAGCTACAGATCATGTGGCAGTTTCACCTGTTGAATGGGAGCATGCATCGATTTCAACCCTAATTTGCTTCCTCCCATCGCACAAACCCTAGAAAAGGTTCGGTTTCTTCTTTTTCCGCTCAATCCGTGTTAGTGTTTCACACATACACGCTTTTGTTTCCTTGATTATATATATCTTGGGCTAATTGTTGAAAAGAAATCTAAATTTTGAGGAACTAGGGGCCCGAACACGATTTTGGTCAAGCTCTTGGGGATGGTGCTTCTCAACTGTATTGGTGTATGCATATGTTCGTCATATACTGTTTGTTTGCATTTTAATTGGCCTGACACTCACAAATATATGCGCTTTTCTTTTTAACTCTCTTACAATACTATTCTGATTCATACGTGTACATTCGTTTGTGCATTTCTTCTGTTCTGGCAGACGAGTCACAGTCCACTTCCAATTTCCAGATCTACGCAATACTACTGTGTATATATACCCCTTTAAATCGAATTGTCTCGCTACTCCTACCGAATTCATCATCAATACGCAGGCCTTCGTCTACGACATTATATTCTTCGGGTAATTCAGTCCGTTTTCCAGATCCATTACTAAGCGCGGAACTAATAATAGTTGTGCTCTTTTAAGTTATTTGTTTGTTTGTTTTTTATGGAGGTATATGCGCGTTACAATTTACAAAGCACAAATCATGAATAATTATTAGTAAATGATATTATGAGCAGCGCTTGCTGTATGCCTGTTGCTCGGCCCGGGGAGATTAAAATGAGTAGAGGATATATTTATGACGCAATATGGATTGGACAGCTTAGACTAGCAATTGTAGACATGATTTTTCATCTATCTGTTGGAAGAATAAAGGGGCTGAGCCACTCTTGTTTTAGTATTTGTTTTATGAAAATATAGAATTCTACAACCTTCTGCAGGTTGCGTGCCAGAAACCCCCTTTTCTTTCTTTGGGGTGATTGGGACATAAAAATGTATCTAAGGAGGGCAAACAATTTAATTATAAACTGAAATAATATTAGTAATTCTTTTTATTTCTTCCATAGCTCACATGGCGGAAACAAAGAGAAACTATATATGTGTGTTGACCATTATATTTGACGGATACATGAAATTTTGAACAAGATGGATAGATCAGGGTAAAAAAGGAAGGAATAAAGAGAAAGAAAACGTCTAATTTAGCTGTCCATATATTCGATCAGGCCAGACAAAATTAAGCGGTCCATGTGTGTGAGTGTGGTCTAGGTGGCATAACAGCCTCTATAACGCCCACAAGATTCCTAGTGGTTCATGATCATTTAGTTTGAAATTAATGGTTCATTTGAGCTTTCCTCTAATCTGGATAGGGGAGGAGTATACGAAGAGAAGAAACTTTTAAAAATAATAAGAAAAATTACTAGTGATTCTCGTTTGGGTTGAGATGGAGTACATGGACTTTTCTTTAACCTCGATCACCTATAAGTCCCTGGTGAGCTAGGGCAGGAGGAGCGGTATTAAGCTTAGTAGAAGCTTTCCAGCTAGGCCTACGTGCCTTGTAATTTAGTTAGTGCCGAAGAAATGAAGGAAATATAAAATACGTAGGGTTGTTGGATTGAGGCCTGTAGAAGGGGTTACAGTCTTATAATTAGGAGTGAGTTTGTGGGTGGTGGAAATTAAAGTGAGGTATGGTCCTGCTTTACAAGGCTGATTACAATGTGCCCCATAATTGAAGGATGCTCCCTACTTCTCGTTGGCAATATATAAATATATGGCAAAATTGATACATTCTTGAATACCATAGGTAACTCATTTGTTTAAACTTTATGCAACACATTAATATAAGAATCCCTTTACCTTCAATTCACGCCAAATACCCGAGCTTAATTAATTTTCCGTGCTTCTTCCGTAGGAAAAAAATACTCTCGCGATTGATATCAGATGACAATGACTCGTAACTTTTTTTATTAACTAGATCATGAATCAGGGCTTTATATAGAACTTGTAATGAGTTATACTATAACTCCAGTGCTTGTAATTCAGTTTTTTTTATTAAAAGTCTTATATCAGGAAATGGGGGTAGTGTTATTTATTATTTTTAATTAGTTAGTCTATAAGTTTCACGTACATTATATGTATATAAATACAAGATGGACTATACTTAGTTTAAATTCTTTATATCCATTATGTTAAGTCTTTTAATCACATATGAGCATGTATCTCAATTATGAAATATTATCATTTAACTATAAATTCACATGAAAAAAAAAAACACATTGACACATGTGACTAAAGAACTCAACATAATGGATATTAAGAATTTGACATAAATATAGTCCATGTAATATTATATATGTTTTTATAACAATTTGGGTTACCCGGTGCCTAACTTTTTTTCTGCATTTTTTTTATCAGATATCCAAACAATTGATTAGTCTAAAATGTTAAAGCATTGTGATCAAAATGCCTCTTCTCAGAGTTTTTTTTTTTTTTTTTATCAAATTGAGACTTGAATTCGGTTTGCCAACTTTGTTGTATAGCTAATCTACTCCTAGGTCAAGTAACGTTGGGTAATATTATATATATGTTACTTTCTTCGGTCCTTAATATAGAATATATTGAGGGATTTGATGTTGGTCTTGTATATAATATATATTTTTCATATTTATCAATTTTTTTTATAATTTAACCTATTGATACTCTTTTAACAATAATCAAATAAAAGAGTAAATACGGGAATTAAAGAAAATAATTAGACTATTTTAGAAAATGTATCTCATACTCTCTTTAATCCTAAATATAAGATAAAGTTAACCTTTTTTTTTAGATATTTTAAAATATTTGTGTCTATGATAATGTGAATATTTGTATAGACTATTTAGTGGATATATATATGGGTTAAGGTGCAAATTTACTAATGAAGTTTTGTCCGATGAGCGTCTGACACAAATATCTTTTAGAAGGGGCAAAAATACCAATGAATAATTAAAAAAGGGCATCCACCACAAAAACCGTTAAATCCGTACTAACGCCGTTAGGGTTTCTTTCTCTTATAATTTAACGTCGTTAGTACGGATTTGTACGGATTTAACGGTTTTTGTGGTGGATGCCCCTTTTTAATTATTTATTAGTATTTTTTCCCCTTTTAAAAGATATTTATGCCAAACGCTCCTCGGACAAAACTTTATTAATAAATTTGTACCTTAACCCTATATATATATATATATATATATATATATATGGGGGCGGAAGACATGATAATGGATCAAACAGCTAACATCATAGAGACAAACTCTTGGTAATCAAGGAGACCATCGCCGTCCAAATCAGCGACTTTCATCATCTGCTCGAGTTCCTCCTCCGTCACCCTCTCTCCCACAGTTAGCATAACATGCCTCAACTACAAGTTTTGAATTCTCCAGATTAATTCATTAATTAATAAAATGGACATATATACTTTAGCTAGAAGAGTGAATTATTAATTGCATGTAGGTACCTCGGAGGGCGATATGTAACCATCTTGATCTTTGTCGAAGGCCTTGAAAGCTTCTTGGAATTCTTCTTCTGCTTCGGCTTCCTTCATTTTGGCAGCCATGAGATTCAAGAACTCTCCAGATTCAATCGTTCCATTGCCATCTGTATCCACTTGACTAATCATATATCGCAACTCTTCCTGGGTTGGATTCTGACCCAACGATCTGATGGCTGTGTCTAATTCTTCAATGGTGATACACCCTTTTTATTTTACAACAAGAAATCAAACAGAGATTGATGAAGAACCGACGTGATATATTTATATATATAATTATATATAGAAAATAAATCACTAAGGGAGAGTGTAGATAGATAGATACCATCTCCATCTTTGTCCAAAAGAAGGAAGGCTTCCAGAAACTCAGCGATCTGGTCTTGAGTCAGAGCGTCCTTCATGGTTGGCAACTCAACGTGCGTAACAATGAATTGATCCAAGAGCAAGAGTGTGTTAATAATATATTTACATATGTTGGTTACTCTGAGAAAGCAAAGCAGATTCCAATAATATATATATAGAGAGAGGAGCGTGTAGGAAATTACTAATGAAGGTGTTGCCCAACTGACCAGCTACTATAATATTCCACTTCATTCAATACGGAACCATTTCCGTCTCTTCCGTCCATCTTACACTCACCCCCTTGTACGGACCAATGAAATGCTTGTGCTTCTCATTATTGTCTGTTGAGGTGGGAATATGGGCTGACCCATCGGGTTCGGATTAATCCGTTATGGGTTGGGACCACATAGATTCGGATTTAAAAAAACCGTATTAATATAAATCGGTATTTAACCAACTCAATTTATAACCGCTGGGTTGGCGGGTTAGCCCGCCTAACCCATATTTTTTTAAAAAAAATTTTTTAAACGATATATTAAAATTGTATTTTCTACAAACCTAAACCATAAAAAATTAAAAATACATTATAAATTAAGCATTTATCACAAATTCACACATGACAAAATAAACATAAATCCAAAAACCATTAGTATAACTTAAAAATAATCAATAATTAATTAATGGTGTTTGAATTTGGAGCATAATGGTGGTAGGGAATAGTTGAGTCCCTCAATCCTGAGAGAGTGAGAGACTGCGTGTGTTTGTTTCGGCGGTCATATTGCTTATAAGTTGCTTTTTACGTAAATCGAGACACAACTCCTCTCACATACTTACCTCGTATACCGTAAATCACAATTGAAAAGTTGCTTTTAAGCATTCCAATCGCTCATCCAAACGAGCACTAAGTTTGAGGCTAGGAGTGGAGTGATAGTATGTTAGGGTAGACGATTGGGTTTGGGATTTTGGGTCTTTCGGCTTGGGACTTTCGGACTTGGGTTTTGGCTAGTTGGGTTGCATTTTTTTTAAAAAAATATAAGTTAACCCACCAACCCGGTGGTCCAATCTGTCGTGAAGTTGAACCCATATGAATTCAGGTTTAAAAGAACCACTTCCAAACAATCTCAATTTTACATAACCTAAATTGTCTTTTTGATTGAGTTGGGCGGGCTCAACCCATTACTTAGTCCGATGTTACCAACTATAGTTGTCAACGTCACACTACGACTTATTTAGTACCACTCAATTACCATTATTATTATATTGATTTAAACAAAAATCGCAGCAATATAATAAAGTCTTCCGCTGACAAATTCAACACACCTGTACCTGTATGAACACAGGAAACATTTTCATGATTCTTGATCACAGACAGTGTACTGGGGAGACCACACAGAGGATACGGAAGACTTGCAGGCAGGGCATTTATAAAATATTAAAATGTGGCTCTCATGCTCTTGGTCCCCCACCTTGTACTTTTGCATTGTAGCCCACCATTTGGGGTTGATTATCATCACATGCTGGCAGATGCCGTAATTCAAGCGACACTAATTAATTATATTTCTCAGTTCCAATGCCTTCTATATATATGTGGCTGTGCTTGCCGGTATCACATTACTTTGAGAGAGGCCTTCATGAATAATGACGGTCTTCTACGAGAAAATGCTTGGGAGTTCAAAAGCTTCCAAAATATCGATTTTTTTTCCTTTTATGATTGTGATTTGTGGGACAGGATCAAAGTGTACCCTTTGTTTGAGATTCAAACTTGATCATATTCAACTTCAATGCAAAACAGAGGAAATAACACGCTATTGAGTTTGGAATGGTGACAATTCCTTAATTAATTAACTTGTTAGACCAAGCATATATGGGGAAGACTTTTTTCCTCTCTAGGATTTATGATAAAGCCTAAATATCCGATTTAATATTAAGATACGAAATGGTGTACAGAACTTAATGGTATGAATTTGTTAAGCGCGGATTTGTCACATGAATGGTTATTATTGATACGGCGGCGTGTATTTTTGGGATAACTATATATTGCAATATTTGAATGCAACATAGTAGTACAAGATCTGCGTACAGAACTAAAATCATATACGAGGTTGGTGTGAATTCACGGCGTCTCTTTCCGACGGACATTAATGCTTATGAGTTACTAATAAAGAATTATTGACAGAAGAGTGGGTCAAAGGAATATGTGTGCTCCAAAATGGAACAAGTGGAAGTGGAGATTGCAGAAGCCATAATCCTAGGCATATGCGTTGATCACGAGGCAAGGTCCTGACACGGTTTTTTTTTGGGAGAATTACATTCAGATCCTAAGTAAGATGATAAATGAATAAATGATCCTTATAGATTGTAAAATGAAAAAATGGTCCCATGAAGTTGTCAATACAGGCTCCTAGAATTGTTAATGAGTTGTCAATACAGGCTCATGGAGTTGTTAATGGGACCATTTTTTCATTTTGCAATCTACAGGGACCATTTCTTCATTTTTTCTCTTTCATGGGATCTAAATGTAATTCTCCTTTTTTTTTTTTTTATACATCACCCGACACGTTTTTGCTCCCACGTATATAAAACAGAAATTGCTTTCCTGGGCCTCCACTTCATTCCTCGTTTGGTCTTCGTTTCGCCCCTCATTTTCACCTACAAGGCCCAAACACATATAGCTTCGTGTATGAGCTGAATTTAACACATCGATCGATCTCTCTCTCCGTCTCTCCAAATCCCTAGTGACCTGATTCTACATGCGATATCCATCCTGATGGGTTTGGGTTTTCTCAGAATCATTTTTTTTTTCTTTTTAAAATCTCATCTCCATCATTAGATTTAAAAAAATAGATGGTCTAAATTTAATATTTTATAAAAATATTATTTTAAACATAAATAAGTAAACTTAAACTGTTAAAACATGATTTACTCAATTTATAACTGTAATACAAATACATGTAATGAAAAAATTAATTTATAAAACACTATAATTATAGTTTTAAAAAATATTAAAGGGAAAATCTAATCTTAAACTTTTTTCAAAAGTGCACCCACCACTATAAACTTTTTTTTTTGTGCAAAAGTAACCATGAATTTTCAAAAAAGGGGCAAAAGTGACATTATCGTTAATGGCCGTTTATTCAAAAGTTTTTAAGAGGCAAAAATATCCATAAAATTTACTTAACAGTGCACACATCACCGTAAACTTTTTTTTTTATGCAAAAGTAACCATAAACTTTCAAAAATGAGGCAAAAGTGATAGTTCTCTTACTGTGTTCAAATGTCATCTTTTGATTTCTCTAAGTCAAGGAAAACAACACTTCAACTTGACCATCATGATTTTTCCAAACCAGAAATTGAAAAACTGATCTTCAATGAAGATGACGTTGTCATCCTGCTTTCATCGACATGCCGTAAAGGGAATTATTGATATCAATGGTGTCGTAAACGCAGTTGCCAAAATTATTGATGGGGAAGGATCTCAACAATTCCATGTACTGCACGTCGATAAGAGCAGGATAGCAATGTTATCTTCATTGAAGATGAGTTTTTCAATTTTTAGTTTGGAAAAATCATGATGGATAAGTCAATGTGTTTTTTTCCTGGACTTAGAATAGTCAAAAGATTACATTTGAACCCAGTAAGATAACCGTCACTTTTGCCCCATGTTTGAAAGTTTATGGCTATTTTTTTGCCCAAGAAAAAATTCATGGTAGTGAGTGCACTCTTGAGAAAAGTTTATGGGTATTTTTACCCCTTAAAAACTTTTAAATAAACGACCGTTAACGGTAGTGTCACTTTTATCCTTTTTTTTAAAATTCATGGTTACTTTTGCAACAAAAAAAAAAGTTTATGGTGGTGGGTGCACTTTTGAGAAAAGTTTAAGGATAGTTTTGCCCCTTAACCAAATATTAAATTTAAACCATTCATTTTTTGATTTAAGGGTGGAGATAAGATTCTAAGAGAGAGAAAAAAGATTATGAGAATATCCTCTTCCCGAACCCCAACATGACACCTCTCATATCTTTCACGTCATTAGGCCATTTACACTTAGATGTAGCTTAATGCACGTGCTGAATCAAACACACCGATTTCTAAAGGGTTAAGATGTAAATTTACCAACGAAGTTTTGTTCGATGAGCGTCTGGCACAAATATCTTTTAGAATGGACAAAAATACCAATGAACAATTAATAAAGGACAAAAATACCAATGAACAATTAAAAAGGGGCATCCATCACAAAAACCGTTAATATGTACTAACGGCGTTAAAGTATAAGAGAAGAAAACCCCTAATGGTGTTAGTACAGATTTAACGATTCTTGTAGTGGATGCCCCTTTTTAATTGTTCATTAATATTTTTGCCCATTCTAAAAGATATTTGTGCCAGACGCTCATCAGATAAAACTTCATTAGTAAATATGCAACTTAACCCATTTCTAAACAACATATGCCCTGCTTTAATAAATATTCATTTTCTTGATTTTTCTTTTTTTCTTTTTGTCATTGGTAGCGTCATCTTTGAATTTGAGCCTTTGAGGTGGTTCCATTATTTTAATCCATATCTCACTAATTTAATTCGTTTATTTCCCTTACATGCTCGTGAAAAAGATTTCGTTTCTGTTTTGTTTTTAAAGGCAAAAATGTTCTCCCACTAGAGCAAGTGTGTCCGAAATATTATTAAATATTAAATGTGGATACATTTGTCTTAATAAAAAATTAAAATTAACTTATTATGTTATAAAGAATTAGTTTATTCTACTGTGCCTAATATATGCTGGCAAAGATTTCATTTCATCATCTCAATCTCTCACCCTCCTCCCCAAATGAAATATACTGCTATAGGATCTTTAACCTGGTCAACATACCAAATTATAATTAGTCAATGGATAGTAGTTTCAAGATGACAAGGTCGAAGGAAGCAATTTGCGAGATTTAAAAATAAAGAAAGAGTCCTGTCGTGTAATATTTCAAGTTGTTTGCTTGCCTGTTAATTCAAAATAATAATAATAAAGAAAGAGAAGAAATAAAAAAGAAAAGAGTTTGGGTATAAAAGTTGGGGAGGGCATGATTGTTGTGGGAGTTGAAAAGCGAAGAAGAAAAGGAGGATCCGCTTCCGCTCCATCACGGAGTACCCAGTCCCCACGCCACAAACTGAAACTGATGCTACGTATTTGAAGGAATCCGAAACAAGAAGATTCCCTGATCCTGTGTGACCCACCAGGCTTATGTTATGTTAATCCGTCAATGTCACTGCCCTCACCGGTCCCCTTCCGGCCTTCCCTCATCAAACAAAACAAATCACCGCCCCTATCCTGCCATCATTGCTTGTTACTTCGGACTTAGATTCTTTCTTCGAATATTTCACCCTCTCCATTTTCTATCTTAACTATTATATCCTTCTTTTCTAAATACAAGATCGATTGGATTACCAAAACTTCATTAAATTAGTTTTACCTTCTAAATTGGGCATTTCAACCTCCAACTCAGTTGCAGGATTTATCAACGAAGGATGTTCATGAAGTTTTTGCTTTTACCTTCGGCTTTGAAGACTTTTTAGTTGCTAGTTTTTCTAGTTTAGTTATGTTATTTATGGTTTGAATCTAGTTGTATTTTTATTTTGTGGGTTGTTCTTTTTATTGTGCTTAAGACCTTATAGCTTCTCTTTGTTAGTAATATAATATGTTTCTTTGCTATTAAAAAAAGAAAGCTAATTAAATTATTTTAAAATATTTACATTTATCATTTTTTCTTTAAATTATTTTACCTAGCTTATAAATTGATATAAAATCTAATGGTATACAATATATGATATGATTAAGTAACTTATTTAACTTCATTAATCTCTCCAAAAAAAAGTCAACTCTATCTTATATTTATGACTAGAAGGAGTACATTAAAATTTGAACAATAAAAGATGTAATGCTTTATAAAATGATTTTTTACTAATGAATAAATTTTAGTAGCTTGAATTTATTTATTTGTTTTTTAATAATTTAACATTTTATTAATAACTTTTTAATAATTTATCCTTCCTACACAATCTGCACATATTCCAACTTCCAAGACTCCGTCTTTTTTTCATTTGATTAAAGGATTTCTTTTTCGAGACTTAAAATGTAAACATGTGAATCACTTCTTTTAACAAGTGAATCTCTCAGGATTCATCGAATATATATGTGTTATCCTCTTTGTGAGAATGAGGCAATCTAATACCTCAACCAAAATTACGCACTCTCTTATTTACAGAGTAGCTCTATTATAAGCCTCCAACAAATTGTGCCAAAGTGTGCCTTGTTTATAACTTCATAAGATAAAAGGCAATCTTATTATTATTCTTATTTAACTAATAAAATAACTTACATGTCAGCCACAAGTATCTTGTAGCTTCCACCACGGCAGAAACAACCTTGGGCAGCAAATAGTGGCTTAACCAATCATAAAATACAACAGAAACATTCCCATAACACATCACAATATCACATCGACAGCAAAACACAGTGCTCATAAATCTAAACCGCAGACCTCTATTATATATCAGCGCAGGAGCCTACTCTCCACATAAAATACCCAGGAAACTACTCTATTCTTTGCCATCTGCTGCCAGGAGCGAGCCTAGTTGAACTGGGGCTTGGGTTTGCACCACTTTGGATGACCCATAAACTGATATATCAGCGCCTTGAGCCTTCTCTTTCTCAATCTGTTCCTTAATCCAGAAGTATGTAATTCTGAGCCCATCCTGCGATCAGATTTGAGATACAGTGAGTGCGCAGAACTCAATTGGTGCTCACCAGTTTTGGAAGAATTTACACAGGATCAGGTCACTGTGAGGGAGTTAGCCGCTGACATTAAAAATATCAGGTCCACAAATCTCATTCCATTACATTACTATTTACCTTGGAAAAGATTAAAGATCAAAATTGGCAGAAAAAAACTGAAATGAAGTGAACACAGAATCCTTGATTTTACCCACGCCCAAAACAAGCATGATATAGGAAATAATTTAATTGGAAGGTCACCTTCAACTTCATAGTTGGAGCCCATCCAAGTTTCTCTTTAATCAGTGTGTTGTCTGAGTTACGGCCACGAACACCCTCTGGCCCAGGAATGTGATGTATAGGAATATTCTTGTTCTCAAAGCTAAGAACAATCTCGGCCATCTCATTCATGCTGACCATCTCATCACTGCCAACGTTCACTGGCTCGCGGAAGTCTGATTTTGTCAATCTAAATCCCAAAGCAGACCAAAAAGGAAGAGTTGATCCATAAAGATATATATGGAATGCACGGACATATGCTTGATGAAAACAATATACTTAGTCCTCCCGAGCCCTGTCTTTAATTAATCAATTCAATCCTCAGTCTTGAAAAGGTAGAAAATTCTCCTGCGTCCGTTCAGTTCAATAGTTGTTGACTGAACTAATCACGTCTAATTTCTTTTAAAATGCTCCAAATTTGGAACTTGTTAATCATGTTTCTTATGAAAACTTGATATGCCGTTCTACATTACACACACACACACACACTCGACAATAGATGGATGGATGAAAAGATAAGGATTAATCAGCAGGGAATTTACCTGAGTACACCTTCAACACACTCATCTATGAAGGTGAAAGATCGTGTTTGACATCCATCCCCCCACATCTCAAATTTATCGGTGGAAGTGATTGCCTTACGACAAAAGGCAGCAGGAGCCTTCTCCCTTCCACCTGTACGACATAGCAACAAAGAAACAAATTTAAACATTGAAAGGTTACAAAATCAAACAAGTCCAGTGAAATACTCATGAATGAGACCAAAGCACAAAATGTGCAATTTGGTTCAGGACACACCCTTCCATGTCCCAAAGGGACCATAAATGTTGTGGAACCGGCCAACACGACACTCAATTCCAAAATCCTTGTTATAATGCTTGCATAATTCCTCCGTTGCAAGCTTCTCCAGCCCATATGCATCTTGCGGCTAAACCGAATAAAACAATTAAACATATTATAAGCAACCTTCATATGCAACAGAAGAACCATGACAAATAAAAATTGAAATATCACCAACGGACCTCAGCTGGCCAAGCATCAGACTCCTTCAAGCTCACATTAGTTTCCAACTGTTTAAATTCAGGGTAGATACAAGCACTAGAGGCATAAAAAAACCTGGGGCAGAAAAATGGCACATGCACACCGTATATTAATGTTAACACTGGCGTATTTGTTATTCAGTGATTGTCCAAATAGATAAATTCAAGTGCCTAAATCCAGGACGGCTAACCTCTTAACGTTGTTAATCCTGGCAGCCTCGAGCATGTTGAAACTAATCATTGTGTTGTTGTACATAATGACAGAGTGGTTGGACTGGATAAAGCCCATCCCACCCATATCAGCAGCAAGGTTGAAAACATGGTCAACTCCCTCAGTGACCTTGAGACAGTTATCCATAACCCTCAGATCAACAAGATGGAATTCGTGGCAGAACATGTCTTCAGTCATGTGCTCATTTTTCTTCCAGTCAGAAGCAATGATATAATGCCCCTCGGTCTTCAAGCGCCTTGCTATGTGGGAGGCAATAAAACCACCAGCTCCGGTGATGGAAATTCGAAGCTTCTCTGATGGCCAGTAAAGTTCTCTCTCAAGGTTCTCATAGGTGTATTCACCATACTCAGTTCTTCCAGTACTTCCCATTCTGCAGCGCTCAAATAGGTCAGATAAGCAGAACTTGTTGACAATTAGCTTAAAATCATGGGTTCATGCTATGATATAGAGAAGCAGACACAAGTAAAGATGAAATCCACATTTCATAAATATTTGAAGTTTGCTACTAAAAAGGGGGAGGGGAAGAACCTCGTAAGGAAGGTCGGCAAAAGTCCAAAAGGGAAAAAGAACTTTAAATGCAGAATTAAAATAGAAACATACAGCACATTGCCACATGAAAGATAATAATAGAATGCAATAATATAACGCACGCACATTTAAACGGTTTACTAGTTTAAGGGGGCGAAGTTTTCGTAAAAACGAAAAGCATGCACCCGAAATCAGTTAACGAAAAGGAAAGGATGAAAAGTTGAAGACCCTTTGTTTGGTCTTGTTAGACTGCGGAAGATGAGCAGATCAGGCATAATGAGGAATATAGTTGGGAGGAGAGTGGAGGGGAACGAATGGTATGCAACAGAATGAAGACGATCTATAGCTAGAGGCAAAAGAGGCAATGTGAGAGCGAAGAGAAACCGAGGAACAGTTAAGCCCTAAATTAGAAGAATGCTGCCATGTCAGGAAATGCAAAAGATAGCTCAAAATCACAACAATACGTGAGGGGAAGAAAACAAATTGAGAGGTGAAGCAGAAAAAGGATTATGGCGCGCACCTGAAACAGGCGAAATCGGAGAGTCGGATGAGGGGTGGGACGAAGGAGAGGACAATTTTATAAATTTTAGGAAGCAGAGGAGTGATTGCAAGTCACAGAGCAGGAGATGATTTCAGGACCATGAGTGGCCCTGCCATATATAGGGTGGAGAGGCAGGGCATGAGAGGAAAGCCACCCATCGTTTAACTTAATTCATGATACTTGGATCAGAGCGAGGGAAAGAGCGACTGCATGTGAATATGTGATAAAGTGATGTGATCGCCGATTTCCTTTTCTCCTTAAAAAAAAAAAACAAAAACCCCAAATACATTACATTGATCCTACAAATGCAATCAAGGTGGCTATCAGGTGGAAGGGAAATTACCAGGAAATTGCTTCGATTTGTAGCCACCACTCAGCTCCAATTCTCACGATGTTTCTATGCCTATGGGGGTTTCCCCACCCAACCCCACTATGCTTGCCGCACGTGGTTCATTGCCAAAGGTGGGAAAATTGTCACCATTCTCCATTTACGGGTTTAATTAATTAATTAATTAATTAATGTATTATTAATAATACCCCTCCAATCCAAAATAAAAGGCGTTTCTAGAAGAATAGCTCATCTTATTTGATTATGTTCTTTGTTTTTTGTTCTCACAAACAATTTTATAAAACAAGTTTTAAAAATTAAAAAATCTATTTGGATAAATTGTTTTAAAAAATATGTTTTTGAAGTAACGTGACAGTGCCGTTGTCAATGGTGAAGTGGTGATGGTTGTCGATGCTAATGTAGTATCGATTGTGAATAAGTGATGGCTTCAAATAATAAAAAATAGAAAAATAAAAACAAAAAAACAAATAAAAACTGTTTTTATTTTTAAGTTTTTAAAAAAACTTTTTGTTTTCAAAAACAATTTTTTGAAACCAGTTTACCAAGCAAGTTTTATTGTTTTTAAAAACAAAATCAAGCAGCCCCTTAGTCACTTGTAAGATGATTAAGGACTTGTTTGATTTTGTTTTTTGTTTTCAAAAACAATCTTATAAAACATTTTCTGGAAATAAGTTTTAAGAATAAAAAATGAAAAAATCTGTTTAGATAGATTATTTTGAAAAATCTGTTTTCATAGTGATGTGACAATGTGGTATCCAATGGTGACGTGGTGATGGTCGTCATTGGTAGTGTAACGTTGATAGTAGATAAATGAAAGCCTTACAAAAAAAAAAGAGGAAAACAAAAACAAGAAAAAAACTAAAAATTGTTTTTGTTTTTTAGTTTTTAAAAACAACTTTTTTTTATAGAAACAATTTTTTGAAAAAAGTTACCAAACAGGTTTTACCTCTTTTAAAAATTAAAAAAAAAACATTTTTTAAAACAAAATCAAACAGCCCCTAGTACTCATATTTCAATTTTGTCTTTGTAATCAATCCTCATTTTCAATTTTACCCACTCATTAAATTTTCAAGCACATTTTTAATAATGGTAAAAGTGGAAAACATATTTAATGGGTTGACTGTCACTCTTTATTTTTCATAAATTTGTTAAAGCACTTTATATTATAGATCGGAATGATCATGAGAGTTAATTAAAATATTTTTTTAAAATTTTAATTTTGAATGTAGTTGTCTCACAAGTCTATAATTTTTTTCCAAGTAATCTTATGGACAGCACATACTAAAAAGAGTTTTCACGCATTAGAGTAGTTTTTAATATAAGCGGTTAAATTAAATGAGTTATTTTAGGAAAATAAACACAAATTTAAAAAAAAAATCAGTTAACCAATTCTTTAATTTATATAAATTAATTATGTGTCTTATATATATATAGTAATAGAAGGAGTGGTAATAGTCAAGGTTTTGAAACCCGGACTGGTCACTAAACCGGACGAGGTATTGAATTAAAGGTCAGTGGATCAGACCGGAGTCAAACCGAAGCTAACTCAAGGCCAAACCGATGAAAAATTAAAGATTTTATGATCATTAATATATATTTTTAAGAAAAATTAAAAAGAAAATCAATTTTTTTAAAAAAAACCCAAACCGGGTTGACTCTAGGATTGGGCTGATTTCTAGTCCAGGTTTCAGAACCGTAGTAATAATGATGAGTGGCCTTTCTTTTGAGTATGGGCCTCGGGCAAAGCCCAGGAATCAAGAGTTACTGAACCATATCAGTGGGAGGAATGGGACCCAAGTGAGGAAGGAAGGAAGAAGCCGAGACAAGTCATCATTGTGTTAAGTTGAGCATTTGAGGCATACATTGACTGGGTTTTCATTTTGACGCACCCACTTCACAAATATAAAAAGCCATATGAGATGAGACGTGAGTAAGTGAGACGCAATAATGTGTGGAGGGGTAAACTCGACTTGGTAAGGTGACCTAAACTCACTTTTCCAATAAAAAAGTAACTTTAGGCTTTAGATGAGTGTTTGCCTGTTTGGGATTGCTTTGAAAATTAAGGGTTTTCCACATAGTACATTGTCTAAATGGCAAAGTAATCCTCTTGTACAGAGGTGCCTAGGTGGTGGTAGTTTCAATTCCCACATGGCCTGTTTAGCCTCATCCAAGATTTAATTGAAAATATTAAGAGCCCGTTTGATTCAACCCCATTGCATTTTTGTAATAGTAATCATGATTACATTATCAAGATAAGAGTGTTTGGTTGCTCTTTAGCATGGTAATAAGGTTTACCATGATAACGATGATTACCCAAAAATTGATAATCCCCATTCATACCTCCCCTATAAATCCTCATTACTATCTCATTGCATGGTTTAAAAAGTCCAATTTACCCTTGAGTTTCCAGCGTTTTTATTTTACTTATCTCATTTCACTTGCCGTATCATGCCACAACTGCCACCTCCTCCTCCTCCGCCGCCGCCATCGTCAAAAGCCCACCGCCACCGCCACCGCCTCCTCTTCTGCCACCACCGCCATCGCCACTACCTCCTCCGCCCCCGCTACCTGCCCCGCCGTCACCACTACCTCCCCCGCGGCCGCTACCTGCCCCGCCGCCGCCGCTACCTGCCCCGCCGCCGCCGCCTCCTCCTCCTCCTCCTCCGCCACTGCCACCACCAACACCCGCCCACCTCCTCCTCCTCCGCCGCCACAACCCGCCTACCGCCAACACCACCATGGTGCCGCTGCCACCCACCCTCTGCCACCTCCACCACCACCTCCTCCTCTATCGCTACCGCCGCCGCCTCTTTCTCCGCCACAGCCGCCACCCACCCGGCACCACCTCCTTTGCCGTTGCTGCCACCGTCATAGGCCCCCCGCCGCCGCCACTACCTCCTCCTCTACCGCCACCCCTATCGTTGCCACCACCACCACCTCTTCTACCTCCATCTTTGTCGCCACCGACTCTTAACTTCTTTTTTACAAATATTATATTAAGAGCAAAATAGACTTTGTGCAATATATTAATTTTAAATAATTGTTAAAATATTAACTCATTGCACCTTACTTAAAAATCAAACCAAACACTGCCCCTGTAATTAATATTGTATTGCATTATCATTGTATCGTATTATACTGCATTGCAGGGTGTAATGGAATCAAATCAAACGGGTCTATATGAGTTTCTAGAAGTTACATTTTGTTGCTTCAGCCCACCATGCGTCACCTTACTTTTCTTGTGTCCTCGTCTTTTTCAGTTTTCTATCCTTTATATGGTGTGAAAGGAAGGACAGAGGGTATTGGATTTTAATATTTTTATTTTTATTGGTCTCATTTAATTGTTACACATTGTTTTATTTTCTTACATTACTTATTTTATGTATTTGTAGTAGAATAATTAGTTAATTTAAGGGAAAATTTTGAAAAAATCCCTCATTGGTAACTTATTTGTCAAATGGGACCTTCGCGTGCAGATTATCTTCCACATGTGCAGAATATCTTCCCTAATGTACAGATGATCTTTCCTGTGTGCAAAATTCTTCCCTATACGTGTGCAAAAATCTTCTCGACGTGTGCAAAAATCTTCCCTACGTGTGCAAAAATCTTCCCTACGTGTGCAAAAATCTTCCCTCCGTGTGCAGATATCTTCCCAGGTCCTATTTAATAAATAAGTTATCCATAAGGTCTTTTTTAACAATTTTCCCTTAATTTAACGAATACACCCAATTAAGGGCCCGTTTGGTTCGATCCCATTACACCCTGCGGTGCAATGCAATGCGATGAATGGTAATGCAATGCGATATTAATTACAAGGTAGTGTTTGGTTTGATTTTTAAGCAATATGCAATGAGTTAATATTTTAACAATTATTTAAAATTAATATATTATACAAAGTTTATTTTACCCCTTAATATAATATTTGTAGAAAAAATAGTTACAAGATGGCGACGGCAGGGATGGAGGAAAAGGAGGTAGTGGCGGTGGCAATGATAGGGGTAGCGGTGGGCCGGGGGTGGCGGCAGTGGAGGTGGTGGCGGCGGCGGCGGGGGGTGGAGGAGGAGGTGGTGGCAGTAGGTGAGGGCGGAGGAGGAGGAGGAGGTGGTGGTAGTGGCGGTGGGCGGTAGGGGTGGAGGAGGAGGTGGTGGTAGTGGCGGTGGGCGGTCGGGGTGGAGGAGGTGGTAGTGGGCAATGGGCGGTGGGGGTGGAGGAGGAGGTAGTGGCGGCGGTGGCGGGTGGAGGAGGAGGTGGTAGTGGCGGTGGGCAGTGGGGGTGGAGGAGGCGGTGGGGGCTGCGGGGGTGAGGGTGGCAGCGGAGGAGGAGGAGGTGGTGGCAGTGGCGGCAATATGACGTGGGGGTGGAGGAGGTGGTGGTAGGCGGTGGGGGCGGCGGGGGTGAGGGTGGTGGTGGAAGAGGAGGTGGTAGTGGCGGCGGCGATGGAGAAGGAGGTGGTGGTGGCGGCGATGGGCGGCGGGGGGTAGAAGAGGTGGGGTGGGTGGTGGGCTGGCGGTGGCGGGCGGCGGGCGGCGGGCGGTAGGCCGGTAGCGGGGCCAGGGGTGGTGGCGGGTGGAGGTGACGGCGGTAGAGGAGATAGTGGTGGCGACAGAGAGTGGAGGTGACGGTGGTGGAAGAGGAAGAGGTTGTGGCGGTGGCAGTTGTGATGTGATGCGGCAAATGAAATGAGATAAGTGAAACAAAGACAAAGGAAACTAAAAGGTAAATTTGACTTTTTAGACTATGCAATGGGATGGTAATGAGGATTCATAGGGGGGAGGTATGAATGAGGATTACCAATTTTTTGGTAATCTTCATTACCATGGTAAACCTTATTACCATGCTAAAGAGCTACCAAACACTCTTCTCTTGGTAATGCAATCGTGATTACCATTGTAGGCATGTAATGGGGTTGAACCAAACGGGCTCTAAGTGTTTTTTAGCATTTACAATACTATTTTATAATAACACACTAACTCTTTCCAATTTTTATGACTTTAATTTTAATATTTTTAAAATTTATCAAATCATATGCTTATAAGATCTATATTTTGTAAAATCCATATTATTTTAGTCATTTTACATCTAAACCTGTTTTTTTAACACACATTTATATATAAATTACTTTGCAGTAATTAATGTTTAACTTGAAAGTTATGCGAACAAAAAATCACCTCTACAAAAGCTGCTCTTAGCATTGAGCGGAGGAATAGAATGGAACTCAGGGCAATGAAGAACCTCCTCGGTTGCAAACTGCGAACAGACTTTTGTTGTTGGGCTTTCCATGCTCTCAAAGTCGACCTCTCATTGTTCTTAGGGTAAATGTGCAAAAATAGCCATGAACTTTGGTTAAAAGTGCAAAAATAACTATGAACTATTTTTGGTAGCAAAAGTAACCATGAACTATGTAAAATGGGGCAAAACCGTTAAATATGTTAATGGTCAACGCACGGTCAACGGTCATATTTAACGGTTTTACCCCATTTTACATAGTTCATGGTTACTTTTGCTACAAAAAATAGTTCATAGTTATTTTTGCACTTTTGACCAAAGTTCATGGCTATTTTTGCACCTTTACCCTTGTTCTTATTATCTTTTACTTGATTAAAATTAAATTTGTTAGCCTTCTAAAAAAAGAGAAAATTTGTTAGCCTTCTAAAAAAAGAGAAAATTTGTACATTTTTACCATCAATCAATCCGCGTCAACTTTCTGGGGGGACTGGTGATTCTCCCATTTCCCCATCCAGGATGTCTGCAAATTTTGAGAGGGGACCTTACTCTTAGAAGAGGATCTCTTCTACTTCCTTAGTGTGATGTAATTTCTATTTTATGGCCTTGTAATAAAAAAAAAAAATCCGCGTCAACTTCCATTTTATCATCATCAAATCATCCATCAGATAAAAATATTAAATTCATGACTAGGTTACTAAATTTAGCTGAGATAGTGAGTGTTTGAGAACTTTATGAACATATGTTTTAAATTTAGGTTTGCGTAATTCGAGATAAAATTTCTCTCATATACTTACCTTGTAAATCGTAAAAACTATTATCAAGAGCTAATCCAAACACACACCAAGTGTGAGATCACATCTGTAAGAATTTTTGGGCATACCAGGAAGGACTTGGATTCTCTCATAATCCGTTTTCTATTTTTCTTCTTAGAATCTCATCTCCACTTCACGTTTTAAAAAAATAGATGGTCCAGATTTTATATTTTATAAAACTATTATTCTAAACATAAATAAATAAATTTAGACTATTAAAATATGATATGCACAATTCACAATTGCAATACAAACAAAATTAATTTATAAAACACTATGATCATAGTTTTAAAAAATATTAAATCTGTAACATTATTTTTTTATCTAAGAGTAGAGATGAGATTCTGAGAAGAAAAGGAAAAAGATGATTATGAGAGGAACCTCTTCCGTACCTGGAATCCGATAGACTCGCTAAAGTACCCATACGAAACCGAAAGCACCGATGTGGATCTCGATTACGTTATACAACAAATACACCAAAGAGAGGAAAATAAGAGAACATTCTTATGAGAAAATCTTTTAGAGGGAAAATTGTATATTATGTCATCATTTTTCCTTATTCCTTAATCTCGCACTTATATATATATATATATATATATATATAGTGCACGTACGGTTACATAGGAATAGATGTAACATTTAAAACACAGAGGGTATTACTCTTTGTAACCCGTGTCTCTCAATAAAATCCCCTTAAATTAGGTTTAGGCCAACCCTAATCCACTAAGAATGAACTAATATATTTCAACAGAATTCAAGGAAAAGTTTAAAGTGTTATGTTTTCTTTTTGGTCGAAGTTTTAAAGTGTTATGTTTGGTGGGAAGAAGATAACCTGAATGGAATGAAAAATGCATCAAATGAAAAATTAATAGAGAAGATAAAAAAATATTATTTAAATTCTAAAATTTTAAATCAGTTTTGTTATCTATAAAAGTGCAGGTATTAATTACAAGAGCATAACAATTTACAATCAATTTTACTAAAAAATCAATAATTTAAGATTTTGGAGTTTAAATGATATTTTCTTATTTTTTTCCTAAGAAAATATACTTTTTTTTTTTCCATTTATCCGTATATGCCTGAATGCCTCATTAGTATTGTATTTTTAAAAGTTTTTATACACAATTTAACTTTTTCTAAACCTAAATATTACAAACCTTGTCTTAAATATAAGATTCGATCAACTTTTTTAAAAGATCAAGAATACTAAATAAATTATCTTAACGAATTAATATTTATATTTTTGTTCCAAACTAACTACTATGACTTATAAAATGATATAATCTAATAATACATTATTTATAACACACATATATATCATACATATATATATATGTATGTATATATATTGGACAAAATCTACATCATATATTTAAGTTAACGGAATGTAAAATTTTTTGTGCCCGCGTTTAATTCTTCCTTTGACCAGTATGCCCCCATATAATACAATGAATGACAAGTTCTCACCATTGCAATCAAAAGGCGGCACCAGAGCCGGCGAGAGGTGGGGAATAATATGGATAGGGTGTTTTCAGTGGATGAAATCTCCGACCAGTTCTGGTCATCGCCGATGAACACCGGAACCCATGAACCCTCCAAGATGAACCGTAGCGCCTCCGAGTGGGCCTTCCAGCGATTCCTTCAGGAAGCTTCTTTACCCTCCCCGACCTCTCCGGCTTCTTCCTCCTTCACTGCCCTCCCTAACGATGGCCGTCCGCTTCACGTCAAGGATCAACCCGAACAGGATCCCGCTCCGAATACGGGGGTCACGCCGCTTCAGAACAATGGTCCCGTCCAGACCAATGTTCCTTCTCCCCCTCCTTCTATTTCTAACATTCCCGTTACTTCCGATGACTACCAGGCTTATCTCAAGAACAAACTCAATCTCGCCTGTGCTGCGGTCGCATTGTCTCGGGTAATTATTCCCCCTCCCTCTCTTGTAATCGTATGTAGATCGCAGGAAGCATTCGGGAAACCAATTGGAAAATCTGCGCCGCCTGAAAATAAGACGATTTTATTGGATCTGACTTGTTTGATGACTTTTTTCCTTTTACCCATCGTCTTCCCTGTGTCTGTGTGACTGTGTGTTAGGTTAAACGCTGAATCCAAAAATCGGATGAAAATATTTCTTACTCTAACTTATTTGGGCGATTTTTAAACGGCTGACCATCTCGCTGCTGTTTATTTTTGGGTAGGTCGCCATTAGTGTTTTTATTGTATTGGTTCATTGGAGAATGGGAATGGCTATCTTTTAGTCCAATCATAGGTTTTTGGTATCTTGAGTTTCATTTTAGAATCAAAATTCCTGAACTGGGGAGATTAGAGGACTTGCGTGCAGCGATACGGCTTTAACTTCGCACCCATTTATGGTTGTCATGATTTTTCCATAAATCAATAAAAAGTATACTTTTGCTTTCCAGTTGGTGTACTTCGATGACATGGTCAGACTCTAATGTTTTCTTCTACTCATAGCAGCATGGGTCTTTAATCAAAGCACAAGATTCAGCTACTTTTGTTGACAGTGGATCGCAGGCTTCTAATTTGTCTAAAGTTGGAGCTCAGGCTACTTTTAAAGGTTTGATTTGGTAAATGTATGTGGATGTGTTTATGAAAGTTTATATGTATATGAATGAATCATTGAAGATTTATTAAGTAGATTACATTCGTAAAATAGCTTCATGTCAATGCCGGCTGAGTAGAGAAGAGTAGGGAAATACAAAATTTAAAAGAGATCATTGGTTATATGAATGCTACATGAGTAGGGTAAACGCATTACTCGGCAATAATTTTATGCTCATTCCTTTTTTATTGATCTTCCTGGCTTTTGCATGAGCGGCCTTAGGGGTTGAATTTTGTCTCTCTGAAGTCCAAACGTGGGCAACACTGTTTGAATTATGCCTTTGTTGTCTATCTTTCTATTCAGGATCTGGCGTATCTGGTCCATCTGGAAGTGATCCATCTAAATTAGTGGATAAAGATACCAAAGCACCAGTTGGAATTCCTTCCTTACCTGTGATTCAAAAGAAGCCTGCTGTTGCAAACAAGCCAACAACAAGCGGATCATCAAGGGACCTGTCGGATGATGATGACATTGAGGGAGAAACTGAGATGACTGAAAATATGGACCCTGCTGATGCAAAACGAGTAAGGAGGTAATGATGGTTTTGGAATTTACTGAGAGCTGAGTATAGGAAATGTCAGTGCATGTTGCATGTATGTGCACCCTGGTGTTAAATGGTCTGACTTCAATTTTTTTAGGGTATGACGTTCATAGGAACATTAGCAGTTTGTGAAAAGTTATGCAAGTGTCATCACTCTAAAAATGATCATGCCCCTAGGAAATTATCTCGCAATTGGACAAAATACCTTCTTATATTGGAGGTTAAGCTTCAAGGATCTGGAAATATCTTTAAAAATAGATTGTTTTCTATCTCTGTTAATTGTCAGTCACCGTCCAACTCAGACAACTTCTGCTTTGATTAATCAATTACCAAGTGACATGTATCTTTCAGGATGCTTTCCAATAGGGAATCTGCTAGACGTTCAAGAAGAAGAAAGCAGGCTCATTTAACCGAGCTTGAGACACAGGTGCAAATATTCTCGTTTGGATTTGACCTCTGCAACCCCTCTTTCTGGTATTTCTCCCACAGATTTAATATACTTGCTAAATTAATATTTTATCTGCAGGTTTCTCAATTAAGAGTTGAAAATTCATCCTTGTTAAAGCGTCTTACTGATGTAAGCCAGAAGTACAATGAATCTGGTGTTGACAACAGAGTGCTAAAAGCTGACATTGAAACATTAAGAGCAAAGGTAAAAGCCTTGCTTTCTTTTTATAATTAGTTCCACTGATAGCAAAGCCTACTAGTTCTTGTCAATTAAGTACCCGTGTTATGGTTGGCCTGGCAAGCTGAGATTGGAGTCAGTTAGGGTGTTTTCCTTCATAGTTGGGAGAAACTTGGTTAGAAGAAAGGGAAACTGGTTCATGTCTATATTGCACATGGATATGGCGTGTTTCATTTCCTTCAATGTCCTCCTCCTTTTATTAGGTGAAGATGGCTGAAGAGACTGTCAAAAGAATTACTGGATTGAACCCAATGTTTCATGCCATGTCCGAGATATCATCAATGGGAATCTCTTCATTCGATGGAAGCCCTCCAGATACGTCAGCGGATGCAGCTGTTCCCATGCAAGATGATCCAATCCATCACTTCTATCAACCGACAAATACTCCTTTGTCCAGTCATGATCTGAGAGTGAACAATGGATTGGGGGATGTTGGTTCAAATGAAAATGTTCAGCAGAGCAGGGCAGCTGTGGTTGCTGGAAACAAGATGGGACAGGCAGTTTCCCTTCAGAGGGTGGCTAGCTTGGAACATCTGCAGAAGAGAATTTGTGGTGGTGCAGATTCATCTGGACCGTCTTCCAGTGGAGATCATTAGTCAATTATTGTTCGAGAAATTATTCACAACTTATATTTTGGAGGTAGACTCTTTCCTCTTTGCCCACATCAGCTTGTTTTTCTGGGCATACAGTGTGTCCCGACCATATATACAGCTGATAGTTGCTTTTATTTAGGGCTGCATGCAAATATGATGTAGTTAAATTTGATGGAGTCAAAGAAGGAATAGTGGTAGATTAATGGGGATATAGGTTGCTCATATCTTCTGGTGATTTGAGGACTTATTTTTGCAGTCACCAACCAAGGCTGCAGGGAGTAATTGGCACTAAAAGCACCAATGACTTGTTATCACCTGTTTCATAGGGAACGCATCAATGATCTCTGTCCTGTTTATATTTGTCTTGTCATTCAATAAGTATCCTAGAACCATGAGCAAAAAGCAGTTAGTTCTATATTTTCGCATGGTAAGATCTAAATAGAAAAATGTCAGATTAGCGGTCTTTTTATTTTGGTACCATCTTCCCTGTAGTCATACATGGGTTAACTGATTTGATTAAATTAAATATAACAAAACTGAAGCTTTGCCTCGTTGTTGTTAAAATGATAATTATTCTTCCGGAACTAAATGTTTGATCTAGTTTGAGGGTGAAGTTTGGTTTTAATTGCAAGACTTTTTTTCATTTTGTCTTTTATATTTATTATTTTTTTCAAACTAATTTGTCTAATTATAAATTGATACATCATTTGATGTTACACAAAAATATTAAAGAGAGATCATATCAAATAAGTTATAATAAAGTTATTTATTGGGCAAATTTTGGATAAATCCCTATTTGAAAAATTAATTGAGGAATAGGACCTATGACCTTAAAGACCACATGGCTTCACCTTTTGTCCTTTTTTAAGGTCCTATGCCACAATTAATTTTTTTTAGTGGGATTTATCACCAATTGGATTTTACATTAAAGACAATAAGAATAATACTTTGAGTCAAGATTGCTGTGTTACATCTATTGGCTTTTCCAACATGTCACCCGGCAGGCTCCCAAATTTCAATCTATTATATGCTTATTTGGAATCACTTTTGGACACCTCAAAAGTATTTACACAAATTGAGACAAATTTTTTCTCATGTACTTATCTCGTATATTGTAAATCATAATTGAAAAAGTATTTTTGAAAACTTCAATTATCATTCCAAACAAGCATTATATCAATGTAGACAAGAAAATAATTATGTTATGTTTCTCATATCCATTTTATCAAATTCTCTAACTATACATAGCTCTATGTGTAATTTAAGAATTTAATATAATATATACAAAGAATTTAATGTAAGTATTATCCCTAAAGAAATTAGCAAACTTTAATACCTCAGAATAAGAGAATATTTATATCTTCGAAGTAAAAAATCATACATTCTTAGAAGGAATTTAAATTTGGACAAAACTTATATCCAGTAACTTATATACCTAATTCCTTCGATTAGCCAAAAAAAAATGACACCGGAACATTTTTAACACTTCATCATTAACTCCGTTACCCATTACTCTCTCCATCTCCGTGTTTTTTTTTTTGGACTGGTGGAACCCCATTGGTCGCTAACCCTATCAGTTACCCATTATCCCCTATCAGTTACCCATTATTTTGGACTCTGGAAGAAGCCGAAGTTGGGCGAATTTGAATGATCTGCCACTTCGCTGTCTTCTGAATTTGAAGACTAAACAATTTCCCAATTTTCTCCCCAGACCCTCCCCAATACAAATGGAGCCATTTGTGAATCGTCATTGTTCTGGATCAATGGGCTTGACCTCCACATGTGCAATTGAAATTTTCGTCCATACATACACCCAGACATTAAACGTAAGGTTTTAGATTTGAATCAGTATAAAAAAAAAAAAAAAAAAAATCTGAATCAACTTCCTATCGATACCTGTAAATGACTCTTCATCATTTGTTAGGCCATCAACCTTCATAAGTTCCCTCATTTCCTTCGGTGTTTTTTTTGGCCGGAATCTGCTTCGGTGTTGCAGCTTCAAAAACAAATATATATATATATATATATATAATCATATCCACAAGACAGAGGAATTCAGAAAAATCTTTTTGTGAGCCAAGAGATCGACTCACAATCTGCTCCACCCAGTTGCTGAAGGGCGTTCAAGAAGCGCTTATGTAGCTCCTGAGACCAGCATCGTCGTTGCTGCCTTTAATTGCTATGTCCTACTTTCTATTCTTTCTTGTTGCTCCCAGCGTGTGGAGGAGGCACCGGCGCCAGTGAGGAGATGCTTAGCTATTCTTGAACGCCGCTGTAGATGAAGCGACAGATAGGGTTCTAACCAGTCCGAAAGAAGAACGAAGACAGATAGAAAATGGGTAACGGAGTTAACGATGATGTGTTAAAAAATGTTTAGGTGTCATTTTCTTATTCGCGACCCGGAGGAACTTAAATATAAGGCACTGGATGTCAGTTCTGTCCTTTAAATTTTTTCAAAAAGAGAATTAAACAACCAAAGCAATTTAGAGATGAATTATTTGAAAATTAGTTACTACTCAAAAACATCATAAACTGTAACAACAAAGCGAACCCAGAGACCTCGAATAAGCAATTCAACGACGTTTTCAGAATCAATTCATTTTTTTTTTTTGAGGTTTTCAGCACTTCTTTAGTTATAATGTTTTTTTCTTTTGTTTTTTTTAATCCATAATATTTATCCCTGATAGCAGTGACTAATCTTCTCGCACTGTAAATTTCTTGACGGAAGCTTAATGCTGCTCACGAGATCCTTTCCATACACAAGAATCAAACCTCTAATTAAATACTTAAAGAACTCAACTAAACCCTAACCATACTACACCATCTCGTGGTTTTTATAATACTTTGAGTTGCTTTTTAACTAATTGGATTTAGAAGTCTGTGAAACATGAAAATAGCTGGCTTGGCTTCATGTGCACCACTGAATCTTGTAAAAATGCGTCGGAAGCGAGGTAGTGAAGTTAAAATTTAAAACTAAAGGCTCATTTGGTTTAATTGCAAACCCCTCTGATAATACAATTGACTATAATGTAATGGAGTACAATGTAATAAAAATTACCATCAATATGTTTGGTTGTGTATTAATAAGATGTGGAGAGACAGAGAAAACACCGCGTTTAGCTGGTGGGGGGTGGGGGTGGCCGATGAGAAAAAAATAACAAATATGATTGGAGGATAAATAGGACTTTTTGAACTATGCAATAAGTGATAATGGGAATTCCAAGGAACGAAAAACCGGATCGGGTAATGAACCGGTCACAGCACAGGTTCAAAGGTTAATGGGTCAATCGGAATCTAATCGGTAGTTGAACCGGTTATATTAAAATATTATAATTTATTAGTGGCAATATATATTAATATATTTTTAAACTTCTACAGATAAAAATGAAGATTTTTAGAAAAAAAAATACTTAAAATCTATTAGTATGAGTTATAATGCCTATAATGATATCTCCTTTTCTATAATTATTATATCTTTTTAAATAAATTTTTTCATTATCTTCTTCATTTTTTTTAGATTTGTTCTTTCTTTACCTATTTTTCTCTTCATTTGAGTCTTAAACTTCCAATTTTCCCCTAAAAAAATAAAAAAAATTATAAAAAAATGAAACCGATCCAACCGATTCAACCATCAAACCAGACTGGACCATTAGCCAGATCCTGGTTCAACCCGTCGAACCGGCTGGTCCGATCCGATTTTATGTACAATGGGGAATTCATAGGGGGAAGCTATGAATAACTATTACCAATTTTTTGGTAATCATCATTACCATAGTAAAGTCCATTACTAAGCTAAAGAGCAACCAAACATGTTTTTTTTTATACTGCAATCTTAATTACCATTATACACCTGCAATACAATTCAACCAAACATGTTCTACAACTTTTGACCATCTTGCAGGTGTAAAGTTCGGGGTATAGAATTCGTGCACAACAAATTTCCTTTACAAATCTTAACGCTATTTTATCTGTACAAGTACCAAAGCCAGCACCCAAAATGTCACAAGATATAAAGACATACATTATAAAGACACCACTGGAGAGATATTGAACCACCTAATTCTAAATATTCTGGATCAGACAAAAGCCAATACTCATTATTAGTCTTGGTTAGAATCCTAAGATGGGCGAAACAAAATCTGAGTATGAATCTACGCAAACTTCTCATCCAAGCTACCTGCCTCACCAAAATAATTTCTTACCACCATCTCTTCTTCCATAATTTGCAAATGTTCATCTGAACAGCCTCCGTGCAGAGGATAAGCTTTCCAAGACAAAGACATGCTTTAGCATGGGACTCCTACAGATAATGGCAAACAAAAATGCCATGTTGCTAGACTACCCCAAACATAAAATCTATATACCATAGCTGCTCACACCAAAACAATCACGTTGCTCCAGAGCTCACGGTAACACCACCATCTCTTAACCCCTGAAGGCATAGATGCAAAATTCTTTGCACACCGTCTGCAACTAGTTTCAACCTACCTTGACTTACATCTGCCGTTGAGCCCCCATTCATCTCCACTGTTCGTACCACCCTCAGTTTACATTTTTCCCAATCATCAGCATGCAACCAGCAAGCCCTACCTCCATGGCTTCCATCCATGCCAAGAAAAGTCACATTAGAACTTTCACCAAATGAGTATCTCAACCTCACTGAAACACAGTATGGCAACCAAGCAGCTCCGCCAGCAGCATTGATGCGAGGGATGTGAGCAGGATCAAGCACAACAGTCAGGGCAAAATCAACAGAATTATGAGATCGATTATAATGGATGTTGCTTCTGAAAGAGGATGAGTTTTCAGAGTTCTCGTCCATATTCAGCCCAGCATGGTTTTCAAGACATAATTCAATCCGCGGTTTTTGAGCTGGGGTTGCATCTCCAACTTGTGCTTGGGTTAATCCCTTTTTCCAAGCTATTAATTTCAAAAATTCTCTGAGAACTGATACAGGTAGAGTGAGAAGAGTTATGAATGAAGCAACGCGAGAGGCATCATAAGGCTCTGATGCAACCCGACGGCTGAAGTAGTCACATATCTCACTTATTTCAGATTGACTCAATTCCTCTTGCGCAGTGTTTGAGTTTTGCTGTTGTTGCTGTTGTTGTTGATGGAAGCGCTTCACACTCAAGACCTGAAGAAGCAGCTGAACACGATGGACACTAACAGCAAACACATAACCCCTGCCAAAGCAACGTGCAACAGAAGGTTTGTTTTATGTCCCAAATTTCAAAAGCAAGATAGAATAGAGCCGTGAATTATTAGTAGCTAATAAGTCATTATATGTAAATACCCAGGCTGTTCACTAACATAGAAAATCAATTTTAATCATTATTTTTCCAGAATCGAGCTTAAATAAAAATAACATTGAAAAAAAAAAAAAGGCATTTCACATTTACTCAATCTTTTAATTAAAAATTCACTCTGGCCCTAGAAAACATAAGGCTAAATCACATGACCAGAACATAAAAAAAACATTATTTTAACAACAGTAAGAAAAAGCACATGGATAAAGAATTAGAAAACAAAAAGGCATTAACCTTATGTTTCATTCACCCCCCCTTCCTCTCAAGTACGAAAGGGGCATAGGTGACGAGTCTTTGCACCCAGCAAGAAATAAGTGCAGTCAAAGTAAGAGTTATGATTAAGACTTACCCAACAAAAAAGCGCAATGCAGGCTGCTCTGGATCCAAGTTCAGAAGTGCTCCTTCATTTTCCTTCAAAATGGATCGCAGAATCTCATTCAGAAGATCTGGTAACTGAGCAAAAAGCCATAGCACCCCAAGATACTTGAGAATACCTCTCAGAACCTTCTTAAGAGCAACAAGTGGAACCCAACCACCGCCATATCCTCCATCATCACCAAGGCCAATTATGGCTGTGTTTAGCTCACCTCTGACATGTGAAGGGACAGCTGTTCCTGGTGACCTACGTAAAGAGACTGCTGATGTCATCATAGCTAAGTTTGAAGATCCTGCTAAAGCATTTCCCGCACGATTTAAACCAGCTGCTTGATTTCCCGCTCTAGATATCGCAGCAGAAGTAGGAAGGTTAATTCTACTTCCATTTCCTGCAGCAGATAATTGGGACCCAGAACTTGAGTTTGGATTATTAGAAGTTGCCGACCCACCTGCATGTTGTCCAGCAAAACTAGGGTCCAAGCCATTCAATTCTTGGGCAACATGTTCCATGATGAAAGGCCGAAACTGAGGACATGGTAATGATCCACCAGAAGGGCGTCCCTCTTTTGGTGGTGTTGCAGGCTGTAGCCAGACCTGATCTCCAGCAAAGCAACGCATATCAACTGCAAACTGTTTCCGATATATAATTCGTATCCAGTAAGGACCACGTAACACAACAGAGACATCAATGGGCAACAGTGAACTTGGAGCAATGCCTGGACCACCACGACCAGCAGCAGCTAGCATAGCGAGGCTTTGATTATTGAGAGATCCACTAGAAGTAGATGCGATAGTGTTTCCTCCAGCAGCAGGAGTGGCCTGGACAACATTTGTAGATGAATTACCAAGCAGAAGTCCCTGTGGTGGTAAATAACCAGTCTGTTTAGGAATAAAAGAAAGGGCTGCCGCAATCCCAGGAACCCCTGGAACAGGACCAGCTCGTGCTGGCCTGGTTGCTGCTGTCAAGGCATGTAAGGGCCCCGCAGTAAGCCGAATGCAATCTAAAAGTGAAGAAACTTCAGCTCCATTTATAAAATCTTCCAGAAACTGCATAACAACAACATCAGATATCATAAATATATATACCCAGGAGGGTAAGGATAGGTCAAGAAGAAGCAAGCATCCTTGACGTATATGGGCAAAAAACAGCTTCACATTATGATAACCGGTATCTTTGCATGACAAAAATATCAGATAAGGGAACTGCCACAAAACATTACTGTTTAACATAGGTACAAAAGGATCATAATATTATATTGCAGCACTCGAGTTCAGAGAACGTTTGACCTGTTGGCCATCAACAATTTTCTACAGACAGAAACTCACAATAAACTCAATCCAAAGCATTTTATAGTTTTCAGAGCGCAAAGAGCCGATAGAGCAAAAGGAAGTTATTCCAGCAACTTAATTGGTATAAAACACACCCACTTCAGTCAAGGATAACAAACACTTTTGCATATTCAAATGCATTAATTCCCGTTTCAGGGAACAAGACAAAAAGGGGAAAAAACACAAAAAAACACACAACACAGCAATAGATTAAACCAAAAATACAAAAAACAATGATCCAAGCCAAAGAACATGACAAGGTAGCATAGCAATAAAGCAATCATATATTGTTCTTAGCATCCAATATATACAGCTATAACCAGCATGATGTAGAACGTGCGGGGCAAAAGGAAGAACAGAGGAGAAGAACTAGTGGAGAGAGAAGAGCAAACTCGGCGAAAGGGAGGAGACAATTTGTTGAACATAAAGGTAGTAATGACATGGGGTGCAAGCCACACTCACATGGTCCGCAACCCATATGTCAATATTACCCTTATGTTCAACACAATTTCAACTGATATTCTCATTCAATAGCAATGGCATACGATGAAAATAATTATTGCTCTATTTATAGAGCTCTAAGCAATCTAACCCTAGCTTAATCTTCAAGCACAAAATTAAGAAAATAGAAAACTTGACTAAATAGGGAATAATCTCATAAATCTAAACCTAATCCAAATCATTTATTTAAAAGATAATATAAATTCTAATTAAAATCCTAATAAAGATAATCAAATAATGATAAATCTTCCCGATCTATGGCAGATATCAATTACCCCTCATCAATGTCATATTCCATCCCAGCACTAAAATAGTACATTAGAAAGAACAAACAAAAATCAGTTCAAGAGAAATCAACAAACCTTGGTATGAGGCCAAAGTTGATCAGGGGATACATGCATTGTGCAACCCTCTTTACCAGATTCCCACTCAACAACAAAACGAGCAAGAACACCTGAACCAAAGCTAAACCATAAGCTCATTAAACCCACTGCCTCAATTCTAAACGTCCTTTTCATCTGTTCCGATAGCCTATCAGCAGCATCTGAAGCAACTTTGGCACCAGATGCTTTGGCATCAGAACTTGTAATGCCTTCTTCTGGTTTCTCATCTGCTCTTACACCTAGCAATTTCCTCATGCCAAGTGCAAACGTTCTTGCATTGGCAAGCCTTTGGATATCAGCCACTAATTTCTTTATACTATCTTCCTCCACAGATTGATAACTCAAAACAACACCATCTGGATCATAGTGTATATGTGAATCTATGTCAGATGTATTAGCTATCCGAACACCTGATCCCCAAGGTGTGTTACTACTCCCTTTTTGAAGCTCCCACAAATCCCTAAAGTGCTGATCACTTATTTTAACATCCCAATTCATGCAACCTGGTCTGCCAAGTCGCAAGCATATATGTTGCCATGGATCACCTCTAGCAGATGGAAGTCGGAACCATATGTTAGATGAAGCACTCCTTAAACCAACCTCTTCAACATATGGAATGTCTAATGCTTCCATCTGGCTAGTTAGTCTAGCATGCTTGATGCAAAGTGAACAGTGCCTGACCACATGAAGAAGGGCTGCCATATAAATGCTAGACGGAGCACTCCCTTTGTTTGCTTCCATGATTAGATTTCCATAACTGTATACTTCAGTTTTAGGTATCATTTCAGTGGCTATAAGTGCTTGATGCAAAGATGACTGAGAACAAGGTGAGTCTGAAATCTTTCTCCTCTTGCAGATTACAGAGCTATTTGCAAGACCTTGAAGTGATGGAATCAAACTCAGCATATCTGAAGCTGTTCTCTTTCGAGATCTTTTATCATTTTTGGAGAAAATGTCATGATTGGTGCAATCATTCACCATGGATTCCATTGCTTGAGCTGCAAGGATGCACTAATCAAATCAAATATGGCCAAAAACAAACAAATGATAAGAATGAACACACAAAGAAAGTGTCTTACATACGGGAGTGGCCACACATGAACCAGATCCAGCAACCCTAAGTGATCCAACTGGAGGACCATTTGGTGAACAACGAGGTCCATCAGGCTTGGAATTAGGTGTAGAGATTCGAGTGTTATCACTCAGCACTCTTAGTTGCTCTTCATCCATAGCAGTACATGAACCATTATCAACCGAAAGTGGCGATCTAAGAGAAGCCAGATTCTGTTCAGACTTTGAAGCAGATAGCTTTCTCCCAGTTGTGCTCCATCCCTGACCAGTGGAAAGCATGCCCATGGAACTAGACTGAACTGGGCCCTTGGCATTACTAGATGAGTGCATGGAACCATAATAATGGGAGGCAACTCCAGAAGCATTTGCGACATTATTAATCTGTGACATATGCAAACCACCTTCCCACTTTGGAGAGGAGGTTCCACCTTTTATACCAAGGAGATTACCATAATGAGTGGCAGATGTGTTCAAGGATGAGGAAAAATTTTGAACAGGGTGTGGAAGCGCAAAAGACCCTTTCTCCTGTCCGAACACTTCATCAACAAGTGATACAAAACCTGATAACTGGCATCCTGCATTCTGCATTGAACTCCCAAGACCAATATCCATAGGAAACTCATGCTCAGAGGTTTGATTTGGGCCAGCAGCATTATGCAGAAAGGGGCACAATTTTCCCCTTTCAACCAGGCTTAAATTCATTTCATCTTCCAGTATCTGCATCTGTCCTATATCAATATTCTTAATCCGCAGTGCATGAGTCAAGTCACCAGATAGAGCATCTTTCCCGGATGAGTCTAGCTGGGTCCCTAGCAACTTAAACAGGGGTTTAAAATCCTTATCGAGTTGCATAACCAGAAAGTAAGAGCTTCCAGAGTCAGGAAATCCCATCAGTAGCATAGCTGAACCATTTATAATGCTCTTGGGTATTTTCACTGTACTCAAACCATGCTCATACACCTGCAAGAATCTCCCATAAGCCATAGGAAAGACATGTTATGAACACTCAACTAAAACACAGTCCAAATTGATTATATACGTCTTGGTTCTTCGTTATTTAAGGAGAGAGAAGTAGTAAGTATACCTCTAGACATAAAATTCTTCCAATAGATGCGTACAAGTGCAACAAACTTTTGCTTCTCAAGCTAATGAAGACCTCGGCTGCAGTCATGGTTCCCTGATTTAACACTTCTTCACATTCTGACAGAGCCGAAGGAGCAACTATATTCCATGATGATTGAAGAAGGAAACGACCATTCCTAAATAACAAAACAAAGGAAAGTGAAATGCATATAGAATTTGTTTCCTTGGGAATCCAGACTAAAATTCACAGTAAGCATTATCAAAAGCCATAGACATAGTTATCCATCACTTATCCTTAGGGGTCTGTTTGGTGTAAGGGATTTGGAGGGGAAGGGAGGGGACGGAAAATTTTTATGAGTTGAATTTTAAAAGATAAAAGAAGTGGGATAATAAAATTTTAATAAAGGTAATATATTAAATAAAAGAGTAAGAAAATTAATTAAAAATTTTTAACCCCACTTCTCTAATTTTTTTAAATTCAACTCAAAAATTTTTTCCCTCCGCCCACTTTTACTCACCTCCCCTCATACCAAACAAGCCCTAGAAGAACAACCATGCCTCATATTTTGAAACAGATGACTAAATAGTAAAATAAATATGAATGGAGAACACAAAAGGTACCTGATATTAATTCCAAGAGTAAAAAATGATGAGCCATATGCACGCACACGCAAAACCTCCTGCCCCACAGAGTCCTTACTGCTCTTATCATCTTTCTGCAGGCAGAAACACATCTAACTCTTAAAGGCCCTCATGAAATTAAGCATTTGATTGGAACTGAAACAATGTCTTTTATTATAACTTATTAGGAAAATCCTTTATGTAGAATTGATATCTTCATGAAAAAGTTACGTGTAGCATATATGAAATTTCACATAAACATCAATGTCAAAGATCTTATAATCAAACATAAGATATTCCCTATATGAACTACTGCAAAGCATAGCAAGTGACGGGTCAAAATCTGAGTTTAAAAGAAGCTGCAAATGCAGGATTAAGACCACAATGCTAACTAGAAGAACAATCAAGATAGCAATATGACACGACAAACAAAATTACCCTCAATAAGGAACCAAACCTATGAAAGAAATAAAGGAATGTTTATTGTAAGAAAATGACAACTAAGAGTAAACTAACCAGTTTATATTCAGTATCAAGTTCGCCCATACAAGACTGAAGCACAACATCATCTGCAGTTCGGCAGACCTGAACATTTTTAGCAAGCTCTTTCTTAATTTCCAGAAGACGTGTATATCTGTTGCAGCATATGGCTCTTAACAACAACTTCTCAACATCAATACAACCCTGGTCCAATAAAAACTCTGCCTCCTTGCCTGTTGATGGATCTATGACAAAGCTGCTGTGTGTGCACTTTATATGGAGATCTGATCCAGGTTCAATTTTTATAAAAGGGCATGCTCCTGAGTCTAGTGCAGCATTTTTATCAAAATCTAACCAATATATAATTTTTAACCCTGGAGTTCGCAGGCTAGATGAATCAGATTCCACATCAAGATTCTGCATAGAACTGGTACTTGCTCCATGGCCAACACCACCCTCAGATATGAGTTCAAACCGAATTGCATCTTTCCATCGTCCTTGTCGAAGGGCTTGCACTTGCCTTATGACAGTATCCATAACAAGTGCAACACATAGCTCATGAAGAACTGAGTACAATATTAGAAAAGGATTTTCTGCTGAAGCCATTCTTCGCTCTAAATCATCTCCAAGTGCGTGACGCCGCATTTCTTCCAATTTCACAGGTCTGCCTTTTTCACCAACAAGCAGCTCCAAATGCAATATCCTCCACATCGACAGGTGCCCTCTATAGCCAAGAGTTACTAAAACCTTAAACTCTCCATCCACCCTAAGCAATGCTGTACCATCAGAAACATTAATCTTAGAGATTTCTTTTGGAAGTGAAACTTCAAGCAATTTTGAGCGTACAAGCATGTCCAGCTTCTTCAAAGCGGGCTTTTGCTGGTTTTCAGTTAAGGAGTTCTGAGTGCCCACATCTTCTATACATTTTGGTAATCGCTCGTAATTTCCCGTCAGAAGAACTTCAATTGCTGATGGAACATCATAAACAGGAGCACGGGCTTGCTGAAGCCCCTCATGCATGAAAAACAATGAATCTGCGGCTTGAGTAAAACATGTATCATGATTTGATACAGTAGATGTCAGTTGCTGACAATACTGTATCAAAGGAACCTGCAAGTCAAACAAATACCGATTAAACACAAGCAGCAAGCCTAAGGTGATCAGATGAAACTCCCAAACTTGTCCGGTATTCACTGGATCATAAGTAATTGTTTAAGAAACCTTTCCCTCTATACTGAAATGTAATGAGAGAAAGCAAGAGTTAACTTGGCACTAGTGTGTGTCTGTATATTCCTCATTGAATACAGTAAACAAGGAATCCTCCCAGATTATAATTATGTTTTAAATTCAATAATCCATCCTAGAGTTGCCCAGCCCATTATTCAACCCCAGTCATTACAGGCATCTAAAATTCATCCGATAAACCAAAGGGATACTGATCAAGCAGTTTGAATGACAAAAACTCCCATTACTCGCTTAAATGACTCACTTTCATCCCGAAACTCCATGACTAGCAAAAAATGTATAAACTAAAGTGAATTCAGTTGAAGAAAATAAATCAACAGTCATGTCTCTGGAACAACCAAAACACAGACTCAGTTAAATCAATAAACACAATTTCTATCTATCTCGATTTAGCATTTCCAAGGTACAACGAGGTAAACACTGAATCTGCAAGTATGCACTAACATGACATGAGGAGCAGTTGGAATTCAACCAAGACGAAACCCGTCTCAACTGTGATACCTAGATAAAAAGAAATCCAAGACTTTCAATTTTCTACCCCCTTTCCCGTCAGGCAATCCCAAAAACAACAAAATAAAATAACGATGCAGGCATCACCAGAAGGGGAGAAAATGAACAGCCATTCAAGAGGAAGTGGAGAGGAAGATAAGAGAGAATTGAGAGGACTAAAAAGATATGAGAGACCTGTTGACACCATTTCGAAATAACATTAAGGCGGATCATGCGCTGCTGAGTCTTGTTGAGAAACTTGAGAATGTTAATCTTCTTTTCAGAATCAGACAGTTCAGTAGACCTGCATTTGTCAATTAGTTCTTTAAGGGATGAGTATGAATCGTGAGCAGCTCGACTCACGAGGGTGGATAATTCCACCGTCTGTTGCCCTAAATCGGCAGCCATTGAGATTTGAAGGTGGTTATGGATTGTTAGGGATCTATAATGTTAGAAAAATGGAAAATAGGGTTTCGGCACCAGGAAGCCTAAAGAATTTACAATTACATGATATGGAGAGGGAAATAGAGGGGGGGTAGAGAGCGGGAGAGAGAGAGCGCGCAAGAAGAAAGGCAAAGTCTATTAATTAACGCTCTTTAAGCTTCGTCCCTCTCTCTCTTTGCTTCTTAAAACTTCATGCGGTTGCTCCCTGGATTCCAGAGACGCCAATGGCCCGAGGCGGAAATAAGGAAGACCTTTGCGGCTTCGGGAGCGGGTATTACAACACCACGTAATTGAAGCCTCGCCTTCTCAAACCTTATATTGCAGCTTTTTAACTATGCTTTATCTCACGAATCCGGATACTCTCCCTTGCAATTGCCCCCCGGGGGCCTCCCATACTCGAAACACAGCCGTTTTGGGTACAAAAAATGGAGTGTTGGGTCCTTTTTTTAAAAAATAAAAAAATGTAACAACTGAAATATTTTGTTAAGTGGCACTTAGTATCGTGAAATAATATTTTTTGTATTCAGTATAGTAAAATATTTTTCTAATTGTAATAAACAGTCTAAACTTAAGATACAGAGTGGTGATAAAAAAATATTTTAGAAAATCAGATGTAAAAAAAAAATTATTTTAGGATACATGGTATTATTGAAAAAATTATTTAAGGTGTTAAATAAATTAAAAAATAATTTACGACACTAGATGTTATTAAAAAATACTTAATACAGTTTGTTAGACAGAAGTTACAACTAAAAATTATTTAAGATATCGAATAAGTTAAAAATTAATTTATGATACAAGGTGTTACTAAAATAATACTTTATAGTATAATTTTTTAGACAATAATTATTACTAAAAAAATTAAGAATAATCAATATATCAAAAATTATTTTAAGATATTAGATGTCACTTAAAAAATACTCTAGGGTGTTATATATTTAAAAAAAAAAAAAAGGGGGGGACCCAACCACCCCATGTTTTGAATCCAAAATTATTGTGTTCCGAGTATGGAACGCGCAAGGGAGAGAATCCGGATTCGTCAACGCACCCGCACTTCAAAGCCTTGTTTTTTTTTTAATACCTGAAACCACGGGAATTATACATTTTTTCCTGATACGTGGGGAAAATTTTATGCTACTACAGGAACACTTTCTCTCACAGATTAGGCCCAAGAATTAAGCCCTAGCTAGTTAAATTAAAAGTAAAAACGTACCATTAGTTTGGTTTCTCTTCTTTCTTTTTGACAGCAGTCGGGTTCAATATTTTGTTAATTTATTTCATCCTAATGTCGAGCTTATTTAAAGATAGGATTAAAATTTGAAAGGCATTATTATTTATAAATTATTCTTTCAAAAGCAAGTCCTATCAAGTTTGACTAAAAAAATTATGGGCAAGAAAAAGTTTGACTAGAAATATTGCTATACATTTGTAGTAAACACTATTTTGGAGACTGATTGTCAGCCCCTAGTATCGTGCATCTTGAAAGGTCAGCCTGAAACAGGTGAATGGACTTGCAGGAGTATTCTTGGCCATATCTTACATCTAGGGTCATCACACGCACGCTGGGTTATCTCTTTCCTTTGTTTACCAGAAAGGAAATAATGCGTCTTGCTGTTAGTGGTCGTAAGGGGCGTGTTGAATGCAAGTAGGTCCTCTGAACATAACTCCACAAACAGCTCAAATCATGATTTCTGAGAATCTGCTGCGTGTTTTTGTCCTCTACATTCCTGAACTTTGTTGTGTTTGCTGTTTTTAGTCTATGATCTGTTGCTTTTTATTTTAAACTCCCTGCTTGTATTGTTGGTTTTCTCAGCATGATTAATGTGCCTTTGGCCAATGTTTTAAAAATCGGGTTGAATGTTAAGTTGGAAAGATTAACGAATCACAATTCAAATGGTTAGATCAATCAAGCCGTTTAATCGGATCGATGATGAAATAATTAAATTAAAAAAAATTAATCATATATATATGATACGTATGTAATAAATCTAATCATTAGCATAATAACATCACAACATAAAAAAATTTAAAGTAAAAAATATATATGCTGAGAAAATTATAAACTCTTGATAGGTTTTTTCTTCTTATTTTGCATAAATTCTGATTTTATTTTTTAAAACAGTCTAGATTCAATGTTGTCCCTGCGATTTGATTATCTCCTCTTTAAGATTAAAACCACTCATTAAAAAATTAAATGAAAAAGGAATTTTGTATGCTTTCCAGCTAGCCTCGACGGTCATCTCCATGGTGTCTATCATTTCATGATGCGTACTTCTTCATATCCGAAGATAAACCATCCTCTCATTCATTCGCTATTCCCTATCATGTGATATCTTGCGTCTTAACAGTATTTGTTTGGAATAATAATTAGAGTTTTCAAAAACAGTATTTTAATTGTAATTTACAATATACAGGATAAATATGTGAAAATAATGTTGTTTTAATTTACGTGTATAAACACCTTTTGGACCCTCAATTAGAGCTGATAATACAAGCCCAACCCGTGAGTCTGCGGGTTTTGACCGGTTAGAGTTGGGAAAATCCCAACCCACAAAAATGCGGGTCGCACCGCATAGCCTATGGGTTGATGCAGGTTGGCCCGCAAATTTTTTTTTTTGTACATATAATAATTTCACAAAATTTTTAAGTTTTTCACTCTTATCTTGGTACCTCCCAATCCAAAGAGAAAAAATCTTAGCCCCTTCTCTTCTTCTTTAAACAAAATTATTATATCTTGCTTGCTTGAGGATGAGTTTGTGTTTTGTTTATAAACTTTGACAAATTTGATAACTTTATCTCTTGAATTGTGGATTATATTTTTAAATTTTTATAAGAGAAATGATTGATGATAGGAAAATAAATTTAATGACTCATATATGTGTGTCTCATATTTTCGATCTTCTTTAAAAAATAATAAATTTTTTTTTTTCAAAAAAAAAATGTGGGCCCAGGGACTGACCCGCAATCAGCACGTTGCGGGTTAGATGCCAACCCACAGAAGTGTAGGTCATACAAGCCCGCACCGTATGACCCGTGGGTTAGTACGGGCCCACATTCCTAGCTCTACCATCAATAGTAATTCCAAACACACTTCAAGTTGCATCTATCAAAATGTTTTTATCCTTTTTGACAAATCATCATATCCTATTTCACGTTTTCACTGTAACAATTTCAAACTCTTCTCACTCTAGCTTTGAGTCCAACCTCTGGTGCACTTGCCGGATGAATTTTCAGGTGACCTCTCTCTTTTCATTTCATTGGTTTCTTTCTTCTATTCTCAGTTCTATCTTCCCTTTTCCTTCCTTCCTATCTCTTTTATTGTGTTTTTCTTCTTCTACCATCTCATTCTTCCTTTCCCTATTTTCCTCTTTTACTGTGTTTTTCTTCTTCTACCATATCCTTTTTCCTTTCCCATCGTTAACTTACCTCATATCCAATCGGCCCACTTTTTAAAATTTGTTCTGGTTCACGACTTAAACTCCCGATTCCAGCTTAATAGCTTAATAGGGGGTTCATGACGGCTTAACACGGTCCAATTCCTTGAACAATCTAAACCTAAAAGACAAGTCATCAAGTTTTCTAGCCAACGGTTCAGCCGATCCGTCTATCCAGTCCTTAAAATCTTGCCTTTAGCTAATAAAAAAACTGAAAGACATTATTATCTACTCATTTACTTAATTCACTTAAACCAATAAATAAATGATAGTTAACTTATTAAATTTAAAGAATTTTTAACTTTATCTATATTAAATGGATTTTTAAAAGAGAAAAAAATATATATAAATGAGTAATATTTAAATATTAATTATATGAAAAAATTAATAAATTTACATTAATTATTTTCAAAATAACTTTTCCTGTGAATCAAAATCGTTATTCAGGCAAATCACTTGCAAAACTCAAAAGTATTGAACGGCGTAATAACCCTCCCGCGTCCGAGATGTCACACGGGATTTTTAATGCATGCTCCGATATATAAATACCAAACGAAGTCTAGCAAACGAGATTCGCTTGACCGTCGGACCATCAGAAGGCGTAAGGCATAAAAATGCAGCAGGTAATTCAAAACCCTAATTGAAAGCTCTCTCTGGCCTTTTGAATGTCTTCACCGATCTCTCTAATGAAATCCCTTCCGACCAGGGCGGAGGATCTGACACGGAAGTCACATGGGAGGACCAGCAGAATATCAACAAATTCGGAAGGTTGAATAATCGCTTTCACGAGCTCGAGGATGAGATCAAAATCGCTAAGGTCGTAATCCCTAATTTCATCTTCAAACATACTTGCTCGTCTTTTGCGTTACTTTCTTGATTCTGGTTTCCTATATCTGTCTTGCTTTAAGTTCATCAGAGGTGATGAGAAAAGTAACCTAGCTTTTGTTTACACACACTCTGTTTTTTATCCGTGAGAAAGCCGCCTTCAAAAAGGATTTTACGATGCTAGTACTGGACAAGGAAGAATTCCAAAGGACATTAACCTGTTAGCCATCTTCACTGTGACGATTGACTGTTGGTTTTGTTCTCTCATGTTTGGAGCGCTTGCCGATCTCACTTTATGTCTAAATCCCTATAGAGGCTATCCCATTTAATTCATAAATGTTATCAATATTTATCATTGGCTGTATCTGTATCCATTGCGTGGTGGCATGACATAAAGTCGATTGCTTTCCGATGGTTGATCTGACCCTGGATCTACTAGATAGATTATAAACGACGTACAGCGGGGAATGGGACGAGTGGTACTGGTCTAGAATTACGTGTCTGATCGAACACCCGCATTAGCTGTTTTATATTTCGATACTTGGTACGAGAAGAAAGGAAGGTACGAGAAGAAAGGAAACTGGATCTTCTGCTGAGAAGAGATGGAAACAGAGCGAAATAGAAGTTGGTCCAAGGAAGTACCTACGACAATTGTTTCCAGTGCGGACTGCTTGTGTGATTCTAATTTGGCTTTGGTATCAAACAATATTAATTCATCTATCTTGTGGGTTCATTGTATGACTTGGTGATATTCGGGCACTGATGATGCATCAGTCTTGTAGCTTCTTTTGACTGAAATCTGTTTTTCAGGAGACTTGCGACAACTTGGAGGACGCCAGCAATGAGTTGATTCTCACAGACGAGGAAGTGGTACGATTTCAGATAGGAGAGGTGTTTGCTCATGTGCCAAAGGATGAAGTTGAGAGCAGGATTGAGGAGATGAAGGCGATGACAATTGAGAAATTGGAAAATCTAACGGAGGAGAAGGAATCCGTGCTTGGAGAGATGGCTGAATTAAAGAAAATTTTGTACGGAAAGTTCAAGGACTCGATTAATCTCGAGGAGGATTAATGGCTTTTTCCTCTGGCAGATTTGTAGATCATGTTTGATGTTGATTTCAATACCTGTTGGACCTTAGGGTTTTCTGTCAGATGGCATCATATTTTTCCTGTGCCACTAATTGGCCTCCCATTTAACCTTGGGCGCCATGCGTATTTGTTTATTTCTCACTGGTTTCAGAATGTGAGGTGAATGGGTTGAGCAATGATCAAGGGCTCTCTAGAAGTGGAGAAGGGAATATTGATGAAAGAGATTTACCTGTACTAGGAATCACCTAATAGTACTTGGTTTTTAATTTTTATTACTAGTTGAACCACTTCATTTCGTGTGTTGAGAATGAAAACTTTGAAATCATGTGGGATAACCAAGGTTGTCAAACAGACAAAACAGGAACTTTTGACGATATGGCCATCTAATGAAGAAATCAGCTTCGACTCAGTAGCAATACGAAACGCCGCCTACAGCACAAATTTATTGTTCTTTCTGACGTGGCAATAAGAACACGCAATTTATAAGACGCTCGTTTGACAACTGTGTAGCGTACCTTCGGTCCAATCAAGAACCTTGTGCAAGCAGAAATGCTTGATTCTGGAACACCGAAGCCGTGTTCTTTGAACGGAGAGATGGTTGGCATCTCCCCTCTGGGAATAATTCGAACGCATCCTGACGCAAAACTTGCTTAACAATTTAGATAGATGGTAAACTGCCACACTATTCTGACGGGGGCTGGAATCACACCAGTTGCAGATAATTCACTGTCGCCTCTACTGATAATGGGAAACATAAGATTTACTTGGATGACACGTAAGGCCATGCTGGGAGTTAACAAGGAAATGGTGTGTCACCGTTTCCATGGTTGGTAGGTTGGGTAATCAAGAACAGGCACAGGATCCCACCTGTGAACCATGCAGGATTGACATCGAATGCCTCTACCATTCTTCGCCACTGCCAGCTGGATTCCTCAAGCCAAGCCACGGGAGCAATTTATGGATTGAAAATAATGAATCGCACTGTTCAAGTTATGACTGAACGCGCTGCTCAGATCATTTAAGTATCAATATTTACATCCTATTTACATCATCCTTTGCATCAACATCATCAGATGTGGCTTCCTTGTTACCTACTTGTATTACACTCCTCAGATGTGGCTTCCTTGTTACCTACTTGTATACATCTTCCTTGTTACCTACTGGTATTACACTCCCTTCGGTTATAAATGTAAAATAAAGTTGATTTTTTTTAAAGAGATTAAGGAAATAAAATAAATTATTTAATTATATTATATGTGGTGTATCCTTAAATTATATATTAATTTATAATTAGGCAAAATAGTTTTAAAAAAAACGACAGCTAAAAATATTTTAAAATAATTTAATTACCTTTCTTAATATCTCTAAAAAAATCAATTTTGTTTTATATTTAAGATCGGAGGAGTGCATTTTTGGAATTGCCCTTTTTACTATAGACAAGGCTTATATAACCTTCCCTGTACCTAGGTGCCCTTGTTTTTTTTTTTTTTTGGAATGAAATCTCTTTACACCCAAAAAAATGAAAAGAATATAGGAAAGGAAAGGATGCTCAGATGTATCATGGGATCCAAATGCTCACTCAAGCCATCTTAGTAGGACGACGTCTTTATACAGTGTAAAGACTAAAAACAACAACAATGATCTCATTAAATCGTCAGATTTACGAAAGAGGGCTCGTCTTAGCTAAACTATCAAAAAATCCATAACAAAAGAGGTGCAAACAGATGTTCTCCTGACCGGTGATGAGTCCGGCTTCGAGATCAATACCATAATAAAGCTGCCTTCACTCATAGCTCTCCCCAAAACAAACAAGCACCAAGTAAGGTGACTGTAGCATCAAAATGTTGCCTGAAAACTGCGAAATAAGCAAAAACAAGAAGCGACATCATCATCATGACCGTGGTGCAATAGCCACCAACTACAATATCAACCGCAAGTAAAATCATGAATAAACAGTAACATGCGTAGAGCACAAGGGGTGAAGCTATTACACAACCAGAACTACTGTAGAAAGTTCCACTGCGAAGTTGATGAAAACGCCAGATGCAGTGTAATCAACTAATAACAAGATAGTCTCCCTTTTCCCCAAGAAAAATGTCCCAATCATTTTAAATCATAATTTTAACTTACTATCATGCCAAATATAATACAGCATTCAGGCTCTCTTGCATAAAACATGAAGAAACGAGGAAAAAGCAAAGCTGAATCCAATCCTAGAAGACCTGTATACAAGTAATTATGGATTATCACATTTCGTCCCCAAAAGTCTGGCATCCGAAATCCTTGAATCTCTTACCCTCCTGCCATTTTAATTCTTCTCTCCTTCTACACTAATCACTAATCTTACAATCATCCTCACATTTTCATTAGATCCCTCTAGAAAAGCTTCATTAACATATTCTGAAAATTTCTTCCTATATTCCCTTCTGCATTCTGTGTTCTCATATCTTTCCAATCAACATGAGTAATAGCAAAAGGATTCAACCTTCTTCAGCTAAAAACATCAAGGGAAAAACAGAAAATGCAAAATACTATGCATTATAAGAAAATTGGAGCTTATTTATGAGGCATATCAAATTAAGTATGTAGTATAGCATCGAGCCCTAAACCAAGCTCCAGTAAATGAACAGCTATATGAAAAAAAATTAGATAGATAGAATTACCCTGATGACTTCAAGGTTAAAAAAATACTGAAAAAAATGAAGTCAGAGCAGTATAGTCCCACTTAAAAAATTTACAACTGCAGGTGAACGATGAGATTGTAAAGAAGACACGAGATTAACAGGTTAAATTTAGACATCAAACTGATAAAGAACACCAATTTTGAACTAGCCAGACAGATTCATCACTATTTTCTTGCAGTTGCTCTTCCTATAAAATAATGCAGGTAATTTCCTATAATATTAACAGAGTACACCTAATTCCAATTCAATGTAGAAAAATGCTTTACCACCCATTATGACGATTCCGTGCACAGAAGATAATCCCAGGTCGCAGCAGCTTGAATGTAAAATACAAGTCAGACTCAGATAAACGATACCCACAATCCAGAAGCAATTATCATCGTTTTCAGCACTTCTTGAAAATGGAATCAAATCGAATGTCTTCATTGAATTTAAATCTGGGTATAAGTTGGTCTCAGAGGCTGACTTCCCACAACTGACAACAAGCCGCCTCCGGCGGCGGTTTCCTCATCAACAAATAAGTCCTCGGTAAGTCGAAAAGCGGCATGCAAACAAACAATCGACAGTCCTACTATGAGCGAGATCAATACATTCAGCCCCACATGGGTTAACGCGAGCGCAGCCACAGTGATCAAACTGAGAACACACAGCACAATTCGATCATCAACGGTACGGTGGAAACAAACAAGGGGAGTATCACGGAAGAAGTAGAGGAAGAACCAGGCAACAAAAACGATAAGGAAAACAATCATGGAAACGGGATGCCACAAGAGGCTAAGGAAGAGAATGGTGAGCACTACGAGAGCGTAATTGAATCTGAAGTAAGAAAGGTTTCGTCTGAGGCGCACCATGGCGTCAGCATAGGAGTAAGGACGCGCGAAGGAAGAGAAGTCGAGGAGATCGCGCCATGGATGGAGAGTGGCAACATTAGGGCGGGACCCGAAGGAGAGACCCGATGAGGCGGAGGTGGAATTAGGTTGATCGGCGGCGGCGGAGGTGAGCGTGCCGTATCCATAGGTGGTTATGGCGGACATAGGACTGGGGAGAATGAAAGCACTATCCAGTGAGGTACAGAAATCGGAAATGAAAGGAAAGCAAAATTAGGGTTTGATTATGGTTCCGAGATGAGATCGAGGGTGAGGCGATTGTCGTCTGGCTTCCATGATTTGCTCTCAATGTACATGTGCCGGACACAACTTTTGTAAAAGTTTATAAACTTTTTTGGGCTTGTTTGTTTTGAGGGGGAAGGAGGAAAAATAGGCGGAGATAAAAAAATTTTTAAATTAAATTTAAAAAAATTAGAGAAATAAGATTAAAAATTTTTAATTAATTTTCTTTATTCTTTTATATTATATATTCTCTTTATTAAAATTTTATTACCCTACTTTTTCAATCTTTTAAAATTCAACTTATAAAAATTTTTCCTCCTCCCTTTCCCCTCCAGATCCCTCACAACAAACATACCCTTTAGAAAAAATTTTGCCAAAATTCAGTTAAAATATTAAAATCTAAATTTAGGTTTATATTTTTAACAAATCTTTAATAAGGTCTCTTGATTTAATTAAAGATTTCTGAATGTTGTTAAGAGACTATCATACCCCTTTAATTAAGATTATGACTAAGCATCCACCTCATATCCAAAATCAGTCTTATATGCTTACATGTATAACTCATTGAGTCGCAGATCCTAAAATGACAAACAGATTCAGCTATTCAAATGAATTATTCAAATAACCATTTATATAGATGTTCTATATGCAGAGGCCAATCAGTAGAGTCTATAAACACACAGAAGCTGTTGAATTCTAAGTATCTAACGCAATTTTCAAATAGCGGGCGCAAAGAATATACAGAGATCTAGGTGTTCTGCGCAAGCTATGAAAGGAACAACGGAACATGGAAGTTTTGTTTGCCAGAAAGGAACATGGAAATTACATATTTCGATTTTTTTTTTGGACTAAAATTACATATTTCGATATGATTAATCATAATTTGTTAGATTTTTCGCAAGAAGACACTTGGACTTAATTACCATAATGATGGACTTTCGCAGTCCAAAGACTTTAAATTCCTTCAAATCTAATCTATTTGACAAACAAACTAGACATTATTACAGTATGCGTCATTTCAATTAGAGAGTGGGTCGTTTTAATAATATTCAGAAATTATTAACTAAGTCAATAATCCTGATTAAAGGTTTGTTCAGAGTGCATATTTAAATTTAGATTTCGTTATTTTAACTAGATTTAAATGAGATCTCCCAACTCTCTTTTTACTTAACCGAGGAGTAAAGGCGTTTCTAATTCATTCTTAAATTCTTAGATATATATGAGCAGTTGTCAGAGAACAGGAGAGACGTCTCTCCCCTATTAAATAGCTACCACCTTGTGGAATTAAGCATACAATTTTTTTTTTTTCTGTAAAAAAGCAAAGCATACGAGGCAAATAATTAATGTATTTTATGTTTAATTTAATGGCTAGCGTGATGATCTATTTTTTTACATTATAAAATATATGTCGTTGTTGTGAGTATTTTTACATGCAACGTAAAATTAATAACTATGTACGAGAATAAAAAGTTTACACCTGATGTTTCCCAAACTATTCTTAAGTTGAGTCATTCGTTGATATACTGACGATTGAATAATGGAACTGGGCAATCCCCAACAAATGCAGGTGAAAGCCAAACACTTAGAATAAAAACGATTTTTAGACGATCGGGTGGATTTTAGGTTTGATGGAAAATGCCGAAAAATTATAAAAAAAACTATGAAGAATAAATTAAAAATTGGCCCTCCCAAAAATTTCAATATATTCTCATGCCACCTGTAGCCTCACTATGTTACTTCATTAAAATTTCATATATTGTATTCAAAATTAGACTTATTAAAGATTTGTTTGTTTTTTAATGTATTATTATACGTGCATGCATGTAATTAGTTTTATTAAAAAAAGTTGTATTTAGTTTACACATCATCGATTCAAACGCTGGTCTAACTAGTTGATTCGTGAAAATCAAGATTTGCCGGTCTTTCTAACTTGACATACCATCCAACTTGTTAAATATTAGATGGTTCATATGAGCCTCTCCGAGTAAATTTGAAGTAATACGAAATGACAATGGATGTAGGTTAGTTTTTTCTATGGATGGATGTGGGTTCTTGCAGAGCTTTTGTCAAAAAGCTCCACAAATGTTTATTATGGGACCTTTAAGTTCATTAGGAGTCACTTAGAGGTTCATATTGCAATGTTGCATGTATTTGTCTATGTGTTTTCCTTTATCTTCTGATTGTCATGTGTTTATTACTCCCTCCGGTCCTAATTATAAGAGAAAGTTGATTTTTTTGGAGAAATTAAGGAAACCAATTAAATTATTTTAGAGTATTTCTATTTTTATTTTTTTTTCTTCAAACTATTTAATTTGACTAATAAACTAATAAATAATCTAAAAATACTAAAAATATAAACAATCTAAAGTAATTTAATTGGCTTCCTTAATTTCTCCAAAAAATTCAACTCTGTCTTATAATTAGGACCGGAGGGAGTACTAACTTAAGTCCTAAATATAAGACAAGGTTGATTTTTTTTTTTAGAAGGATTAATGAAGCTAATAAGTTACTTAATCATATTATATGTTATGTATTCTTAGATTATATATTAATTTATTAGTTAAACTAATTAGTTTGAAAATAAAAATAAAAAATAAAAATACTCTAAAATAATTTAATTAGCTTCCCTAATTTCTCAAAAAAAGTCAACTTTATCTTATAATTGGAATCGATGAGAATAATAATTTGCTTTGGCTCATACATTTACTGCTGGGTGGCTTACTCACATCTCCCCTCATTCATGGTGATCTGTGAATTTTCTTATCACAGCGGCATGGTTCGAATTCTAGAGCTATGCTTGTTTTAAATTGCTTAAGATGCTCAAGTGCTCTTCACCTTCCATATCACATCCGTGCATGACTAAATTTTGTGCGTTTGGCCTTCATGCTTCTTGATTTTTGTCTTTTTCGTGTAGCTGTTAAATGATGGGCTTTCTATTTTCCTTTGCCTTCGGCTTGTTATTTGTGTACGTTCTTGAGCTTCACAACTAGTTATCCCATTATATTAGCTGTTGAAATCATTTTTGATATACCGTTTGAATGACTTGTGAGTGAGTGTTTGGGTAAATCCTAAACTGTGATTTTAAAAGTTTTTTTCCGTAAATCGAGATAAAATTTTTCTCACATTCTTATCTCATAAATCGTAAAAATTATTTTCCAAAAATTAATCCAAACATACACTTAAAACATGCAAGAAAGCAGGGGAAGATAAATGTGGATATACAAATGAGTTGTTGGCCGGTAATGTTTACAGGGCAAAACAAAAGATGCGAGGATGAGAGCAGGATGAGAGCTAAATGGCTAGACAAGCAAGTTTGGGCCAAAAAAAAAGAAAAAGAACAATGCTAAATACCCTACAGATGGTAGGCTTCATGATGTTCAGTTAGAGCAAAGAGTTGAACCATCCACATGTACACGACACATTTGGGAGAAGCCACGTGCCCCTATGAAGCGGCACTGGTAGATATATCTCCTCCTGTGACTTGCAATCACAAAATGATCGCAGTCCTTGCCACCCTGCGCCTTCACCTGGGCTGCACTATTTGGTTCCACCGTACCGTTGTTATCTTGTTCTGCCTCCAACGGTTTCACCTCCAAAAAAGCCCAGCCTCAGTTATCACACGCATGCATTTATTATAATACCACAATGATGTTAATCCAACTTTCCCTCTGCGCCCGGCCTTTCATTCAAGTGGATTATATTGCATGACAGAACAAGCAACGGCTTGAGCCCAATGCCTGAGCTTCGTCTTTACTTGCTCGGGGTCCTCGCCTGCACCCAATTAAACCACACAAGCATCCATACATCAGTGGCCCAGGAAATAATGAATAACGAAGCGCCTTCAGTTCCATACCTGGGCTGCAAATCCTCCACGAGTCAGAGTCGCTCTTTGTGCTCCCAAAGGAAGAAGAACGATCGCCGAGGCTTCTAGGGGTGGAGGAGCAGGAGCCGGGGCTGGAAAGTTGTCGATTAACGGCGAAATAAAGGTCAAGAGCCGGCAAGGTGTGGGTCAGTGACTGACCCTCTTCCTCGGTGAATCCAAACCCCAGCTCTATGCTGCCCCTGAGCTCGCTAAAATCCTCGTCCGTCAGATCGTGACGACGAAGGCCATTCCTGCTGCTGCGCTCTTGCTCCAGAATCTGGCGCCGCCTCTTTTCCCACGCCATGTTCCGGCGCCTATCGCACATGGACAGCTGCTTGGAGAGTCGCCTGCCCTTGTGCCAGGGCGGCGCCTCCAGCGACATATGGCGGAACTCATCCCCGGAGTCTTGCACAGCAGAAGTAGAGGACGAGTGGCGCAAATGGCATGGAGCTTCTTCGGCCATTGGAGGCGGCCGGCGGAATCAAGGAAGAAGGAATGTGAATGAAAGTGGCAGTGTTGGCGGAGGCAGCAACAAGAGCCGCCTCGCCGAGGGATTAGTGTAGAAGGAGGAGTGATATCTCTGAACAAGAAACAAATGGAGGTGGGGGAGGTCAAGATTTAAAGGTGGCGAGGTTATTTACTCTCCTATATTGCTGCTGCTTCCTATTCCACCATCCATTCCTAACAGCACCTTCTTTATTTTTAGGACAAAATATGTGTAATGTTTATTATTATTGCCTTAATTATCATTTGCCGGTGAGCGCCATTCCCCTAATTTAGTGCTGCCTCTATTTAACCTTTCGCACTCCATACTTGCACCTGTGCTGGAGCATCCACTGTTTAATTTGCATTAATTACTCAAACTTTCTTGCACATTCCACAATATAATATATTTTTATTCAAAAATATTAATTTTTTACCTGTCTCCTATTTACTATTCAACTTTCTCTCTAATTAATTTAACTTCTCGAGCCGTGGCCCCTATCATTGAAGATAATTTTAAAATTTTATTTCAAAAAATAACTAATTTTAAGTAACTTTCTTAACTTACCTAAAGTATAGTTCGGTATGTGTGTGGCGGCTGCCTGAGCAACTTTTTCGTAACAAGTTTTTTGGACAAATTACGTAACAAGTTTTGAATGAATCCCCACACCTCTTCTGGTCGAAATTAGTCAACAGTTGATACATTTCCTACTCTGTCGGGGAAATTATTAAATTATGATGTTACCTAATACTTTCCACATAATTAATCATCCATTAATATTGCAGTTTGTGAATACTTCACTCACACTTTAATTTCCTTTATATTTATAAGGCCTTTTCTCCTTGCTTCCACCTTCCACATCAAAATTAAACTACTGTTTTTGAATGAAGCCATTCTCACTCCGGCAATACCAGGCCCCTTTTTTAGACCTTGTATAGTTGTATGTACAAGGGAAAAGTTTCGCTTTTCCCCCCTCTTTTCCTTTCCATTATAGTATTAACCAAAGACGAACCCTAGTTAGTAGATGCGAATATCATCTTGACGGTATGTTAGAAGCGATGTTATATATAAAAGAATAAAAAATTTATCAATCAAACTGCTTGTAAATATCTCTTGTTCGCGCGGGAGTAATTAAGCTTGTTTTTTTTTTTTTTTGCCAAGGAGTAATTAAGCTTGTTATTCGCATATAACAAGTAATAGTAACAAATAATTTCATATAACTCGTGCTTGTGTTTGATTAAAATAAAAATTTGGTCAGACCGTCAGAGGGATGATCCTCCACTCTTCCGAAGGCGAGAATACAGTGGCATAATATCATGCACGTAATTAATAACAAAATTGTAGGGAATCACTGAATGAATGCTAAATTTGGTGCAATTATTATGGATTCGTTCAATTGCGGCGACTGGGGCTCGTCAACATCGGTTCCCAACTACCGCTCATTCTCAGACAATAAAAGCCAAACGAGGATCCAAATTTAGGATTTGAGATCAAAGCAAGCAGCAAAGAAAAAGGAGATTCCTCGTCCTCATAACAAACAGAAGAAAAAAATGCAGCGCTATGTTTCCTAACCTGGTTTGGTCCCTCCAATCCAGGTAGGTCATTAGATGGTTTCAAACCACTCCAACCACAAACAAGGCCGTTTTCTGGCTTTCTTGGCGTACGGGAAAAATCTCTCCTCCCTCCCTTTTTTCCCTGTACGCCTCCCAACATCTCTCGAATCATCATGACCCACAACATACGTCTCCATGTCTTGCTCTCTGTCCTCTGTCTCTCCCCTGTCTTCAATGCCCTTCTGGCAAGAAGCCAAAACCCGTCGTCGTTGCTGATGCTGGGATGTGGCCTGGCAGACGGCGGAGGCAAAGACTCAGACGGAAGGCAATGGAACCCCGATAACAAGTACCTATCGGGAGGCGATTCCAACACGTTCAGAGCCTCCTACCAAGATCCTTCTCTTTCGTCCGAGGTTCCATACATGACAGCTCGTGTTTTCACGTCCGAGGCCACCTACAAATTTCCCATCAGTCCCGATAAACGTTATTGGCTGCGGCTTCATTTTTACCCCTCCGTCTATTCAAATTTCGATCCTGCCAATTCATATTTCTCGGTCACAGCAAATGGGCTCACCCTCTTGAGCAATTTCAGCGCCTCTATTACTTGCCAAGCCCTCTCCCAGGCTTACATCGACAGAGAATATTCCCTCTCCCCTCTCTCCTCAGATTCTCTCACCCTCACCTTCAAGCCTTCCCACGAGTACAACGGCTCTTTCGCTTTTGTGAATGGCATCCAACTTATGGAAATGCCAAACTTGTTCGATTCTTCGGCCACGCTGGTTGGATTCAACCAACTCATGGACGCCACAAGCCTGCATTCGCAAACAATGTTCAGACTCAATGTTGGAGGACAATACATATCGCCAACCCAAGACTCTAATCTCAGCAGAACGTGGTACGACGACACGCCGTATCTTTACGGCGCATCCACGGGTGTGACTACCGAAGCAAACAAGACCGTCCAAATCAACTATCAAAGCATGCCCCAATACATTGCTCCTCCTACTGTCTACTCCACGTCGAGATCCATGGGAAGCGACAAGGATGTGACATTGGGGTATAACCTCACGTGGATTTTCCAAGTGGATCCCAATTCCATGTATCTCACAAGGTTACACTTTTGTGATTACACGTTTGACAAAAGCAACGAAATGGCCTTTAACATATACTTGAACAATCAAACGGCGCAGTCAGGGGCGGATGTGATTGGATGGACGAATGGGAGAGGCGTGCCCACTTACAAGGACTACGTAGTATATGCTCAGGATGGGCCCGGAGCCGACCAACTCTGGCTTGCTTTCCACCCTGCAACTGAGACGAAGCCTGAATACTATGATGCAATTCTGAACGGGATTGAGATATTCAAGCTCAACGATACAACGTTGGCGGGACCCAATCCTCAGCCTTCGGACATGCTAATGAAGGCAGAGGAGGAGCAGCAAAAATCTTTCCAAAAAAAGGATCAACAGAGTACTCGTCCAGCTATAATTGGAGGGGCTGCAGGAGGGGCTGCTTTACTAGCTGCACTGTGCATTGCAGTGTACCAGAGGCAAAGGAGAGTCCCAGGATCAGAGCCACACACTTCAAGCTGGCTTCCACTCTATGGGAATACCCAAAGTTCCGGTAAATCCACGTCTTCTGGGAGGAGCGCCGGTGGTGTTACCTTGTCTGCCACGGCACAAGGTCTTTGCAGGTACTTCTCTTTGCCGGAGATAAAGCACGCGACCAAGAACTTCGATGAGTCCAATGTTATTGGGGTTGGAGGATTCGGTAAGGTGTATAAAGGTGTGATTGATAATGGGCTTAAAGTGGCTATCAAGAGGTCCAATCCTCAATCGGAACAAGGTGTCAATGAATTCCAGACTGAGATTGAGATGCTGTCCAAGCTCAGGCACAAGCATTTGGTCTCGTTGATTGGGTTTTGTGAGGAAGACGATGAAATGTGTCTGGTTTATGACTACATGGCTCGTGGCACTTTAAGGGAACATATTTACAAGGGAAACAAGTCTGTGAACGCCCTGTCATGGAAGCAAAGGCTGGAGATTTGCATTGGAGCTGCCAGAGGACTTCACTACCTTCACACTGGAGCTAGGTACACAATTATTCATAGGGATGTGAAAACAACTAACATTCTTCTAGATGAAAACTGGGTAGCCAAGGTTTCAGACTTCGGCCTCTCCAAAACTGGTCCCAACATGAATAACGGCCACGTTAGCACAGTGGTCAAGGGCAGCTTTGGATACTTGGATCCTGAATATTTCAGGAGACAACAACTGACCGAGAAATCTGATGTGTACTCGTTTGGTGTTGTCCTGTTTGAGGTACTCTGTGCGAGGCCTGCTCTGAATCCTAGCCTCTCCAAGGAACAGGTGAGTCTGGCGGATTGGGCTCTAATCAACAAAAGAAGAGGAACCCTAGAGGACATAATAGACCTGAATCTCAAAGGAAAGATCCGTCCAGAAAGCTTAAGAAAATTTGCAGATACTGCTGAAAAGTGCTTGTCAGATCATGGAGTGAATCGTCCCACAATGAATGATCTGCTGTGGAATCTTGAACTTGCCCTGCAGCTGCAGGAAAATCCTGATGGATCAATTAAGTCGTCTTCTTCGCCCATGGATGATGCTGAGTTCGAAGAGATTAGCTTGAAGGGCAACGATGTAGCAACACATTATAAGAATCTAAGCCTTGGGGGTGAGCAGGAGACGGGTGATAATTCTAATGCCATCTTCTCCCAAATGGTCAGTCCCAAGGGACGATGAAGGCAATGGCATTGTTGATATAATCTCCGTGTTGTATGAAATATAGCTTCATGGTTTAAGATTCCATGCAAATACAGCTCAGAAAATATATACAGCTTTGATTGTTTCTGTATTTTCATAATTTCTTTGGCCTACTCGTGTTCTTTTCCCTGTTCAACAGCCTATAACGTCTGTAGCAAGTTATCTGCATAGGGGGTCAGCAAAATGAGGTTCATTTTCAGATTTTCTCGTTATTTATCCATGACTTTATATGTATCCATATTCCTAAATAGAAAGGTTTGCGATTCTTTGTCTGTCCACCAAACAGTGGTGTCTGTAAATAGATTTAATTTAATTACCTTAGACAATAGCGAACTTCAGTTTCTACTCTCTAATTAATTTTTGAATAGAATGGAAATAATTTTCTCAATACTTTTCACCGTAACTTTCTTACTACACAATTTTTACCATCTATTCGATTCACTGTCTATTTACTATGATTACTTGAGTGCTCTTACAAACAATATGATAATGATTGCCAGTAATGGTAATCTTTTACATTGAATTCAATTGATAATTACATAAATAAAAGGGATTGTGTATGAAAAAGGATAAGAAGTTCCCATTGAGAAAACCTGTTGCTTAGCTATATTCATAATTAAATATGGATAATTTTGTCAGTTATTTAGCTCAGTTCGTTAATAATTGTCACTTGTTTTTTTTTTATTTTTATTTGCATCACTTGTTTTCTTTTATTTGAAACAAAATAAAATGAAAAGAAAAAACCTAAGATTCCCCCCAATTGCGGTCAAAGATTATTGAAGCGCCATTTCGCGCATGGAATAATCCCTGTATGTGTTGTTTGATCCACAAACCCCTCGCCTTCATCCGATAACCTACAATTTCATACTAATTACAGACGCGTTTTTTTTTTTATTTTGATACTACTATTAGAATATTGTATTTGTGTTTGGCATATCCCAGGTTCACTCATTGCCATTGCCAAAAAAAACAATAAATCATACAACTCTGAAACAAGCCGGCCGGGAGAAAAAAAAAATCCATCACATGGTAACAAACCGATCCAGCTCCTTTTTAGAGATGTTCAAGTTTCTGGCATGGAGAAAAACACAGCGTAGACTAGTTCTTGCACTCAGACAACATCATAGCATCCGGAATAATCTCATACTACGTACTCTTTACTTACCAAATGCCGGGCCAGTATTCGGAATATCACAGGCAGTGCATATTAGATCATAACTCTATCTTTACATATAACAAGATGTGTCCCAATATAACTTACAAAACATATACAATTCAACACAATCCACTTAATAAGTCAGTACGGATGAAATGAAAATGAAGGCTATTTTCGTCTCGACGGGAGGTCAGCTAATACGTGAACGATCATTCGTCAGTGGACTGATATGTCTGCATTTGTTTGCTGGGTGATCTTAGGAGGTGCTGATTTTGCTTCCTTGCCCACTTTTGGCTTTTCGCAACTGCCATTGCTCTTGCGTCCAAGAACATGCTCCTTAGTTCTTGGAGTGACAGGGCTGTTGGATGCCTCTTTCCGACTACCAAGGCTGTGACGTTGTTGCCGGGAACAAACTTCCGAGGATGAGCTGATAGCATCACCAGAGCTCTTTCTCCTTGTTAATTTTGGGGACTTGGGCCGAGTTAGTGGCACCTGCCATAAAAACAGAGTACAACATTAGTGAACTCAAGAATTAACAGCACCATTGATTTGCATACTGTAATGTAATGTATCACCTAAGCCTCTCCAGGCTATTATTATTACATCCTACTCGGGAAGGACGTGAGGAAAATAGGAAAGAGTACCTTCTTAAGTTCAGCCTTGGGAGGAGGTCCTTCATAGTAGAAACTTGGTACTGGATTTGCTCTGATTACCAAATTCTTCCTCAATTGCTTGATAGCTGCTTCTTCCTCTTCCTAAAAACAGTGGTCTGATCAATGTAATGTGTAAAAACTAAAAAGCAATATGGGTGGAGAAACAGAAAACAATACACCATTATCAATAGGCTTCGGCTGAGGAAATTTAAAGGAAACGGAAGGGGCCAAACACTGTACCTTCTGCCTTGCGTTGTATTGGTTTCTTTCTTCTTCAAGAGCTCGATGCTTCTCCTCTAGCTTCAGATAAAACTGGATGGAAAAACCAACGTGAAGATAATAACATCAGCTCAAAAGCAGTCTGCCGCACAGAAATATATCAAATTTACTTCTGGGAATGAATACCTCCTTCCGTTTCTCTGCACGGCTCGAGCTTCTAAATGTAGGGGCTGAACCTACAGTCACCCTAGATCTAGCTGTGCGGGCAGATGCAGCACTACTGTGTGGTTAAAGTAACAAATAGCAAAGCAATTGTCGTGTTATTTAGATGTGAATCTAGCCAATTGCAACAACATCTAGAGTTATACAACAGTTAAAATTAAAACCCATATGAGATATCAGATAATTGTACGGCAGCAGCTTAGGTTCTTCCAGCATATCTAGAGCTCGCTGTTCAAATAACTACATCAGAATATTATAAAGTTTGAAGGATACGAGGAAGCAAGAGACCAATTATCATCATCATCATGGAGCAAGGATTTCCTTGATGAAAAAGGCAAGTTTGTCTGAAAATAAAGAAAAAGATGTTGCACATCACCAATCTCGTTAAAACAACAACACTGAACAATATATACAAAATACCAATTTTAACCGAAAGAGCAGGTAGATTCAATATTCTGAACAGTTCTTTCAATGGATGGTTGCTTTTCATAAGTGAGTGATTATTTCAAGAATTCCTTTGAAAAAAAATTCAATGTGTATTCGTTGCTACATAAACGAAGTCTTATCAATTATCTCTACTTGCATTTTGACATGTTTCTTGCATTAGAATTACTAGTTGCAGTAGGGAAAATAAATCCTTAGTTATAGTTACTCATGTGATGTCAACAAAAATACGTAAAAAAAGAATATAGTAATATCTTAGCCCCACAACTCCACCTTCTAAATTTCTCAAGCACAATCACGAACAACCTTATATAGAAATGCAACTCCATTGTTTCACTAAAGTAGAAAAGCAGTTCTTAATAAAATTCTTTCAAGTTAAAAAAAACGATGGCATAACATCAACTAAGCCGTTGAAACTTCCAATTACCTGCAAATGCTTTGTTGAATTTGGTGAATGTGTGTTGTTAGCATTCGAGGACATGTTCAAACCAGTCATAACACCTTCAGTACCAACACTGAGCGCGTCAGAGCCATTCTTTTCAGCAGCCATATCAGATGAGAGTGGAACAGAGTGGCTTGTAGGTTCCAATTCCACAGCCGTAGATCTTGCAGCAGGTGAGCTTAGCTTTTTACTGTCACCCTCCGTCTGTTCTTCTGATTTCTCATTTTTCTCATGACATTTCTCAATAAATGAATTAACTTCAGCACATTCCATTACCTCATGATCCTTTGTTTCGAGCTTAACTCCAGCAATTCTGGGAGAAACATGTACTTGATCACTGGAACTTCCATTTGAAGTCGCTATGATACGATTTGGCCTCTTGTCCACAACATGTATGCCAGTAACTTCCCTCCCCATGACACTGCATGATTCAGGTTACAGGGTAAGCGGCATAATAGTTTGAAGATGTTGCTATTGATTGAAAAAAAAAAAAAAAAAAAAAATCCATCACTTTGACCTAAGAATAAAATTTCTACATATGCATTCATTCTCGAAGAATAATAGAGCATTATTCCACTTCGGCTCAAAATTCACGATAGATAAAACTACAAGTCCGGAGTGCCAAAACTCCAACTCCAACCCAAGAGATAGAAAGAAAAAGAGATAGAGAGAGAGATGGCAAGGAGAACAGACTCAAAACATAAAAGTTAAAGGACGGAAGTATGGCATGACATGGATTCCCCTGCACATAAAATTTAACAGAAAAGATGACAACTGCTCAATTCAAAAGGAAAATGTTCTTCTAGCAGAACCTATGTTCATCAGAAAAGATATTTTGATAGCATTGTGAAACTTCATAGCATCATAAAACAAGCATTTCACGATCCTTAGGCTGAGTTTTAAAATGAAAGGCTCTTTTTTGGTAGCCAAATTATTCAAAAAGCAAAAAAAAAAAAAAAAAAAAAAAAAAAAAAAAAAAAAAGTCGCCGAGAAAACAACAAAAAGAACGAATACATGGACATCTGGAACGCATTAAAGATTAAATATCAAGAGTCTGTAGACGCCCTGCAGAATAAAACCCCGGGTTTGGGCTCAATACGAGGTTCCAAAAGGAAACAGGTAATATTTGGCGTTTCCATCCATGAATTAGGCACCCATTAAAGAAGATGAGGTACAGATAATCTTGAAATCCTTTCACCCAAAACCAGGAGCTAGCACTGGAATGGGGGATAACGAGATGAAAGGTGAAAAGAAAACATTTAGTCTTCTGCTTCGCAGAAGCGTTGTGAAAGACACCCACACCCACAGACGGAAACAGGGGTGAGAGAGAAAGATCCCCAAGGCAGCATAGGGGGGAGCCCAAATCTCATGGTAGCAACACCAGAGATCGACACCCACATTGCAGAGATTGAAAAAATTAGAGACTTGAAGAGGGAGAAACGCACCACAGTGAGCTGAGAATGTGAAGATTTCGGTCACGATCTGGCAAGATCTCTCCGGAGGCCTTCCTCCTCCTCCTGCTCCTCGCCGCTCTTCCTCTCTCTCTTCTCCCTGTACGTGCAAAATAGAACAAATAAATTTGTAAACGATATTCCTTTTCTAACTTTTTTTGTAGGGGCTAATTATAAAATACATATTTTTTTTTCTCTCTCCAGGGAGTGGTATTCCTGGGGAGGGTAAATAATGGATATATAAAGAGCGGGGTTTTCACTTGGATGTTGGGGAACGGGGGTTGGGAAACATTGGTACTTTCGTTGTCAAAGCCGAAGAATTGACGGTGATAACGGACAGTGAAATTTGAACAGACTTGACGTTGAATCCCCCCGCGTCATTTGTGTGACCCACTTCCCTCCAAAAACGGACCAATGGATTGATATCGCCTCCGCTGCTGATCTGGACGCCACCACCCTCCCTCACTGTAATTAACAGGATATCATTATTTCATAATTATTATTATACTTTTTATTTGTCCATTAATCTATCGATTTTTAAATACTTGTAAACTGAAATATTCTACAGAACCAGATTTGTCATTAACCTCTTTGGATCACGAAATGAATATTTTTAATGGATGTGGATGGAAGCAGGAGATATGAAGGTTATGATTTACACAACGAGGAGAGCTCGAGAGCTGGGTGGCTAGTTACTTGAATGTATGTATGTATAATTCAGAGCAATAAGAAGGGAACAAAAAGAGAATGAATGATCCGTTTGGGCGTGTGAGTGGGAGTTGAGGCGGACATTGTTGGTGGGGGAAACATAAGTTGTTGTAGCACGGTGATGCTATGGGGACACGCGTTGGTGTTGGTCATTAGTGTGAGACGGGAGCTTGTGAAAGAAGCTGAGGATTTCTGCTGAGCACTTTTTTTACTCTTTTACTAATTGGTACAAGTGGGGGAAGTAAACAGAGGGTGCATGTGGGGACAAAAGAAGAGCGTTGTTTGGAGATGTATCACGTGACGTGTGGTGCAGTGACAGGGAGCAATGAATATTTGGGAAGAGGAAGGTGATCAGTATGGTGGGTGCTGTATTTATAGAGAGCATATCAAATCCTGACATCTTCCTCCTCTCTCATAAATTAAACCCTTTCACCCTCTAATTATACCCCCCAACAAATAGCATCATTATAATTACAAGTATAACAATACTTTCTCACATCTACAGGCTTCAACTGATCAACTCAATTCTTGGCAATCTCATAATCAAGCCTCCCAATGCCCCCAATTCATGCCGTCAACTCGTTACAGTTCAAACATCACCCATCCTTCACTACTGATATAAGATTTTACTATGCATATATATCATCCTTTTCTTTTCTTTTTTTAACCAAAAACAGTAATCCAAATGTGCCTTTGGTTTTAATTCAAATAAAATCCCATGCAAGATTTTTTTCTATTTTGAAACCAATTTTTTAAGTTTTCATCGTTTACGGAAATATTCTCCTTAAATAAAGGGTGTTAGACACTATTGCAAGGAAAAGGAATATAATGTCCCCATTGATTTCTTTCTGCTTTCTCTTCATTCAATGTCTTCACTATTAGATCAAATTTCAATTGTTAAGATTTAATATTATTTAATGTTATATTTCATATTATAATGAAATTTTTATGTAACATTAAATCTCAAAAATTGAAACCTCATCTAATGTGGAGACATTCACGAGAGAGGGAATTGAGATATACATTCCTCTCGCTGTTGTAAACTTGAAATATGCAGAGTCAATTGAAAAAGAAATGAAAATTAATAGAAATCTATACACTGTGATTTATTTTTTATTTTTTGAAAAAGGGAAATAGTGAGGTTTAACTTATGATGGATGAATAAATTGATTGGAAATTGTTGGAGCAAACATGTGCAACACTTATCTTGATTATGAGCTTGATTGGATCGGCTGTGGAAAAGCCTATTTACATAAGTCAAGTCAAAACTTTTCTCACATACCTATCTTATATATAATAAATAATGTTGAAAAAGCAGTTCATACCGTTAATCCAAATAGATACTATATCTAGATCATGGACAGCAACAACTTAATTACTTGCATATATATATATAGAGAGAGAGAGAGGACACAATAACATAGTAGAGTGATAAATTGTTGTTGCTGTGTGAAAATTAAAATGATGGAATGAGGAGTTAATAAGGAGGATTGTGGAAAATGGATAGTTGAGCTGTGGAGGACCTTGCATTATCACACGAATGAAACATGGGGGACAGATTAGAGTAGCGATGGAGTTGATGAGTACGGGGCATACACCATTTTAGTCTTATTTATAAGTTATTTTTTATCAAAAACTTTGGTCATATTTATAAGTTCATTTTCAGGATAGTAAATTCATTTTTATATCTTTTTACCCCTATTAATTACAACAAACAAAAGGAATTTATTCATGTTGATTTTTAAAACCAATCACAGATAAATTTAGTCTATAATTAATGAATTAACTAACTATCCTTAATATATAAAAATTAATTTACTTATAAATAGGATCAGAGTGATATATTAATAAGCGTAGGTGTATTATTTTAGCTGGAAGTTTGTGAGGGAATAAAAGCCGACATATATTAAAAAAAGAAAAAGAATGGAAGAGGAGGAAAAAGCAGAGTCAAATATTGGGAGGCAAAAGGGGTGGTCACTTTGTAGCTTTTGTGCATATGCTTTTGAATTCGAAGGTCCCTTGGAGGGAACTTTTCATTCATTTGCCCAATTCCCGGCAGTGTGTTCAAATCTTCAACGATTTAAATCGGCTTCTCTCCGTCTCATCACCACTCCTTCATTATCCGCCCCTCTCATTTCCCAACTTTCACTCCATTACTGACCCTTACCTACCCAATACATTACTTGCGCCCACTCCACCCCAAACACACCATTTCTTGCCTTCCACATAAATCACACTTTATTTATCTGTTAATAACTTCATCGTGGTGTATTCTGATTAACAAGTTTCTTTATTGAAACAAGATTCGTATGTGTGAATCGCTATATATGGGCCCCACAACAAGGAGGGTATACATGTATATATATATTAAAAAAAAAAAAAAAAAAGGGACGCGAGGTTGGTTGGTTTGAAAGCATTAACGGTAGCATCTAGGGGTTGAAACTTCCAGATCTAATAACGCTATCCACATTCCAGTGCCAGCCACCCAATTCACGGACTTGCCATATATTTAATTATTTTGATGTTTTACTGTACGAGTAACTTTTAATTGAGTACCTAACACCCTCGTCAGCCAGTACAATAGGAACCTACCGCAATCAGTGGAATAATTCCACCGCCCGTTACGTTTGAGTTCCTTGTTCTTTACTACACTCACCCCAGATCATTCCCACTAACCTTGCTCTTCCTCACACTTCACTCTCTCTGTCACTGCTATTAATTGATTAATTAATAATTAATTAAACCCCGCCTTCAGCATTCAACTGAACTATCCAATTGACCACCCACTCTTCATTCTTTATTTATATATTTACACAGACACACATCATCAGTGCGTAGCAAGGTGCCTGAATCACATCGTTCCCTGCATGTATATAAATGAACCCACACACGACATATATTCTATCCAAACATCGGACATGCCAATAACCTTTCCCTCCAATCAGAACGACTTGCCCATCTCAACCCACACTCTGTTGATTACTCACCACACCTACAACCTACGTACATTCATACAGCTGACATCCACATGTCACCCAACGTAAGCCCTTCGCCCTTTCCGTTCCTTAACTGCTGCCGTTCCCAAAAAAAAAAAACAATAATAACTACCCATGCACTTTTGGAGTAACCAACAAAACAAACGTTTATATTTAATTTGGGATGTGCTCAACATCCCCGGCCATACCACTTTATTAATCGGCTCCGCCATCTATCCTAATACGTGGACCCCGGCGCTTCCCCTTCACATCCCTAACTATCTTTTGTTTTTTGCTTCTGCCCTGAACCTTCAATTCGGTGGTGGGATCATCATAATCCATGATACCAATTTGACAGCGCTTAACTGAACCACTCATATGCATATCGCCATCACCATTTTCTAATGAGACAGACTTAAATGTTTATGTGAGCCCACACATTTCTTCACTTTCTCCCCTAAACCATACAAAAATAAAAGGAACAGACATAATTATTAATGCACCTGTAACAATCTTTGCAAGCAAACCATACCAAACCAATATCATAGTACCGCCAAATAATAATATTAAAGATAACCACATTATTGTTACGTGACACATTTATGCAATATCAACTTAGTTGTATCATTTCTATATCTAGTTGTCACAGATTCTCTAATATTTTGCAATCTTCTTATTTTTTTCCATACATACAAGGAATCAACCAGCTCGGTATTTGGTCCAAAAAAAAAACAGCTCTGTAAACTCCAATTGAAAGGAATAATATTTTGCATTAACAGAAGCTTAGTTAACAAGGTAAGAGCAGCGATGCTTTTCTTTTGGCGCGGGACTAAATGCTCACAAAGCAGCAGGCGTCATTGAACGGACCCCCTGTGGTCGCCTTTACGATTCGATTTTGTCGGGTGTTTTTAGCCATAAATAATTTGAGTTTTGCTACCCATGCATGAGTCCGAAGCAGAGCGCATTGATATGTTCGAATTTATGGGCCATCAAGCGAGGTATATGGGGGCGGGCGGGCCAGAGTAATTAGCAAAAAGAAAACGAAGAGGAGGCACATAAAGCCCAATAAAGGAGGCCCATGTGCTGAACAAAAAAAAAATCCGTCATCAACAGAACAATGCATGTGCTATTTCAGGGGGAAGAAGTTAGCTTGCAAGTTGCAACGACCCCGTCCACATGCCTTTCCACAGGCGCCACGTGTGATGCTATAGTTGCTCAAAACCAATATATAAACCTTCCTCTAACGAATGCCCCTACTTTCCCGATCCAGCTCATGCTTCTCACCATGGCGTCTCCCACTCCCACCACCACCGATCCCCAGAAGAAGAACAGAATCCAAGTTTCCAACACTAAGAAGCATCTTTTCTTTTACGTTAATCTCGCCAAGGTGCATATATATATTCAATGTACACGTCACACCCGTTTGGTGTTTGATTGCATTGAATGAAAATACATCATGTTTAAAAGATGTGATGTGTGGTTTCTTTGGTGCAGAGGTACATGCAGCAACATAATGAGGTTGAGCTTTCTGCTCTGGGAATGGGTACTTGTTTCTCTTAAACCTGCCTGGTCATTTATTTTTTCTTTTAATTCTTTACATGCATTTAACAGATTTATGTTATGGTCCATATCTTTTAGACCCGGCGAAGAGACCAAATTTATGTTCACCTGCATGTACAAATTATTATCCATTTCCTTTCTGATTAGTTTTGGTTTTTTTACCCTTCATGGAAATTGAAATGTCTCTGCTCGTACATATACTTAACATGTACGTAAGTTAAGTCCAAAAAGGCGGGCTATTAAAGACTGAGATGCTGGATTTGTTTGTACATCAGAGTCATGTTATAATATGCTTAATCGATCAAGGAGGGTAAGCAGGCATAATGTTTCTGCTGTGTGCAGCTATTGGTACCGTTGTGACGGTTGCTGAGATCTTGAAGAACAATGGACTGGCCACTGAGAAGAGTATGTGTGATTTCTTTCTTGTACGTGTGTTAGCGAAACGGGGATTGTAACTGATATAATCATCAATTATATATATATATATATGGCGTAGAACAGAAGTGTTGACGTCTACAGTAGGAATGAAGGATGAGAATCGAGGGCGGCTGGTGCAGAAGGCCAAGGTGGGTTCCAAATGAATGGAATATGTAGTTTTATATTTATATAGATTGAGTAAATACTGGTAGTTAGTTGCAGAGGGTGATTTGATTGTGTGTTGGTTGGCGTTATAGATTGAGATAGTGCTGGGCAAATCAGACAAGTTTGACAATCTGGTGGAGGCTCGTGCAGCAGCCAAGACTATGTCAGAAAAAATGACAAGCTAAGCTTTTGGCAATTGTGTTGTAGTCAGAGATAGGCAATTGAGTGCTTACCGGGGGGGGGGGGGGGGGTGAGGTAAGAGAAGAAGGCTTGACGATGCTACAAGAGGCCACTTGTACGTAGAACTCATCTTTGTATCTGTTCACCCCACGTGTATCCAAACATTCCTTTTTTTGTCTTCTTACTTCATATATTCCATGGAGGAGTTCTTGTATGTGCATTTGTTCCTCTTCCTCTCACCCCAACAAATACAAATGCTCCCTCCCCTTGTCCTTGCATCATCAAACGACTTCCATATTCATGTTTTTATGGAATCTCAATTAATACTCCTGTTTTTAATTTACTTTAATTACCATCCTTTCCTTTCTTCAACCCCTGCGTTATTTTTATTTATATCATATGTTTGGTTGAATTTAGGTGACAAAATTCAGTTTTATTTTCAACTTCTTCACACCTTTTCCTAAAAAATAATTCTCTGTTATTTAAATATTTTATAAAAATAAATAAATAATTTTAAAAAACTTTGATTATATTTTTTAAAATACTAAATCCAGACAATTCGATGATAAAGATTGAATTTCGGGAGAACAGAAGGTGTTGGGAACATCAAATGGGTTGTTATTGTAATCAGGCAAAAACTTTAAAATAGCTGCATAAAATAAAAGTACGAATTGATAAGTGATCATGGTTGATTTAAAAAACCATGATGTTTTTACTCAACATGAATGAATTAAAAGTTAAAACAATTCATGACCAACATTCTCATTTACACATGACCAAAAAACACAGAATCATCCTATGAAATAAAATCCAAGCACGGTTGGCCAAAAAGAAATAAAATCACAGCACAAATTTATAAAACGAATCTCTGTCGAGAATAGAATGAAAAAATGGAATAAGTTGTAACTTATTAAGAATTGAATATATACATATATTTTTTAAGAATAAAAGTTTATAGGGCCCACATTCCCTTGAGCCGGAGAACTGCGTATAGTTTACTCGCAAACAAATTCGCATCGCGCTTGGAGTGTTATAAGCTCAGTCCGAGAGTTGCGAAGCGGAAGACGGAAGACGCATAGAGACTTGGCAGAGCGGCGATCGAAAGTGAAGTTTGGGCATGCTTCACAGTACACGCCCGGTGTTGTCTCCTCACAACACCTTCTTCACTCCTTCTTTTTATTCCCTAAAGACTTCGTCTTTTTTACTGGAGGGTCGTTGCCCTTCTTTATGTTCTTTTAAGATAAAAGAGCATCACACCCCGCTCTTCATGAATCGCCCTCCACACGCATCACCTGATGATCTTTCTATCAGGTTTTCTAGTCACCCATTTTGCTTTTGCTTTTTCCCCTCCTCACTTTTTAGCATTAGTTTTATTTTTTAATTCCTATACAGCTTCATTCCTATTTGTTATTCTGATGGCCTGATTGATATTGTCATATGCCCACCGTAATTATAACCCTTTTCTGTTTTAGAGCACCATTTTTCTAGAATGAACTTTCTGAAACTGAAACGGGTAAAAATCTCACGAATTACTACCATGATTTTGTGTATGTAGGACTGATGAATTCCCTGTCAATGGAGTTTCTGAAATCATTGTTGGGGTTCTGGGAGGAGGTCAGCTTGGTCGAATGCTATGCCAAGCTGCTTCTCAGATGGCCATTAAAGTCATGGTTTTAGATCCACAAGAGAACTGCCCGGCAAGTTCACTTTCTTTTGATCATATGGTTGGAAGCTTTGATGACAGTGCAACAGTTGAGGAATTTGCGAAGAGGTTAGATTTTCTCTATGCAATATATATATATATCTCTTAAATTTGTGTTTTTTTAAGTCATCTCGTGGAAATAGTTTGTGTATTCTGATCTGACATGGATTTTCAGATGTGGAGTATTGACCGTTGAAATTGAACATGTTGATGTTGCTACATTGGAGAAGCTTGAACAGCATGGAGTTGACTGCCAACCCAAAGCCTCTACTGTGCGAATCATTCAGGTATTTTCTGGCGTGTTAATTCAAATTTGTCAATCAAATATCTCCTAATTCTTATAGGAGCCCCCATTTAAAGTTAAGGATAGGTTGAGTGTTTCTATCTCGTATTTGTTCTTGGCCCCAACGACATCTACGGACTTGTTGATTTGTATATCTTGTAACTTTAAGAAGCAGGCAATTTTGTCAGTGGTTTTCCTGATATTAATTGTTCAACGTATAACAGGATAAATATCTGCAAAAGGTGCATTTTTCCAAGCATGACATCCCACTGCCCGAGTTTATGCAGGTTGGTACTGTTTATAAGCTCCTAATTGAACTTTATGAATATTTAGAATAATGTTGGAGAACATGCGAATGATATATTGAACAGATAGAGGATCTTGAAGGTGCTAACAGAGCAGGAGAGATCTTTGGCTATCCTCTTATGATTAAGAGTAGGAAATTAGCATATGATGGGCGTGGAAATGCTGTGGCTAAAAGTGAAGAGGATCTCCCTTCTGCTATAAATGGTTCTTATCTGTTTAATAGGTCTATTTTATGCTGATAGGTGAATTTTATTTTCCTTTATTTTCTTTGAGGAGAAAGAGTAAAGGAAACGTTATCTTTGAGATCATGCTTTAGTCAATTATAGACAAAAATCCCACCTGTTTAATTATTTTCTCCCTACTTTGCAGCTCTTGGTGGTTTTGTTCGTGGTTTATATGTGGAGAAATGGGCACCTTTTGTTAAGGTGAATATCTAAACTGATAGTTGATGATGAATTTATTTCTAGATTTTTCCAATCGATAATCCAATAGTTGACCTAGACCTCTTCTTAAGACAAGAACGAGATCAGTTCCATTGAGCCTGCTAAGTGGGGTTTAGTGACATACCAATAAAGTAGTAATTCTTATTATTAATCTCTACATGATTCACTCATGTACACATTATTTCTTTCCTCAAATCTCAAATGCTTGATATGGAACTCATTCCAATCTTATAAATCTTGTAAAATGCTCTTATTGTATGAAAGAATTCTCATTAAACTTCCAAGAACATTGATTCAATTTACTCTTGCTAATTATATGCTCTTTGTCCCTAACTAAAGGATTAAACAATTTACTTTGGCCGGTCATTTTCCTTTGTTATGGGTTCTCTAATGTTTTTGCTTCTGAAAAAATGCAGGAGTTAGCTGTCATTGTGGCAAGAGGAAGAGACAGTTCTATTTCCTGCTACCCGGTTGTCGAAACCATTCACAGGTAACACGTGATATACACAACTAAGGTCTATGGATGATATTAATTGAAAATTCTGCCACGCAGTGCACTGATATGCCACAGTTACCAATATGCTAAAGGATTTGTGGTTTGTTGTAGGGACAACATATGTCACATAGTTAAGGCTCCTGCTAACGTCAAATGGTTGATTAGTGAACGTGCAACTGAAGTTGCTCGGAAGGCTGTTAACTCTTTGGAAGGTGCTGGTGTGTTTGCAGTTGAATTGTTCTTGACAAGTGATGGACTGGTTGGGAATCTACTTCAACTTTAGACACGCCTTTGTATTTTTTTCTCTTACTTTTTAAATACCTTATGTCTTCCTCTTATTTAGTAAATTTTATATTGTCACATATGCATCACATTTGTTTCTTCCCATCTCTTGGTATTGTGACTGCATCTATGTTCATTTCTTGGCAGATTTTACTAAATGAAGTGGCACCTAGACCTCACAATAGTGGGCATCACACAATTGAGTCTTGCTACACCTCACAATTTGAGCAGCATTTACGGGCTGTTGTTGGTCTTCCTCTTGGTGATACATCAATGAAAACTCCAGCTGCTCTTATGTATAATATTCTAGGTGAAGGAGAGGTAATCTTTTGCTTGTATTGGCTAGAAGTTCGAAGGAGAGGCTTGTTTCCCCGGCCTCTCCTTGCTAGGGTTATGTAGTTAAATCTACTTGTGGTTATGGCTAAAAAAAAAACACTAGTGGTTAAAGTGTGATGGAGATGAATTTGTCTAAAACTGATTGGTGGAGAGAAGTGATGGAAGTTCAGGTTAGATGTAAATGTTTCTTGTTGTCATGGAGTCATGGTTTAGATTTTAGGGCAAAGGTGCAATTTTAACAACAAACTTTGTCGAAAGGGGCATCTGGCACCATAAACTTTTTTTGGGTGCTAAAATGCACATGAACTTACAAAAGGGGGCATTTTTAACACAACCGTTATGTTGGCACTAATGAAAGTTATGTGGGTCCCACAAACTGTATAGGTGCCAATTTTTTTTATGCATCTAACCGTTTTGACCAAAACACCTTTGCACCATAAGATCTTCCTCACCCTTGCTCTGACTCCATTAATGTCTGCCAAACAAGGTTGGTGTCTGTGAAATAACTCCATCCTCCTCCATTAAAGAAGTCGATGGGAGATAAAAGTGAGGGTTAGGGATCTGAAGCCTAGAAGGGGGGCGGGACGTGATTGAAGGTGTGGAGCGGAGGTCGAAGGTGCCAAACGGAGGTTGAAACGTAGAAGTGAAGCAGCAGTTAAATCGGTCGACTTGATGGAGTAGTGGACTTTGACGATGCTTTTTTTGATGAATGCCGCCATCATAGTCGCACAAATAGTCACTTCCAGAAGGAGCACCAACTCTATAGCAAGAACCCTTGGCTCTGGTATAAGGGTGTTTGGCAATACAAGCATATCTACAATCATCCAGGACACAAATCCCAAGTTGCCCCAAGGTCTCAACGCAACTCTTGCATTCATCAAACAAACATCTGCAAATCTGTAAACCAACACATGGGCCTCTTTGCACCTCCCAAAACAACCTGTATCACATGTTCCCAAATCCTCATAGCATTTTCCCCCACTCACCTTCACCATTAATACATTAATACTTGAAGGAGAAATTGGAGCAGTGGACATACTTTTTCCCTTTCACGATGCCGCCATCATAAACCCAAACGATCACTTCTTCATTTCTGTCCCAGACCTAACCTTCATTGTCTTTGATTTCTTCTTTGCAAGGCCCTTGATTTTCTTTGACTTTGTGTAAAACCCTGGCAGCAACTTCTTTTAATTTTATTAAATTGTATTATTGTATATGCCTTTTGCTTTTCTACCTTTTTTAATTCAGTATTTTGACATGTTTCCACGTCAGCAACTATTGCCATGTCAGATCCAATTTGGTCAAACTTTTTTAACAGAGCGAGGACATGTGTTAAAAATGCCCCCTTTTGTAAAGTTCATGTGCATTTTAGCACCCAAAAAAGATTTATGGTGCCAGATGCCTCTTTTAGCAAAGTTTGTTGTTAAAATTGCACCTTTGCCCTGGATTTTAAACGTTGCTTCATATTTAGAATACTGTATACTCTTAAACTCTTAAAGCATTATTGAGCGCTTGCTTCTTGATTGATCATAGGGGGAGCATGGTTTCCGGTTAGCTCATCAATTGATTGAAAGGGCACTGACCATTCCTGGAGCTACTGTTCATTGGTATGATAAGCCAGGTGAACCTTCTGCTAATGTATTTGATGTTATGTTGGTTCCTTGGTCTCTAATTTTAATGTTGGACTTGGATCACTCGTACTCTGTACATGCATATTTATACCATACAAATAAACATTGTTATGACGATATTGTTAGAAATGAGAAGGCAAAGAAAGATGGGGCATATAACAATTGTGGGATCTTCCCTCTGCAATATTGAAGGAAATCTTCCTGTAATGGTTGAAGGAAAGAGATTAGATGACAAAACTGCTGGTTAGTGGCTCAAATTTATCTTTTTCTATACTTGTATATGTACTTCTTGACATTATGTGGCTATAGACAGAATATGGTTCTGTCAGTCATGTTTTGCCTTTATCATCTCATGCATTAATTTAATAGCTAGAATAAGTACTTAATATTTATATAATATACTTAGCATCCTTTTCTCATTTCAAGTACACATCGTCTGCCCCAAGCACTATCCAATTCATTTGTTGTTCCTTGAAAATTAGCAAGTAACTTTTTACTTAACATTTAATCCCTCTTTAGTCTTGTTCAAAGAGAAATTAGTCTTTACCAAAGCTTTGAACTTTTATTTTTCCCTTATCAAACTTCATTTTTTTTTTGAGTCAATCGAGAATATTTTTGACCATGTTCCACCATCTTAAATTTTTCTTGGGGAATTTCTTATCATCTAAATGTATGCAGCATTTTTTATGATTCTGTCAAAACAGGACAACTTTCTATATTCTGAAAACTTTAGTGGTTATTGAGAGGAAGAATGAAACATAATATCTAAACAATAGAAAGTTACTCCCATTGCTGATTCTTATATTGCTTTTAATCATCCTTTATTTTGCATTCAACTATTTAGCAATCAGAGTCCGTTTCTTGCACTTATGTCTACCTTTTTGCATTGCTTGTTGTATATAGTTGCTCCACTTGTGGGGATTATAATGGGCTCCGATTCAGATCTACCTGTCATGAAAAGTGCTGCTGAAATACTAAAAACTTATGGTGTGCCTTATGAGGTCAGATCAAGCTTTTGGTTTAATTAGTTAATATTTATTTTATTGGGGAGTTCCTGTACAACCTTGATTTGTTCTTAGCTATTCACGTTAGTTTGCAGGTAAGAATTGTTTCGGCACATCGAACCCCTGAAATAATGTTTTCATATGCCTCTTCTGCACATGAGAGAGGCATAAAGGTTATTATTGCTGGTGCTGGTGGTGCGGCTCACTTGCCAGGTGCAGTTAATATGTGTTGTGTACATATTTCTTAAAAGTTAACCGTCTCAATGGTACTTACTTTTTGTATCTCAGGAATGGTAGCTGCTCTTACTCCCTTGCCTGTCATTGGTGTTCCTGTTCGCGCTTCTTCCCTTGATGGGCTTGATTCACTCTTGTCAATTGTTCAGGTATATGTTCTTTCAACTTATTGTTATGATGGGTGAAAATTCGATACCGCATCTCTTCTAGCATGATACACCTCTCATCAAAATGTCAGCAACAGCTAGCTTCTTCTGGGTTTGCCACATTGGTCCTTTTTTTGGGTTTGTTTCATCTTTGTTTTAATAAAGCCATTACATGACAAAAATGCAGCTCACCCGATGAAGAAATTTGATCCCAACAAACTAATCAATGATTTTGGTTATCTATTCTATCTACGCCAATTCATGCTGTGACCTGCATCAAGACCTTTGCAACACTTACATCTGATTTGTACAATCTCTCTAACCTGGCTGATCCTAGGAATGTTACTATGGCTCAAGTCTTTTATATATTGACTAAATGAATACTTGTTGTTTGACACTTGTTAAGGGCTAGCGATGATTTTGGATCTAGAGTTGCCAATGCCAGGCAGTTTCTCTTACTCCCCCCCCCCCCAAATCAAGATTTTGGGGGGCGGGGTTTTCATTCATCCCCTAAGGTTGTGTTTGGTTTGAGGGGTGAAGAGGGGGGGTTAAATTACCTTTTTAGGTGTGTTATAAGGCAGGACCTGTGTTTGCAAGCATATATGACAGACTGACGTATATGATACCTAATGGGTATGCAGATGCCAAGAGGGGTACCCGTGGCCACAGTGGCAATAAATAACGCAACCAACGCGGGGTTGTTGGCTGTGAGGATGCTGGGAGTTGCCGATAATAGGCTTTTGTCAAGGTTACTCTTTCTCCATGTCTCTGAAATATTCAGAAAAATTATTAGATGTGACATTTACCATACTGTGCAGGATGAGTCAGTATCAAGAGGAGCAGAAGGAAACTGTGTTGAGGAAAGATGCGAGATTAGAAAGAGATGGGTGGGAGGCCTACCTACCGGAGCAATAGCTGACAATTTTGTTGAAGTAATGATAATAATTCTATTACCAGTGGAGGCTGATGAGGATTAGAGTTTGATTATTGAAAAAGAAGAAGCAATATTTGTAGGGGAGAGCGGGGAACATGTTGGGGCACCTGGGAGCAGCACCAACCTTTTCCTTCGTCCACGATTTGACTTGATGATTATGATTGCCCACTTGGATTTGCCCATGTGACCCCTCCTCCAGCTGTCTTCCCCCATTCATTATTATTATGTGCTTATTACTCCCTCATTATTCATGTCTCGTCCGCACCCTACAATCGTATTGCACCCACCGACGCCTCTCTTTGGACCAGTGAACCCATGTTTTTAGTTAACCGCCACCGCCCCCCGTTCGTCAAAATACACCTTCCCCTTCATGTTATAATCACTTCTAACTAATAATACTATTAAATTTTTAATAAAATTCAAATAATTTTCAATTTCAATTACTCTTTTTAATCACACTAAATTTCTATATCATGTTAATTTCTCCTCTCTTGCTATCTTTATTAAATGTGGGCGAATACGAGAACAGATATATTTAAGTCTTATGGAGACTATTAAAATTTCTAATAAAAAGGAATAAAAATACGTTTAAGAAGGCATCTTATAAAATTGATGGGAGCGGTACATCAAAAGTGCAATATATTTTCATATCATTTAAATTGTATGATGCTACCTTCATTTCTAATTATAAGAGATGGTTGACTATCTCTCTCTCTCTCTCTCTCTCTCTCTCTCTATTTTTGAGAGGTCAAAGAGGCAAAATAAATTACTTAGTAATATCATATGTTATGTATGATTTTTTTGACTTGATAAATTGTTTATTGTACGATTATGTATCTAATTTATAAGTCAGGTAAATTAGCTTGGAGAGAAATGATAAATATAAATACTTAAAATTAACTTATTTAACTTCATTAATCTCTCCAATAAAAATTAATTCCTTATATTAATGACTGAAGGGAGTTCTATTTTACTGAAAACTTCATGTATTATGATATTATTTTAATAATTAGATAATTAGATTTATCATAAATTTATTTACATATAAATAATGTCTTACAATATACATATACATGTATTAAAGGCAGGAAACTTAGAATCCCTGAAGACTGAAGCAATTTTAATTTTGTACTGATTGGGGGTGGTTTTCGTTGCCGCTTACTCAATATATATGTTAGAGTTAATATGCAAAATTGTTCCAGAAAGTTTTAGGGAAAATTGTGAAAAAATTCCTCATTGACAACTTATTTGCTAAATGGGACATTCACGTGCAGATTATTTTCCACGAATGCAGAATATCTTTCCTGGTGTACAGATGATCTTCCCTGTGTGCAAAATTCTTCCCTATACGTGTGCAGAAATCTTCCCTACGTGTGCAGAAATCTTCCCTCTGTGTGCAAATATCTTCCTTCCATATGCAAGATATCTTCCAAGATCCCATTTAGCAAATAAGTTGTCCATGAGATCTTTTTTAACAATTCTCCCAAAATTTTACTAAGGAGCAAAATGTTCTAGAAGTTTTTTTAAGTCTAGTATCATATTGGAAATTTCAAAATGTAATAATATTATCTTATATTGTTAAAAAGCCAACATTGATAATTTAAAAATTGACATTAACTTTTACAGTAAAGTACAACATTAAACCTAAAAAATTCCAGAATAATATTGCTCATCTGCATAAATTTTCAAGCAAATTTATACCTTAATCCAAATTCAATACTTATCTATATTAGATCTTAAGGTGTTTTTTGATTAATTTTTAAAGAATAATTTTTTACGATATTTCCCAAACGCTCAATTAGTTAGGGAAAAGAAAACATTGAACAAGGGATCCCGTTTGTTGAACAGTTTAAAACCTATAATGTGAATAATAGTGTACGATTCTTTGACCATGCAGTAACAGTAACAGCGTACGGTTTGATTCTCTGATTTTCCCCACTTCGATATTCGAAATCCATCCCATCATCAACAGCCCTTTTGATTTATACCGGCCGATGATAATGCTTATATTATCGGAAAAGTTACCATGGGGTTCCAACAACGCAAGAAATTATTAAAAAAAAAAGCCTCAAACCAAATTCTGCTGTAAAAAAAGTTTTCAGGGACGGTATTTTGATCAACTCAGATGTCATGATGTAAAATGGAAAGAGTCTCCGTCACTATGAATCAATGCCATCCCCGTAAAATGTCAGTATCTCATCACAGGGAAATAGATATCTACACAATGAGCTGAATTTTGACACTGATGCACTACGTAAACAACTGCAGACCCTACTACCCAACTTAAACCCACAACAACACGAAATTTATTCAGCAATAATTGATGTTGTCACCAACTCACAGGGTGATATGTATTTTGTTTATGGATATGGTGGAACAGGAAAAACATACTTGTGGCAAACGTTATCTACATCTTTAAGGTCAAATGGTCAAGTAGTACTTAATGTTGCTTCAAGTGGCATTGCATCACTTCTTTTGCCAAATGGAAAGACAGCTCACTCTCAGTTTGTCATCCCAATTACCATTACAGAGGATTCTGTCTGTAACATAAAGCAAGGATCACATCTAGCCGAACTTCTCCTACATGTGTCTCTTATCATTTGGGATGAGGCTCCTATGACAAATAAGCATTGTTTTGAGGCATTAGATAGAACAATGCGTGATATAATCAGCTTAGATTTCCCAGACATGTCTAATAAACCTTTTGGTGGCAAGGTTGTTGTGCTTGGTGGAGATTTCAGACAAATACTGCCTGTCATTCCAAGAGGTACACGAGAAGATATAGTGCATGCTACAATTAACTCATCTTATTTGTGGAAATATTGTAAGCTATTCATGTTGACCACTAATATGCGACTGATGGGCTCCGAAGCATCACGACATAAACAAGAGGTAATTGATTTTTGTAAATGGATTATATCAATTGGTGACGGAACAGTTGAAACAGAAGAGGATTCTGATAGTTTGATCACCATACCAGAAGAGCTGCTATTAAAGCCCGTCAACAATCCATTAGAATGTATAGTGCAAGCTACATATCCTGATTTGCTACTTCATTTAAATGACAATGCCTACTTCAGAGATCGTGCCATTCTCACTTCTACATTGTCAGTTGTAGATGAGGTCAATAATTATGTGCTTGGATTAATTCCTGGGGAGGAAAAAATCTATTACAGTGCTGACAGTATTTCCAAACAAGATACGGTTCGTAGCTCAATATCAGAAATACATTCAGTTGAATTTCTCAATAATATCACAATGTCTGGACTGCCAAACCACCAACTACGTCTGAAAGTGGGAGCTCCTATCATGCTTATGCGCAACATAGACAAATCAAATGGCCTATGTAATGGGACACGCCTTATTATCACTAGGCTGGAAAAGCATGTCATTGTTGCTAGATTAATGTCATCAAATGCATCACATGGTAGTGTGCTAATCCCAAGGATTACTATTACACCTTCTGATGCATCTTTACCTTTCACATTTTGTCGCAGACAGTTCCCTGTCATGTTGTCCTTTGCAATGACCATAAACAAGAGCCAAGGGCAGAGCCTTACAAATGTGGGCTTGTATCTTCCTCGACCTGTATTTACACATGGTCAGCTATATGTTGCCGTGTCTCGAGTTCGTAGCAAAGAGGGCTTGAAGATATTAATCCTGGATGCAGATGAAAATCCAACTAACAAGACTTGCAATATTGTGTACAAAGAGGTGTATTATAATTTGTTCATATGAGGTTAGTAGCATATACCATTAAAATATTAGGTCCATATGCATTGTTGAACTCAATTTGTTGTTTTAATGTGTCTGCACAAGTAAATACATTTCAATTAATCTTGCGTGGCAAATTGCAGTGTATATTGTGCATTATCAAAACATAAAACATCACTTTAGTTTACAAGGTTATTGAATGACTTTCATACAAGTTGTTTGTGTATGTGTCATGCTTATTCAATTTTATGCACCTTTGGCTCGCGTATCGCGCGGGTCCTGTACTAGTTATTAAAAAAAAAAAGCCTCAAACCAAATTCTGCTGTAAAAAAAGTTTTCAGGGACGGTATTTTGATCAACTCAGAATATAAAATTACTTTATAACCCCTATTGAATAAAAAAAAGGAATAATATATGACCGTTTTGATAAGTGTTTATATTTATTTTAACAATTAAATGAGCTATTTTGATATATATATATATATATATATATATATATATATTTTTTGGAGAAGTTTTGAAATTTTAGAACTTAATGTCCCTACTTTGATAAGTATATATACCTTTTTGACAAATACTTATACCTATTTTGACAACTGCATAGGCTATTTTGACAAGTTCATGTCCCTTCTCAAACAAGTTTTGAAATTTCAGAACTAAATGTGTTAATTTTGACAAGTTTCTGTGCCTATTTTGACAAGTTTATTTTCCTCCCCAGTAAGAATAACATGTATAAAGGAAGACATAACCTATGAGGAGTTTCGAAAAATTATATCATCTATAATTGAAAAAGAAAGCAATGAAATTTGTTTGAAATTCAAAGGTGCCCTTAAAATTTCAAAACTTCTTTAGGGAAGAAAATGAACTTATTAAAATAGTTCATCAGTTGTCAAAATAGGTATAATAATCACTTGTAAAAAAGACATATGTTGTCATTTTCTTTTTTATTCAATGGGGGCAACAAAGTAATTTTATATTCTGAATTAATCACAATACAGTCATTAGGGACCTAATAAGATAAAGATTTTATTGTTGTTGTACACCCAACTCCATTAATGACTAAGGAAGTAATGTGCTTTGGATTAAAGAAAAAGTTGAAAAGGAGTGTAATAAAAAAGAATAGAAAATATTTTGACACGAAGGTGTTTGATTGGCACTAAAAAAGAAAATGGGTTGATAGGAAAATTTTTATTTAGTTGAAAGAAAATGAGATAGGATAATAAGCCAAAAACATTTTTGCCCCTGTTTAAAAAATATTATTTAAGCGCTCTTATTTTAAAAATATTATTTGAAGGCCCCTCTTTTCACTTTAACCCCTTAACCATATGTACTCCATGGGCAACTCATGGTTATGAGTCATTTCAAATAATTCCCGCATAATCACGGCTTAACTACTATAGGCTGCATGTAGTAAAAACGTGGAAGCAATAACTCTATTTATCACTATTTTCATTCTATATGAATCAGTATTATCATCATTAACTTCATCTCCATTCTGCCTTTGTGCCAAGTTTTGTGTAACACCCCAAATTTTATATTCACAAAAAATATATTATAATTAATTGAGAAATTCAATAAAATAGTGAATATTTATGAATCTGGATCTTACAAATTTTGAAATATTTATATTCATAAGGAAATGGGCAAAATAATTCAAGAATTGAATTAATTTACAAAGGTGATCGAAAAATCACAATTTTGCCAATTTAACCCAAGCTTAGTTATTTTTCTAATTAATTGAAGTTAGTTTCAATTAATCAAGAAAAATAAAGAAAAATGTACAATTGGATTATTCTTGATGGAATAAATCAATAATTGTGAAATTAGGGGAAATTATACATAATTCAATTAGGTGAATTATAGAATCAATGAAAGGCAATATTTTCTTCCCTTCCTCTCTCTAATTTCGTCCAACCATGAAGATAAGGGGGGAAAATTTGATTTCAAGTTCACATGCTACAAAAAGAAGGTTATGATGACTATACTACATGCACATATCAATGATAACCAATATGGAGTGTATATAACATTGAAGGATGGTGTAATGCATGAAGTTCTTCTCTAAACTCTTGTTTCTCATGAATCCATGGTGGTGAAGTCACATTTTGAGATCAAGAAGAGAGGGAGGATGAGCCTAGAGTAAAAGGAAACCAAGAAGCCAAAGAAGGTAACTTCATGAACTTGCTTTCTTATGGTATTGTTGTTGTTATTGTTTTTTGACTTTTCAAGTTTCTTTATTAAGTTGAAAAGTTGGAAAAGCTATAACCCTAAAGGGTTATACTGCCCAAATTTATTTGAATCATGATTAAGAAGTGTTTAAATGAGTTAATTAAGGATTAGAAGTGAGAAAGTACAAGTTTTGAAAACTCAAACACGAAACTATTTTTTTTCCATTTTTCTTCAATATTTCGGCCAACACTATTTCAAGGAGTAGGAGTTGGATTTTCATAAAATAAATGGTTCCATTGGATTCAGTGGGCAAAAATAGGTGGGGTTACAGTTGGGCACTTTTTTGGTAGAGGCCGAAAAAACATAATTACGAAAACGCTATTGAAATCCCTAAATAAGGGTTGTGAAGGGTATTTTCATAATTTGACAGTGAATTTGGTGATTTCAAGCCTGGAAATGGATTCTTTGGGCGAAAATATGTTAGAATAGCCTTGGTCAAAATTTTAGGAAAACGTGCCATCGGGCCGGGGTCCCGGGGGCATTTTGATAAATTTTCACCATAGTCTAATATAACCACAAGAAATACTATGGAAGAGTCTAAAATGATACTTAGATAGGTTATGACCCATTTCTTGTACATTTAATATTTTAAGACCGAGTCAAAAGTCAGAACGACACGTTTTACGAGACGCATCTGAAAAGAGAGTTATAAAACTTTGAGGTAGGGACATTACCCTTCATACATCATGTCATAGTTATATGATTGTATGGATGCCATTGTTGTAAATGCACTTTATTAATCAACATGATTTGCTTAAAAAGGGGTAGTTAGTGTTAGAGGTACACTTAACTGTGGGTTGGCAGAAATCCAACCAGTGTAGATTATGGGTCTGGGCCCTACTCATGTATACATGACGATGATGTATTTATAATATTCATTAATTGGTGCATATCTTGGCGCATGTCATATTCATTTTTCGCATTTTCTATGAACGATAGCATGTTTCTACTGGGATTCTTCGAATTTCACCCTATTTTTAAATAAACCTCTCAACGGCTGCCAATAGGTCAAAGAGCAAAGGTGTAGATGCCGGAAAGTGAGTGGTGTAACCCCCACCGTTATCAAGGCCGTGATTAGTGTTTAAATACGTTTTATAATTGAATAAGAGATCCGGGATAATTAAAAAATTTTTGCAACACTGGTACAATATGATCTCTATTCATTTTTAAATAAAAACAATTGACCTGTTCGGTTTGTCACATATACAATATCAAAGTACTAACAAAATTCCCGACATTCACCAGGGATAATATCATTAATCCAAGAGTTTTATAGAGCATCATCACCCATCTCAATTTCCCATGCCGAGGATTACACAATAACTACAAACCTATGGTCAATCCAATATATACATACAGTTATCCAAATGATAACAAAAAACTAAAAAGAAACTAAGACTACCACTGACAATCCTAGTCGTCCTTGTTCACTTGCTTGTCTCGAGATTCACTTGCCCTGGCTAAAAATGTTGTTTGGAAAGAGTGGGATTCAAAAGAATCCCAGTAGCACAATTTATGTATTTGATGTATAATTAAACAAAGCAAGTAAGCATATATCACAATGCAGCATAACAATATTCAAGGCCGGGCTCACGCCACATCCTCTATTCAAGGCTGGGCTTACTGTCGCGTCCCCTTGCTTATTCAATGATAAATACATACAAGCAATGCATTAAACATGATATAGGATAATGTGTTACTACCTTGTTCTTTCCGTCCTTGTCTAGGTATAGGCCTTCTACGTTCCGGGCAAATATAGAATCCTATAGTCATAATTAAGGACGACGCGTTATCACTTAATCCAATACTCAAATGACTTCAAAACATTTAGTTTTGGTTATCATTAAAGTTCTTTAGATGGCTATCAGAAGCCCAAACAAATACCTAAAGTGTTGAGAAGTACAATCTCAAAGGACACATTTTTAGTGTGCCTTGTAAAACGTGTCGCTTTTAGCTTCTGACTCGGTCCTAAAATATTCAATGTATAAGAAATAGGTCATAAACTATCCAAGTATCATTTTAGACTCTTCCATAGTGTTTCATATGGTTATATTAGCCTATGGTGAAAATTTACTAAAATGCCCCTGGGACCCCCGCCTGGCTCGATGGCACATTTTTTCAAAATTTTAACCAAGGCTATTCTGATGTATTTTTGCCCAAGGAATCCATTTCCGGGCTCAAAATCACCAAATTCACTATAAAATTATGAAAATACCCTTGACAGCCCCTATTTAGGGATTTCAGTGACGTTTTCATAATTATGCTTTTTCGGCCTCTACCGAAAAAGTGCCCAACTATAACCCCACCTATTTTTACACACTGAATCCAATGAAACCATATATTTCATGAAAATCCAGCTCCAACCCCTCAGAGCAGTGCTGGCCAAAAGTTTAGGCAAAAATTGGGAAAAATTAGACTTTTGTGTCTTAGCTTCCAAAAATTATAACTAATTCTAAAAAAATTAAAATGATGTGATCCCAAAGCCTATTGAAATATATTTAATTCTTCTACATATGAAAAATATGAATCAAGGCTTTCCATAACCACAAAAATACAGAATTCAAGAAATGTCCACACTACTCTAGAATTGATCACAGATTTAACATCAAACTCTGGACATCATAACTCCCAGCTCACAAGTCGAAATTATATAAATTATATGTAAATTTTGAAGCTTGGCATGTGAACTTTAAGACTGAAAAGTTTCAGAATTTTCCAACACAATTTGCTATTTTAAAACATTCATGCAAGATCACTGCCAGCATAGAGTTTTTTATTGATCAAACTTGCAACTTTTCAACCTAAGTTTCCAACCAACTTCTATCTATCCAAGACACATCTCAAAACATCATATCTATGACGACAACAACTCAAACACCATAAGACCCCAATTTTTGAAAATAGGGCTAAATTCCCAAAAATTTCAACTTAACCAAATTACCATAAAACTTATATCAAAATGCTCAACTCGCTCACCTCTTTAATTTTCCCAAAGGAGTTCCTTAGTTCACCAAACTCTATATTTCCTTGAGAGCTCAAATCACCACTAATGAAAAATCTAAAATCATAGAATTGAAGCTCTCAACACAAGGAACAAGATTGAAGAAGGGAGTTTTTGCATTAGAGGTCATTATAAGGGTCAAATGGCTTACCTTTTACAATAACACTTCCTCCTTCCTTGGTCTCAAATGGCAGCCGAATGAGAGAGAGAGAGAGGAATGAGAGAGAAATGAGAGTGATGAAAGTGTGAAGATGAAGAAGAAATAAAGCCACTCCCAAGCCCCTGCTTGCTTCAGCGTAAATGAGGGGAAAGAGAGAGGAAAATGATTGAATATTGTAGCATTTGACTTTCCAACCACTTCATTACCATATCATCTTGCACATTTGTCCAAATCTCCTTATTTTTTCATCAAATAAGTAACCACGTGGTTACACTAACTACCCCATTATCCATTTAGTCACAAATCTCATTTCTTCTAGTTAGTAATTAATTTATTCATTAATTACTGACTAATTGGCCGATAATTTTCCATTCTTTCAATTCTTCCACTAATTATGACATATTAACTTAAATTGCCACATAACCCATAATAATTCAAACTTTAATTCACAAAATATTCTCAATAATCATCATTAGCCCTTAATCAAAATTTGGGACGTTACAAGTGGCACGTGTCGCGAGGAAATGGCATGATCGTGGTTATAATTAGTTTATGTTTTGATATTTTGGAGAATTATGTAAATATTAAGTTTCCGCTGTATTTTCCGTATTTCGTTGACGAACGACGTTGTGATTGTAAACGAATATTTTTATTAGTATAATTGTACTTTCCTGTATGCCCATTGAATTCTGTCTTTATTACTTTTTGATTATCGAAATGGAAACATGTGTTGATATTTTGGACCTTCATAATGTTGTTGGCCCTCCTAAGGTGCAATTCGAAGATAATCGCCACCTAGGAAAAACCTTTCTGGCATGGAGAGGGCTTGTTCAGAAAATCACACCCCAGTGGAAAAACTACACCAACATAAATCCCAAGCCTTTAAGCTGTATTATAAAACACCAACAAGGGAGCATAACGAGCATCAAACTTCTATACTAGAAGAGTAGAATGTTTAACCAAACAAACTTCATTAAAAAGGAAAAAAGAAAAAAATTGAAGCCAGGTGGGGATTATTAAAGCACAAGCTTGATAAACATATATGTTACCAAGGAACGCTATAAAGTTATCATGTAATCAGAAAAATAATTCATTTTGTGAGCAGGGTGCGTAAAACTTGCACACAACCAAATTAATGAAAACAACTCACTTAGAACTTACCTTCTTCACTTCCATTTGATGAAATAACCCTCTTTTTTGGGGTTTTAATGGATAGAGCCAATAAGAAATCAGTACTCTGTTTGCTCTGTTTCCAGAAAAAGTAATAAAGCAATAACCATGAGATACCTACCAATCACTTGTGGTTATACATGAATGAATAAACAACGTTAACCACATGCATGTGATGGGTGGCTCATGATTATCTAACTTCGTTCTCAACCATTACGTACCCATCAGCCACATTTGGTCAATATCGCTTCCCTTGTGTGGAATATCATAGATTTAACCATGTTCACCATATGGGTACTTCATGGTCAGGTTCTAGTCAACCAATGTTTCTCCCAGTCATGGAGTGCACACCACCTCTACTTGCTCCGAATGAGATCTGGCGAGTAAGGGCCTCTTCGCTTAACTCAACGTAAACAACAGGGGGACAATGGGTGCATCATATTCAATGAAAACAAGAACACAATAACCACATCAATGGAGGAGAAGGAATTCATCTGTTCTTCGAGATTGATAAGATGTTGCGTCATCACTGGAAAAAGCTGCTCGCCCTCTTTATTCTTCAGCTCCCTCCATTTTCTCCAGGTTTGACTGTGTGAATTGTCCACATCTCCTTCACCACTTTCTATCAAATCCACCATCAATAAGGGCATTTGGTTCTTTGGTGATTTTTCTTAATTGTTGGAAAATGAGTTCCCACCATTTTCATTTCAACGCTTGAACATGGGGGTCGGTGGGAAAATATTTTCTGGGGTAAATGGCAAACCAAACAGTCACCGTCAGAAGGGAAATTCCCCCCCTCCCCCAATTTGCATCGATCCAAACAGGCTCTAAGATGTGATTTAACCCCCATAAATTTCATACCCTTTCAATTTGTAAGGTATCGTGGAGATTAATGAGTGCTCGTTTGAAATAATTTTTTTTTGAAAAATAAGTGTTTATTATGTAAATTGAGATAAAAAAAATTTCACATATTTATATCATATACTGTAAATCACGATTTATAAATATTTATAAGTAAAAAAAAAAAATCTATCTCAAATAAACACTGAATGTCATGTTAGAGTGTTATCTTGTAACTGTAGATTTAAAAGAATAATAATGCGGGGAAAACTAGAGGAAGGGGAAGGGGAGGATGACTGAATAGAGAAAGGGAAGGGGAGTTGGGGGTATTTTGGGAATGAAGAGTAGAGACAGACAATGATTTTGCACGAATTCCCACGTTTGTTTTGGGTGGGGGGAGAGAGGCGCAGATATCGACGTTAATTAGCGGGGATAACTAGACGAAGGCAAGTGGGCACCAGGGAGCGTGAGGCGACGAGAGCGAGTGGAGAACGCCTCGGCGGAATCTCTTACTCCACACCGACGTCATCACCATGTATTAAGTGACACCATTACCCTTCTACTCTTTGCACGCGCCACCAACCTTCCTCACTTCTTAACTCCTCCCATCACCGTTACAATTCCTAGTGTTATTATTGCTCAGTCTCCCTATAAAAATAATATTATTAGCATTATAATAGTATTATATTTATATTCTCTCATCCCCGCGTTTCTCTCTCTCTCATCCATCACGTGACCCACCTTTTGCCGGACACGCAGTTCTAGAGAACCCAGGGCAGAGAGAGTTACACCACAACACCATGGACCAACTCTCAATCCAGCCAATCAATATCCATCCAGACATTACAATACCCTCATCTCCCCTCTCTCTGAAAAGTAGAGCAGAAGCAAAGGGCTCTTGCTTCTCTTTGCTCCTGCACGCCCTCAACCCTCTTCTTCACTCTCTGCTCGCTCTTCAGCTTTGATTTGAGCTGAGCTATTTGTGACTTACACTTTGATATATACAAGAGATAGACTGAGAAATGCAGCAGCACCTGATGCAGATGCAGCCCATGATGGCAGCTTACTATCCCAGCAACGTCACCACTGATCACATTCAACAGGTTTGGTCTTGCTCTCCCCCTTCTTCTTTCTCCCCATAATTTTGTCTACCCTCCTCCCTTCACTCCCTCTCTTGTGTAATTGATGGACGCCTTCTCTTGTGGGAATATACTTGCTATTCCTATGGACTGGACTGTCATGTCCTCTGCTCCCTCGCCTTTTGGCTTACCCCTTCTATGTGGGTCTTTGCATCCCCACTTTTAGTACCCCTCCTTCGTTTCTGCTCCTTCTTTCTCACTTTTTGCTACACCTTTGCTTGTGTGGGTGTCATGATCCTCGCTTCTGACTCCATCCTGGAGTGGCAACTTCTTTGCCTTTTCAAATACCCGCCTGCTCTTTGCTTATATCATGCGCGCTATTTGCTGCTCCTGTTTTCATCCCTCTCTTCAAACCCAATCCACGCTTCTTTTGCGCTTTCCTACCCTCTGTTTTCTTACTGTGCTTCTATTTACATGTACACTGTGTCTGCCAGTCGCTTCCTACTTTGACTCTTATATTTTATTTGCCTTTTTCCTAGAGTGAAGCCGTGAAAATCAAGTTCTATGTCACTCTCTGGCCCGTCTTTTTTCGTATTTTGCTCCTCCTTTTGTAGTTTTTGAAAAAATAACCATGCCAACCAGTGCTTTTTTGTCCACCGCATGAACTGTAAATCTTGATCTCCTTTGTTTGATATCCATGGCCACTTCTTTTTTTTTTCCCCTCTTACTGGATATCTGATTTCCTTTTGGATTTGAGTTGATGCGTCCTTGATGCGTTATAGAAACGTTTACTTTATCCAGATGCCCGGCTTGTGTTTTGTGCTTCTATTGCCATTGCTGAACTTGGGTGTCACAGATAAAGATGAACATGCGTGTGTGCTTTATTTGCTTTTCTTGTCAGCCCGTACTCGAACTTGTCCTCGCGTCACACCTGCGACATAAATAGTTATTTATGTTTATAAATTTGTAGACATGAAGAGTTCTTGATATTTTTTTTAACCTTGTTTCTAACCGTTATCTTTCCCTCACGCAGTACTTGGACGAGAACAAGTCCTTAATTTTGAAGATTGTCGAAAGTCAAAATTCTGGCAAATTGAGCGAGTGTGCGGAGTAAGAATCAGTCCAATTAAATGTCCTTCAATTGCCTCTTGTCTTCATTTTCAAACAATTCCAAACAAGAATGTCCGCAAAAGTTTGATAGAAATCCAAACTATGCAGCTTCATTAGGTCTAGGCATGATGATTAGATTGGAATTATATCATGTGTAAGAGGAGTTAATATGGCCGCTTAGTTTGATTTATAACATGTGCATGACATCGAAGTTTGCAACAAAACATTTCTATTGTTGGCATTCAGGTCCTTGGTAATGCTTGCATACGGATTATGGCAACGGGTTTTAGGTAGTGGTAACTAGTTAAGTAGTTTATGATATCGATAATAATAATTTAAAATATGTTTGTTACCTTGAGATGCTTACACGAAAGATGTCATTTAGAGTAGCTTTATGTTGGGAATTGTGGAGTAGGAAGTGATGGGAGAGAGGGGGTTTTGAGGCGGAAGGGTTTGTGGTTAATACCAACTTTTGCCATCTCATCGTTATATAATGAGTAATGAATGATTCAGGAACCAAGCGAGGCTGCAGAGAAACCTCATGTACCTAGCTGCAATCGCTGATTCTCAGCCACAGCCACCTACCGTGCCTGGTCAGGTACACACACAAGACATCCATTTTTTTTTTTTTTTAACAGAACACGACATCCATTTAAATATCTCCATATTTAGGAATTACTGTAAGAACAAGTAGGAAGACGAGGATAAGTATTAATAATTGTATAATAATGCATGGACAGTATCAGATTGGTGGGGGGATGATGCAGCAGGGAACACAGTACATGCAGGGGCAGCAAATGACACAGCAACAACTAATGGCGGCTCGATCTTCCCTCTTGTATGCTCAACAGCCTTACTCGGCTCTTCAACAACAGCAAGCCTTGCAGAGTCAACTGGGCATGGCTTCAACTGCTGCTCCTCCTGGCCTTCACAACATGTTGCCGTCTGAAGCCGCTTCTGCATTCCCTGAATTTGTTCGCACCACCAAGCATGACATTGGCACTTCCGGCCCTGAAGGCCGAGGCGAAGGCGGCGAAGCCCTCTACCTCAAAACTTCCGACGATGCCAACTAGCTAGTTATTAACTAGTATATGTGGGGCTAATATTAGTTATTAGGAGAATTAGCCAATCGTGCCGGAGCATGGCAAAAAAATTCAATGGCCTTGCTGCGTATATATATCTCTGTGGACATATATGCAAATTTGTTGGTCGGATTTTACGAATCCCAACCAAACCAACCTTTGCTTCCATGTTTTCTTCGCTAGTTAATGCATCTCTTCTGGTTCATGTCTACATCCTAGATATTCTGTGCGAAACAGTATTGCCATTATATTTTCAAATGGGCTGTGGGAAGTAATGTGCCAAACTATGACTTGAAAGAAATTAGATAAAATTATTTAGCACCGAAAAATGTAAACGCTCGATCAATTTCTTTTTGTGTGGACGGGTTATAGACGTAATATTGGCAAAAGCTACAAAACAGGCGATCACAGTTGTTTGGGGGGCCTGGGAGGACTTAATTTGAATATTGTAAATGATGCTACATCTTCATGGACGTGACAATTAAAAACTAGAAAATGTGACAAAATGTGACCTGCCCCATTTCCAATTATCCGCATCATTTTTTGGGCATTCTGGGAATGTGTGTTTTGCCTTGTATATATATAGCTCCATGACTGAACCAAACCTTGGTTGGACCACTACAATTAATTAAATAATATTTATATGTATGTGAGTAGTGAGAAAAGAAGGCTCCATGAAGATGCAACATGCCCGTACGGTTATATATAGGAAGAGGATGTCATGCGCCTACTCAGAGGCTGCTGCAATGCGTAGGAAAGATGGAGATCAATGGTCCATCCATCACACTGGGGTACCTTCATGAGCCTTAGTGGGAAGGATTGGATTAAATGGAACTTGAAGCAGGAAGTAAGTAAAGAGAATATCAAAAAGTTAGATGGGCCATCCTATTTGGATATATATGCTAGAACATATGGGTAGACTGTTGTAATCAACTCTTTGGTGAAGAAGAACAAGCGGAATTTAAAGATGCGCACTCGAGTTTATTCAGAACTTGTTGGGATCAAGACCTTATATCACAATGCAATTCCTTCCATTTCTAATCAGACAGGACAAGAGGATATTATTGACATAACAAGTGCAATAACACTAGACAGATGCCTCAGTTCTAAACTCCAGAAGAAGTGGATGTAGAGGAGCCATCATAGGAGCACAAGAGGAATTGTTAGGTGGCTTCATTTGCAAACTTACATCAGTCCCACCGGCTATAGTTGAACTTCTGGGGGTTATACATGGCCTTCATTTATGTTGGGCATGTGGTTATAAGAAAATAAGAGTGGTTTGAGACTGCATGTTAGAGATTAACTTGATACTTAAGATGCTTAATGAACCACCCTTATAAGGATATCATTGACGAAGCTCGAGCCTTAATTCATAGACATTGGGATGTTATTGTTTTTCATGCTCCGAGAGATAAGAGAAGTATAGCTAATAGACTAGCGAAGCTTGCTCATAGACTAAAAGGAAATTATTGCATCATTGATCAATCACTATCTCCCTACTAATTTGAGGGGGTGCTTGAGGAGGGATTTCTAATGCTGTGTTAGGTTTTCTTTGTTTGTTGTCATAGATATAACATTGTAACTCATGTTATGATTTAATGATATACAGTTTTCATGCAAAAAAAAAAAAAAAAGTATATTTGTGATTCAGTTATTCATCCCTTTCAAAACGAGTGATGAAATGTTTTATTTCATGCAGCCTTCCCTTTTCACTCTCAATCCCATTCGTCCTCTTTTGTCTCGCCACACGTGTTTGATTTATTGGGCTGTACTGGGCCCAATTCCCCCCTGTCTTATGTTCCGCAGTTGCCTTCACTACCACATTTGTTTAATTCAGGCCATTCAAATTGATCTGGATCAAATTCAACTTTTTTGTCTTAAACAATTTTTTATTGTAACAGATACAATATTTAAAATAAAAGATATTTTTACAAATTTTAAATCTTCACATGAAATTTTGAATAGTTTAAATGAAAAAATGATGAAATAAGCAGAATAAAGAAAGTAAAATAAAAATAAAAGCAGAAGAGGAGTAGCTGAATTCCGTTTAAAATGGCAGAGTGGATTAGGGGCCACGAGATGGCGCGAAAGCAAAGGGAAGAGGAGCTCCCGAATTTGCAGGCCCTCCTGAAGAATGTCACTTCCCCTCCTCCATTCACATTCACTCCCTCACACAAAACTCTCTCTCCTCTTCATTTCCCTCTTTCTTTCCCTCTTTCTTTTCAGTCCCTTTCTCTTCCCACACATCGTTTTGATTCCCTGTTTCTTTTTCAACCTTTTTCCGTATTCTCATCACCCATTCTAAGACCTGTTCATGTACACCCGAAAAGTTCATCGCATTCTCAATTATTTTCCTTTATGAACATATTCGAAAAGCTTCCCATTTAAACTTCAACAATGGTATGCCACTTTCTATTTCATTCGATCTTCTATTTTAGCAGCCTTTTATAACGTAACTGGTTATCACTGATGCGTATTTCATAATCACGCCAAACACCCACACGTTCTTATTTTTCATATATATTGATGTGCACGGTTTGGGCCAAAAAACAAATATGCACGGTTAATAGAGGCATTCTTGAAGTGCATTTTGGTGCCCTGAACATAACAGTCACATTTCTGTATCGATGTTCACGTCAAAGAGTGATTAAAACTTTTTACTCGTTGCCCAAAACCGCATTGCCAGGTTCCGCAGCTCCAATGTAGAAGTTTTTGCTTTAAACTAAAATAATTATGTGAAAAATAAGGAACTAATCAATTTATTGATCCTCCGTAATCATTGGGCATTAAGAGCAACACATCAGAAGATGTTTGCACGAGGCCGCCTCCAAAAAAAAAATGTAGTTAATAAAGAGGTGATAAAGCATTCTGTAATGTAGTCGATAAACTTGTATGACTTTTGATGCTATCTCGAGGCAAGGAAGATTTTTTTCCTCTTTCCCTGAAGGAATGAGTAGATTTCTTTTTTTTGGCCGTGCAAGTTCACTTTTTACTGTTTAGAGTAAAATATTCAGTGTCATGGGCGTGCTTACTTAGACATGAACTTCAACTGGCATGGTTGGAACAAACTCTTGCAAAAACATGATACTAAGGTTTCTGGAAGCCAACTAATGCTAAAATCCGATACATATCATGCGGAGTGAGTGTTATCATGGATCCAAATACAGGGAGAAAATCAGGATCAATACAAGATATTTGATATGTTTGGAATTCTTTTATCTTTCTAGACGTGCATTCATTGAAATATGTGTAAGCTTGCTTTAGCTCACTGAGCGCACAAGATAGCCTAAGTATTTGTTTCGAACTTCACATGGAATCAGTATATACATGTATGTGTGTTTTTTTTAAATGAAAAATGGTGATTCCGTATTGCTATCTGCAGGGGACACCTGTGAATATTATTGTAGGTTCTCATGTCTGGGTTGAAGATCCGGATGTATCTTGGATTGATGGAGTGGTATCAAAAATCACTGGAAAAGATGCAGAAATTCAAACTACCGATGGAAAAAAGGTTTGTAGATTGCTACATAACTTTTTTCGTTTACGTTCCCCCCCCCCCTTTTTATATGTAATCTAAAGATTGATGGATTTTCTGTCAGTTTTACTTATCCAAAATGAACTCCATATTTTTATTTTAAGGTGGTCGCAAAATTATCAAAAATATATCCCAAAGATATGGAAGCTCCTGCTGGCGGAGTGGATGACATGACTAAGCTGTCCTATTTACATGAGCCTGGGGTTCTGCAGAACTTAAAATCTAGATATGAATTGAATGAAATATATGTAAGGCTTTCAGCCCCTTCATATGATAAGGTTAAGCAAAGTCTATTAACTAAACAAAGTAATCTTACCAATTGTATCTTTTGCCCTGGCAGACTTATACTGGAAATATTTTAATTGCTATAAATCCATTCCAAAGACTACCTCATATCTATGATGCTCACATGATGCAACAATACAAGGGAGCCCCATTTGGAGAACTAAGTCCTCACGTGTTTGCAGTTGCTGATGTTGCATTTAGGTACTTATTTTCTCTAAACGAGCCAAATCCCATTTCTATCATTGAACCAAATACCAAATTCTCGGTTTTATCGTACTCAGGGCAATGATTCATGAAGGAAAAAGCAATTCAATTCTTGTCAGTGGGGAAAGTGGAGCTGGTAAAACTGAAACTACAAAAATGCTTATGAGATACCTTGCTTACCTGGGTGGCAGGGCTGCTACTGAAGGAAGAACAGTGGAACAACAAGTTCTTGAAGTATGACATTTGAGTTTTGACAAACTTTCCATTCTTGTACTTCTTTTATAATAAAACTTTGATTTGGACTCTCATGAGACTTCTACATTGACCGATCTGAGTGCAGTCAAATCCGGTTCTTGAAGCATTTGGCAATGCAAAAACAGTTCGGAATAACAACTCCAGGTGAGTCCTTTTGTTAATATGGTGACAATAAAGCATTCCATTTGTTTCCTTCTGATATTACTAAACGGTTGGTTTTAAATTCTTAAATTTATAATGCAGCCGTTTTGGAAAATTTGTTGAGATCCAATTTGATAAAAGTGGAAGAATCTCGGGAGCGGCAATTCGAACTTACCTTCTGGAGAGGTCTCGAGTTTGCCAAATTAATGATCCTGAACGCAACTACCACTGCTTCTATCTTCTTTGTGCTGCACCACAGGAGGTATCTTGCTGCATCTTCCTATTGACTATTGGGTTAGTGTTGCTTAATTCCATTAATATAAATTTATTGCAACTTATGTCAACAGGAAATAGAGAGATACAAATTAGGACCTCCCAAATCATTTCATTACCTTAACCAGTCAAATTGTTATGAACTGGTTGATTCAAGTGATTCTCGTGAGTATCTTGCCACCAGGAGAGCTATGGATATCGTTGGAATAAACCAAAAAGATCAGGTATTTCGTTTCACGAGTATGTAATTTAACTGCTTTATTTCTAAAGCATAGAAAGGAAGATTAACATCTTACCTCTCAGCATTTCCTTTCTCTTTGTGGGCTCTCAGGAAGCAATTTTCAGAGTTGTTGCTGCTATTCTTCATCTTGGTAACATTGCTTTTGCCAAAGGAAAAGAAGTTGACTCATCAGTTCTTAAAGATGACAAAGCCAAATTCCACCTGGCAACAACTGCCGAGCTTCTCATGTATGGGTGCTTTTGTGTTATCACTTGTATTGTCCATATGGTGATAACTTACCTTAAAGTTGATTGTCATAATTAGTTTTCACAATTTATTAGGTGTAATGCTGATGCCTTGCAAGATGCTTTATGTAAACGTGTGATGATCACCCCTGAAGAAGTTATAAAGCGAAGCCTTGATCCCCAAAGTGCAGCAATAAGTAGAGATGGCCTGGCTAAAACAATTTATTCTCGGCTATTTGACTGGTAAGATGGTGAAATTGGAAATGGATCAATATTTTCTGTCCTTTATAATGATTAACAAGTACTGTAAGCAATAGAGATAAGGATATGGGATGTAGTTTTTGATGCCAAATTCATTTGTGACAGGCTGGTGGACAAGATTAATAGTTCAATCGGACAAGATCCTAATTCCAAATGTTTGATTGGAGTCCTTGATATCTATGGTTTTGAAAGTTTTAAAACTAACAGGTAACATTTAGTATAGCAGAAAACACTTGCATACTCAATTACCAATTCGAGTAGATCCTTGAGAATGCATACTCAATTACTCAATCTGTTGAAACTTAATTTCAATGCCATGCTCTGCAGTTTTGAGCAGTTCTGCATTAATTTCACAAATGAGAAGTTGCAGCAGCATTTCAATCAGGCAAAGTCTCAGACGACATCAAACACTTCTGGCTTTCTTATTAATGCTGTTTCCTTTATCTACTGACTATGATTTTGATGATGAATTTCAGCACGTCTTTAAAATGGAACAAGAAGAGTATACAAAGGAGAAGATTAATTGGAGCTATATTGAATTTGTTGATAATCAAGATGTTCTGGATCTCATTGAAAAGGTTCTGTCCCTTTTCTCACTTTCTTTCGGGGATTGAGTTTTTTTCCCCCTTGGAAATGAAACAAGAGAGCCTCTCAAGTATAATCAATGGCTTGATCAGCTTATATTACCATCTGTTAAAATTCAAACCCTTGTTTGGATACTCCCTCCTGTTTTCTTTATCATCTTATTTGTTTCTAGTCTTTTACTTGGATTATTCTTTTGCAGAAACCTGGAGGAATCATTGCTCTCCTCGATGAAGCTTGGTAAGATCTAGCTTTGCCTCATGGAGCTTCTTCCATTAAGAAAAATTGGTCCACACCTTGACAGATGATTTTTAATTTTCTTCTTTTGAGTGGAAAGATCAGACATGATTAAATTTCTGTACATATCATAGTGAATCTAGCCCTTCATCCTCACTTTGCCTTCTCTGCTGTTATCGTTCAGCATGTTTCCTAAGTCAACACACGAAACATTTGCTAACAAGCTTTATCAAACATTCAAGAATCACAAGCGCTTTGTAAAGCCCAAATTGTCTCGATCAGATTTTGCAATTGCTCATTATGCTGGGGAGGTACAATTAAATATTTTTGTTAACACCTGATGAGAAAAAAACAAATATATATTCTCATCTGCCTTTACCCCCATATATTTGCAGGTCTTATACCAGTCTAATCAATTTTTAGACAAAAACAAGGATTATGTGGTTGCTGAACATCAAGATTTGCTGGGCGCTTCCAAATGTCCCTTTGTAGCAGGACTTTTTCCTCCGCCTCCAGAAGAGACGTCTAAATCTTCCAAGTTTTCTTCAATTGCATCTCGTTTTAAGGTATACTTTTTTTTTCTTCAGTCCTTTTATCTAAACTTGTGCACATCACCTTCACAGGCCATTGATTTCTTAAGCATGCTCATGCTCATATCAATATATTTTCAAAAACTGAACTGCCTCCTAATATTAGGGAAGTTAACAAATCATGTTTTCACATGCTGAATGGTGCAGCTACAACTACAATCACTAATGGAAACACTAAACTGTACAGAGCCTCACTACATCAGATGTGTGAAACCAAACAACCTTCTCAAGCCTGCAATATTTGAGAATGCCAACGTTATGCAACAACTTCGCTGTGGTGTGAGTTTGCTTTTAAATTTTTCCTTATCTTATTCTTTGGACAACGATTTGTACAGAAATTCACCCATATTTTCTTCTCGTTTTCAATTCTTTTTGGTAGTCTTTAACACTTTCTCCTACAGGGTGTTTTAGAGGCAATCAGAATCAGTTGTGCTGGCTATCCTACTCGCCGTGCTTTCTTTGAATTTGTAAATCGATTTGGCCTCCTTGCCCCAGAGGCCATGGAAGGCAAGTAAGTATTGTCTTAGTTTCTTTTATGTCACAGAGGAAGAAAATTTTGGCTTGGTGTGATCAAGCATCTGTCCCCGACTTGGACGTAGTGCTTATCCACAAAGTTGTTATATTTATGGACAGCACCGACGAAAAGGTTGCTTGCCAAAAGATTCTGGAAAAAATGGGACTGCAAGGGTATCAGGTACTTGGAAATGTTCTACTTGATCACTAAAAATCAGTCTCGTGTTCTGGTTCATGAATAGAATGCAAATGTATCTACAGTGAAGCTTTGAGGCATTAGAAACGACGTTAACTTAGATTGAGGGACATTATGCAGCATTAATTGATTACAAGTCTTTAAACTGTGATTAACTAATGTAAACATGGATCTCTTGCAAATGCATGTATGTGAAATATGTATATGCGCTTCCAGGTCATATAATGGGCAAAAAAATTCATTTGATTGGCTGTTAATTATTGCAGATTGGTAAAACAAAGGTATTCCTGAGAGCTGGCCAAATGGCTGAACTGGACGCACGGAGAGCTCAAGTACTCAGCAATGCAGCAAAAATCATCCAACGGCGCATACGAACCCATCAAGCTCGTAATCATTATCTTTCTTTGAGAAAGATTACCATATACATGCAGTCTGTGTGTCGAGGTGAGATTTTTATACTGAAATATATCATTTTTCTAAGATAAAAGCTATCCTTTTTTCAGAGTTTGGACATCCTGCTGCTTAATCAGTTTCGTTTCTCTATGATATGATCTGTAGGAAGGCTAGCATGCAAACTCTTTGACAACATGAGAAAGGTGGCTGCTGCTAAGAAAATTCAGAAGAACGTACGCCGATATCAAGCTAGGAAAGCCTATAAAAGACTCCATGCAACAGTACTTACCTTGCAGATGGGTTTGAGGGCAATGGCTGCACGTAAGGAATTCAGATTTAGGAAGCGGTCTAAAGCTGCCATTGCTATTCAGGTCATAGTCAAGTACCATATCATTAGGATGACCCAACCGAGAGATATTTGTAGTCAATATTTGGAATAACTTACCCCCAAAAAAAAAAATTTGCAGGCTCGGTGGCGATGCCACAAAGCTTCCTCATACTATAAGAGGCTCAAGAAAGCTGCAATAACTACACAATGCAGGTGGAGAGGCCGTGTAGCAAGGAGGGAACTTAGGAAGCTAAAAATGGCAAGTTTCTTTACCATGATTCTTCTTAATTTTGTTTAATAATGTCTTCCACTGAGTGGAACTCTCACCTAAAGATACATTATCGGTATAAATGTGATGCATTAAATTATGTAATTTAAGATGCACATGACCAGCAATATGCTATCTGGTTATCACATCTTTTAAATCATATTTTGGTGTACTTTTCATTGCTGTTCATACCAGGGGTTGCTAAATTTTTCTTTTGTTTATTCACTATCATCTTTATCAAGACAGCAAGAATGAAATGGCAGTCTTGTCAGCCGCAAAGTTGAAACTAGCCTTTCTTGGTACAAGTTGAAACAAGCTTTAATCCTTTGTTTGTGATCACAGGAGGCAAAAATTTTGTTCTCTTCCGCTTACCATTTTTATTGTAAACCTTAGTGAACAGCATTAAAATATGCAGCCTGATCCGAAAGTCAAATGCAAAAATTCCTGTGATTCGTTTTCTCTAATATAGAAAGGATCAAATGTGAAAGCTGTGCCCAAGGCGTCTTGTTCTTACCAATCAAACTGCTCCTGCAAAAGTCATTGTGTGATATGAGTGGGCATGTATGATGCTTTTGCTGTTACTCTACTCTATATTAACATATGTTTGCTGTTGCTTTAGGCTGCGAGAGAAACTGGTGCACTTCAAGAAGCGAAGGATAAGCTTGAAAAACGAGTAGAGGAACTCACTTGGCGTCTCCAACTAGAAAAAAGTTTAAGGGTAGCATGCATGTTTTTCAGTTACCGACTATTTTTGGAGGGTTTTGAGGTTTCGATCTGTTATGCAATCATGAATTTTGAAAAAACAAATGTTTTGCATTAATGGCAAAAAATAATGGAGACTCAAAGGCCCATCTTTGCAAGTGCGTAGTGATCCTCCTCTTTTGTAAGCCCTAAGGAAACCATCTGGAATCATGTGCAGACCAACCTAGAAGAAGCCAAAGCACAAGAGGTAGCGAAGCTGCAGAATTCATTAAAGGAGATGCAGGCCAAAGTTGATGAAACCAATGCCTTAGTTGTCAAAGAGAGAGAGAATGCAAGGAAAGCTATAGAAGAAGCACCTCCTGTTACAATTCAGGAAACCCAGGTTATTGTTGAAGACACGCAAAAAATTGAATCACTAACAGCAGAAGTTGAGAGCCTGAAGGTGAGAAAGCTCAGCCTAACAAGAACTAGTTTCCTTTTGACCCTTCTTTCATCCATCTCTTCCCTCTCATCACGCATATTTTGATAAGAAAATCATGTATGATATTACAATTTCAATTTGATACTGCTTGGAGAGTGGTTCATCACTCACTTGTCAATTCACAAGTCTTTTTCCACGTTTGACTTTTTAGGTGGGACAAAATTTGATAACATATTATAACTTGGCATATATGATTGAGGACCGGAAAAGAATTTTCAATGCAAGCGCACATGTTATGTTCTGGTATAAACCTAGCTTGTAAATGAAATGGATCATGCACCTTCCTAAAGGTGTTTGTATACCTGTCATGGGAAACCTTCTCAGTGTGCTCATATGAAAACCCATCTTTAGAAAGTTCCTTCATATAAAGGGATGTAATAAGGCATGTGTCCTAACTTCTTTTTCTTGGAAGTAGCCAGTAATTTAATTTAACTTATTTTAGATTGTTGTCAAATAAATACTTGATTAAATCTAAGTATTCAATAGTTGATGAAAATAGCTTAGTTTTTTATGGCCAAGTACCGTTCATCAAGATAAATTGATGATGTATTTTAAATGGTATAACACAATAGCTTAGTTTCTCAATATATATTGCTGTTGATATATCAGAAGGTGGCAAAGATTTCAGTTTTTTCTAGAGCTTTATGTGATCTTGTTAGCGGTATATAATGATCATCCCGTGTTATGAATATTGCCTTTTCTTTTTATTCACACAGACCTCGCTCCAGTCAGAAAAAGAGAGAGCAGATGACTTTGAAAGAAAATACAATGAAGCCCAAGTCTCTAGTGAAGAAAAGGGTAAAAAATTAGAAGACACAGAGAAGAAGGTTCGTCAGCTACAAGAATCATTAACCAGGTAATAATTACTTAATGAATGATAAACCCTGGCAGTGATTTTTTTCCCATGCTAATAAAAGATTAACTTGAAAATATTGGGTTGAAACTAAGCAACAGTTTCCTGATTTCTGATATGGCAAACTTGTTACAATGCTATATTCCTAACTGTGTGGAGTCCCAAACTCTTAGGAAGAGCGTGGTAAAATGGTTGGATAATCGTCAGAGCTGATTTCTTTTTCTTTCTTCTCCATTTTTATCTCCCTAAATTTGACACAGTCAATACTTTATACATTTTTTCTGAGATTCCATAAAATTTACCATTGGCACAGCCACTCGTTCCTCAGGTGTTTGACTGAGATCTCATAATTCTTTGATTTTAGGCTAGAAGAGAAGACTAGTAATTTAGAATCAGAGAATCGAGTTCTACGTCAACAAGCGGTGTCCATGGCACCTAATAAGTTACTTTCAGGACGCTCCAGATCTATTATTCAGGTACTCTTTTGGTATAATATAAACCTTACGTCCATGATAACAACTCAGAGATACAAGATTATATGAAAGACTTGATTTCCTCTCTTGACAGAGGAGTGCTGAAGGTGTGGTTCACGTTGGAGGGGAAGGAAGGGCACCTTTGGTAACTAAACATGTGTTAAATAAGTGTATACTTAGCTTGTGAAATGTTTGTGTATGTGAATTTGAAGTTTTGTTGGTATGGCGAGCAGGATCTTCATAGCCCATCGATGATTCAGAGGGAACACTATGAAATGGAGGATAGGCCACAAAAGTCACTAAATGAGAAACAACAGGAGAATCAGGAGTTACTCATCAGATGTATTTTACAACCTCTGGGCTTTGCTGGCAAGAGACCGGTTGCAGCCTGTATCATATACAAATGCCTCTTGCAATGGCGATCATTTGAAGTAGATCGTACTACCATTTTTGATCGTATTCTTCAAACTATTGCCCATGCAATTGAGGTCAATAAAGTTCTGACTTTTCATTTTCTAGTTTTCTTACTTGTTGTTCTATATGTTTCTAATATATATATATATATATATGCGCATCGTTTTGGAGTTTAGACCCCGGAGAACAATGATTTCTTGGCTTACTGGCTGTCCAATGGCTCTACACTTCTGTTGCTACTCCAGCGCACCCTCAAGGCAAGTGGTGCCGCCGGAATGGCTCCTCAACGCCGTCGTTCAGCAACACTGTTTGGGAGGATGACACAGGTAAGTAAAGATATTTGCAAATATTAAGTAACGAGTAGTAGTGCGGAGAAAGATAAGCTTACGAAGCTATTGGTTTCAGAGTTTCCGGGGAGCTCCACCAGGAGTGAACCTTGCCCTAATGCACGGAAGCGGGGGAGTGGATACACTGAGACAAGTGGAGGCAAAGTACCCAGCTCTTCTATTCAAACAGCAGCTGACAGCATATGTGGAAAAGTTCTACGGAATGATTCGAGACAACTTGAAGAAAGAAATATCTCCCTTGCTTTCCTTATGCATCCAGGCACCCAGAACTTCGAGAGCAGGCCTGGTTAAAGGACCACGCTCTGTTGCAAACACGGAAGCCCAGCGAGCTTTGATTGGTCATTGGCAGGCCATCGTCAAGAGCCTCGCCAACTTCCTTAACATTTTAAAAGCAAATCATGTCAGTACATTTCTGCTTTCTTCTTAATTACCCATATCTAACTCAATTTCCCACATTCCTATACCATCTATGACGAATCCATATATAGAGGAGTTCATGTTCTCTTATAAAAGCAAGAAATGAGGGGAATTTATGTAATTCTCGATCGCCACAAGCGTATATGTATCTGTGTTTTACTCTTGTATTTCTTATCCCCCCCTGTTTGACTGAAAATACAATTGCTCACTTTGACAGGTTCCCCCCTTTTTAGTTCGAAAGGTGTTCACTCAGATATTTTCTTTTATCAATGTCCAGCTATTCAACAGGTTAGTTTATATATAGAGGTTGCTTTTATTGGAAGTTTGATGTGTTAGCATATCTCAAGTTAAATTCGCATGGTTGGTGGTGGCAGTCTTCTGTTAAGACGGGAGTGCTGCTCATTCAGCAACGGGGAATATGTGAAAGCGGGTTTGGCTGAATTGGAGAACTGGTGTTATAAAGCAACGGAAGAGGTGCATTATTCATTTGCCTTGTCCTGTAACTGTTTGTGTGGTGCACATTTGCTAATGAATACTAATAGGTCTGCCCCATGGATGCAGTATGCAGGTCCAGCCTTTGATGAGCTCAAGCATATTAGGCAGGCTATTGGATTCCTGGTATCCTACTAATTCTGCCTTCATAATACTTGATTGCAAAAATATAATTACGCCGGACTCATGAGAATTTGATGGAATCAGGTGATCCATCAGAAACCAAAGAAAACGCTGAATGAAATAAGTCATGACCTGTGCCCGGTGAGTGAAGTGAAGGAAAACTCATTTCGATTTAGTTTTTAAGGAAGGATATATATGCTTAGCAATGGCATTTACAGGTCCTCAGCGTACAGCAGCTATATCGGATAAGTACCATGTACTGGGATGACAAATATGGCACGCATAGCTTGTCCAGCGATGTAAGTATAGATAGTTGTTTGAGTCAATCAAATCATACCCTAAAAGATGTTTGATTCATGGATGGATGTTGTGGTGATGGCAGGTGATAATGAGAATGAGAGCGCTCATGGCTGAAGATTCAAACAATGCAGCCAATAATTCTTTCCTGCTGGATGATGATTCCAGGTACGTAGTAGTAATACTTAAACCTAGCTAGCTACTCATGTTTGAGTTTAATTGGTTTGTTTTGAGTTATTAACGTAGGATTGGATATAATAATGCTGGCAGTATTCCATTTTCGGTGGATGACATATCAAAGTCAATGGAGCAACTAGAGATCGCCGATATCGAACCCCCACCGCTCATTCGAGAGAACTCCGGCTTTAGTTTCTTGCTCCCCAACAACAACTGATTTAGACCCCTTCACTTCACTTCACTTCACTTAGATCTGTTATTTTGTGCTCAATAATCAAATCTGATCCTTCTTTCTTAGTTTAGGCATAATGTGTCCCAACCTCTTCATTCAAAATTTTGTACCTACAACTAGAAGCATAGGACTCACCGGAAGATTGCCCCCGGACTCACCGGAACCGTATTCATAGTATCAATATCAAATTATTTTTTTCCTTTTTGGTTGGAGATATGTTCGATTTAATGTAATTATTTGTTTTTGTATTCCTTTTATGCAGAGTTTATTTTCTGTGGTCATCCATATAGTAATGTTTTATTTTATTTTATTTAAAAAATGACATTATTTGGAATGCAAAGCCATCGCTCTCGTGTCTCGAGTTTTGACTCTAGGATTTTTTGTGTATACGTTGGAGGGCAGTGTCTGAAAAAAAAAAATGTAACATTTAAAATGAAAAACAAAAATAAGCTGACAAAATTCGGGCCAGATGAGGCGAGCTAGCACAGCCCACGACTTGGCAAGCTGAAAAAACATCAGCTCAAACCCTCTAAAGTGTGTTTGGCAAACCTTCAAATCATGGTTTCAAACCATGATTTGCGTAATTTAAGATAAAACTCCTCTCACACACTTACCTCGTAATCCTTGTAAGTGTGTGTTTGGATTAATTTTTGGAGAATAGTTTTTACGGTCTACGAGATAAGTATGTGAGAGGAGTTCCGTCTCGATTTACGAAAAAAGTGATTCTGAAACCATAGTTTTGGATGTTACCGAATACACACTAAGACAGGTTGCCAGACTAGCCCGCTAGCTTGCCTATTAATATTTTTAATTAAAAAACTTAAAAAAGGGGAAGAATGTTGGCCTTAATATATATTTTTTTGGAAAATTAATCTTTTAGCTTTATAGTTTTGACTGGATTGTAACTCAGTTCCTACACTTTGACTTGATGCAACTAAATTCTTATAGTTTTGAATCAGTTGTAACTCAATCCTTGAACTTTGACTTACTGTAACTCAGTCCCTATAGTTTTAATCACTTTATAATTTAGTCCTTATGTTAAAGAATAAAGGTGGGAAATTATATTATAAAATAGTTAAAACTATAGGGATTGAATTGCAGTGAGTCAAAGTTCAATGACTGAGGTACAATTGAGTCAAAACTATAGGGACTAAGTTACACCGAATCGAAGTGTAGGGACTGAATTATAACCAAATCAAAACCATGTGAACCAAAAGATTAGTCTTCCCTATCTTTTTTGAAACCAACAAAAGGAGGGAAAATCAAAATAATCTATTGTGAAATTTTTTTATTGAGCGGCCATAATATATATATATATATTAGAAATTGATGTTATGCTTAATTTTAGTATTTTACACACAAACAAACACTTCATTTTTTGTATTCTTTGCATTAAGCTTTTGATGTTCCAGTTATATTTGAGTCCTATATATTTTAGGTTATGGTTTATCATTTGTAAAGAAAGAAAAAAGATAGTTTAGGTGGGTTAACTTGCCAGCTCGTGGGCCAAACACTAGCCTGCATCTTAGTGGGCTGACACTTAGCTAGCCCAAGTCCTCCCCTTTTCGGCAGACTAGTGGGTCAAGCTGAACTCGTTTTACCAGCTCTAGATAAAATTATGCACGTGTTTAGCTTTTCTTTGAAAAAAATGTATCAATACCACATTTCGGTTAATGGAGTTGATTGATTTACTGACATAAGAATCTGTGTGTGACGGTAATCCCTTCTCGTGCATATCAAATTATAAAAAAAGTAAGAGAAGCTAGAAAGCAGATGCATTATTTACGACTCATTTTGACCACTATGTATACTTAAAAAAAAGAGATAGCTATAATAATATATACATTAATTACATTATAATGTAAATTAAATAAATACGAATCACAACTGGGTTGCCCTCGCCCTGCAAATGAAGAAGGGGATTCGCTTGCTTCATTCGGGAAAAGCAGATGGATGACAAGTTAGGCCGTGTATCTGTGTGTGTTTGAGATTATAGGAATATGCCATTAATTAAACCAGCTTATTTGGTGTTTTGTACTTCTATCTAGTCCCTTTGCGTATTTGTTAGGCTCAAACAAAATGAAACGGTTGATTATGGTAGTTGTGTTGGGTGGATTGACCGTTCATGCGTAGGTAGGTCGGCGGTTATCATGGTCCAACGTAGTATGAGAATGACAGTTGTATTCAAGCTATTATCTGGTTCAATTCATTCATTCGATTATATTTATAATTGAGTTACTAAATAAGAGCAAGTCATTATGGCCTATGTATGGGTCCCTCTCTCTCGCCCTCCCAGCCCCCTCGTGAGCCGACGAGGGCAAACGCCACCTATCAATATATTCTTAAGAGGGATAGGGAGATAAGCCGTTGGAAAAAGTCCACGCACAAACGTCTCACATGTTACTGTTTATAACAACAGTGGCGGCTTCAATTATCAAGCTATTCCCCCTTTAGTCGGCTTGGTTCAAAACTAAAGACTCACTAACAGTGCAATTTATTCCCATGCCATGTCACTTCATTGTGTCTTAGTCGATAGTAAATTTTCTGACATTATGAAGGGTTTGTTCAAGTTCTTGCTTTCCCAGTACACTCTTTCTAGACAAATTCATTGGTTCAGAGTTTTGATGCATCTCATATTGGTTCAGAGTTTAATTTCTGCATTTTTTTTTCTTCTTCGATCCCGAGCTACCTTCGTCCAGATCAGCTTTCGTCCATCATCCTTAACCGATCCTTCAGCATTTTCGTTTAAGCAGATTCATCGTGATCGGTGCCCCGTTTTCCCCCTCTCTCGCGCCGCCGTCCCTTCAACCAAGAACGAGGTAAATTTCCCCCTCCCTCGCGCCGCCGTCCCTTCAACCATGAAGACGACGATGCGTTTTCCATGCGAAGAAGAGGAAGCTCGATTTTCGCCTAAGAACGAGGTAAATTTTTGACAATGGTTGAATCGATGTGCATTTTTCAAGGTTTTAATCGTTGCTTTGGATTTACATTTTGCAGATAGCCATATGCAGAAAGGCAAAATTAACGAAGGTGTGTTGCTGGCTTTTGTTCCCTTTTTTTGTGTGTGGATGTTTTGATCTGTGTCAAAACAAACCTTAATAATTGTAGTGGGTGTTTGTTTGTTCTCAGCCATAACCTGTGGCAACCTCTCCATCCCCTTCAGCTTCCTCTGTTTTCTTGAACTCATAGGTGCCTTCATTGTGTCTTAGGTGCCTTCATTATTTATTCCCATGCCATGTCACTTCATTGTGTCTTAGTCGATAGTAAATTTTCTGACATTATGAAGGGTTTGTTCAAGTTCTTGCTTTCCCAGTACACTCTTTCTAGACAAATTCATTGGTTCAGAGTTTTGATGCATCTCATATTGGTTCAGAGTTTAATTTCTGCATTTTTTTTTCTTCTTCGATCCCGATGGGAAATTATCCTTCACATCTCTGTCTTTTTCTTTATTTCTTTACACCATGCAATATATTTGCCTATTCAAACTATATTATCCAACCTTGGTGATTCATCTGCCTATGTACGTATGTCTCTGAAAATACTAATGGGAAGGCAAGTGCATTATATAAGCTTCATGTAAGTTAATATCCTTCATTACCCATGTTTTTCGGTGCATATTGTCTGCAATTAATTGGTTTTTAATTATGGGACTGATATAAAAGCAATGATGCAGATCTCTTAGGCATTGATCATGCAAAAGAGTTCTTCGATATGTACCTTCAAGGCATGATACAGACCAATTGGAACGGGTATGTGTGATTATGCATGCAACTGTAACTTTTGTACATGTTCATTAGCTGTTGTTGTAATGAAGAGATGCAAAGTATGTTTAGTTATACTAAAATATAATTCAGAAGTTAAATTAGTTGAAGCTAGCTTATTTTAAATTACTTATTGGTATGCTAGGTATGATTTGGATAGCTGTTGTTTGATAGAATTGCAATATAAGCACTGATACATCCCTTTTCAACATGAAATAAGCAAGCGGTAACATTCAGCTTCCTTATATTCAAGAATTTTACATGACATACTTTCATTTGTAATGTGGCATAAATCATACTTTCATTTGTAAATTGGCAAAAACCGTTTAAATTTGATATACTATAGTTAGACCTATTGATGTATGTGAGAACAGTTCTAGAAAGTTAGATTTTGCTGCCTCAGTATCTACATTCTAATTAGTGTAGACAGTTCTAAACGGATGCAAGATGAATTTAGGGGATTGAAGTATGTGAAAAATAAATTGCCCCATTTTATGAAGTAAGTGTAGCACCCTGCTTCAATCACTCCCACAAATACTTTATGAAATGCCTTCGGTCACTCATGGAATGCTCATATAATGGTTAATAATAATTGATGGGACGTGTTCTTCATGTGATTGACGTCAGAAGGATTTGGACCAAGCTTAGAATGTGCAAGGCTAGGAACTTTCAAGTTTGGATCATTACTGCTTTTTCTCAACTCTGGATTTTAAACTCTTACGCACTCATATTGTTAACTAATTACTTAGTAAATGCTATGTTACCTATTTGTTTTACCTTTGGATAGTACCATATCCAATGACTATCATAGCGCTGAACGGGGTTTGGTTAATGCTTACATGAAATCTTTCAAACCTAAATTCATTTAGCAGATTGTCAATGGGGTTCAAATATGGTACTATCCAAAATAAAGTTGAACTTATGCTATCAGCCTGAAATTGTGTTATATATAAATCACAAATAAAGTTAACACCAATAGTCTTTTTTCATATTATAGAGCTTTACACCCTCTGAGTAGTGTTATTAGCTAATAATAAATTAAGCATGTTCCCAAATGTTACTTGTCCTTAGTACGTCCTATAGCTTCCATGAAAGTTGTGCAGGGCGCTTGATTAAAGAACTAGGAAAAAAAATTTGTTTTCATTCTAGCTGCCAAATGTACAATCAATTTAATAAATGTGTATAACCAAATGACATTTCTGTGAAGTGAACTATCACTGAATTAAGGTTTTTTTATATTAATCTTTGCTGTTATCGGTTTCCATCGTTATGCCTTTCAAACTCATGTGTTGTTCATTTCTGAGCAGAATTAACTGAGGACAAAACTTATCCCTTCGAGTCAAATACATGAAAAAGTAAGTTCGAACTCGAATAGTTATCTTAGGTGGGATTAATAGCTTATGACTCATTCTCTTCATAACTGTTATGTCCCTTAGTCAAAAGTTGTGTCTATGGAAACAAAACTGTTATGTCATAATATATGAGTTTGAAACCATGACTTGAGTTACTGTTTGTACATATTTAATAGTTTATGACTCATTCTCTTCATAACTGTTATGTCCCTTAGTCAAAAGTTGCGTCCATGGAAACAAAACTGTTATGTCATAATATATGAGTTTGAAACCATGACTAGAGTTACTGTTTGTAAATATTTAATAGCTTATGACTCATTCTCTTCATAACTGTTATGTCCCTTAGTCAAAAGTTGCGTCCATGGAAACAAAACTGTTATGTCATAATATATGAGTTTTAAACCATGACTTGAGTTATTGTTTGTACATATTTAATATTTTATGACTCATTCTCTTCATAACTGTTATGTCCCTTAGTCAAAAGTTGCGTCCATGGAAACAAAACTGTTATGTCATAATATGAGTTTTAAACCATGCCTTGAGTTACTGTTTGTAAATATTTATTAGCTTATGACTCATTCTCTTCATAACTGTTATGTCCCTTAGTCAAAAGTTGCGTCCATGGAAACAAAACTGTTATGTCATAATATATGAGTTTGAAACCATGACTTCAGTTACTGTTTGTTCATATTTAATATCTTACGACTCATTCTCTTCATAACTGTTGTCCCTTAGTCAAAAGTTGCGTCCATGGAAACAAAACTGTTATGTCATAATATCTAATTGGTCATGACATCTAACCTTATTTTAAATAACTATCAGGTAAACCTTTCTTTACTAGTGTATTTATGGTCCTATGATCAAGTGGCTGTCGTTGTTGGGCCCTCCCTCTATATAATTGATATTTGGTTTCACATTGTCTGAACATTGAACATTGAGCTCTATCTGCATTCTTTTAATGTAATCTGTGGCTTAATCGAGTTTGAGGTAACCTGAAAGTTATATTGCTTTATACCTTCTCATTATACCTAGGTTAATATATGGGAGGAGATGCCTCTGTTTCTGTAACCTTCTATATATTATTCTTCTATTGCTGTTCAAAATTTGAGCATGATACATGGTCGCATCAGAAATTAGGCTGCGACAATACATATGCAATATATTTGCCTATTCAAACTATATTATCCAACCTTGGTGATTCATCTGCCTATGTACGTATGTCTCTGAAAATACTAATGGGAAGGCAAGTGCATTATATAAGCTTCATGTAAGTTAATATCCTTCATTACCCATGTTTTTCGGTGCATATTTTCACTCATGTAAATTATGGTATAATTTAATCCTGGTCTGACTTTCTTTTCCCCATATCAATACAGTTAATGGATTAGCTGATATATTAGTCCCATGTTGTTAAGAAGGTGCAATTTAAGATATCATACTAAGAAAATCTCTTTCCACATGGACATAGGCGGGAAGGGTCTATCTGTGATATTATATGGTTCCATCTATATGTTTATTTGTCCTTATAAAGTTGTCTTTCATCAGGACATGCTTCACCATCTCTAGGCCATTATTCTCACACAGTTAATTTACAACTTACTGCATTTCAATTTTTCCGCTTCTGCATATCTGCTACAACCAATTATTACCCTTGAAATGTTTATCCTAGATGCCTCCAAAGAAAAGACCACTCTTAAATTATGGCATCAGCTCTGACTTCAAAGAACAGGCTAGGAGGAGTGTTTTTGAGGATATCACAAATGTGGTGGATACTGAGAACCCACCATTTAATTCATTCACAAGTCCTGGTATGCTATATTAAAATTCATTCCCTTACATGTTGATAATCGTAGCAAGTGTTGTGGTTTTTCATTTATGCATGTTGGCAGGGGAGTTAGAGTTCAGGAATAGTACTATCTGGTGAAGAAGCAACAAATTTTGCTCAATTGAAAAAGAATCCGGCGATCGCAGTACACGTCTAAATGCGTCAGTACGCAGTAACAGAAACATTTTTAGAGCACTTGAGGCAACGAGATGTCTGGATTTCAATCTCGATCAATCAGCTCCAAGTAATGAAGTAGTGTCACACATGTCACTTATCATTGTGAACTTAACAAAAACTTCATGATATACATAATTTGTATGAGTACCTTTGTACAAATAATGTGTTAATAGCATGTCGTTTTCATTGTTTATGAGTAACTTTGGATGAAGAGACGACAGTTTCCTATTGTTTTGTCTTTTGCAATGACAAATAACAAGAGTCAGGGTCAATCTTTGCAAAATGTTGAATTATATCTTTCCACCCGTGTTCACACATGGGCAATTATATGTTGCTTTATCAAGGGTTAAGAATATTGCTGGCTTGAAAATTCTTATAGATCATGGAAGTAATCCTCTTAAAAACACAACTACCAATGTGGTTTACAGAGAGATATTCAGAAAGATTGAGTAGCATTGATTTCATTACGTGCACACGTCTTATGGGTAGAATTGTTTTTTCTGTAGCTGTTTTGACTATTGGTTGTTTAAGGTTTTTTTAAAGTTGATTAAGTAGTTGTAAAAGGCATAATTTGGTCGAGGTTTTTTGCAACTTGGAGGGGGGTTTTGAGCTGATGATATGATGTGCAAATGCAATTTTGAGTGTAAGGGTTGACATTTTTTTTCCTATGCATGTATTACAAAATGAATTTATCTACATGTATTAAGTGAACAATGTATTCTTAAATGATGTTCTTTGTACCCAACGAAAGGTTATTGTATTTCCTGTTTCTTATTGTTCCTACTACATCGGATGAGTCAGAGGCCATTTCTGCTTAGATGTGATGTGGTCGATGCACCCGCACAAAGCGCGGGGGGATTTTATGCTTGTTCCTAATAGGAAAGAATAATAATAATACAACAGTAACAGAGCCACTTTAACAAAATAAGATATTCAAGATTGACAAAACTTTCTAACTTACTCTTGCCAGTTGAAAAGCACTAGATTAGTTGAATGAATGGAGGGAAGGAACTATCATATAATTAATTATATAAAAGTATAGTTTACATTTCCAATCAGCATGAGAAACATACACTTCTATCACGTGCATTATCCCACTCTTCAACGCCTTTCAAAAATGATCTTATTGCAAGGTGTTCCGCCGCATATGTCATGAATGAAGCCAATATTATGCCCCCAACAACCATCAAACCTAACCTGTTATCACACCATTCAAATTCACAAGTGTCAGCAAAAAGCATAAGGGGATCCAGAAACCGGTGTCAAACCTAACCAATTATCACCCCAATCAAATTCAAATGGCGGTTCGGTTTTTAACATGATATATAGACTAGTGCAGTGTAGGGTATGTATAAGCAAAACACCGCCCAATACAGGTTTTTTGCTTTGTTTCAACGAGAGCTATTCATGAATAGATAGCAAATTACCTTAAAAACAAAGCAGTGATTCCAAAAATACAAGGCAGGGATGGGGCAGCAATTGCCAAGAACGCCATCCCTAATCCATAGTACCATGTAACAACATCACAAGATGGAATCTGTCGCTGATGTACTGTAGGACAGATAACAGACAAATTTAATCACGACAGCATCATATAACCAATATAAAAAAGCCAACAGATGCTGTGAGACAAAACTATCAAATAAGCTTGAATCTAAAAGAACATACATTTTTCTGAATCATAATCAGAAGATTCAGGATGAGACAATGCTGTTCGTGATGCTGTGAGTTTTCCCCATCGATACATTAGATGTATATAACCTCCAAAGAATACAAAGAAGAGTGTGAAAGTCCACTCATACATCAAGAGTAAACCAGTCCATGGGGCCACTTGCTGAGGTACAATCAACAGTGCTACCCCAAGAGACACCACTGCAGCCATAAAACAGACACTGACTGAAATGCCACCCAAATAAGCAGGGACCTTGTACTGGGCACCACTTAAGAGCTGTTTAACGTCATGAAGAAAGAATTTTCAGCACAAAAAAAGGAACACAAGTGTGCACTAAAAGACTGTGAAGAGAAATCCAACCTGATAAGTGGAATTGACCGCAGTAGTAGAAATACTACCATACACAAATGGTCCACTTGCTCTAATCCTACAATAGAGGTGTCTGGCATGATCCCATAATGAACTTCTACAAAATGAACCAATGAACCCAGGACTCTGAAGCAAGTACAAATTACAATATGTCAAGACAGACAAAAATTCCACTTCGACTTCCTTATTCTTTGAGGATAATAAAAATCATAGTAGCTTACCTTTACCAATGACCGATAACAACAGAAGAGCAAAGCACAAAAAGGCAGCAGAAAAAGAAACTTCACAAGAAAATCATCTTTGGGATTTCGGCCTCCTGCTGTGCCAGGGAGCGATTCCTCAAGACGTTCCCTTGCATTCTGCAGCACCACCTATCAGGTCAGTTTTTCTACCTTGGGGAGGAAAAAAGTTGTGACATTAACAGGACAATAGGGGAAATTAAGTTCCACAAATACCTGCCAGACATCAACAGGTTTCAAAAGCCATGCTGTCCACCAGTCCCAAGGCTTAAGAGGCCCGAGTGTATAGTGAATTACACGAAGCTCATTCTCATCTACCATCCACTGGATAAATCAGCAAGAATTGTTAGATGATTGAAATGAAGGATGCAATACCTTGTTACACATAATCCATACCTTGTTAGCAAGCATGTAAAGCCCAACATCTGCATTATAGAGTGTTGAAAGTCTCTCCATTTCAGGAACTGGTCTAGAATTCAGTACTGCTGGGGTCAAATTTGGTTCAAAAACATGTGCATTGGGAAATCCAGAGTAATATGAATTAAGAAATCCCTGATCTCCTGCCAAAGGATACAAAAGATAGTATCTGGTAAATGATGCTTAGGAAATATAAAAGCACTAAAACTATGACATTTGGAATAAGTGCTTAAAAGTTGTTTTACCTCCTGTGTAAGATGGTAGAGTCTTTACTTTGCTCATCATGTCATTAAAAACCGTTTCAGATGGTTCCACTACCATGACTCCCGAATTCAATCTCTCAGAATGCTTTAAATTAGCGCAGAATTTTCCACATTTGAAAAGATCATCAATATTTTTAACCACAATAGTATCCGCATCGAGGTAAACAACTGCACATTTATATTCAAAATTAAACTACTAAACTGATGCTGTAATCTGTATTCCTACAAAACAGAGGTTGAGGTGTTTTTCTTTATTTCTTTCTTTAGGGGTTGGGGATAGAATCCACAAATTAGATAGTTAACTCTGGTTGGAATTTATTTAAAAGCAACTTGAGAAAAATTAGAATTCAGGAATGAAAAGAAAACATTCGAAATAACTCAATCACTTTGAAAATACTCCTACTTAAGGGAAGAAAATATTCAAGGAGATCCACTCCATTTGAGAGGCCAGAATCTACCTGGTTGATATTCTCCAATACTTACACAACCAGATGCACACACAATAACAGCTAAGAATGTTTACCTTTCTTATAGTTAGTCATGTTGAAGATTTTCAGCTTCGTGTAGACACCCCAAAATCTCTGTGGACGTACTTGATTAGGGTTTGCCAGTAAACTAATCTTCTCAATTATCCACCCATCAGCCTAAGCAAAAATAGCACCGATTTAAAAATAGAAGTGCGAAACTAGACAAAAAGTTTAATGCCAGACTTTAATACTAACATGTGAAAAAAATTTGGGATTTCCTAATTTGGGATCTCTTTCACCTTGAGTTAGGTTGACTACAAATTAAATAGAACGTAAAATTAGACTATAAAGTTCCCATCTACTCGTGTTCCAAAATAAGAACTGAACTCCCAATGAAAAAAAAGCCACCAGAAAGAAAATCGAACTCCAACTCCGACCCCAGCTTACTAGTCTGTTCGGTTAAACAATTTCAGATCAATCTCAGAATTCTAAGCAGCGTAACATTGGGCTAACTAGGAAAAGGGTTAACTTCTCTCCAACTCTGTTTTGACCCCAAAAAAACCGGAAGAATATGATTCTCCTTAACCAAAATTCGAAAATTATATGATCAATGCAAACAAGACTAGATACGATGCTTGAATTATTGCCACCCGTGAAGCTGAGCCTACTCCGGATGCAAGCAGAGTTAAAGAGAAGATTACCCGGAGAAGATGTTTGGCATAATCAGACACCCCGTCCGAGACCAAGACGACCATATCCTTCTCCGATCCAGTGTCGCGTATCGATTTCCCAAGAACGCGAACTCCCAATAAGAATTCGTCCCCATACAAAAGGGTGACATAAGCCTCATCGGTCTTTTGAGATCCCAAAGAAGCTTCAGATGGAAGAGAAATGAACAAAATTATCAAACATACCCAGATATTTGGTTTCATTATAATTCGATTAGGGCGCCGAAAACCTTCTCGATAAAAGTTGAGAATTTTTCTCGAGAACGGGTCCTTCCCCCCTTGACACTGATTTTATCTGTGGGAAAGAGAAGAGTTGAGAGGGTTTGAGCTTTGAATTGTTCAGGCCTAAAAAAATCGAACTGTCTTCCTTGTAATTGTCGTTTCTGACCTTTCCTCTGGGATTCTTCCCGGCAATTTTCAGAGGAGAATTATGCCGAGAATCTAAAAGTTGAAACACTAATTTTGAAATGATCTACTGGAGACATGATTGCAATAACATCTTTTAAGTTTTAACTGTAAAATTTATCGAATTTAATTTCCCCAGCAATGATCCAGTGCAGCCGTGTTCAACCCCATACAGCCGAACCTAGCCTCCATCAACAACGCATTGGCAATTTGACCATGACTTTTTTTAAGCAAAAAAAACAAAATATAACGCCATCTCTTATGACTGAAATTTGAAACCTTTTATTTGACTTTTTTAAATGGGAAAAAAAGTTTAAAAAGCCTTGTTGTGAATTAATTTTTCAACTTTAGAAATTATTTAAAATCTTAACACGAGTTATTTATTCAAAGTAGAAATAATAATTTGTCAGCGACTTTTATTTAGCCAAACATATGTATAAGCGACTGAAAATACATTTGTCATGCTGAAAATGAAAACACTAATTAGTTACCGATTGAAACATCAAGAAATGTGTTATTCAAAAGAACTTGAAACTAATAAATAATTGGTGAGATCAAAAGTTAATGGCTGCCTGAAAATGAATACTCAAATCCATGGAATGAATCAGATATTGGTGATGGTAATTGTAAGTGATGACACGAAGCCCACGGGGCAACTACCAGTTTCGTTGCGGCCTAACCCAAAACCCCTCTTCATCAAAATCAAGACGACCCATTCAGGATTCAGGAATCATGGCAAGTGAAGTGAAACTCATTCCTCAACATATATATATATATATATATATATATATATATATATATATATATATATATATATATATATATATGCGTCATTTAACGATGGTGCTCAACCTAGCTTGTTGGTGAGAGATATATCGGGGGTGATGCTCAATTCAGAGCATAAAGCAGAAGTACACTCCACTCTCGTGTAGTTGCCAACTCCCACAACATATGGAGCTACGGAGTTAGATCAATGAGCATATATACAAATCTTCCCTTGCGGCAACTCTCCTTCTTCCTCTTAAAACGTACATCCCGTATAAGCAGCTGTTAATGTATGATGTGTAAATACTCAGCTATTCTGTGTGTTCGTTTGGAATAAAGACTGGAGTTTTCATAAATAGTTTTTTAATCATAATTTATGATTACGATGTAAATATGTAAGAGAAGCGTTGTCTCGATTTACGAACATAAACACTTACAAATCTTTCAAAACCTCATCTAAACAAGCTTAGATTATTGTTAGGCCCCACAACAATCTTAAAATAGATATTATCGCATCTTAGCAGCCATATACTAATATAACACATTGGAGGCAACCAACTTCAAAGAAACGTTCCTTATACAAAACCTGATGTGTGCGCGTATTATTGCATTTACGGCTGTCACCTGGCTTGCGAGGGAAAAAAGTCCAGGGCTCAGGGCTAGATGCTTTCCATAACTGTCTTCCAGATCTTCTTGTATATGTTTACAAAAACTCATCTTTAATTAGGCTAACAAATCTCTGCCTTAATTGGTAACCAGTTTATTCATCTGTTCATATCGTTTCTTTTACGATTTGAGAATCTTTTTATTCAGGCAGGGAACAATACTGAAAATGGAAAACCCTTTTCTCAGTGAGGTTCTTTATTTAGGATCGTATCAAGAGCACCCATATCTGAAGGTTTGAACGATTTTTGTATTAATCTTAAGGTTCTTATTAATCCACGCCTGATGAATTGTTCCCCTCCTAATCCAGTTTCACTTTGGATGGAGGGAGAACACAGCCCCTCACACACTTACAACACCAATACAATCAATATACAGATACAGGACTTTCTAAGAGCATTGCAACCCATGGTCACGTGGCGAAGACCAACAGTTAACACGGAAAAGAAGACAGTAAAGTGACACGAGAGAGCACTAGCATATTTCGTCTCCTTCCCAATTCTTCTTCTCCTTTGGACCAGTTGGCCCCTCTTCCCCATACAGTTCTGTAGGAAATAAGTCTAGTATGTTCTCCAAAGAAAACCTAACAAACAACGGGAGCATGTTAATTAGCTTCTCTATTTCAGAATGGGAATCATAAACTATTGTAGGGCCCCACTCTCTCATAAACTGCAACCAATTTGGCTCTGCAATGGCTCCATCGCCAACATACTCTGCCGCAACAATCTCGTATTTGATGCTTGAATCCACACAATATTTGCTTCTGCTTGCATCATTGCGTATTCCTATTCCTAGTTTGGATGAACCTTGGAGGTAAGTCCCAGGATGAGGGTAGCTGGCATGTCCATTTCTTGAGGAATACACAATGGCTTTGTTCCCCTCAATATACTCCAGGTCGAATGAATTCACCCATTCGCCTCCACTGTGCTGAGAGAAGAACATTGACCATAACTCCCCCGTGAAGTTGCTCACTCGGAGCGTAAAGTGTTCCCAATCACCCACGTGTTCTCCTATCTTACTCATAGCAATGTTCATCGGTCCCACTTTAACCGTGGCCGGACCATTGAAGGGACAAAAAACCCACATCACTATATCAGTAAAAGTCCCTCCTAATGCTGGTTTTACGTGAACATAGAGTTTTGCTGTCTCTATGTTTCCCTTCTTCAGATTTTGTCTAGCATCTTCATCACTCGGCAAATCTATCCAGAAAGCCCCATCATTTGCTCCTCCACAAGGTAAGTTTGATCCCTGATAATCTATAGCCTTCCCCTTCTCACTACCTTCTGTATACAGGAGTGCTCCATTTTTGAAAAACCATTGCACTGACGACGGCATATATATGTCATCGGGATGGAAGTAAACTGTGGGCCCATAATGCTGGATGAGTGCATGAATCTGGTCTAGATTTGGCATTGCATGTAAATTGGAATCAAGATTCCTCAAGCATGCGATATCCAATACTTGTTCAGAATCAAAGAAAGTACAGCAGAAGAATGTCCCCACAGAGACACCTCTAGCCAGCATACCCCTTTTGCAGGGTCTTGTGTTCCAAACCTGAAATAAACTTTTAGAAAATTTTGAGTACACTGTCAGTAACAAATCATGTGTCTCACAGGTTTCTGTAAGATCTGCTCGCACGCATCTAACTTCTTCAATCTGAGGTTCATCTGGTTTGCTAGTGACTAATACACCCATGGCTTTATAACCAACAGGAGGGTTTGGCAACCAAAAGTAACCACATCCATCATGTGGTGAATCAGCGCTCCATATTAGTGAATAGTTAAGGGGCTTTCTAAGAGCTGGATAATTAGCTTCAGTTTCAGGAGAAGAAGCTTCACGGGCCGCAAGAACATATCCTCTCAATGGCTGGTCATTGGACTGACAATAGTGACCGAGGCAGGAAAAGCCATCAGGAATGTCCACTGGTCTATAAAATGTCAAACCCTGTGCCTTCCCCCGCAGGTGAGTGCAGCTCCAAACTCTCTCGAACTTGGTTGTTTTCAAGACTTCTATTTCCCCGAGGCTTATTCTACCACTAGCAAAACCACCACCTGACCGAATCATTCCGAAAAGTTTCAATCAGTTGCATAGCCAATCATCTAATAATTGATTAAATGGGCACATGAAGCCAAATGGGAGCAAGCAGAGCAAATAGGTTTCCATGATAAGACCTAAGTCAGGCACTATACTTGTCTATACCAAGCAAAGGTAGAAACTAAAGTTTGCACACTATGATAAAGAATTAGGATGATCGCCAATTCTCCCTAGCATCCAGTTCATTTGGAGCTGCATTAAAGAACTAATTTTTCGAAAAAAGATTACACAGCATTCATCAATAAGGGCATCACGAAGCACAAGATAGATATCTCTCAGTTGTAAATTGTAGTTCACAAGAGATAGACATTAATCATTCGCAATCAAGATAACAAATTCCACTTGACTGTGAGAAATAAGTATGACATAAAGCTTTTTATTTTCTGCAACAAACACAAGCTCTTTTAACGATCCTTTGGGGCAACGCAATAGGTAACGATGGCAAAGGAGACAGGACAACCACAGAACTATTTAAAGCAGTAATCAATAAAGATTTTCCATGGGATTCAGCTCATCTAAGAAATTCGCGTGAGAACTCGACAACGATATACCGGATGAGACGGGAGAGGTTTGGTTTCTATTTTTAAAGTTGATATACAGGAATCAGGATAGTGATCGCTAAATTAGTACAATGGAATTGTAATGATCTGGATTCTGATCTAATTGTCCTTGCAGTTCACTGAAAATTATACAGCTCCTGTGAGGAAACAGGAAGCACAATGCTCAAAAACCAAAGGAACGTAATTCCCAACCGCAAGAGCGATCCCAGAATATAAATAAAATAAAAGATTGAGATTAATACTAAAACAAATCAGGTGATCAACCAATCTCGGGAATCCATCCTTGTGTTATATTTGTAAATAAGCGTAGTTGAGCAATTGCGGCAAAATCAAGGGAATCATGGGAGAATAGTTTAAAGAGTACCCGGTGGCCATTGAGGAAGAGGTGAAGGCAGAGAGAACAGCTCTGGCTCGGACGAACAGAATTCAGGGGAGCTGCTCCAGCAAAAACACTCGCACCCAAACATCTCTATTGGCCGCGGAAGTAAAGCTCAGAGAAACATCTTTGTACCGAATTGTATTGTTTGCACAAGTAGCAGACAAATGATCATAGGGAACCCAGCTCTTTCGAGAGGGGGAGGGAAAGGAAAGCACGCCTCTTCTTAGTTCTTACTGAGGCACATCAAAGGGACCAGGACGTTGAGAGGAACGGCCTTCCTTTCTCAGAAATTGAGGAAGACAGAGACAGAGAGCAGGCTGCTCTCGAAAAGAAAGGGTCAGCTTCTCTTTCCCCCGCCCCTCTAGAGTGGAATAATCAAAGAGCGGTGATGCTTTGAATTTAGTTAATCTTATAGTTTCGATGCTAGTTGGCTTCACTCCTTCCCCACCTACCTTCTTTTCACCTCCCACTGTCCCACACAACTTCAAGGTTTTTTTCATCTGAAAGCAAAACTTCAGGGTGTGAGCTTTAATATATAGTAAAATTATTATTATTATTACTAAATAAATACTGGAGATAGATTTGATTATCTATTTTTCATAATAATATGAATAATAATTTTATAATATATTAAAACTTAACCCGTGAAGTTAAGATTTAAAGGAAAACAAAAAGAAGTTAATATTTAAAGGTAGAGAATGTTGGGACGGGCTGGAGAGGGGAGACTTTTCCCTTCCAAGTTGATCCATCGCTTTGCTTCGACGGTTGGTTCAGCTTTTTGGTCCCTTTGTTTTTCTCTTTTTTTAGGCCCTTTTTCTTCCTCACTGTTTGCTTTATTAGGGCTCGTTTTTAGTTTTGCAGAACTTTAGTTTCATTTGATTTCACGAATAAATAACAAAACCTTGTGGTTAAATCAAATATTTTTGTCTTCCCACAAAACATTGATATTGATTCTTCTAACAATAATAAAGATTTTTTCATCAAGATTTTTTTTGCCAGATTTTCATTAAGATATCAGTTTTATGAAAAGTTCACTAGTAATTATAGCCTAGGTGTAATTTTTCAAGACAACTGAAATTTTTCGTATAAGAGCCCGTTTGGATTAGTGGTGGAAAAGTGGTTTTTTTTATCTGACTTTTGGAAAAGTAAGGTAGGATTAAACGTGAAAATGTAAATGTGATTTGTGTTTGGATTAGCGGTGGCAGAAGTGACTTTTTTTTTTCTAATCTTGAACATATTTGGATAAAAGTTTGAAAAGCCCGTTTAAATGCAAAATGACTGAAAATGGCATGGATGCTATTGAATACTGCATATATATGATTCTTTTCATAATCCGGGTTATGTTCGGTCAAAATCATTCTGATTTTATTCATTCTTTTCTAGTAATTTTTTTTATTTTTGCAAGTATGTCTGTGTCTTTTTAAATTATTGTCTACAAGAAAATTACTTACTGCCCAGGTCTGTATACACTTGAAGTGAGAAAACATAAGCAAGATTTGATTAAAAAAAACTAAAATTGTTATTTAAAAAAATATACACCAAGGGCCATTAGGTTACTATTGCTGATTCTTCTTCAGCCAAATAACAGACCCGAGACCCGACTTCGAAGGTTCAGACAGTTGAGCTGAGAGTGAAGTTGCGTTGCAGAGGAGAGCAGGAGAGCTTGAGAGGAGTGAGGGAGGGCCACCACCATCATTTTCTTCATCATCACTGGCCCTCCCTCAACCATCATCTTCTTCATCGGGGCAGTGAGACCAGACAGATACGATACAAAGTGAGAGCAGAGTTGGAGAGCTTGAGAGCCAAGAGAGAGAGAGAGAGAGAGATTACAACCACCAATCATCAGTTTCACCACCACCACCATGTCTTCTCTTCTCCACTCCGTTGGAATACCACCAGTACCACCTTCGGCGGATTCTCCCCTGTTTTCATAACTCCGGCGACATTGTTTCTAGATTTCGGCGAGCTTCTTGGACCACCACAACAGCGCTGTTCTGACCACCACCGACAAGCTCTTCCTCCACCGTCGAACACCATCACCACCATCATAGCGTCTATACTCCTTTGTTCAGAGATTGCCTTTTGCATGCGTTAACAATGGTTCATGGAGTTTGGTGAGCCAAAATATGAATGCTTCCAACGGTCTGCAGCAGCATTGATGGAAGAGAGAGATTAAAAGTGCAGTAAGGAAATGGAAAAGCTACGCAAATGAGCTTCAAAAAAAAAGCTACGATAGTATCAAAAGCACAGTGATAAGAAAAGCTTTGCCAAACGGTGAAAAAGTGGCCACTGAGCTTTTTTTTTTTTATTGAAACATGCGGTTATGGATGGGTGCCGCTTTGCCAAATAGACCTTAAAAATGAGGGCGGCCGGCAGCTAGTCTCAACCAGACTGTGACAAGTCTAATGGGAAAATTGGCCAAAATTCTTGATTGGAAAATTAATTAGCTATTAGTATCTGAAATCTATGGTCTTTTAGGAGAAATATGTATGTAGAGAAAATTATGAAATTGCACACTTGGGAAGTTTAGTTGCAATTTCTTGAAAGCTTAGTTGTAATTCGTGGGAAGTCATTTGCATTTACACTGTAACTTAATTTTCATATCATGAAAGGTCATTTGCAATTTATGAAAGGTTAGTTGCATTTTAATTGAATTTGCAAACCACGAAAGCTTAGTTGCAATTCTTGAAAACTCGGTTGTAATTTGTGGAAGGTCATTTGCAATTCATGAAAGGATATTTGCATTTGCACTCTAAAATTTCTCACCACAAAATTTCATTTGTAATTTATGGAAGGGCATTTACGTTTGCATTTGAGGGAAGGTCACTTGTATTTTAACTTAATTTGCATACCATGAAAGCTCAGTTGCAATTCCTAAAAGCTCAGTTGTAATTCGCGGAAGGTCATTTGCAATCTGTGGAAGGTTAATTACAGTTTGTGATTCACCTTCTATTCTACCAATTTGCATGCCATGGTTCACCTTCACCTTCTTCTTTGTCCCCCTACATCACCACATCTTTTATGGCTTGCCACTACACAAGATCTATTATTTTTCTTTTTGAAATTTGATTTTTGTTTTCAACCTATAAGGCGGAGGAGGGAGGGAGCGGCGACAGAGATCGTAGAATGGTTGGGAGGGGCGAAGAAGGCAAGTGCAACAACAGTAAACGAGGTCCCTAGATCTGATGTGGTGTTGCAAGATGAAAGTCATCATCATTGGTTGTCAAAGTCACCATTGTCCATTGCTAGAGTTTGCTTAAGGGGGATATGGAGTTTGTGAAGGATAAAGTTGGAAAGATGAAAGAGACGATAAGGGAGTGGATGGTAGTAGTGCTAGTAATGCGGGCTGGCCTACGGTTTGCGGGCCAGCCCGCATAGGTTGGGACCTTCACCAGCCCGCCATTCTTTTTTCTTCTTCTTTTTAAATTTTGCTTTTTTTTTTTTTAAAAATTACTCTCTTTCTCTTTCACCTGCTTATATTACACTTTTTTTCTTTTATATATTTGTGTTATGAAGTCAGATTCATTCTTACTTCCCTTTTTTTTCATCTACTCACATAACAAAAACATATAAACACATCTCTTTTAATAATAGTAGAATAAATAAATATAATATGAAAATAAAAATATCAAATAAAAAGTATGAGGAATTAACTAAACACAGTATCAAATAAAAGATAATAAGGGCATTCGAATTTATTTTATTTAAACAAACCAAAAAACTTTTTAAAAAAAAACGGGCTAGCCCGCGAGATAAACAGACTGCCATCCATTTAAGTTTATTTTGGGCAGGCTGGTGGGTCAACCCGTCAGTCTGACCCAAATTACCGACTCTAGATGGTAGTAAGGGAATTGATAGGTGAAAAAGGTGAAAAAGTAAAAAGATAGATCCTTATTTCATCAAGAGTAGAATCATCATTTCATATTGTTACTTATTTATTCCAAAGGACATCAAAATTATTATTTTTCCGATATCCTAGTCCCCAATTAATTTCTCAAATGGAGATTTATCCCCAATTTTTCCAAGTTTAATGGATCGTGCATGTGTGTGGAAAAATCATATCCCTCACGCGTTAAATATTTTCCCAAGTAAAATTTATGTGAAGTTATATATAATCGTAAATCATTAACAATATGTTAACTTAAAAAAGTACCCCCTCCGGTCTTAATTATAAGATAAAGTTGACTTTTTTGGAGAAATTAAGGAAACCAATTAAATTACCTTAGAGTGTTTATATTTTTAGTATCTTTAGATTATATATTATTTTATTAGTCAAATTAATTAGTTTAGAGAAAAAAATAAAAATATAAATACTCTAAAATAATTTAACTGGTTTCATTAATTTCTCCAAAAAAATTAATTTTATCTTATAATTAGGATCGGAGGGAGTATAATGACATGATTCACTCTCGATACTCCATGCAACAACCCGAGCTCAAAAATAAAGCAATCAACGAGAGCAACTTTTCATGAACATTAAGTGATCTATTTTTCAAGCCTCTTGCAGCGTAGACTTAATTATTACTCCATATATATATTTGGCCCACCTGCACGTTTTTTTGGGTGCCAACGGAGACGCCCGCTTATTTATTACACTCAACAATATATGTTGTGTTTGGTGAGTAGTTATAAATCCGATTGATAGTTATAAGTTCAATTGGTATTCGGTAGCTATTATTTTTTTTTAGTGTTTGGAGAGGTTTATAGACAATTGTGTTTTTGTCAAAGTCTAATTGGTGAATGTTCAATTGTGAGAAGCTGGAGAAAGAAGCTTTTATTAAAAATTAATGACATTTTATGCTAGATTGGATTATCTGAAAATTAGTTATATGATATTGGTTCTTTCCATAAAATATTTTTGAAATATTATGTAGTGTCAAAAAATATTTTTTTGTGTTTTTAACCCCTTAAAATATTTTTCTAGTTGTACTCACTACCCAGTGTATTATCAGAATGATTGAAATTTTACCCTTAATGTACTTTTCAGCTCCAAAAATTACTTTAAAATATTTTTATGGTGTTTTAAACCCCTTAAAATATTTTTTCAGCTGTACTTAGTGTGTTATCAGACTGATTGCAATTTTACCTTTAATGTACCTTTTCAGCTCCAAAAATTACTGTAAGATATTTTTTGGTTTTTTTAACTCCTTAAAATAATTTTTCAGTTGTATCCAATTTTATTTGACTGACTGCAAATTTACCTTTAATGTATTTTTTTAGTAATAAAAAGGACCCAAAACTTAGAATACTGATTTATTGATTTCCACCCACTCTGAAATATTTTTTTAGTAGCACCTAATATTTTAAAGTAATTTTTAAATATTTACTTGATTTTTTAAAATATTTTTTCACCCATTCTCTCTTATCATTATCACAAAAGTCACTTGTGCTTAAGTCAATCCAAAAAAATTTTACTTTTGCAAAAATCATTTATAGAACCACCAATCTAGATATAAATAACAATACACAATCTGACTTTTACCAAAAGTAATGTTATTAAAAGTCAAATTGAAACATGTCCAATCAGGGGTGAGCAAACTACCCGCAACCCGCTTGTCCGCCTGTGTCCCGGCAAAATTTCCCCGTTTGAGCCTACCCATAATGGGTACGGGTAACCCGTACCCATTTACTTAAAAACGGGCGGGTGACGGGTGCAACCACGGGTCACCCGTCACCCGCTAATAACCCCGTATATGAATGTGTTTGCTTGGCTGTTAGGCACCTAGGTTTTCTTTTTCCTTCTCAGATCTCAGTTCCTCAATTCCTCTCAACTCTTGTCTCAATCTCTCATGATCTCATTTAGTCATTCTCATCTCATTACTGTCGAGTACTCCTACGCCGCGCCTCACTGCCTCGCCCTTGCCGGCTAGCCTAGTCGGCCTAAGGCCCTCACTCGCACCTATTCACGGCCATTGGCCTCATTGTTTCACACTCTCACAGCTGCTTAGCCCGTCGATCTTGACACCACCGGTGGACCTCTGCTCATCAGACCAAGGAGTGCCATCCCATTCCCATTCCTCTCCCTCTCTAGTCTCTGCTGTCGACAGCGGACAGTTCCATTTCTCTCCCCCTCTACTGCCGACTGAGGAGTCCCAACGGTGGATGGTCGCTGCTCGCCCTTTCTGAATTCCTCTGCTTCAGCCTTCAACATTCGTGACTCACCCATTTCGATCTGCTTCTTTGTTTTGATTTGCACCTCTCTCTCTCTCTCTCTCTCTGATTTATGGTTTTTATCTATTGTATTTCAATCTTCTTGGTAAATTGGTAGCATTCGGGTCTTTAAACAATTGAATCTGTTAGTCTCTCCTGTCTTGTTTGTTTCGATCTGCTCTGAATATTAATACGGTCTAAAGAAATAAAGGATGATAGTGCCATTATGGAGTTCCAAAAAAAATGCTTGTTTTTGTTGGGTTGGATTCTGTCATTTTGGAGGGCAAAAACATAAAAACAAGTTGGATACTTGGATGGTTTAATGGGCTCTCTAGAGCCAGAAAAAAAGAGATGTGGTTAAACGAGTTTCCCGGACCCGTTTAACCCGTACCCGTTTAGGTACGGGTAAGACGGGTTTCCCCACGGGTACGGGGGCAACCCGTACTCGTGTAAATTAAACGGGCGGGCCGCGGGGTTGACCCCCCGGGTTAAACTCACCCGCCCGTTGCTCACCCCTAGCCCCAATTACCAATAACTATTCCAAACACATACATAAATAACGAGCGGCGTAGGGGCGGTTTCATCGTCATGGGATTAGCCAATCACATATTTAATGTTTAACGCAATACAATCTTTTTTAATGCAAAAATCTATGCGTAGCTTGATCTACATTTATGCAATCAAGATTAAAATGAAGCGCCTGTGTGCCAGAGTGGGAGATGATATGAGGAAGTTGAACATGATTTGATGGGGAGAAGGGTATCTCTATTAATTTCCCTCTTCATTTACTCTCCATTAGATATATCTACCATTATATCAACTTTAAATAGTTGAGATTTACCATGATAGATTTTTACTATAATGATATTATTTACATATTATTAAATCTATCATGGTAAATTTCAATCATTGAAAGTTGATCTAATAATAGATACACTTAATAGAGAGTAAATAAAGAAGGAAAGCAATGGAGACACCCCTCTCAAGTTTAAGGGGGGTCTTGGTTGTATTGGATGATTGACACGTCTGCCACAAGACATTGGTTGGCTGGTTGGTATGGAAATGCAGCACTTGTGCGCCATGCAGATGGAGATGCACTCGCATTTTGACTTCACTGTGTCTTATTCAAACAATAACTAACCCTCATGGATCTTCTCTTCACTTGTCACCTGACACAAGTCTTCCAAATCAGAAGCGCCCACCCCTTCCTCTCATTTCCAACTCTCACTATTTGCATATTGCTCTCCTCTCGTAGGGTGTGTTTGGTTTGAGGAGAGGAAAAGGGATAAATTACCTTATTTAGTTTGTTAAAGGGGTAAAGAGGGGATCTTTTATAACGAGAGTCAAAAATAAAGGGAAAGAAGAGAATGAGAGATAAAATTTTGGTTTTGCCTCCCATAAAAAATTCAAACAAAATGAAAGAATGATGACTCCTTCCCTCCCCTCAAACTAAGTACATCTTACCATTTCATCCCCTTCTCCCAAGCGTTTTTGAACCCTACATCTCAGCATGTTTCCCCCAATTCTTTCTCACACAATATTTCAATTTCATTAAAATAAAATCTCATATATAACTCAACACAACTCCATTTCTAATATGTTTTAGTGAGTGTTTGGAATAGCTTATTTCTGGAAAATAAATATTTATTACGTAAATCGAGATAAAGTTCCTCTCACATACTTACCTCGTATACCGTAAATCATAATTTATAAATACTTATTACCTAAAAATAAGCTATCATAAACAAACACATCGCCAGCTGCTATTATTTCTGTCGTTGTCGCTTTTATTCTTGGATAGCCCCGGCTCTCTCTCTCTCTCTTTATTTTTTGACACGAACTTCCCCGGACCCAACTAACATATCCACTGGGTGTTTTGTGGATTAAAATGAAATATTTGGGCTGATTTTCTTGGGGCGAGATTGGACTCGAAGCTCGTCCATTAGCCATGACCCCATGCCCCAACTACAACTTAACTGTAGGCCGTGTTTCACTTCAGGACAAAGTATTATAAGCCATTGACCCTGCGTCTGGGCCCAATAATACAAAACGCTGTCATTTGCTTGCTGTCTCTCTGTCTCTCTTTTCAAAATTTGTACTTGTCCAACAGAACTCTTATCCCCAAGTATCAATATACGCCGACTACCAAGTTCCTCTAATCTCCCTCCCTCCCTCTGTTCTTTTTTATCTGGACACACATCCATCTTCACCCAAGAAAAACATCGCTCTTCACTGATGACCCTGTTCGTTTTCCTTCTGCAACTAATAATGTTAATAATGCATCGCTTGCCGATCCCCTCATAGGCTTAGTTCAATTTCCTTTTCACATGCATAAATACATCCATTTCATCTATTGCGCGAGCGTGCATATAGAAAATTAGAAATCATGCAAGGAACAAATTAAAGATGAAAGAAACAGAGCCAGAGAATAATGAAATCCGCTGTAAACTAGGATATCAGTATGATTTGATCATATACATTATCTTAAGGGGTCAGGAAGAAAAAAGTTGAAGAAAAGAATAAAATAAAATGGGAGAAAAGGCGGGGGGCGAAAGCAGCGTCGAGATCGACTGAAATGCTGTTTCTGTCCCTACAACGTACACCTGCCAAGCAGCGACAGAGTCATCTCAAAACCATTCCAGCATTTACATGTCTTCCCTTCTCCCTTGAGCCCTCTCGATCATCACATATAGGATGATTCATCGTATGTGAGATCGGATTGCGTCAGCTCGCTCTTGCCCGCCCCGTACTTCTTCTTCCGGTTACCCCCTCCGCAAGTAATCGAAAACTCACACCCCATTGCCGTCCCAAAGCACGAAAACAACCCATTTTTATTCCTCGCCCTCGCATTTCGCTTCGTCGGTTGCCTCAGCTTCCGGTACTCCTTGTGATCGTACACCGGCGGAAGTTCCGTCTTCCATCTCTCTATCTTCGTCCTCATCCCTTCCGTACTGTTCTTTTCCGACCACTCATCCAATCCCGAGCTTCGTGCAACCGTCAACGGCACCGGATACAATCCCTTAGCAATTGCGGCGGCTACAACCGATGGCGAAGGCCCCACGTCCGAGCACAGAGACCCATTTGCGTTGACGATCATTCCTTTGGACTGCGGTACCCCGATTTCGGATCCTTCATTATACCCGAAACCTTGTTTCTTATGAGCAGGAGTGGGATGATAAACGTAATCATTGATGGTGGAGTCATTCTTTTCGCTCTGAGAGCGCTGGAGCGTCAAGAGCTTTGGTTTGACGGGATCGGGAATGTCCTTTTGGGGTGTTTTCGGGAAGGGACTGAAACCATAATCGCCGACGGCGGATGCGCTGAGTTCCGAATACAAGGGCATGCTGCGCTTGGTGCTATCAACGAGGTTCACCCCTATGTTAAGGATCCCTCTGGGCTGATCTGAGGGTCTGCGAATCTGCAGAGCAACGAATTGCAACTTGGACTTGCGATTGCCGGAGCGCGAGGAGGGAGGGAGGAGGTTGCGGAGGAGAACACCGACGGTGCCGATGAGAATGTCGCGGAGCCAGGCGGAGGCGTAGATGTCTATGATGATGGTGGAGTCGTCGTCAAAGAGGAGTTGTTCGTCGACGCGGAAGACGAACTTCTCGTTCCAGGTGGGGTTGGTATCGCCGTCTTGGTCGACCTGGGTGGTGAGCTTACGGTGAGGGGGGAGGGAGATGACGGCATAGGCCTTGTTGGGCTTAGAAACAGGGGTGAGATCCTGGGCGGAAATGAGATTGATCTCCAGCAGCTGAAACGGGGCGGAGGTGGCGGAGAGCACCGACATGTTGGGATTGACGGCGGAAGAGGTAGAAGGTGAGAGCCTCTAGGCCGCCGGATCCCCCCGACCTTCAGGTTTTCATGACATTGGACAATATGAAGGCATGGATTATGAATTTGTAGGAGGAGTTGCAGTCCTGGCGCATGGGCGAAACATGGAGTCGCGTTTTTTGTTAACGGCTCCATCGTGTGGTGCGTTGTCAAACTCGGCATTTTTAGCACCTTTGTCTCCCTTCCCCTCCAATTTTATCCCATCCCACTCTGTTGCTATTTTATGTCGTTAATTATATTCCTTGTATTCATTTCTCCCAGGTCGAGCTTAATTATAATCATTCATCACCCTACTACTGCCATTTGGTATTATCTGTTGGCCCTCCCTTGCTGTTATTTCTCCTTATTGGTTTGGCATCGAGTATAAAGAACGAGTGAGCCAACCATATGGCTAGGATAAAATTTCATTCGTCTCTGTGTGGGGGCGTGTGTATTTGGTCAAAAGGGCTAAAGGATTGTTAATTTGAGGTAGTACATCCCTAGGAACAACAACCCACAACCACCCATCTTTATATTGTTGGTGAATAAATTTGGTGAAAAATGGAATTCCAATAAAAGTAAAAAGTAAAAAAGGCAGCTTTAGTCAATGAATGCGTTGGCTAGCAGCAAGTGTGAGTGAGTTTGTTCAACTCAAGTGTTGAAAAGGAAAGGATGATATACTTGGGGGTGAGTGGGAATTCCATGGGTAGATACGAGTAGGATTGAAACCCAAGACCAAGAGTGGGCAGTGGGGAGGCTGACCAAATGAAACCCATAATCCGTCTGGTTTATACTATAAATAAATGGCAAAGTGGGTGCATGAGCAAATGAAGGGAGATGCGGCTGCTTATACTGGGATTGTTGGTGTGTGGTGCCTGGGCGGGTGCAGCCTCGGAGGATGGGGAATGGAGATTGATATACAAAACATGTGGGGCAGATGGAGAGGGGAATGAGGCAGTGGTGGAGGAGAGCGCGATGAGCATGGATATCGTGAGGAATGGATACTACAGAGGCAATTCCCAATCAGTGGAAATGATGGGACAGTGTGAATCCCATTTAGATGCGTGTGAGTGCCTTCAATGCTTCACCCATGCCCTCCACTACTGCCCTGCTTCCCTCTCCGCCCAAATACGTCTCAGCAACTGCTTTCTCGCTTATTCATTCCGTCCTAATTCCTTCCCCCTAGGTAACCCCTTTTATCTTTGCCCATTCATACTTTCTATTTATAAATGTTGCCGAGTTTTGTGATCTTACAGGTCGACTCAATAACAGCAGCAGCAGCAGCAGCAAGAGAATAGCAGCCATAGTGGTTGGAGCGGTTGTGGTCCTCCTTTTAGCTTTACTTTTCTTATCCTTCCTCAGATCTCGATATTCCAAACGCCGTTATTATTATTAGAATTTATAAAATTAATTATTCACTCATCTCTCATTTTTACCTCCTCTGCTCACCAACGCTTCCATTCCCAAAAAATTATAATCCCCAAATGAATGGCACTACGCAAAATAGACTACACCAACAATTCAACAAATTATTCTTTCCATATGATTTATTTCGTTCGACACTTGATTACCTTCTGCGCGCCATAATTTCTTCTTTCATTCTTTTATTTGTCACATGAAGTTATGAACCACAATTTCCATGTAAAGGATTAAAAGTCGATCATTTGGCCAAAATCACAGCAGCGAGGTAATCATCGTTAAATAAAAATAAAATGCAGCGTGGCAATGGGTGATCCCCGTCAAATCTCAACGTTCATCAGCCACGGTAAGGGCCCCTCTTGTTCGCTCATTTGTTTACAGCTGAAGCCAGGAAAGACAGTTTACTAGGTTTGGAATAGAAACTACTAAGTCGCAGGTCTGAGTGCGATGTGCTGTGTGTCATGACATCCATAATCCGTGAAAATTGAATTTTTGAACGGAAACGAAACACTGTGGAGGTAGAGTCAAAGCGTCTTTCGGGTGGCTCCATTTTGCGTTCTGGCGCAATACTCGAATAAGCTGCCGTCGAAACAACGCCTCACGGCTTCTTTTGACAAGAACCCTTCTTCGTCTCTGGCTAACATATACAAAGCTCCCCACTCCAGCTTACTCGCCGCCCTGCAACACACATTCCAACAAACTGCTTTAATATAATAGTGCGCGCAACATCACATTTAGAGGGAGACAACAGGGATTGATTGGACCTACCAGCCAAAGAAATCATATGCAACACTGTTGCCCTGAGTCATATGCCATATCTCCCTCAGCGTCAATTTATCAGGCACCTTGCGTGCATACTTGCTGAACATGATCTCGAAATTTGCTGGCATGAACCTGCACCATCCATCCATATGTTACTAAACTAGACAATTCTCCAAATCCCATGTCATCATCCTTCTCACCTTCCCTCTGTGTCATAACTCCCCGTGGCCCCTCCGTGTTTTCCCCTGTGTATATTTTCCACGTAAATTGGCAAGAAAGGCGAAGGCAGCCATGTCTGGGTCAAAACATGCACAGCTGAGTTTGTATTACACGAATAATTGAGTTGACAACATATCATGATAGTCTAACATTCGCGTAGAAACACTGATTCTTACGGGAAGCGTAGGATAACTCATAGCTGCGTGTATCAGAACAGTAAGTACGAATGAAGAAATCATATTAAACCCAACTGAGCGAAGTCCTGCGCAAACATGGAAACACCTTAATCAAATTCAAGGGAAAGCTGAATTTGTGATAAACAAGCGAAGCAGAGACAGGAACCAAAAACCCAATTACAGCAAATTAACCAACTAGAGCAGGACAAAAAGTTCGGGTTGGATAGAGACGGGAATGAAGGCCTTGATGCGTGGACGTAGTTACCTCGGAATGTCTCCCAGGGGTAGATGATGCCATCGTTGTTGAGATCGAAGAAGGCGACATGCTGCTGGAGCACAGACATGTTATTATGGCTGTGGCCCCATGTGCCGTTGACGTTATCTGAATCAGGAGCAACCAAGGCCCGAGGCAAATCTACAAATACAGAGAGGGGCCAGCAGTTCAAAATCATCAAAATTTGTCAAGTTGGAAGCCAAATTGAAAGAGAAGAAGATTACAGACATGGCTTGGGGAGTTGGGTGTCTAATAAGTCGACGCGGACATTCCTCTCAGCAGTGATCGGTGCTTTGTCGGCCACTGTTGCCAAGGATTCGCTGGATGATTCCCCTGCAGCCATCGCTCTCCGTTCAATCAAGCAATTGGTTTTCGCTTGTTTTGTACAAGTTGCACGGTAGATGCTTAATTATAGGGAACAAGACCCATATACGGTAACGGGTTCCAAATGACTCGCCTGTTCGGTCGATGAGCCCATGCTTGATGCTCCTATTCCCAGACTTGGTTCATTGTTCCCATCCCACCACCAAGTTGGTTCCGTCTTAGGATTTGGGCCCAAGAAGATAGCTTCGCGATTTTGTTGTTCTTGACAGAATTGAGGTTTAGCTTTAAGATACATCTCATTGGAAAAAAAAGGATACATTTCATCAAATATATATAAATATAAAACTTAAGAAGGCATACAATTTATTTTTGAATGAAGAAATAATAATACGCTTACCAAATAAATTTGTCCAAACTTAAGTTGGCACTGGATTGTGTATATACCGTTTTTTTGGGCCTCGCATGCACCGTAGAATTTCTTGGTCAAGGGGAATTTCAGCTGGCAATTTTTTATTGAACATTTTAATTAATTATGCATATACTACCTTTGGTCCGACATGTAAAATCCAATTTACCTTTTTGAAGAGATTAAAAAAATTAAATAAATTATTTTAAAACATTTATATTTATCGTTTTTTTTAAATTAATTTGTATGACATATAAATTCATATGTAATCTAATAACATATAATATATATTATGATTAAATAATTTATTAAATTTAATTAATTTCTTTAAAAACAACCAATAAAGTGTGGGGTACATTTGTTGTTTGAATTAACAATAAAAATTATTTTTTTAACGTAATTTATGATATACGAAATAAATTTGGACAATAAATTTTACATTGACTTATATTTTACAAGCTTTTTCACCCTTTTCTCATTACATGAATTCTTAATCATAAAATTTAGGGAAAATCCCTATAAAATACCCTTGAAATAGGGAAATCCCTGATCAGCACATTGAAATAAAAAAATCCGAATCAGTCATGTGTCAGTACGGATGAACAGTGTGGGCAGTGCCAAAAGACGATTTTTCCCTTCAGCCCTCATTCTCGCCACTTCAAAAATAATAACACGCGATTCTTAATTAAAAATTCTAGATTCTTGATTAACAACTCCGTATTCTTGTTTCACAACTTCTTCATTTAAGTTTTAGGGCCAATAACAACATCTTTTTTTATTAACAACACGCCCTCTTAATTAACAACTCCGGATTCTTGATTAACAACTCCGTATTCTTTATTAACAACTGCGTATTATTGATTAACAACTTCATTTCATCTTTTTACTTTCACAATAACAACACCGGTGTTGTTATTAACAATACCATATTCTACATTAACAACTCCCATTTCTTGTTTCACAACTTTATAATTTAAGTTTCAGGGCCAATAACAACATCTCTTTCTTTATTAACAACACCGTATTTTACATTAACAACGCTATATTTTTTTATATGCGAATATGTGGAAGAATAAAACGGAGTTGTTAATCAAGAATTTGGAGTTGCTAATAATAAGACCGGTGTTGTTATTGTGAAAGTAAAAAGATGAAACTGGAGTTATTAATCAAGAATCCGGAGTTGTTAATTAAAAACCGTGTGTTGTTATTTTTGAAGTGACGAGAATGAGGGCTGAAGGGCAAAATCGTCTTTTGGCTCCGCCCGCACTATTCATCCGTACTGACGTGTGACTGATCCAGATTTTTTGATTTCAATGTACTGATTAGGAATTTTCATACTTCAAGGATATTTTATAGGGATTTTCCCTAAAAATTACTTAAGGCGATATTTTGGAATTTGAAGGGTGTTTTTACTGCTGACTTTTGACCTCGATAACAGAATCATCAGCTTGCATTTATTCGGATATATATAAAATATGAATGAATGAAAGAAGCAGGGATGGGGAATGGAGGAACGTTCGCGGGAAGGAAGGAGCGGAGTTTCCATTGATATCCGTGGTTAGTTTCAGTTTCAGAGGCCAAACTTTGACGCTTAAACAAGGAAATGGCAAATAAGGATAATGACAATGATTAGGGCATTTCGGAGCTGCCTTCTTTCCCTTCTCAATTCTTCAGCCTTTCACCATCACAATAAAGCCAATATGCGCTTCGATTTTTAATCCTACTTGTTTTATTTTTCCTTCTCAATTCTTCAACTTGCAATGGTTTTCCAAACACCATCCCACAGCATCCATCCAAATCTGACGGCCCCGATTAATCCTTCTCTTCTGTTCGCTGATGGCTGGCATGGTATTTTCCCTGTCGTCGACACAGAATTTCGCTTCTGATTCGTCTTAGAAAGAGTCAAATGCTAACAGCCTCGTAAGCCCTCTCGACCTTACCAGGGGACGGGGCAGACGGTGTCTAGCTTCTGATACTGCATTTCTGTGGATACGACCAACCCGAAACGTGTGCATTAAAATTATCATTCCCAGACCTCTCTCTATATTCATATAGGCCCCATCTGTCTGTCTTTTGGTTGAATTCCGAGCGTTTTAGATTCATTTGCTGGTTATTCTCAATTATAGGTAACAAATCCATACGCTTACATTGAAAGCTTTTCGGATGACACTGCATATTTGGCTTCAGCTGACATAACTTGAGGTTTTGATGCATCGTTAATATTTTCACATGTTATTATTCACCCTCCGCAATTTTGATCTGTTCTGCATCAACAATAGTCTAATGATTGAAGAGCTTGGCCTGCTGGTTCTGACTTCTCATGCATTTGAACCACATCGATGTTGTAAAATTTTTTTCTTTTTCTAGTGGGGGTGGGGGAATTGACTGTGTCCGCACGGCATTCCCCTTCTCCCTTGTTGGTGGTCTGAAAAATCTTAAACCAAATTATTGCTAACTGAGTTTTAATTTCCTCTAAGGACACTCGTGAAATTGGTCAGCGTTTCCCTCCTGCCCCTTCTCTCCAGCCTTTCACTCCTATTTTCTACTTGCACTGGCTCCACGTCCAGACCATCCCGGTAGAAGTTTATGCTTGAAGCCTTTGAACCTTGAACTATTTCAGTTTACTACTCACAAATCTATAGGGAAGAACATGTGATCAAATGGTAGTCCTGGGAGTTCAGTTCATCGATGCTTTTCATTTCATTAGTGTATGGTCTTCGAGTCAAACGGGGCAGGTTTTGTTTACCCTTTCTTTCTTTCAACCAGATATCTTCACTCGTCAGTTTATGGCTTGTTGATCTTTTGATAGCAAATAGTACGTGGTTAGTTAAATCAAAAGTCTACATCTATTCTTGTTTCGTTTCTCTGAAAAAAAACCACTTTGTTTGTTGTTTACGGTATGCTGAGTGCATGTTTTTGGCAAGTTATCAGAACTGTTACGCTTATATTCAGCTTGCTAGGAACACTTTATCTGTTTTCTGGTATTTCAATGGCCAACTTAGCCGTTTTCTACTCAGAGTTGCACAAGCTTATGCTAATGAGTAGAGGTAATGGAATTGGATAGCATGGGCTTAGTTAATAATGGTGCATTTTGCTCAGTTGTGTAGGTGAGAAAGATAATTTGCATTAGTGGACGAGTCACTAATTTCATTGTACTGTTCATGTTGAGATCAGGTCTGACCCAGTTGGTTCAGTTGGAACTTCCATAGCCATGCTTTTATCTTTTTATGTTCTTCGTATTCATCTGAAGACAAGTACATGACGCCCCCAGGCTCTTTTCGGCTACCCACCGTCCAAGATCTGACTGCAAATCTTGCCTTAATGCAAGCTGTTCTGTTAAATATCAGAAGTCTAGGACGCATGTTCTCAACTCCAGCTGGATGCCCCGAAGACATCTCTTTTTACCTTAGTTTCACTACGTGATCAACAGTTTCAAGATTCTCCCATCATTTCTCAGAAATCAGACAACGGGTCCTACCCACCCACCCATTCTTCCCCTTCAGAAATGCATTCTACAACATTAATTCCCCATTCCCAGGAAAATGATGAAATTTCCTGGGGATCATATCCACTTCAGGATATTCTTGATTTTCCTGAAATTGCTTCTGTCCAGAACGATCAGTTGGAAAATAGTTCTTGTTACATACCTGATGACAATACTAAGAAAACTGATCTTGTGGAATGGGTTGATCAGTTAATGTCAGTTGATGATTCTCTGCACCCAAATTGGAGTCAGCTTCTTGGTGATGATGATGTCACATATTCAAAATCAAAGGTTTGTTTCTAAAACTGATTTAGATCTGCAAGATCTTATGGGGCCTGTGCTTCCCTTCAATGTCCCAATCACCACACACACACACACACACACACACAGGGTGGGACTTCAGGGGAAGGGAGAGAAAATAGAGTTGGATATGATATGGAGGGTTCATTCAGTGCTTGATAGTTGATTCTTCTTTTTATTTTGTTTCATCAACATAGGAATTGGGTTTGTGTATTGTATGTAGTTCATCCTTTCTTGCCTTTTCTCTTGTACATGTAATTCTTTTTTGAAATCTCTTGTTATCTCATAATTAAACTTTTGGTCGCTTGTTTCTTTTATTATACTTTCAAAAAGTTGTACAAAGTGAGGAAACATATCCTGTTCTCTTGATGCAGGAGTCCCAGCAGCAGCATGTACCATCTGAAGAAGTTAATGCCCTTAATGATTCGGTGCCAACTGCACCACAAACTAAGCCAAGAATGCGTTGGACTCCAGAACTTCATGAGTCCTTTGTCGAAGCAGTTAATCAGCTTGGTGGCAGTGAGAGTATGTTTTCTTCTTTGCGCTCTCTTGACCTTAACACTGGCAGAGATACTTCAGGCGTTTACTTCATTTCATTATGTTATCATGCAGAGGCTACTCCTAAGGGTGTCTTGAACCTGATGAAAGTCAAAGGCCTTACCATCTATCATGTGAAAAGCCACCTACAGGTGTATATATATATGTATGGTTTTTCTTCGTCAGTAGTTTTTAATTGGTATAAATGGATACATTAAATGGATCCCTTTTTTGTCAATTCAATTTAAGGTTTTCAATGAATTTTATATTCCTTTAATTTCAGAAGTATAGAACTGCCAGATACAAACCTGAGCCATCTGAAGGTATGTGAAAAAGCTTAAATAGCAATTCTAATGTTATCATATCATATTTACGTGTCTAGCATATTTCTGACATCTGTGGCTTCCCCACCTTTCAAAACTCCGGGAAAGATGTTTTTGTTTGAAACTGGAAATGCATTTGTTGCCATCTTTCCTCATGATCCCTTTTAAGTTAAATGTTATTTTCTCATATTATACATTTCTATTACGTTATTTCTCTAGCGTTTGAGTGCAGACATTCTTGTTGTCTCAACATGAGAATTATCATGTGAATGAGTTGGTCTGCCCTATCTGCAGGAACTTCTGAGAAAAAGTTGACATCAATTGAAGAAATGAAATCTCTAGACTTGAAAACGTTAGTATATTTCTTGACCTAAAATGTTTATCAATCACGTTGATACATTTATGCCTTGTTGTTTCATCTTGTGAGTCATTTACTCTTGTTGCATGCATTGAGTAGCGCGTAGTCTTAATTGCATTGAACTGAATCACCGATGTTAAGAAGCATGCATTATAATTTGGTTACAGGAGTATGGGCATCACTGAAGCTCTGCGGTTGCAAGTGGAATTACAAAAACGACTTCACGAGCAACTTGAGGTGCTCAGTACTTAAAATTCTTCTTTGATGATGTACTTCTGTAAGAACTCTCAATATGCAAGTTAATATAGAATCGGTGCCTTTCCAACGGTTTTAGGAGTAAGACTTCAACTGAACAATTGATTTGGACAGCTGTGTCTTGAAAATATATAAAGCTACTTCATTTATTGTTAATGGATTTTCCCCCCTGATTCTTGAACTTCTAGGCCTGTAAACGGCATATTTGTGTGAAAGTTTTGGCACGTTGGCTTGGTCTGATGTTATGTCTGTTATGCAGATTCAAAGGAAATTGCAGATTCAGATTGAGAACCAAGGCAAGCGTCTTCAGATGATGTTTGAGAGCCAAAGAGAAATGGAGCCTTCTGCACCCTTATCAAACAAGGTTGAAAATTCAGAAATGTCAAATGAAGACCATGACAAATCAGGAACTGAAGGAAGTTCCCAGGGTGGAAGCACAAAGCTAAAAGAAGATGACAAGAAGGTTGGACAGGAGTTGGGAGAAGATCGGTTTAAGGGACCGCCCACAAAACGTGTTAGGAGTTGATGACAGCAGCAGAGTTATCGTCTAAGCATGATTGCTGCTTCTGGATTTGGCCGTGTGATCATCAAGCTTAATTATTTGCTACGAGTCTGGCTTCAATGAGTTCATTCATTAGAGCTGATCAGTTAATTATTTATTGTCTTCCGTTTAGGGCAGCACGGCAAATTCTACTCCGGGACTCGTGTATATTCTAGGACTTATCTAGAACAACAAAGACCATGTGGGACTTTGAAAAAAGTTTGACGAGATGCAGGGATGTTCCAACCATGAAAAGTTCGACTGTCGCATGAAGTTTTTTAGATAACGTTTTCATGGTCGGTGCTCGGACCTGTTTGCAGTAAAAGGGTTGTTTAAATAGTTTTTAGCTTTACATCAATATATATAATTTTATTATCACTATTTAAAAATTGAAAGGGAAGAAGATGAGATGTCGCGTTCTCTTTAATTTAGCAAAATTGTTTTTATTGGTTTTCAAAAATATAATTTAAGCTAAATTAATGAGGAAAATTGTGTTGTAATAACTTAAGAGTAGATTGGAAAAAAAAATAGATAATACTTCGGATTTTACATATAAGGTTTAGTTGATTTTTTTTAAAGATTAAAAAAATTTAAAAAATTATTTAATTATATTATAGATTATATATCATTGAATTACATATTATTAGTTTATAAGTTAAATAAATTAATTTTTAAAAAAATAATAAATGTAAATATTTTAAAATTAATAATTAACTTTTTTAATTAAAAACTCAACTGATCTTGTTGGATAATATTATGTTTAGAATCAAAATATTAAGTATTAAATCTGGAGGTACATACAGGACATTTTTTTTTGCCATCACATACCGGACATTGTTGGATAGTCTAACTCCCGACAAAAAGTTTCCATGTGGTTATGATTATTCGATTACCCCTTTAGCTTATATTAGACGGAGAAATCGGCCGATGAACGAGAGCCGGCGAGTTTGCATCGTGCAGGTATTGGGCACTTGTTTTTGGCTTCGTGATCGGGAATTTTGCTGGAAAGGAACGAGCGAGGAAGTTAAAGGAGAAAGAGATGTTGTTTCAGGTGGGAGGTCAAGGGACTCGTCCCACCTTCTTCGAGATGGCGGCGACCCAACAGCTTCCTGCCAGTCTCCGCGCTGCTCTTACCTACTCAATTGGTGTACGCATTTACTTTCCTTTTTCTTTCTTTCTCCATCTTCTTCCTTTGTACTTTGGAAATTCATGTGGTTGTGACAATACGGTTGAGCTTTCGTGCAGGTATTGGCCTTAAGAAGACCATTCCTTCACAGAGTCTTGGACTATGAAGATGAATTTTTCGCCTTGCTCATGCTGGTTCTTGAAACTCACAGCTTACGAACCACAGGTTCTTCCTTCTCATATTCCTTATACTCTTGTCTCTGTTTACTGACTGAGCATGATGGAAGTTTATGGATGCAGCACCTTTGTGTTGTTAAATTCTTGCGAGTCTCCTTCATTAATTAAAAATTATCAAAGCATACATTTGCTTTCGCTTTCCGGTGACATCACACTTTGTAATTTGAATGTTTTCCCATATAATGTAAAGTAGATAATGTGTAAACTCATCTCTGTGATTAAATACGAGTTATTTCTATATAGTGAGTACAAGCGTTTCTTCCTTTGCATATTCGCTATCTTTGTCTTCCTTGCTTCTTGATTAGATGATTTCACATAAAGTTGTGCACTTTGAATCAAAATAAACAAAAAGCTACGGAAAAATGAATGTTCCATTTCAAGTGTATCTATCTTGAAAACTGCATCTCCTAAGTTCTAACTGTATTTCTGATTTTGTTTGCCATTTTCAATAGATGCTTCTTTTTCTGAATCTCTATATGGCCTTCGAAGAAGAGCAGTTAATATCAGGGCAAAGAAGGATGATGCTGGCTCAAAGTCAGCTAATGCCACTAATCATTCTGGATTAGAGAAGCGACAAAAAGTTCTTTCAGTTGTTTTCTTGGTACGATGTTATGCTTACTATACTATGCGGCACCATTGTGTGATTATTAGATAACGTATAACCAAGTTGGGTTATGTTTTCAGGTTGTGCTTCCATATTTAAAACATAAATTGCATTCAATGTACAATAAAGAAAGGGAAGCTAGGCTTCAAGCTAGTCTATGGGGAGATGAAAGTGAAGGATTTGATGTCAGCCAGAGCTTTGTTGAAGAAGATGTTCAAGTGTCAAGAGGAACCTTGGGTGCTGAAGCCTCTATTGGAGCATGCATGAGGAAGAGAGTTCAGAAAATCGTAGGATTTTGTTATCCTTGGTTACATGCCACTACCGAGGGTAAGTAACACTCTTCAATTGTGCATCTTTGTTTGAAGGAGGAGTTGGACTTGAGAATCAGGATTATATAGGCGCTTCTTTGACATAGAAGCTGCATTCACTCTATGATTTTTCTCACAAGTCTTGTTCAGATAAGCTTAAATCTAATTTTAATGAGAACGGACCACTTGGCATCTCAAAGGAAACTTGTTTGCTGATTCTTTTGCTTTCACATGATTTAGGATATCTGCCATAATTCCCATCTGCAGTCTGAATATCCATAAAATTCTTACTTTGAATTTGTCGCATGCAGGCTTAACATTTGCTTATCAGCTGCTATACCTGTTAGATGCTACTGGATACTACTCACTAGCACTGCATGTTCTTGGCATTCATGTCTGCCGTGCTACAGGACAAGAGTTGGTAGATATTTAACATATTACATTTAGTAATCTCTTTGATAGAATGCATATCTTAGTTGTGAGGCATAACATTTCATGTTATTTGTTCTTCAATTTCATTCTATGAAATTCATGTAAGTTGATGTATGTGGTAGGAACTAAAATATTTGTTCTTCAATTCCATTTCATGTTACAAATAAGAAATATTGATATTTGCTCACATTGTATTGTAGTTCTGTTTTTACTATACATGAAAAGAGCCCAATTCACCTTTAATACAATTCTAGCAACACCTCTTGAGCACTTAATAGAAATAGATAGTTCTTTTTCTTCTGTGTCAAGCAATCAACCACTAGCAGGCGTAGCTTTAAAATTACTCTCACTATCCCATCTGGTGGCTAGTTGACTGCTTTTCTATAATGTGTGCATTAGAGCGCCAATCTATTTGTTTGCAAGTTCATTTGTAAATATTGTTTGCTAAAGTGGTCAATGATTGTGTTAGAGAATAATCTACAGTTTGTTTTTGCTGGAAGAGAATAATCTACATTAATTGCGAATATTTTGTAATTAGTGATGAGCTTGGTTGTAGGAATAGTCATCCTGGGAGAATTATGTTGTAATTAACCCTAGAGCATCCTGATGTATATAAAGAGGTATTCATATGTGAATGAAAGAACAGCAATTTCATTTTTTCCTCTCTACAGAGTGGATGACTAGATATACAAAAGGTGGGGGATCAAATTTTAGATGGTATAAGATATTTTGTTGAATTATAATTGTTTTGATAATCCACTATGAATGACTTGCATCAGATTGTCTCACATTTATGTCAAATGATACCCGGAAACTACCATTTATATGCAGTGATGCTTTACTAAAAGCTCTGTTGTGTTATTTTCCTTGAACTCATGAAATTCAAATAACTAATTGAAACAACCTGAAAGCTTTTCAATATAATGATTGTGTAATAGTTTTATTTTTTATTTTAATTTCCCAGCAAATATCTGAAAAATGAGTTATTGCTTCTTGTCATGAGATTGACTCTTCACTCGTTGTTGTCAAGATAGATGGATACTTCTTCCAGAATTTCAAAGATTCGTAGCCGTGAACGTGAGAGACTTCGTGGCCCTCAATGGTTGAAAGTAAGCAGCGAGTTTTTAAATTAGAATGATGATAATATGTGCTCTGGGTAACTTTCATTTTCCATGAGGTATAGGGTTAGTTCATTATCTGCCGAGTCTATTTATAATTGTATAGCATGTCACATAGTGCAATTTGTGGGCATAGTTTTCAAGTGCACTGTAATAATCTTGTTTACTATATAGTTTTATTTTGATGTTAGGTTTTACCGGGCAAAATGATGAAGCTTTTCTAGTAAACTTAGACTGATCTGTTAGTACATGACAATGTTGGTGTGTTAATAACTATGCGTTTTGCTCTATTTCTAACACATTGCTGATCTGTGATATATCTTATACAGACATTACAAGGAGGGTTGCTTAGCTGTACATACACAATACTTGACTATGCACAGACTGGTTTGATTGCATCAGTGTTCTTTTTCAAAGTGAGTAAAATGTGACTTATTGATAACTTTCATCCATTTTCAAGTGCTAACAATATGCCACAAATCATGCTACATTTTCCTCGAGCTTCACGTACTGTAGGTTGATATAAATTGTTGGCTTTGTTTACTTCAGGTTGGGAAATAATAATGTTGTTGTAAGATCTATATAGTCGACCCCACATAGTGGGATAAAGCTTGTTGTTGTTGTATGGTCTCTGTTGGCCCAATCATCATCCTGTTTCTCATGTGCTTACTGCTTGTGTTGATAAGTTACTTTCTGTTTCGTTGAGTACATGTATTCCATCCAGCGATGTCTTGTTAATACCATATAGCTTGATATCCAAATTGGGGAGTAGCATAATCATTAACACTTGATTTTTGTGAATGATGTGCAGATGATGGAATGGTGGTACCAATCTGCTGAGGAGAGAATGTCAGCACCGACAGTATATCCCCCTCCCCCTCCCCCTCCTCCCCCAAAGGTGAAAAAGCATTTCGCAAGCTTTCCTTCCATCTCTCTTTTTCTGTTATTTCTTGATTTGACTGGTTCAGAACATGAACATAACAAATATCTGAAGTCTGAAAACAATCTGGTCAAATAAGTTAAAGATATGGGACACAGAATTGATAAGTGGAGAAGTTATGTGTTTGCTGCAAGTATTGCTCAACTTGCATCCTCTATAATTGTCACCCTAGCAGTAGTCAAAAGTTATATTGCTTCATTGCCTAAAGAATCCTGGAATTTAATTTATGGAATAAACAGGTAGCGAAAGATGGGATTCCACTGCCGCCAGACAGAACAATTTGTCCGTTGTGCTCACAGAAGCGTGCGAATCCATCTGTCATTACAGTTTCGGGGTTTGTTTTCTGCTACACTTGCATCTACAAGTACATTACTCAGGTAAGATGACCGGTCTCAAACTATAATCTTTGGTGTGTTTTAAGAGTATAATATGGCTTTCCATGGTCGCGCAGCGCAGATGCTTATGCTTAAAATAAAAGCTGTTGGGATTAAATTCTCACATCTGTTTGTTTTATCAATCTCAGGGAATGCCAAGATTTATTAACAGTGTTCATAAATAGTATTTCATGCATACATGTCTTTTTCATTTTTTGTTGGTGGATCTAGGCTTGGCCATATATGCTGTTCAATCTCAGTGATCTTGTTCTGTGTTGCGTTGCTGCAGTACAAGCGTTGCCCAATCACGCTGATGCCTGCGACGGTTCCCCAGATAAGGAAGCTCTTTCATGATGTGTAGGGCTCACTGGCAATAAGAAGAAGGGGCTTGGCTAGTAATGCATATCGTATCTAACCGCAGAGACGCACCAGGCACTGGTCACAGTGTATGTATATCTTGATATCATGAAACGCGATATGCAAAAATGACTTCCCCCGTCGCTGCACCTGCATGAATATGGTAATGGGTGTGATTGGAATAGCGGTGGAAAAAATGTTTTATTTTCAGTTTGACTTGCGGAATCTTAAGATTAGGGAAAAGTAAAATTGGGTAAAATGATTAATATTTGGGTTGGGGATTGGAGAAGTATTTTTATGAAAGTGAAAAGTGTTTGATTTAGCTTTTGCATAAGTGACTTTTATGATATTTAAGAGAAAAAATTGTAAAAATTATGAAAAGTGAAAAAATTAACTTTGAAAATTTGGTAATGCTAAAATACATAATAAAATTATAATAAAAATGTGAATAAATTAGAAATTATACAGACTTAAAATTTTTTATAAAGTTAATTTTTTCCCCATTTTACTGTTATTTCCTCTCCATTTTTTATCTTTGTCAGTATACTTTTTTTCCTCATAAAACCACCACAGTCTTCGTCTTCATTGCTTTCTTCTTCCTATCACCACAGCAGCTTAACTACCATCATCCTCTTCCTTCCTTTGTTTCACATCATCATTGCCACCATCAGTCATCCTCTTTCTTGCTTCACCATCCAACACCTTCAGTCACCACACCATCATCTTCTTCACAATCCAGCAAGCACCTTCATCCCAACCACTATCACCTTATAACTACCACCAGTCACAGCACCACTCAACCACCATTAATCACCTTCATTGTCTTCTTTCCTTTCTTTTTCCCTACCGTCACCGTCCTTTCTCCATCCTCACCGCCATCTTCTTCATCAACAACTACCACTGCCACCTTCAAACTCCACCACAAACCTCCTTCTTCCTTCATCGTCAAATTGCAACTTTCCAATCCCCATTCCGGTGACCCATCATCGTCACTCCCTTCCGATGTCCACACACCACCATCACCCTTCCTCTTTTGCTCACACAGTCACTCAAGCATCGTCATCACAGTCGGAGCTACACACTACCATATCATCTTTGTTTTCCTCCACCTCTGACAAGCTCTTGTGTTTTCTAATCCCATTCTGTTTTTTTGGCAACCATAAACTAGTTTCTGGCAGCATCACCACAGCTAAACTAGAGAACCAGAGCACCATTCATTCCTCTCTTTCCATTCTCCAAGCACCGATAACGAGTTCTTGGTGATTCCCCGTAGTGGTTGTAACTTTCCAGTGAGAGCTCTGAATTTTTCCGGCCCCCATTCCGGTGACCATTATGGGAACGGTAAATTAGAAGAAAGCAATAAAAATGATGGGGAAATATCGGTAAATGATGGGTTTAAGCCATTGTCAAAAGTCAGGCCCATGTTACTTCAAAAAATAAGCCACTTCTATGAATAAGCCCAACTCTCAAATTGTCTAACCAAACATGTCATCATAAATCAAAAGTATGTGAACGTTGTTTTCCCCCCAAATCGCGCGATTGGCATGTGTTTTCACCCAACCAAACATGATGAATGCAGTAAGCGGGAAGCTTCCGGGTTACTGATGGGGTGATATTGAGCTCACTTTTTCTGTTTGTCTCTTTACTTTGGACCATTTCAGCTGTAACCATTTATGGCCATTTTGGGACACCCCCAAAAAAACCAAAAAGTAAATTACTGTCCGTGACAAATAAATAAGGGTTAGCCTAGCTGATGCTTTAGCATATCAACTTCTTCCTTGTTAGATTATTGTCCGTCTCATTTGCGGATATTCGTAATTAGTGTATGGGATTAAATTCCCACTTAGGATAGTTGTTCTTTTGGGTTATAGGCCTCTTAATATTTCTGTTAGAAGTGCTAACGCACCAACACCACAAATTTTTAATACTACATATATTTAACTTATGTAACTCACAATTCACTTTTAACGCATATGTTACAGAATTTATCGTTAAGATACGTATCATAATTCACCACATTTATTTAAAAAGAGCGAAATTAATTTGCTAAAAAAAAGTTATTGGAATAATTCAAAAGGTTGTTAAAGAGTTTCTAAATTTCTAAATTTTATCAATGAATTGTTTATTGATATGGTAAGTAGTCTCACCCAAAAATAGGATAACACAATTTTAAATTTGGGGAAACACAAATGTCGGGAGAGGCGATAAAACATCCCTTTGCAATATACCATTTTGATCCTATTATAAGTCCTTTTTGATAAAAAAATTTGATCAGATTTATAAGTCTAGTTTTAATGTAATAATTGAGATTGTGACAATTTTACCCCTATTTATTATACGAATGAAAAAATAATTTAAAGATAGATAAAGAAAAAAGAGGTGAAAAATACCTATTCCTAAATGAGGACACAGTTAAAAATTTATCTCATAATCATTGAGTTAACTACATTTCCTTAGTATGTGAGATTTAGTTAAAAAGGATTTATAAAGAGAATCATAGTGGTAAATGACTATGATTTTTTGTAGTTTTTGGTTTTTTTTTTTTAAAAAAAATAAAAGAATATCACTTGAACTTCAAAATTTTAAATGAGTTTTGTTGGCTACAAAGGTATAGGTATTAACTTTACTTATATAGCAATTGAGAACTCATTTTCGTAGGAAATTATTGATTTGAGATTTTGAATTTTAATCGGTATTGTTTTGAAAAAAGATAAAAAAAAATACCATTTAAATTTTAAAATCTCACATCACTCTTGTTATTTATAAAAATAGAGGCATTAGTTACATTTGTGTAATAATTGACAACTCATTTTAATAAAAAATTAATGATTTAAAATTTTAAAGTCCAGGTAATATTTTTTTTTCCTTTTCATTTTTATTTCTTGTGATAGGGGTTTATTCACAGCTCTACTTTTTAAAAATGACCAGCCTTGTGGTCGGGGTTTATTTTCTTTGGAATATTTTCTTGTCCTTTTCCTTTTTTCCCCTTGTGGTCGGGGTTTATTTTCTGCTCCACTTTTTGAAACTATCGTACGTTACGCAGGGAAGATGACCAGCCTCCCAAACTTATCATCTTTGGAGTGTTTTCCCAAAATTTCTTCAATTTTTTTGCCAGCCCAAATTTCTTCAATTTATTTCAATATAAACATTAAACAATCAAATAAACCTATTTACTTTGCCCAAATTATACCAAATATCAAATAATTAAAATAAATTGAGAATCAGTGCGTACAAAAAAGTCGTTCCATGATTATTGTTTTCTCCACTCATTTTTCTTTATTTAAATTAGAGTCTTTGTTTAAAGATAAATATAAGCATATAACTAGATTATGGGCACCTTTTATAAATTGCAATTTAGATTTAGGTGGGAGATAAATTTCTCTAGGTTATAATATAATATACATGTATATAAGTGTGGAAAAATCTCTGAAAACATGTTTTTATTTAAATAATCGTTTTTTTTCAAAAAAAGGTACTCCGCGGGACGACTTCTCCCAATAATCGAGGGTAAAAATGTTATTTGAGGAAAAAAAAGCGGGAAACCAAAAAGGTTCCCAGTATGGTTTTATTCGCGGCACGCCTACGCCTACCCGATCCCATGGGGTTTATGACGTATTACTCTGTCACCTTGACCGTTCAGCTTTACTTTTTTGTTTCTTGTTTTTATGGTCTTGGCTCTTGGGAGAGTGTGTTTCTCTTGGGGTTTAAGCAACTGAAACTGATCCAAAGTTCAATCCTTTTGCTCGACTCCCACCTTCAGACAACACCAACAACATGGCTAAGAGAAAATTTTGCGAAGTGGATGATTGGTGTTTTGAATGCAAGGACGGTGGAGATCTTCTTGTTTGTGATCATGAGTGAGTTTTCTCCATCTCTTGTCTGTGTTTTTTTTAAAAAAAAATTTCCTTCATATCTAACTCAATATTACAAATTATCTGGCCCCCGTTAAACAAATTGCTTTTTTATGTATGATTTTTAAACAGGGATTGTGGGAAGGTTTATCACATGGATTGTGTACGGGAGGAAGATTCCTCTTTTGAAGATGGAAAACCTTGGATTTGTGGTGAGCAATTTAATTCTTTCTGTTTACATTGCTAAGCATCACTCGCATCTACATACCCGTTTCCCATTATTTTTCGTTGCGTAACCTTGAGATCCCAGTAGAGGCCCCCACATGCGGTATTATTCTTATTTTCTTTTATCTTTTCTGTAAGGAGCTAAGCTCTCATGAATATTTACATAAATAATCCGCCAAGATGCAAGATATGATGCTAAGTTTTAATTTTCAGGTTGGCATTATTGCTTCGACTGCCACAAACCCTCACAGTTTTATTGCCTTGGCTGTCCGCATGCTGTATGCAACAAGTGCTATCCTGTTGCAGAATTTGCTGTTGTTAGAGGCGGCAAAGGATTATGCTGCGACTGTTTGGAGCTAGTTTTTATCATTGAAAATAATTTGGATCATGACTCTGAGGGGGTAGGTGCAACTAAAAATGTAGAATGTAGAATATTAACCAATTTTCCTCTAGATGCTGTTGAGTAGATGGATTGGGAAGTTGGGTAATGTTATGACAGGTAAAATTTTTTCCAATTTTGTGCTAGCCGAAAAAAGTTTCAGTTCGTGGGGGTAAAAATTATGATAAATAATATTGAAATTAAACTGTAATTTACTTAACCATACACTGTCTAACACTTTCAATATTTCTTCATAAAAATGCTTTTCATGTATCTTGCCTCTTTGACAAGAAGATGATAGAGGTAGAGTTTGCTCAGCAGATAATATCGTGCAACATATAATTATGTGCATAATTGTAACATCTATGGTGTTTATAGTTTCTCACAGTTAAATTGATGTGATTGGTTTGCTACTAGTGGTCACGGTAAATTTATAGGACTGTGTGAGCGTCTGTTCAATTCGTATTTAAGGGTAGCATAGTGCAATATTGACCTGTAATACTATGAGTATATATTGCTTGTTCCTTTGCAGAATAAAATTAACTTGAATGACACAGAGACATTTGAAGCTCTATTCAAGGAATATTGGGATATCATTAAGTTAAGGGAAGGTTTGACCAGTGATGATGTTTGTGCTACTCTAAACAAGTATAAAATGGATCCAAATTCTCTTCATCGTGGAAGATTAAGTGATACTGAGGAGGACGAAGACGAGGAGGATGAGGATGAGGATGAGGATGAGGAGGAGGAGGAGGGCTGTATGACAAATGATACAGATAATCATAAGCTTGGGCCCAAAAGCAACAGATCCAAACCAAAGGAGTTCATAAGATGGGAGCCAAAATTTGCTCAGACCAAGTGTAAAAAGGATAAGATTTCTCTTCATCAAAGAGGATTTGGTGAACGTGAGGAAGATTTGACATCATATATTAGTGATATAAATGATACCAGGAAACATAAGACAGGGACCAAAAGAAAGGGGTCTGAGTCACAGGAATTCATAGGATGGGGATCAAAATCTGTTATTGCTTTTCTTGCATCTACTGGGAAAGATATAATTAAACCGCTCACACGATGGGCTGTTAGTTCTCTCATCCGTGAATATGTTGAAGCAAAGCACCTTCATCACCCTAAATTCAAAAAGAAGTTCATTCCTGATGAGAAGTTGTTTCCCATATTTCGAAGGAAAGTTGTACCAGAAAGCAAAATATATTCTCTGTTGAAGCCCCACATTGCTGAAAACTTGCCGCAAATAACGGAGGAGAAATGTGATGATGAAAACATAGGCAGTTTTATCTACAAGCTTCCTAATGATCAGCAAAGCTTGTTGACAAAATCTCTGCTGAAGAAAGGGGATTATATAACCCGAATGAGCTGTTTTGCATCCATCAATGCTGAAAATGTTAAACTAATATACTTGAAAAAAAGCCTGGTGATAGAGTTGTCAAAACAGCCAGAAAGTTTTGCAGATAAGGTTATCGGAACCTTTGTCAAAATTCAAGGGGATCCCACTGATCATAGGCAGGGAAATCATTGTCATCTTGTTAGAGTCATAGGTGAGAAATTGCATATATCAGATTTCCTGCCCCTCCGTCAACGCTCCTTTGTTTTCTTGTTCCTGCTTGTCATTGTGTAATTCTTAATGCTGCTGAAAGTGCCTTAGATTGATTTATCATTTCTCTTGTTTTTCTTTTAGGTGTAAATAAAGAACTTCTCTTGCAAGTTTCGTTTATGCCAAAAGCTATTGCTATTTCTGAGCTTTCTGATGATGACTTTACTGAGGTAACCAAATTGTTTTGAAGTTTCCATATATTTGATAGCATGTGTTTTTATTGAGGGGTTGCCTTGCAATGAACCTATTATTTCCCTGGAATCAACTATTAATGTTTAGTTGAAAAGACTTCATCCTTTTATTTATTTATTCATTTGCTGGATTGAGTAGTACATAAGAAATTATTTGATTGTGAAGTTCAAATACATTTAAATTAACTCTATTCTCCTATTTACAAGAAGCATGATCTGTTTTATTTTTTTCTTCCAGCAAGAATGCGAAACTTTGCAGCAAAAAGTGAAAGATAACTTGCTCCCGAAGATAAGTGTTGTAAGTTATTTTTTTAAAAATGCATAAGAACATTTGTGTTATCATTTGAAGGATTGTCATCATCAAAGAGAAATCATAAAGCAGAGCAGAGCTAACTAGCGTTAGGAAATTGTATCTTTTGCTGTTCAGCCATTTAAATGAGCTGTGTGTAGTTTACAAGCATTCATTGACTACACTTTGATTCAGCGTATAAAATGTGAATCAATTTTGCTGTTTGGCATAAATGTGACTAAAAATTTTCTACTTTCCTGTTTTTCCCACTCACGCTTTAATATGATCATCATTTAGCTAGTAGTGTTGTTTGGCAGAAGGAGCTTCAAGCGAAGGCCATATGCCTGCATGAAGATATAACAAAGCATGTATGGATCCTTGACTCAATGCTAGCTAAAATCTTAGTAAATACTTCTCTTATTTGCTTGTCTTCTTGTTCGAAGATTTCAAAATTACGACTTCATTTGATGTATGTTCTGGTTTCTATCAATTATTTGAATTTTGTTGCATGAGGTTTGGTAACCAATCATTTAATTAAATGAATGATAATTGCTAAAACGTTTGTCATTGGTCCATTGCAAGAAGAGTTGAGAGCTTTCAGAGGAATAGAGAGAAACATGAACTCTCTTCCTGATTGGCAGATTGGTTATCAAACTGAGTGTAGGAGGATCTTCGTCATGGTGGTCCTCTGCAATTTGCATTTGTCTTTCACCCTTGTTTTATTGTTTTTCTGCCATTATCTCAATTATCAGATCAAACCCATGAAATAACCTGGTTTCAGTTCAACCTTGAACGTGCTTATTAAATCTTTGTTTTATGTCACTCTTGTTTTTATCTATTTATTTGGTATTGTTCAGATTTATCATACAATGTGTACACTTATTTTTATTTTGGCGAACCTTGTTTGTTGTATGAAATTGTTGTTGTAGAGGATTGCTAAACGCCTGGTCTATCTGGAAAAGCGAATAGAATATGCAAACGACAAGGGAAGACTGAGAGAATATCCTTTTCTTTATATATTTGCAAATCTAATAAATTAGTATCTCATCAGTAGTGAACATGTTCCGTTACAGTGTGCTCACAAGCACCAAGAGTATATATGCATAGACTAATGATGATGCTTGTCCTTAACCAATTGTGGTATACGAAAGATGTATTGCTAGATGAGAAGTTAGAACTCGAACAGCCTGGGAAAATGGACGAACTGCTACGGGAGTTGCCAACAGTTTTGCCAGAACCTATCCAGCAAAAATATGATCCTGATCACACCTGGGAACCACATGAACAGGCTCTGTGAAGAAGCTCTATTTTCTGGTGATTGATCGTTCATGTTGAAAGCAGTTATAGGTCACAACTCAAGGCTTTTGTTTCATCTTAGGCATCGTCACTTGTCCAGCTCTTACTACTTCACTCTTTACCATATTAAATCTCAGATTTATCTTTTAACAGTTTATTTAATATTCACTATTTGACATCATGCATTTTATAATTTACGTGTGATTACCCGAAAAATAAAAAAGGAACAAGGCCAACTGTCAACCAAAACAAACAGAGTTGAAGGGTTTGTTAACTTGGGTGGAATTGCTCGATTTTATTGCTACCTCTGCTTCTAAATGTAATATTTAGTTAATTTTTTTAAAAAAAGTAAGAAAACTAATTAAATTATTTTAAAATATTTTTATTTTTAATTTTTTTATCCAAATTAACTTGTCTGATTTATAAGTTAATATATAATTTAATCATATATAATATATTATATAATTAAATAATTTATTTATCTTTTTTTAATCTCTTCCAAGAAGGTGCAGAAGGTATTACCCAATAATATTGCTAAAAACATGTATAAAATAATGACATGCCTGTATCCGAACCGCTGAAATTATGAATGGGCCTTGACCAAGAAAGAATAACATGCCTACATCGGGTCCGACTCCGGCCCCTCTCTCTTACTTTACCATCTATTTCTTCTCTTTTACCCAAAATTTACTGTTTTGGGTGTAAGAAAAGGAGAGGTTAGGCCAATTATTTTTATTTTCAAAAATAATATTCAGTACTTTAAAATATCTTAAAATGATTTTTTGTGTATATGATATTTTAAATTATTTTTTTAATTGTAATAAATAGTCTAAACTTAAGATATAGAGTCTAAACTTATGAATGGGCCTTGACCAAGAAAGAATGACATGTCTACATCCGGTCCGACTCCGGCTTCTCTCTCTTACTTTACCATCTATTTCCTCTCTTTTACCCAAAATTTACCGTTTTGGGTGTAAGAAAAGGAGAGGTTAGGCCAATTATTTTTATTTTCAAAAATAATATTCAGTACTTTAAAATATCTTAAAATGATTTTTTGTGTATCTGATATTTTAAATTATTTTTTTAATTATAATACATAGTCTAAACTTAAGATATAAAGTGTTGATGAAAAAAATATTTTAAGGGATTATATGCAAAAAAAAAAAAATTATTTTATAATACTGGGTATTATTAAAAAAATTATTTAAGGTGCTGAGTGAGCTAAAAATTAATTTATGATATTGGATGTTACTGAAAAATTATTTTAGAGTGTAGTTTACTAGTCAATAATTCCAACTAAAAAAAATATTTGAGAGTGATCAGTGCATCAAAAATTATTTTAGGATACTGGATGCTATTAAAAAAATACTTTAAGAAATTGAATATTATTTTTTTAAAAAAAAGAAAAGCCCAACCTTCGCTTTTTTAACACAAAAAATGATGTGTTTTGGGTAAATGAGAGGAAAGGGATGGAAAAGTAAGGGAGAGGGGCCGGATTCATCCGATCCGGACTGTCGGCGGTGATCTCTGCAATGAAACGCTCCGTTGGTTTAGTGGGAATATCTGAACCGTTGATTAGAAAATAATCCCAACCGTTCAATTCAATTAGGTCTTAAGCTTTTCCCCTGTCCAACATTGAACCCGAATCGAAGAGACTGGTTCTCCTCGGCCGACTAATACGACGGTGAAGGGTTAGGGGTGAGCATCGGTTTTTCGGTAAAAACCGAAATAACCGAAAACCGAACTAAGTGAAATTCATAAACCGAACCGAAACCGATTAATCGAATTAACCGAAATATTTCAGTTCGGTTCGGTTAATAACCGAATTAACCAATTTTTTTTTTATTTTTTATCTACAAAATAATATATATAAAATTAAATTTGTAAAAAAATATTTTTTTTATCCTTAAAATTAGATTTAAGGGTAAAATATATAAAATAAATTAATTAGATTTAAAATATCATCCAATATTATTGGAAATTTATACCTATTTAATTATAAAATTTGCATTTATTAAATATAAATATATTATATATATTTCGGTTTTTCGGTTTAAACCGAATTATTTTTCAAAAAAACGAACCGAAATCGAACACCGAAGTTTTAGAGTAATAAAAACTGAAATTTTACCGAAAAACCGAATTGAGTTCGGTTCGGTTCGGTTTTCGGTTTCGGTTCGGTTTTGCTCACCCCTATGAAGGGTGTGTGATCGGAACGGTGTTTGGATTTTCGGCCATCAACATACGGTGGGATGGTGTTGATGGGTGGCCGATGGTAGGTGATCAGTTTTGTGTTTCTAACAATATTTTTTTAAAATTTTTTCGAATCCTATTTCATGCTTGCTCTGCGATTTCGACTTGGCATGGCTGAAAAATCTGATTTCAGTTTGATGCCTGCTCCCCTGGTATCGCCTAACCTTTCAATTTGTGGGGGAGGCAACAAAGGACAATACTTGGCGGATGAGTATCACATATTGCATATGGTCATGGGGAAGTTCTCATGCATGTATTTATGGTTGTTTAGATTAGTAATTGTACTAAGGAAAAAAGTGACGTTTTTTACATCTATATGAATTTAATTGTGGATTCCCGAATTTGAGGGACTTCGAATTTTCTGATGTTGGCTACACCAAGGAAATAGTTGTTTTCATTTTTTTTTTTTTAAAAAAAGCAAAGGAAAAATGAAAAGTAAGAACTATTTCGTGAGTGTTTGTCAGTTTGCCAAACTTTTAAATCTAGATTTATTGAGACACTTATCTCGTAAATCATTAAAGTTAAAAACCAATCCAAACACGCACCTCCTCAGACCTCAGGCGAATGTTTGACACTAGCCTTACGCACAGACGCACATTTATGAGTGGAAGTGGAGGCACTTGCTTGTATAGCCACAGCTACATCGTTAAACTTAATAACTACATAGTTTCTTATATGTTGCTATATTTCATTCTGCCCTAGGCATGTTGATTCGGTTTGCATTATGCAGGTGCATCAGAACGAGACATTTTGACGAGGCAGAAACCATCTGAAGTGGACTCAAGGGTTACCAGACGCAGAGGGGAAAATATAGACCTATTATACTGAATCGCGCCGAAAAGCAAGAGAATAGTTGATAATCAGAACGGAAAAATTGTCTTTTATCTGTGTTGTGAGCTTCATTTTTGCTTGAACTTGGATAACCCTACAATCTGAACCTGAACCAAGTAGGAGCGATCAAAAAGGGGTCAAGATGAGGATTATGATAAAGGGTGGTGTTTGGAAAAACACTGAGGATGAAATCCTCAAAGCGGCTGTCATGAAATATGGTAAGAACCAGTGGGCTCGAATCTCTTCGCTTCTGGTTCGCAAATCCGCCAAGCAATGCAAGGCTCGATGGTACGAGTGGCTTGATCCTTCCATTAAAAAGGTGCCCTTCTTTCCGAATATATTTTAAGCATTGGGTCCTGTTCCTTTCACCCTTTGGCTATTAGCACGTTGGAGCAAGTGTGAGCACAGTAATTTTACAATGGCAACTTTGCTGGGACGTTATATCTTGGTTGACGGAGAACTGATGGGTGTTTGGTTGAAGTTGAACCACTCAATGCCGCTGGTTTTTGCATCCCTAAAATTACAAATGAAATTACTGGCAACGTGGAGTGGTTCTTGATTTTTCTTGTTCTGGATGCTCAACGTTTTTTTGTATGTGATTTAAGCTTTTAATCCTTTTCCTGCTTAATTTTTATTGTGATTTTAAAACTAATATCAATCAATATAATGTCTACTCATGAGAATTAATACAAATAAGTAGGTACCTTACCTATAATGATGCTTTGAACTGTGAATGACACTGATTCGGGAAGAGCATAAATTTTGATTGAATTTTATGCTTTGGAGTGACTGTGGTTCATATGGATTGTACTGAACCTGACCCATATTGTTAGTTGTGTGCTTTCAGCCTTGTGCTTTTTGGTATTTTTTTTAAGTAGTGGAAGTGGAACATATAATTATCATCTTATCATGTGATTAGGTAATAAAAGCTGGAAATTGAAGTTTGAAGGACAATTGGCCATTATTAGGCTATTTTATTTGTGCCTTCTTTCCCTGGAACAGATTTTATTTCTTCCATGTTTGAGCAATCAATTTGATGTTATCTTTTCCCTTCTTTTTTGTTTTTTTTAAAAATTTTATGATGCTTTTACACTGTGATTATCATGTTGTTTCTATATTACAACTTTCTTTCATGTTGATGCAAGCCCTTTCATTCATGACATAGTCTTTTGATATTGAGCTCCTTGTAGACTGAATGGACAAGAGAAGAGGATGAAAAGCTTCTTCATCTGGCTAAGCTTATGCCCACACAATGGAGAACAATTGCTCCAATTGTAGGCCGTACCCCTTCCCAGTGCCTTGAACGGTATGAGAAACTCCTTGATGCAGCTTGTGTAAAGGATGAGAACTATGAACCTGGTGATGACCCACGGAAATTGCGACCTGGTGAGATTGACCCAAACCCTGAGTCAAAGCCTGCAAGACCAGATCCTGTTGATATGGATGAGGATGAGAAGGAAATGTTGTCTGAAGCACGAGCTAGGTTAGCCAACACCAAGGGTAAGAAGGCAAAACGGAAAGCTAGGGAGAAACAACTAGAAGAAGCCAGGAGGCTTGCCTCTTTACAAAAAAAGAGAGAACTGAAGGCTGCTGGAATTGATATCAGGCAGCGGAGGAGGAAAAGGAAAGGAATAGACTACAATGCAGAAATCCCATTTGAGAAAAGGCCTCCTCCAGGGTTTTTTGATGTTGCTGATGAAGATAGACAAGTGGAACAGCCCAAGTTCCCTACCACAATTGAAGAACTTGAGGGAAAAAGAAGGATTGATGTGGAAGCACAGTTAAGAAAGCAAGACATTGCAAAGAATAAGATTGCACAAAGGCAAGATGCCCCCTCTGCTATACTACATGCCAACAAGCTCAATGACCCAGAAACAGTTAGAAAAAGGTCAAAACTGATGCTTCCACCACCCCAAATCTCTGATCATGAATTAGAAGAAATTGCAAAGATGGGTTATGCTAGCGACCTTGTGGCGAGTGAGGAAATTGCTGACGGTAGTGGTGCAACACGTGCTCTTCTGGCTAATTATGCTCAGACCCCTAGCCAGGGAACGACTCCTTTGCGAACTCCTCAGAGAACACCAGCAGGTAAAGGAGATGCTATCATGATGGAAGCTGAAAATCTGGCAAGGTTGAGGGAGTCTCAGACACCATTGTTGGGAGGAGATAACCCAGAGCTGCATCCTTCAGACTTTTCTGGGGTCACTCCCAAGAGAAAGGAAGTACAGACTCCAAATCTTATGTTGACTCCCTCTGGAACGCCTGGAGGTGCAGGCCTCACCCCTAGAAGTGGTATGACACCAGCAAGGGATGGCTTTTCTTTTGGCATGACTCCTAAGGGAACTCCTCTAAGGGATGAGCTTCATATCAATGAAGACATGGATATGCATGAGAGCACAAAACTCGAGCTACATAGACAAGCTGATCTCAAAAGAAGCTTGCGCTCTGGTTTAAGCAGTCTTCCACAGCCAAAAAATGAGTACCAGATAGTTATGCAACCAGCTCCAGAAGATGTTGAAGAACCTGAGGAAAAGATTGAAGAGGATATGTCTGATAGAATTGCTCGTGAAAAAGCTGAAGAAGAAGCTCGGCAACAAGCATTACTTAGAAAACGATCAAAGGTCCTTCAAAGGGAGCTTCCTAGGCCTCCTGCTGCATCACTGGAACTGATAAGAAATTCTTTGAGTATTGCTGATGGAGATAAGAGTTCCTTTGTTCCTCCTACTTCTATCGAGCAAGCTGATGAGATGATAAGAAAGGAGCTTCTAAGCTTATTGGAACACGACAATGCCAAGTACCCACATGATGAGAAAGTTAATAAGGACAGGAAAAAAGGAACCAAGCGTGCTGCAGATGGGTCTGCTGTTGTCCCTCTTATTGAAGATTTTGAGGAAGATGAAATGAAAGATGTATGTATTTACATAGTGTTTTTCTGCATGTTTAAATTATTTAATAGAACGTACTAAACTTGGTGATCCTGTTTTGGAGCAGAACCAACTTTGCTCTGCCTTTTCCACGTATAGAGCAATACCACCCCCTCTTTGGCGCAGTCCTGACTCTTGAGGACTAAAATTACCTCATCAGCACGTTAGATTTTAATTTTTTCAGCACCCCCCCCCCCCCAAAGGGGAAAAAACTCAAAAAAGCATCTTTACATAATAATATGCCAATCTTGCCGTTGTTGTTGTTTTTTTAAAGAGAATTTCTTATCTTTCTGTTCTGTATTTCCTTCATTTGTTGATGAAAGCTTTAACTATCTTTTTTTTTTTTTTTTTGGTCAAAAGGAATTTTGATCCATTTTGAGGAGGCTAGGGTTTATTCAATTTCTTTTTTGTTTTTTTTTGGGGGGGGGGGGATTGGTCTATAAAATCTAGTGGTTACCTGCAGAGTTATTGGAGATACCATTATATGTTAGGGAAACCATGCTTAAATTGCCTCCTATTTATGTGTATCAGGCTGATCAGTTGATAAAGGAGGAGACTCAGTATCTTCGTTTAGCTATGGGACATGAGAGTGAACCCCTCGATGAATTTGTTGAAGCGCATGGAACTTGCCTTAAAGATCTTATGTACTTCCCTACCCGTAATGCTTATGGGCTCTCAAGTGTTGCTGGAAATATGGAGAAGCTTGCAGCTTTGCAGAATGAATTTGAGAATGTGAGAAAAAAGTTGGATGATGGCAAGGAGAAAGTGGTTCGCCTTGAGAAGAAGGTGATGGTCCTTACGCAAGGCTATGAGGTATGTAATTGTTGTCCTTTATGCTAGCAATATTTTTGTTTATTGTAGTATCGCTTTTATTATTGGCAGTTAATGACACTGCTTATTCCTGTTTAGTTGCGTGGATGTCAGTGGTCTCTTGCGTTCAATAGTTGACCTGCATTAGTTTCATTTAGATTTGTGATTCATTCTGTCTGAGTGTTAGGCATTTGCAGAAATTGTATATCTGCTTTTTTTGTGCCATAGTGATAAACTTGTACGTTGGATGTGTGGCTGTGATTAATTTGTTTTATGGTCCCGTTACTTTGGCTAACACATTTTTTATGAGGGTGAAGATTGTCTTTGTCCACAATGTAGAATCATGGATCTTGTCTTTATATTATCTGTGATTATTGACTTTTTATAACCATACTTGACTATTGGAATTTTCAGATGAGGGCAAAGAAAAGTCTCTGGCCACAAATCGAAGCTACATTCAAGCAGATGGACACTGCTTCAACAGAACTGGAGTGCTTCCAAGTTTTGCAAAAGCAGGAGCAGCTAGCTGCATCACATCGGATAAACAATATATGGGCTGAACTAGAGAAGCAAAAGGAACTTGAGAAAACCTTTCAAAAGAGATATGGGGATCTTCTGGCAGAAGTGGAAAGGATTCAAAACACTATGAACCAATACAGGGCGCATTCTAACCATGAAGAAGAAGTTGCTGCCAAGGAGCGTTCTCTTGAGTCAGCTGAGATTCCGTCTGATGAAACGAGCATGCAGGATATAGAGAATCATGAAGGTATATCCAACTCAGATGAGCATGGAAGTGTTATGTTAGTTAATTCTACCCATGATCAAACTCCGGTACAGCTAGTAGATCTGATACAAACCGAGGCCACATCAGGCCCCAAAAATGATATTGATGTGGATGCTGTTAAGGAGCAAATGACACGTGACACTGATGTCAAAGGACAGGATGCGAGGCCCGTTGCAGAGGAGGAGGGGGTTAGCGCAACAGTAGTACCAGGTGAGAGTATTGATAGCTGCATTGCCCACAGGGAGACCACTCAAGGCACGGGGGCTCCAGAGGATACAAGAAGTATTAAGAGATGTGAGAATCCAGATAATGCGGCCATAGATTCACATGATGACAAAATACCAGAAACCGCTGATCTGGATTAGGGTAAGAAGCAAAGTTGCTTGATGGGGAGGTCAATTGAGATGGCCCCTGCGTTGGAGATTTTTGATGTTGAAGTTCCTGATGCTAACTCATATGAGTGATTAGATTAATTGAGCACTTTTCAAGGATTGTTAAGCCTCGTCCTTTGGGAGGGTATCTCGACAAAATACAGCTTGATACCGAGATATGCTTATATTGAGCTTGTAACATCAGCTATCGAACGTGAAATATATATGAGCATTTTTTGTGACGGTAACCTGTGATTTCTCTCCCTGCCAAGGTAACTATTTTTTTGCCCGCCGTGTACTTAACAAATTTCTTGACATGGAGTAATCGTTTTATAAAGTGCAGCCTGGTGAAGGCGGGGCAACGGCGCAAGATAGGCAGGCAAGCATGCTCTTTTCAAAGTGTGTTCAAAACGGCCACCAGGATCCTCTTGCTTTTTTTAAACGGAGAGGATAAGTCAGATTAATCTTCTATCATCCATTGTGGCATTGGGTTTTTCCCCAATAGACTGCGGTGGTTTATATGGCTAGGGAAAAATTAATAGAGTGCCATTTATTATTGCAATAATCTCTTAACTTATTCTAGGGGAAGTTTAAACTATCACGATTGTTATTTGCGCAAGAGAAAAAATGAAGCGAGAGATAAGTTGACGGGAATCATCAATGACACATGGTGAACTGGTGATTTCCGCATAACCCACAATTTTGAGGATGGTTAAGTGCCGTCCTGAATTTTTTTTGGAAGAACTGGCAAAATGGAGGTAGGATTCAAAGGTTGTTGAAACTTGAGAGTCACTGATATTTTAATTTCAAATTTCTGGCATCGAAATGTCCTCAACTCCTCATCCTCTGCACGGCACTTGCAATTGAGTCCCGTATGGGCAAGAACTAATCTCCGTCGTACCAATGCTTGGCATTTCAACTCCTCCCGTGAACCCATAAAACAATCATTTTCTTTTATAATATGCCTTTCCTATTTCCTTTTTTTGGAAAATTACTATCAATATTGATTAATTATAATTACCACGCTTATCATGTACTACCAAGGGGCACTACGTACAGCACAAATATTCTAAACCTTGATACCGGTTATCCATTGGTACTATTAACTTGAGTCAAATATGAGTCCATTAGTCGCCTATGTTTTGAATTACAAGTTATTCTTTTAAACATTAAACTAGATTGTGGGCATCGTCATACTTAGCTGAAATTTGAGGTGGGTGTGACAATTGCTATAAGTTTGATATGATACATATTGGTTCAATGTTGTGGAGAATGTTGCAGGCAGCTGACACAGAGGATGAGCAAGAAATAAGAATAGCAACTTGTACAAGATATTGAAAGTGCTGTCATATTGATATTAAATTCGATCGTCTCTGCTGCCACAAACACACATATATCCGGTTAATAGCCTATGAATAATGCTAATGAAGACGCAGAGATGGGAGAATTTTCTGTGCAAATAGCAAATCCATATTAAATAAGAAAACCAGAGTGTTCTAAAACCCAGACAAAAAGGGTCCTCCGCTTTCCTTGTGCTGTGAGAGCTCCTCCATTTTTTTTTTTGGTTTAAGCCAACCGTACGTGTGCATTCCAATGTTCCTGCTTTTGTTATATTATAATTACTTTTTTTCTCTTTCTCTTGCCATGACTATAATAATTACTTCCAACTTCTGTTGAGAACAGAAGCAATGCAGACTCCACACAGGCAGCCTGTGATTAGATGGAAGAGAGGAGCAACAATGAAAGCATTCTTTCGATTGACCATTTCATGAGTCAGCTTTGCCAAATTGGAAGCCAAAGATTTTGCTGCCACGCAGAATCCATACAGTTTTTTTTATTTACTACTTAAAAATGTCTTTAATGTTAATAAAAAAAATGTCTTTAAAATATTTTTTAAATGCATGTGCTCGGAAATTTATTTAAAAAAATATGGTCATAACAAGTTTGTGTACAATATCTTGCGTTCTAATTTATTGATCTTACAGAATTATTCAATATTAATATTACTTAGTCATGTTCATATATTTCTCAAGCCTAGTTGATAAATCTTTCTAATTAAATATTTTCTGTTCGATTAAACTGCAATCGGGTGCGTTCTAATTTATTACTAGTATTTAATTACTGATACACATCATTTCTAGGAAGTTATAGTGTCTGTTTGGATTAGCGGTATAAACTATTTTTCTAATGTAATTTACGGTGTACGAGATATGTTTGTAAGAAAAATTTTATCTCAACTTACCTAAACGTGCTTTTTCACTACTTTCTTAAGCAGACCCATACACACACACACTCATAGAAGCAGCTCCGCGAAATTTTGCAGTTCAAGTGCAATGCGCTATTTGAACTATTTAACAAGTTTACTGGCAGCTTACAATTATGGGTTAAGATATAATTTTGTTCCGGAAATTTTTGCTAAGGAATAATTTACCCCCAAAGTTTTTTTTTTGGTTCCGGAAGTATTAAAATAGGGCAATGTTACCCTTTATTATTAAAAAGTTAAAAGTCAATGTCAATTTTTTAAATGTCAACGTTATTTTTTTAATAGTATGCAGCAATGTAATATTACTATATTTTAGAAACTTTCGTGACAAATTTACAATATAATATTACTATATTTTTAAAATTTTTGCGGCAAATTTATATTTTAAACCTACAATTATTAGTTGTTCCTAAAAAAGAATTTAATATTGCTCGATTGGCTAATATATAATGCAATCACATTGAATTTATCCTCTGAGGCTGAGCGCCCCTCTCTCTCACGCACACAGACAGAACATGCATCATCTCCTTAATTTTGCAAGTTTAATCATTTGTGGGTATCTTTGTTTTCTATTCTTTTTTTATAAGCACAGTTTTTTCCTATTGGATACAGTGCTCGTTTGTGATAGTTTATTTTTAGACAATAAGTACTTATAAATCGTGATTCACGGTATACGAGGTAAATATGTAAGATGAGTTTTGTCTCAACTTATATAATAAGTGTTTATTTCTCAAAAATAAGTTATTCCAAACACTCACACAATATTATTTAAAATCGTGTTTCTAAATGTGTGCACCTCTTCTGGCTTCAAACCGGATCTGACATTTTTTGCTCTCTTCAGTTATAATTAATTATTTGAGGCTCCCGACTCCCGTTCTCACTGATCATTTGTTTTGATTATTCAGAAATGAACAAGGACCTCTCTGACACGGCTCACACTTTCCTTATTTTCTCCTACACACGTCTGTGCTATCATTTCAACATCAAATAATAAATTAAATGGCAGCCGCATGAATTTATATAATATTATTATAATGGAGCCTTATTTTTTTGTCTTTACTTAAAGGCACTGATCTTTTCTTTATTAAAGCGTCTTATTCTTCATGTGGGAAATGGAAATGACTTTTACTGGAAAATACTGTATGACTATATACGAAGGACTTCGGTTCCTGGTGATTAAAAAAATAAAAACATGCTTGAAACGGAAAATAAATTCAAAGCAATTATATATGTTTCTTCCCATTGTTCCTTTAGTTTGTCATTATTCAAATGGCCTGGAATGCTCTTGAGCGTCATAATTTAATTTTCCTACCAAATTATGAGCATCGTTTGCTCATCAGTATGGTTTTCTGTTAGTTTTGATTGGCATAAATTTATTCATATATGTGATACACGAGTAAATTTATGCGAATAATAATAAGAGGGTACTTGATCTGCGTGTCTACCACCTTTCAGATAAGTAAAAAAGGGAGGAATCAGCTATAGGTTGAAGTCATGTCCCGAGAAAGCATTGATGTAACAAGGTGTAAGACTTATGCTTGGCTTTATTGCTTTAACTTTCTGAAATTCCGTCGTTTCGTATATATATTTAATAAAGTTAGCCATGATTCCTTCTTTTCTGTCTCTGATTGCCTGTGTGATCAATACTTGGATCTCCACTATCCCCACCGGCCACCGCTGGCTACTTATTTTTTTGTTTTTGTTATACAAATTAAGTGTATATTTGGGTTAGTGTTTAAGGAGTATATTTATGTAAGTCGAGATAAAATTTTTCTCACATACTTATTTTATGTACTGTAAATCACGTTAAAAAATTAGTTTCTACTCCTAACACAAACAAACACTAAGAGCCCGTTTAATTCAATCTCATTATAAATATTCAATGATAATCCTCATTACATTATCACAAATGGGCCGTTTGGTTGGACTTAATAATAATGATTGCACCTGTTAAAAAGATTGCACATTTTTTTGGTAATCCCCATTCACAAGAAATCCTATAAATCCTTATTGCAGGCTTACAATTCATTTTAAAATGTCAATTTTACCCTTAAATATCATATATGAAAAGACAATACTTATCCTCCAAAAAATTACACGTCGACAAGATCACTATCCCTAATCGCAATATCTGCATAAACACAGTGATTGGGGTGGGTTTGCCGACAAGACGAGAGGTTCAAAGACATCGACAATTTAATGAGGGGAAGCCATTTCCCAACATGAAAAAATGGAAAAATTTGAAGCATCGGTAATTAAAAACACAAAGCTTTATCTTCCCTGGTTAATAAAAAAACCTCATATTCGTTGCATTTCCAGGAATTGAAACATAAAGACAATGAAGCAGTAACAGACTCTACAAATACAACAGAATATACAATGTCATGGTGTTTCGGACACGAATGAGATATGTCCACTTGATGCACGTCTTGCCTCCATAATCAAGATGAACAATAAATTGGAGGGGGGAAGACAGAAAAATTTCTCACAATTCTGGGACGTTTGGCTCTGGTTTGCCAGAAAATCAAGAACTTGAGGAGGAGGAGGAGAAAGAACAGGGGACTCTGTTTTGTCGTTATTCTGAGAAGGAGGTGTCTATACCACTAAGAATGAGCTGAAAGAATTAGAAAATAGAAGGCGAAGAGCGAGACCCACCAAGAAAAATGAGAGGAGACACTTGAGAAAGGCTTGATTTTTGCGTTTTTGAAGGAAAAATAGGTTCAAAACAAACCTCATTTCCTTCATCATTTGGTGTTAACAGGAACCAAGAAAATCCGAGGAGGAAGGACAATGAAGAGCAACAGAGATTGCAGAGTTTCGTTGAGATTCACATCAGCAGTAAATTTTTGTTTTCACCTATTGTCCGAAACCTATTAATTTTTGGGGTTAAGGTGCAATTTTATTCCCCTCCGCCAGTGCTCATAGTCCTCTTCCTATATGAGAGAAATGGTTGATGTTGATAGGGATGTCGAAGAAGAAGCAAGCCCTAAGACTATAAATTAAGGATAAATTGGTTTTTTAAATATATATTAATTTTAAAATATTATTATAAAAAGCTTATCAAACATTGTCCCAATAATTCTAATTACATTACATCCTCATTATATTGTATTATAGATGGTAATGGGGTTGAGCTGAATAGACCCGAATTGTATTTAAAGTCAACATGATTCGAACTCTTTGTATAATTATGGTGGCCAAATTAAAAAAGAAGGAAGCTTTGGGTGGGGCAGCAGTATTCTGCTTCCAAAACATAACATGGCATCAGTAGATATATATGTATGTATTCACACACATTCAAGGGATTTGATATATACATGTATACATATGTGGTGAGATGGAGGAGGGGACTGAAGAAGAGCAGATAGAGAGAGAGTGCGAGGGTGAGATCCCACTGACAGAAACAGGAGAAGCAGTAATAATTACCTAAAACAGCCTGCTATGATCCAGGACCAGGGGGCAATCCACTGAAATAATTAGTCTTTTGTTTGTGTGTTGAAGAAGGAGCAATGAGCAACGGCTTTTAGAGAGAGAGAGAAAGGGTAGTCATTTTCACCACTTTCTTGCCCTAATTGCACGGTGGGGCTCCCCTCTTACTCCTCCGAATTTCATAACCCCCTTCTGCTCTTCCTCCTCTCCACGCGCCACCCACCTACGTCTATCTCTGTTGCCACTTGGCACTTGCCACAATATAAGCACACACATACATATATGCTTCTTGTGGGCCTCACTCACCATCACCTTCTCTAAATATGCTTCCTTCTTGTTCTTATGTTGCACTTACTCGTCATTCATTTGTTTTTACGTTCCTTTGAACAAATACTACAAACACTGCCTGTGATTTTATTTTCTCATTGCAGTGCAAGAGTTTGGTTCCCTTTTAAAGCAAATACTGCAGGTACTGCCAAACACGAAACAAAGGAAACCACACTTATATTTTATATCAGGCTCAGGGAGGGACCAGCGGAGCCGTTAATTAATTATATGGGAAGTCTCTTTTTCCATTTTTGGCACACTCCCACTTTGCCCTCTCTCTCTACCGCACAACAGTTCTTATTATATATATTAGTGATTGATTAATTGCACCCACCCGCACACACATATATGGGTTGTCCCAGAATACCATATTTGTGATGGCAGGGGCCTACGGCTATAAATCGGACATCCCCAAAATTCCCATGCAGGCCTGCCCCTATTTGTGGGGTTTTTTACCTTACTCTATCCGGAAACGCTACACTTGCCCATATCTTACCAATTTTATACATACACCCTCTTTCCCTTCTATTATTTTCATCATCATGTTCATGTGCTCTTATTCTCGGATTCTGCTCTCCCTTTCCCTCCGCTCTTTCTTTATATATTTCCCTCGTAATTAATGCACATATCCATCATATAGAATGTTATAGGTTCCTGAGCCTTTTCCTCAGAATTCGATATCACCATCATCATCGTCACGCTGGCTTGTTAGAAACTTCAAAAGACTTCCCTCCTATCAACATTAATTAATTCAACTGGTGATTAAAAGTGAATCTCTGATGTTATAATTAATCGGGATATGCCCTCCTTGGTTGCTTCCCCTGCGTACGCACATCCTTCCCCATATTTCTCACTCAGTTATTGTTTCGACTGTGCTCTTTTTTGACTTAGCATCTGTTCTGGCAAATACGCATACGTGGATATTCATATATTTTCTAAAATTTCACCGACTTTATTTAGCCAAACACAATCGAGTCTCTTTTAGAAAAATGTATATTCACTTACATGCATGTCATATTTTATCAAATAATTTGATGTGTGCATTTCAAGGTTTATATTTGGTGCAATTCATGTCTTGAAATTGTTGTACTCTCTTCCTATTTATAGAATGAAGACACCTTATGCACATGAATAAAACAGCTTACATTAGTTTATGCTTTTAATTTTTTTTTTCTACCTTTCTTTCACTTCTGTTTTCAAGTAATAGTAATACTCATCATTTTTCACTTCACCGTAAGGAGGGTAGAGTCTTTTCTATTCATTAATTATACACATTACAGAGAAAAGGTTATTAATGATTTCTAAAATCAAGCAAATTATTTTATTTATAATAATATTACACCCTCCCAACAATTGCTTTAAAATTAGGAATGATATTTAATTTTGCATGCAACCATACACGGGCAATCAGCTTCAAATTCTGCTTAATGTTCATAAAAGCTCGTGGGCTAACTCAGGTTGAAGCGATTAAAACTTCATGCCTACGTATTTGTAGGGGGAAAAATGTCTTCATTTATATCTCTTTTCACTTCCTCTCAATTTAAGGTCTCCATCATTAGATTCAGTTTTTAATTATTGTGATTTATTATATTTACCATTATAATTTTTATTACATTTAATAGTACTCCCTCTGGTCATAATTATAAGATAAAGTTGACTTTTTTGGAGAAATTAAGGAAGCCAATTAAATTACTTTAGAGTGTATATAATTTTAGTATCCTTAGATTATATATTAGTTTATTAGTCAAATTAATTAGTTTGGAGGAAAAAATAAAAATATAAATACTCTGAAGTAATTTAATTGGCTTCCTCAATTTCTCCAAAAAAGTCAACTTTGTCTTATAATTAGAACCGGAGGGAGTATAATAATATTGTTATATATAGGATTAAATCTCAACCATTAAAACTAAAATCTAATGGCTGAGATATTAAATGAAAAGAGAAATCAGAAAATAGACGGAGAAATCAATAGAGAAATTTCTCTCTTTGATGCTCTGGCTTATTAATCATGTATATATTAAGAATAGTTTATGGTAAAACGAGTTAATATATTAAAGTTTTAATTTCAGTTGAAGTAAGTTAACAACGTAAAAGAATTTTCGATGGGCATCTGCCCGCCATTCCATTTTCCCAAGTTTTTTCCGGTTAAAGAAACTGCTGTCATGTTTGACCAAAAGAAAAAAAGAAAGAAAGAAACTATATTGTCTTGTTATTTAATAACGTGACATGGATTTTGAAATTGAGTCTAGTCACCTTACACCCTAAGGCAGTATTCAATATTTAAAGTATTTTTTTTATATATCTAGTATATTTTAAAAAAATTCAGGAGCATTTAAACATTTTAGAGGCTATTAAGGATGCGAGATTTTGAGGAGGGGGAAAGGAAATTTTTATGAATTAGAATTTAAAATATTGGAGAAATAAGATTATAAGATTTTAATAAAAAGAAGATGCAAAACAAAAATAAAAAAAATTAATTAAAAATTTATAACCCCACCTTTATTTTTTAATTTTCTAAATCTAATTTATAAGAATTTTCTCGACACTTCAAATCTCTTGAATTAAACAGCTCGTTAGGACGTTGAATGTACAAAAAAAAAAAATTTTAAAAGGTAGAATACGGTAAAAAGTATTTGAAAATATTAAATGCTAGTAAGAATAGCATGGCCTTAGGATGATAAATGTGACAAGAGGGGTATTCGGTGAGGATGGATGGAAAAGGAGTGAAGGAAATACACGCGCTGAAAAGCAGGGTTTTAGGATGTTCAATGTTGGGCTTTGGTCACCATCATGAATGCCTCCTGCCAAACTTTGTCCTCTTCTCTCCACTTAACCTGTTTCCTCTATCTGTTAACAAAACTCAACTCCTCCTCCTTCTCCTCTAACCAAACAAACATTGTCCAGTCCCTCCTCTCTTCCCCCTTCTAACTCCCACTTCCCTCACCTCTCTTCCTCTCCAACTTAACACTAACTTAGCAAATCCCATTTTTACACCTGCCAAGCTACTTCGTGCCTCTCTGATGATATATATATATATATAAGCCCAGAAATTTATTAATATTCAGTATTACCATCTAGCTTGTGCAAACCATGCACCATTTCGCCTTCCACCTCGCCTCCTCTCCATATCCTACATTATAGGGCCTTCCCTTTTCCAAATCTTTGTTTGTGGGCAACGATCACATGTCCCCGCCCATCATTTTCACAGTTACAAGGGAAACCCTAGCAAGCAGCTCAAATCCCTGCCTCCACGACGTACGAGATCTAATCCCATAAAGCTCGAGATCTGCTTCGTTCCCCGCATGGATTTGGTTTCGGAAACAAGGGAGGCGGTGATGAGCAACCCCAACACTCCGCAGTCGTCGGCGGCGGCAGCAACTCCGAGCCGATACGAGAACCAAAAGCGTCGTGACTGGAACACTTTCTGCCAGTACCTGAGGAACCACCGCCCCCCACTGTCGCTGCCTATGTGCAGCGGCGCTCACGTGCTGGAATTCCTTCGCTACCTGGATCAGTTTGGGAAGACCAAGGTTCACAACCCCAGCTGCCCCTTCTTTGGCATCCCCAATCCTCCGGCTCCCTGCCCTTGCCCTCTCCGGCAAGCCTGGGGCAGCCTCGACGCCCTCATCGGCCGCCTCCGTGCTGCTTACGAGGAGCACGGCGGCGCTCCCGACTCCAACCCCTTCGGTGCTCGCGCCGTCAGACTTTACTTGCGCGAGGTTCGTGACTTCCAGGCCAAGGCTCGGGGAGTCAGCTACGACAAGAAGAGGAAGAGACCCAAACCCAAGATTCTGCCTTCTCCAAATCACGCTAATGTTGCTACTCCTTCTCCTCTTTAGTGCACATCATTCCACCAGCCTCGAATAAACACCCTTAACTACGGTACCCTCTTTTTTCTTCCTCATCGTTCTAAGTTGCTCAATTAACTAGCAAGAGCCGTAGTAGTTAGGTTCTTCCTGCAACCGAAAGGTGTTTGACCTGAATTGTCATGACATATGCGTATGTGCTAGTGTACCTGTAAGCCATCATGTACTTAATCCTTACTTTATCCAATCGAAATTGCTCTTCTTAATTTTTGTAAATAATTATGTTTCGCAATGGATGAGATTTGGATGTCACCCCTCTATCAGCATACACGCGTCTTCTGCACATGTACATGTATATTTAATCCCAGTGAGTCAACTATAATATATATGTATAGTGCTGGTTGCTGTACGTGTTTTCGACCTATGGCTTCATCGAGTTCGAGTGATGTGGGTCTCGGCCGTTTTATGTTTTCTTTAATCAATGAATTTTCCCCTGAACAAATTGGCTCGTGGGTCTTTCACCTCATGATCACTTTCAGGCAGATGCAATGAGAGAGAGAGATCAGAAGGAAACGTCTCTTGAGATCTGGAACATTATACCGGAGTGATGTGTTTAAATTGGCTTGAGATATATGGAATAATAGCTAGCACGCACCGGACGAGTAGATTAGTGGAGAAATCAAGAATAATTAAAATGTGGGGTTAGGTGAGTGGTTGAAAGAGGATATTGCAAGATCTGTGTGGGACAGGAAGACGAAACCTGGATATGTGTGTGTTACCCAGCGGTATAAGGGAGGCAGCCTAAAACGGTGAAAGTGTCAAGAGGAAATGTAGAAGAATGAATGTTGAAGGATATGATCCACAATCAAAGGAGAAGGAAGCTATTTGCCTAATCCCATGAGGGGACAGCGGCCCCATGACCATGATGAAAAGTGGTTCCGTATATATGGCAGCTGTGTTACCTGACCGTGGACTGTCTCCTCCGCAATCCTCTGGGTTAGGTCATTTCTGTTAATCTATATCATAATCCAACCTTTCTTGGCTGGTGCCGGAGAACTTGATTTTTGAATCTGGTGCCGGAGAACTTGATTTTTGAATCAAGCTTTACTATGGAAAGTGACTGCCCAATCATTCGTGAACACGATTCCAAGTGTGATGAAGGCTCAAGAAAGAAAAACAAATGACATGGTCATCATGAAATTCAATTCGTGATTTTTAAAACTGACAGTTGACCTTGCATGCGATCAACACGCCCAAGATTTTTTCCCCCTTTGGCAAAGGAAAGACTGGCTAGGTTAGTATATATCATGGTCATCATGAACCAAAAAAATCAAAAATCAAAATAAGCTCTTTGATTAGAGGCGATGACCAGACCATGCAATAAAAGAAACGGGCCACGATCGACGACCTTCACCTCTCTCCTAATTAATTCCTGAAGTACCAAGCTATGGTTTGATAGTGTGTTTGATTTGAGGGGAGGGGATGGGAGGGAAGTCAAAATTTTGGTTTTAATTTTCCTCCCTCTTTCTTCCGTTTTAATGAACCAAACAACGTAATATATACTCCCCTCTCCTTAAACCAAACAAATGATTGGGGTTATTAGAAGTTGATGTAATTCTTAATTTACAGGAACTAATTGTTAATGGTTCCAATCATGGTTCTGAAGACTAGACTCGACTGGCCAGTTTGAGTTGAAAACCAGCCAATTGGTGGTCCGACCGGTTTGGTCCAATAATTGACCTCGATTCAACTGGTTTTTATGTGTTTTGACTGATTTTTTCATGATTTGATCGATTTTTTTTAAAAAAATATTTTATTAAGAATTTCATATAAAAAAACATAAAATTTTTCTTTTCTCATCGGTCTAACCCGAGTTTGACTTTAATTTGACCTATTAACTCTTGACCAATACCTGACCGACTCAGGGGCCAGTTCAGATTTCAGAATGTTGGTTCAAATAATGTTGACGAGAGACATTGCAGGGGAAATAGGAATGGAATTGTCCGAGCCGAGTGTGAGTGTGTAGGACGTAGCTTCCTCCAGCCATGTTTTTGCTATCCTTGAGTTTCTCCATTATATATATGGATATTAGATTTTGTTGCATGTGAGTGCGCGCTCATTAATCTTTTCCATGAACTGGCAGATCCTTCAGAATAACTTACACGGACGCCATCCATTTCTTTACTTCAAAAAATTAAACAATGGCTTGTCCTGAAGTTTTCTCAGTCGTTGATTTCTTCACAACTACAAATTAAATACGAGTATATATTAATGTATTTGATGCAAGCTAGGGTTTTCATAATGCCCACCGAGCGAAGGAGGAAGTCAAGAGTGGTGCAGTCGGTGCATATATGTATACGGGAAGCAATAATTTCCTTAGATACAAGGCCACGTTCATCTCATATGGCGTGGATATTATTATTTGCTCTGACGTAATGTTCTCAAATATGTGAGTTTAAGTAAATTCAAATGAATTTAAATTATAAATTCATAAGAATATATTTTTATTAATAAATAGGTATTAAAATAAAATAATAAAATATAAAACTGACAATAATTTAATTTAAATATATTGTAAATATAAATAATTGAAATTAAATCCATTAATATTTATAAGTTATTATGTCTAAAAAAGAAATTTCTATTATAAAGTCATTGAACATAATAAAAAATGAACAAACCAATACGAATTTAAGAGAGAGTTCACATAATTTAAGAGAAATTCCTACTAACACTTGTCTTTGGTCATTGTACCGTTTAAAATTAAAGTATGATTTCATTTTAATTAACAACACCTTAAAATGACGGGAGGTAAATTGGGTAAAATTATAATTACAGTATTAGATAAATATATTGATGAATGCAGAAGTAGTTAAATAACGCCATATATCTATAATCAAGGGTTTCAGAATAAAATGGTGCCAGCAAACTTGTAAAAAACAAAGAATCAAGCACAGCATGGATTAATTAAGCATCCTAGTGACGGTGTATAACCAAGAGATTGAAAATAAAACATGTGGTGGATTCCCCTGAGAAGGAGCAGCAAAATATCAAACAGTTAAAAGCGTGCAGTAGGAAGAGGGAATCGCCTCTGATCTTTACTTGGGCAAATGCTGCTATCTACCGCTGTTCACAATGCATTACTTTCATTTCAGTTTATCCTCACGCATTCTACTCACTTCATTATTCAGCCATTACCCATACCATATATACAAGGGTGCGTCAGTCAAGCCTCATTATCCTTCTGATTAAAAAAAAAACAGCCGTTTACGTCAAAATCAAATGATTAATTAATTGGTGATCAATGTGATCTGGAGCATTAAAAAAAACGGAACAGGGCTCGGGTTAGGATTTCTTGTATTGTCACGTAATGGAGTATTGTACGGTATGAACACTGGCAGAGGGAGTTTTGATAATAATAAAGAAATCTGACCGTACAAATATCCCGCAATCTATGGTCCACCTGGCCAGATGATTCTCAATTGCCAATTTCTGTGGTCCCCACCTACCGCGTGCTCCCACGTGCGCATCTGTACTGCCTGTCGGCACTGCCACCCGTCTCCCCTCCATACCCCAGCCTTCACCACGTGTCCCAATCTCTGCCGTCGATTCCCAAATGCATTTGACCGTGCTTTGATTTGATGTCCCTGGCCTTTTTTGGGGCCTTGTAGGGGACCCTCAAACTATGTCTGGTCTCCCTGCGGGGCCCAGTTTCTCCTCCTCTATTATTGACATTACCAGATGAAGATTATTTAAAATGACAGCTCTATGATTTGTTCGTGTTAGTGCTCCCGGCTGCTAAACTCATCATTGCTTCGATTTCATTCAATTTTGGGAAAATCGTGAAAAAGAATTTTAAAAGTATGAAAAAGATAGATAGGTGTTACGAAATTGGATAATCCTACAGATGTATTATTGACTAATCAGGGATTTATAATTTAGGAGAAAATAGCTACTTTACCCTAAGGCACTTCCAAAAAAAAAAAAAAAAAAGAGGAAGAGAGGGAGGCATTCTATTGGGGCGTGGGGGCATTTCTTGTTAGTGGGTAGTTTTTGAGGAGGAAAAGAGTGGTGGGGATCAGTGGGGCTGGTTGCATTGAGAGGTGGGAGTGGATCCAAAGTGGGTGTAGTCTATTTCAAGAGGAAAGGAGTTGACAGGGCTAGCTGAAAAATGACTATTCTAGCGCCTGAAAAATGATAGAAAAGAACAATGTAAACCAGCAAAAGTTGTCATTTAGGCTGAGTTAGGTGTGATTGTGGTCGGAAAGAGGTGTCGATCCCTGGTGGTTGGTTGTAGCGACAGACGAGAGTGGGAAGGAAGGTTGGCTGGTCCATTTCAAGTTGACGGAAGTCATCGACGGCGGTTAGGATTTGGCCGTTTCCTAGGTTGGCGCAGAGAGTTGCTAGTGAGTTCCTGCGAAATCGCACTTCCGGTGTGAAATTGCAGCTGGGCGCGAAAGTTCGGTAAATGAATGTGTTTAAAAATCTGTCGCATTTATGGTTGTGAATTTCTAAACCTAAAATGTCAAAACAAATTTAAAGTTGGGAATGGTTGATTGTGAAACCTTGTTGGAATGTGGAAATTTTTTGAATTGAAAGTTGATATAACATAATCCGAAGTTGCGAGGTCTATATGAGAACTTGTTACACTGTTTGATAATGTGGAAAATTTAGCGTAACGGGTAGTTGGAAATTTTTGAGTTGTAGTTGTGAAATTGTAAGCTTTACAGGACAAATGCAACTTGGGAATGTTTATTATGAAGTTGTGAAATTGTGATGCGTAGATGTGAAGTGCTTAACCTAACATGAGAAAAGGTAATTTGAATTTGGAAATGGTTAATATGAAATTGTGAAACTTTGATGTGTGGATGTGAAAAGCTAAACCTAACATGAGAAAAGGTAATTTGAACATGGGAATGGTTGATTTGCTGTTGTGAGAGTCTGTTGGAAAGTGTTATTTGCAATTTGCGGAAACAAATGTAAAAGCTGTGAATTGTTTTAGAGAAATTGCAAACCAGAGTTTTAATGTGGGAAATTTAATGTAATCCTAAGCTGATAAAATGTAATATGAACATGAGAATTCTTAATCTGACATTATGACAGGATATTTGTTTGTGGGAATGTATAATTTCAAACTTGTGGTGACAAATGTTGAAGTTGTTAATCCTAAGCTGATAAAATGTAATATGAACATGGGAATTCTTAATCTGACATTATGACAGGATATTTGTTTGCTCCTTCCTTTCTTGTATATCACATTTCATCATAAGCTTCTCAAATTCCCTGATATATTCCTTTACAGACATAGCCTTTTGGCGGAGATTATGTAATTGAAGGAAATTATCTTGATAATAATTTTCGGGAAGAAACTTACGTGAGAGCTTGCGTCGCATCTTGTCCCACATTCGTATCTTGCTCTTTCCTTCTCTTTCATGCCTTCTTTTGAGATTCTCCCACCATATGGAGGCATGTTTCTTTAGTTTGATAGTGACAATTTTAACTTTCTGCTCATCTGGAATTTCTTTGTACCCAAAGACTCATTCAACTGTTTGTAGCCAGTCGATGAATTCGTCCGGCTGGAGTCTTCCCTCGAATTCAGGAATGTCTACCTTAATGTTATTAAGGCGGAATGGTTGTTGTCGAGGACGATGACGGTAGTCAGGGGATGACGAACTGTGGCTATTCAAATCATCTTCTAAGTGCTCTCTACGAGTTTCGAGCAAGGCTTGCTGTTCTGCTATAGTGGCCTCTAGTTCTTGTATTCGGTGTCTCATTTCCTCCATCTTAATCTCGTGTCTATTCCTGTGTCTTGGAGGCATTTTGTAGTTTGTTTGATAGGTTATGACTTAAGTACGCAGTTATTAGGTACAAGTTAGAGGGGTAGGGGAAGGATTTGTGTTTATGGAAAAGTCAGGGGTAAAACAGGAAATTTGGGGCAACAATGTAATTTTGGCAGAATCTAGGGGTCAAAATGTAATTTCAGGAAGTTCAAGGGGTCTGAAATGTAATTTTGGTAGAATCTGGGGGTCCAAATGTAATTTGGGGAAGTTCATGGGGTCTGAAATGTAATTTTGGCAGAATATAGGGGGTCAAAAATGTAATTTCAAGAAGTTTAGGGGTCTGAAATGTAATTTTGGTAGATTCTGGGGTCAAAATGCAATTTCAAGAAGTTCAGGGGTATGAAAAGTAATTTTTTCAGAATCTGGGAATCTAACTGTAAATTTAGGGCACAAAAATGTAATTTTAATAAAATGATGGCTGACTGTTATGATGACGTGGCAAATAGCGACACGTGGCAATCAGGGAGTGGATGAGCTGTCGGGGGATGATGGCGTGGAAGATGACTGGGCTGATGACGTGGCAGAGGGCTGACAGTGTTGATGACGTGGCCTAGGTGACACGTGTCATGCAAGGATTGGATGAGTTGTCGCTGACTAGACAAACCTGGCTGACGTGGACGATGATGTGGTTGTCTTCAACCTTGAGCGATGTGTGGGAATCGTTGACTGTGCGTGGCTCACCGGTGCGGCGCGTTAGAGAGCATGACAGTGTTTCTGGGCGGTGGCCAAAGCTTGTCCGGTGTTTTGGGACCTTCTGAACACGTTGGTGAGGTTAGATTTTTCAGAAAATGTTGGGAGGATAGAATTCACACACCCTGTTTCTCCAACATTTTGTTTCTCAACCTATTCCTCACTTTCTCATTTTCTCTCCCTCTGGAATAAGGCTCTGCTACCAAAATGGTTCAGAAACCAAATACTGAATTTTCTTTCTTAAATCTGAATGCATTACAAGGCCACGGATCCTTCTATTTATAATAATTAGAAGGAAAACATAATCATGAAAACAAACAGCATAATGAAGCTACAGCAAAAGGGAACTAATTAACTAATTAAAAACAACTTAATTAGTCAAACAAAAACACTAATGACTCCGCCACAATCACCGCATTACACCTACTGGTCTGCTACTGTTTCAATATGTGTATCCGACTTCTTACACAGGAGGAAGAAAGTAGCAAAGTGGTACAGTGGGTTGAGTATGGGACTTGGAATTTTCATAGGTTGGCTAATGTTATTCCTAATGATGAGTCCGAAAAACTTATTTCAATAGTGCCTCCTATAGCTGATGCCAGCAATGACCTAATAGCTAGGAATGCCACCAATGACGGTGTTTTTACCGTGAGGAGCTCATGTTTCTAAATTGAGGCTCATTTGGGCAATAATTATAATGTTGTGTATATAGAGATATGGAAGTGGAAAGGAGCTGAGCGAGTAAGGTTGTTCTTGTGGATAGTTTTCAACAACCGCTTTCCTACTAATGCTTGAAAAAGTGGGCGGTCCTCTACTTTTGCTGTATGTTAATTTTGTAACAATGGCGCATAGACGATACAATGCATATCTTGTGCAGTTGTCAATGAGCAAAGCAGTTTTGGGTCTAGCTGATTAACCCAAGGTGTTTTCAACCCCTCTTCTCTTCGAACTCAAGAGATTGGTTTGCCCTTAATTTCACAAGAGATTTGGGATTTAACAATGCTGGTAATTAGAGTCGCCTTTTCGGTGTTGCTGTCTGACTATTGTGGAAGTGACAGACCCAAACATTATTTGATGAAGAATTTGTAAAACCTTCGGATCCGGTCTTCGCTGTTATGGCTTCTTGGTCTCATTTTGTAATATTGCACGATAGTGCATGGGATCATGTCGAGGACGATAACGCTGGATTGGATACCTAGTTATTTTGGCGACCTCCTCCTTTGGGTTGGATAAAAGTGAATGCTGGTGGGGCTGTTTCAGCAGCGCAAACCAAAGCTGGATGTACTGGGTCCCTCGTGACTTTAAGGGCTGTTGGAGTGCAGGATTTGCCACACTCTTGGGCCTTATGGTATCATTGAAGCTGAGCAATGGGCTGGCTATGCTTAAGTGCTTACAAATGGCTTGGGATATGGGATTTAGGAAGGTTATACTGGAGTTTGATGCAAGAAATTTAATCAACATGCTGCGGGATAGGACACGCAACAAGGGGCGCAGTTTGTTAGTTTGTACATTTTTGAAAGTTTATGGAGTTTTCCAGACATTCGCTACATTCCAAGAGGAAAGAATCAACTTGCTGATGAGCTTGCAAAAAAGGATTAACCGCATCATGCTCGTTGGAGTCTTGCTTGGGTTATATGTAGGAGTTGTTTGACAAAGAGCGATTGAGATTAATTTCTCCTCTAAAGATGTAATTACTTGTTCTCACCAGGGCTTATGCCCTCCTTTAAAAAAATAATAATAAAAGAGCAATCTTCACCTTCCAAACCTGACTTGTGATTTCGAGAAAATTCACCCCTGTCGCAACTCTGCATCTAATTTTCCCCCACCCTCACTTTGCCTTTGGGCCTGTTTGGTTGGAGGGAAGGGTAGGAAAAATGAACCCCTCCCCTCATCTATTTTGAAATTTTGTAATCCTAAAGATTTTTGCTGACAATAACGTTTGAAATTTATTGCTAAATCTATGCACCAACTTCTGTGCTATGATTTTAGGTAAATATGTTGGAAATCGGCCAATTAAGCTTCGCAAGAGCAAGTGGCAGGAGAGGACAGATTATGAGGCCCTGGAAAAACAGAAGGTAGCTTTACTGTTTTGAATTTAGACCGGCATGTATCTTGCTCGCACTTATAAACTCTGCTTAGTATTTCTTTTTCCTTTTTGGTTTACTATTATTTGGCAGAACCAAGCACGGAAGAAATTGAAATTTCCCAGGAAGAGTATACTGCACAAGTAACTGAGTCCGGATTATGTAATTCAGCCGCCCGAATGAATTAGAAAACACTGTTCAGTGTACTGCTGTCTCTTCAATTTTTCCCCTAAATATTGTGATCTACCTTGTTTCCATGTTTATACCTCTGGAATTTGTGCCTGATCAAGTTCAAACACGGAAAAAAAGGAGGAAGAAACCATCAGTACTAGTTTTTTTTTGGGACAATTTTAGACCCCACCCACACACCCACCCCTATTTGGCAATTTGGCAATATGGGGTATAGAGCCCTTGACCTCCTCTCCACATGTCTGACCTGAAGGAGGATGGATCCTGAAGCATTCTGTTGGATTGCTTGTGACGATTAATAGATATTGTTACTGCAGCTACAATGCTAAATATTAATCACAGATATCGTAAGTTAGAAGTGCTAAACATTATCGAGATGAGAAGTCTTATTTTTATGACATATCATGTTCTCTTTTCCGTCATAAATACAAGACATATTTATCTAATTTGATTAAATTAAAAAAGTTAGTTAAAATGACGTGTATTTTCAAAGACAACCTAGTCATTTTCTTTAATTTTCCCATTCCTTCTTTTTTATTATTGTTTAGAGAGTATCAATTAGGGTAAATTAAGAAAAGCTCAACAAATATAAAATTTTTGTCATATTTAGAATGAAAACTAACTCTTCTAATATCTTATATTAAAAACTGGAGGTGTAATAAAAAATATATAAAAATCGATTTAACAAAAATCACACACATTTATGTTTTTCTGATATTGACCAAATTTCATTAAAATATCAAATGATGTTACATATTAATTCTGCTGAAAAAGGACATGAATGCCGACAAGCAAGAATTAAATGAGACCTGAGAGCGTGTATCTTTTAAACTTGAGTCTGCGTAGGTTTGTCAGACGGCTACGAATAAAGATCCAACTAATTAAATTTGGAAAAAAATGTGCCTTTTTAAAAAAACTAATCTGTGACAAAACAATATTTGTCTTCCATGCACAAATCCTAGCTAAAAAATTCCAACAGTGGGGAAACATTATATCGTTATGTAGAGGGAATGTGTCTATATTTTTGTCCATTTGTTAACCAATCATTCTTTCCAATGCTTTATTTTTGACCAAATTCTTTCGAATGCCTTCAAGTAGTACGCATAAAACATACCCTAAAAACATGGGTTAAATTTTTAAAAATAAATGACCAATATTATCTTTTCCCATGACTCCAGAATCGACCTGGCGCCCAGTTGTTTTATTGAATCTAAAGTCTTGCCTTCTGCCTTCGAGCATTTGATATTTTTTCCCCTTCCGTTTTGCGGGTCAGAAATTAGTGGAATTTAGCAAACAATGCGAAAGTTTTGGATTTGTAGTGCAAAACAATTGGGTATGCAAATGCACAAATCATAAATGAATGCATTGATCAGAGGTTTCACCAAAACAAAATTTTATAATACATTCACCAGGCACCAGCAACGAAGTTAACTAGAATAGATTGGACCCAACAAAAATAATTGTGCCCTGACATGTCCTGTCACCGGATTTGCCTTCCTGGTAATGTTATATTGGTCATTTTCACCATTTGAAACAAGAATGCGATGAGAAGATAGGATTGGATGTTTCTGTAACTCGAAAAACTCTACCATACTCGACGCTATTTCCAAAAACTTTTCTCCTGCTGCAGCTGTTTCAACTAGTATGAAATTATATCTCTTTTATACAACACCAGGCAAAATATTGACCATCTCACATTGTTCGCAGAAAGCCACGAACTTCTATTAAAAAGTTATTTAAATTTTTCCTAAATCTTTGGTAATTCATTCGATCAAGGGAGGAAGAAAGCTGATTTGCACTTGTTAGTGTGTGCAATGCATTTGCCAATCTCGATTTGAGCCTTGGATTAGACTGTCGCTCGATCAATTCATTTCCCAATCTCTGTAAACAAATGCAATCCAGACAGGCCTCTATAAAATCAAGTAGGGGGGAAGAGAGATTTTACAGCAGTAACTAGACTTCGATGATTTAAAAAGAGTAATTGAAGGCTTGTTGGTTCTATAGGGGAGTATCGATCATCATGAGAAAATAGCTGGTCTAGAAAACAAAGTCCATATATGAAAATTGACTCGCATTAAAGGGGAAGAAATCATGGGAAGATTGATGCAAGCATGCCCATACTTTAAAACTCAATGTAAAATTTGCAGAGCAAGTTTCAGAGACATACCTGATAGAGGCTTTGCTCACAAAGGATTAGTGGAAGGAGAGCATCCGCTGCAGCGCTGATCAAATCAGAACTGGAACAAGAAGATCAGTACCATTAGAAAGCGGTCCAGTTCATTAAATTGTAAGATATATGGTTCTATAGCCATGTTGTTCATTTATTCACATACAAACAAACTCAGCATATTTATTCACCTGTAATCTTCAAAAAGAAATAACTGGAGCAATGAACGAAGGAACAAGCTCAGTAGGCCTTCCTGCAAGTTCCCCTTTGAATCCGTTAGATCAGTGGCATGTGCACCTAAACCTATTCCACCCGCAACAGTCTCCTTGTAGTGGTATGCAGCAAGACCTTGGACAGCTCTAAGGCACTTGCTAACCACATCTCCATCCTGAAAAATTGATAAGGATACAATGTCAACCACTATTAAAAGGGCAAGTAGAATTTACATTACTTTGAATGAAAAAACATGGTGCAATAATGGTGAAATTATTCTTTCTTTTTCCTTTTTTTCAAGTTAAGAAATTCATCAAGGAAAGAGATTCTGAGATTAGTAAAAAGTTCTCTGGGCTCAGAGTTCTTTTTGGTTTTATCTAAGCTTAAAGTTTTTCAATTTCAATTCTATGACTTCATAATTTTTTGTTCCATAAAATGTCATTGGCCATTGAAGAAAGGCCAGATGAGATAAATGTTACCTGATGATGGAGACCGAAATCAAGGGTTCTGAGTACATGAGCAAAGGCTTCGCTATTTAGTTGTGCAAATGTCTCAGGATAGACCTCTAATAGATGTGACAGAAGAGAGAAATACTGAAAGTAAAGCATGCTATATATTAGGATCTTGACAATTATTCCAGTACTTTTTCTAAAAGATGTACAAGTATCTTACACTGTGACAAAGTTTAGGGTATTTCAGGAGGTCCATAGAAACCAATGGAGTGACTATGTGGAGACCAAAGTAAACCACCTGCGACACCAACCATCAGCTATCCGTTTATCTAACTTTATGAGACATGCAGAAGTGATGTAATAATATACCTGAGATATGTTAGTGCCTTGGGTCTCAATTGAATCTGATGAAAAATCAATCTGTTGTATTCAATAGTTTTTCAGTTATATTGGCCAATTGCTTGAGAAAAAAGTAGACCAATTTACAATTGCAAAGATAAACAACTTCAATAAGAAATTTCACCATGTCTTTAGAACAAAGACTTGTAAGGAGTTGAAGAAGGGCACGCAAATCTTTATATTTCTCTGTTTTAGCCTCACTGAGTAAGCTGCTTGAACGACTTATCAATATCTGAAAAGTATGCAAAGACAGACTTGAGGGATAACAAAAGTAGATAACAGCAAGAAACAGTGAATTACTAGAGACACTGGAAAATTTACAGCAACAATAATTGTTCATTGACTTTGCATGGTACAATAGGGTGATAATATTAGACGATAAAGACACTGACAACAACAAAGCCTTGTCCCACTATGTAGGGTTGGCTATATGGATCATATGACGCTATTTTGCTTTATTGAAAACCAGACCTTTAGATAGTTTATTAACCAAAAGATCTTGCTTTATAACCTTATTGAGTGTTTGCTTCAATCTTCCTCTACCTCTTTTTAGAGGATCCCATACTGCTTAATCGACCCTCCTCACCAACGCACCCAATGACCTTTTTTGAATGTGTCCAAACCACATCAAACAGTGATAATATTAGATTGGTGGAATAAAAATAAAAATCGGGCAAAGGGCCCAAATATGAACAAAATGTGGCAGGACATATTCCCATATTCCTCATAGCAAATTGTTCAAGGTGTATTTATTGACATTTAATTCTACACTTAAATAAGATCCAGAAGGTACTAAATGCTATAAATTCAGTATCGATGCTATGTTGAACTATGAAATGAGTACTACGAAGTTTTCACATGAAACATGAAAATTAATGAGAAGGACAAGTTGTAAAAGAAGGAAGCATGAATTTGTGCCTTATACCACATTAAGAGTTCGTGGAGAGTTGCCCTTTCTAACTTCCCATCCTCAAGACTAGTAAATGGATTAACATTTTTGCAATCCCCAGACTAATGAAGAACTAGAGGTGGCACAAATCCTTTGGCAAAAATTTATAAACAATTCATGTATATATGAGCCTTAGAAATGGGCTATACTATTCATAACGTATAAAGAGGGCAACTTACTGTATTTGACATTGATCATTCAATTCAAATTTATGAAAAATCTCATGGAACAAAATTTTTAGGAGCTGAATGCATCCTGATTGATTTTGGGGAAGGAAGCCACAAAAGAAACCTCTTCAGCCCTTTGAACTATAAAAAAGAACGCAGAGAGTCCAATGCCAGATTGCCATCTAAATTTCAAAATTTTCCTTCAGACCAAGTGTGCACCCATGTAAGAAACAACATAAATTATTATAGAAACTGATGTAGGACAAGGAAGAAAAAGAAGATGATGGGAAGGAGAAAGAAGGGAGTAAGGTAAAACACAACCTAGGGCAATATATAAGAAGCTCAAAACACAATGACTTAAATTAAAAGATAGCATAACAAAGAAAGCAACTTAGGATAAAACAAAGCTTTACAAAGGAAACAAGATAAAGTCACAAAAGGAATTACTAAAACATAAAGTAAATCATGCCACATTCCCCATTCCCCATCAGAAGCTTACCTTGCCAATATTGTGAGATGAGTAGAGCTGAAGCAAGCGCATGCAAAAATTAACAACAGCAACAGTTTCTTGAGCCTCCAAGTAAGAAATTTGTCCACCAACCCAATCAACTACAAATTTAAGTAGCAGGTAGACAACTGCAGACTAAGCAAGAATTAGACATCAGTATAGAACAACAGATGTGAGGAAGTCTGGAGTTTCGAATTATTTGAGTAAGAATGAAGTTGCAAAAACAAAGTATCCAGAAATAGGAATTTTCACATGATTAAAATAAAAAAGCTTGCAAAAATATCAAGAAACAATGGAAATTACAATCATGAGACCAAGAAATAAAAATCTGTAACTCAAGATACCAGAGAATGTTAGTGCTACCTCATGTTTATAGACTTCAAGAAGTACTAGTACAGAATTCATTACAGAGAATCCTAGCTCATAGAGTGCCTTCTGTGTTCGAGGTTCAGAAGCACTTGCAGCTCCACGTAACCGTTCTAATGAGCAACTGACCTAAATGAAATCTAAAATGTTATTGATTATTGATGAACTATTTTCACACAAACATGAGATTAAACTAATTTCTTGAGCCCTCACCGACAAGATGATATCTGGTTGTTGAGCAATACTTTTGAAATCAGTTTTGCTGGACAGTTCCACTAAATAAGTCGCTATGTGGCCCATGAGATTTCTTACATATCTTCGTATAAAAAATAGAGACATTACTGCACAGAATCAGAAAACTCAAGAAATTATAAGAAATTTTGGAGCAAACACTCACTGGTTTGATGCCTCTGAACTCATGCCTGAAGCTGAACGAACAAGTGTTTGAGCAAGTGACCTCTGAGAACAGAAATGATACCACTTAGACGACTCACAGTGACAAAGTTACTCAAGGTTAAGTCAACGAAGTCCTTACTTGATGAGCAGTGTCCAATAAGAACAAGGTCTTTTCAACATAAAATGCAGCTGCCAGTTCTTGCCATGAACTCTGCAGAAGATATCATTTTTTTTGGGAAACAAGAGATTAAAAAGACGAGAATAACTACTACAAGTCTAGCATTAGAGTAAAGAAATCCTCTCAGTCAAAAGCAAATCATCTGGGACAAAGAGAAGGATAAAAAAGCAGCAAAGCAATCCAATCGTTGTTTGTCAGAGGCAAAGATTACCTTGAAATATGAGACAATCATGTCCGAAAAACAAAGTAAAATGAAAAAAAAAGGTAAACAGAGCCTAACCATCCCAATTTTATAAGGATTTAAGTATTGACTCACCAAAGTAACAAGATGGACGCACACATGCTTTTGCTGAACCAGTGAATGAAATAAATGGTAACAAGTGAGGCCCTGGGAAAAATTGCACCAATCACATGTCAAGGTAGGTCAAAGTCCCAATGTCTTTTTTAGATACTCCTGTTTCAGGTTTTGAAACATTTTAAGATATAAAGACCAATGAAAAAGTAAAGATTAATATCTGATTAATTAAACAAAAGTTTTCAAGTGCCATAACCATTCTATTATATAACCAATAGTCATGGTTATGTTATCAGCAGACAGGTGATAATAAATGTACATGTTTCCTTTTACCAGAGAAAATGCATCAAATATTGAATTTTTCCTTAAAATGAATGCATTAACCAACCACCAATTTCATATGTTTCAATAATCTATATTTGTACCACTGATATTCAAAATAAATATTTTAGGACTAGCTCTTGAAAAATGCTCATGAAAGTCAATAAATAGTTTTACAACGAACCAGCATTTGACATAGACAACGAATTTTAATCCAATGCATAAATCTAATGTCTTGAAAATAAAAATGAATGCAAACAATATCTCATTAAGTTCTTGACATACAATAAGTCAACCAAAAAACCAAAAAACACAGGTCATAGGAGTTCCAAGTTGAAGGGTCCTGGATCACCATCATATGAAAATATAGGTTCCAGATTAATACCTATTGTATTTACTCATGACTGATATAGTTCATTGCCGCATTTTCAACTAATAAATACCGGTTTTACAGCCTGTACACAATGGAATTCTGAGTCATAGCCTCATTGAAGCCATATATATGTCTACAGACACGGGAGTGCAAATATTGATACAGATTACTTAGTTTCAAGGGTCACTGAAGGACGAAGAGAGAAGTTAGCAGTCAACTAAAAGACGGCGTCTATTGTATGGAATCAGTCTGGCATCTTCCTAGGCCCTAAATCAGACTGTATAGCTCATTAAAATTAATATGCATGTAAGAGATTACATTTTTCGACAGAGCATAATGACGTCGTGTGATCCATATAGCTGACCCCACCTAGTGGGATAAAGGCTTTGTTATTGTTGTAAGAGATTACATTTAAGAATGCACATTATTAATACAAAGGCAGCCTAGGAAAACAAGCATGTGCAAACAAGTAGTCGAAAAGAGACCTAAAATTGTTGCAATCATGGGGTTTTAAGCTCAAACCTGCAGAAACTTTTCCCCTGGATATGATGTAAGCGTTATCAAGGATATGCGAACAATAATATCAAGGACAATTTTGCCTTGGTTATGCTCTCCAAAGAAATTAATCAAAGCCTCTTTCGAACTATGTCGGTGATGATGATCAGAATTCAAGATGTTGTCCCCAACTCCATCTGAAGACATTAGGTAAGTACGAGACCACCTTGCAAGGAACCATACAATTGACTGCGCATAACACAAAGGGGATAGGAAGATAATTAGTTCCTGATGCGAAATTAACTAACGAACTGCAATATGCAGTATCACACTTCAAACTTCAGAAGCAAGAAATTAATAGAGTACTACCTCCATAAGTCGAGGACTGAAAATTGATGCCCTCATTTCTGGATTTAGGCACTGCTCAGCAAATCTTATAATTGAGCTGCATTAGTTAGTTAGGAAGAAGCATCTTGCGCTTAGGGCATGAAAGGTGCAATGACTAGAGCATAGGTCAACACAGAAGATCTAAGAAACCTTCCACAAAGTATGACATAGCAATTTGACCAAGGGTTTTTGACGCGCTACAGTTTTGGACAGAATTTTGATTTTCTAGTTCTACCCCTGTTCATGACAGGAAGTCATTCTTTTAAGTTCATGACTTTCATTCTTTTATTTTGAGTTGACATTCTACCTCATTCTTTCTCAGCTTATTCCGCTCAATCGTCAAGCCACACGAGAGAGATGGAAAAATTTTTACGGTCAGCCTGCACCTGAGTTCAAAGCAGACGCAATTCCCATATAAAGGAATGTTGTGCTTTGTACGTCCAGAGTTTTTTAATAATAAAAGTAAATCATTTGTTTAGTTTTCTGGAGCTTATAGCAGTGCTTTTTGAAAGCTTTAGTTGCTATTAGGAAGCATCTTGAGTATGTCCCCAAAAGTAGCTGAGCAGATTAGCAGACCCTAACAGAAGATTACCTGGAAAGCAATACGACAGGATGATTATCTGCTTCAACAACATCAGCAAATTGTGTTTGTATCGCATTAGGAACCTAAAAGCCACACAAGCACACCCTTCCATGATTATTCACATTACACGACTGTCCCCAGACGCAGATAAGAAGTAAAAAACATTAAAAAATAACAAGAAAATGCAATCCACATACCAAAGGTATTTCTCCCTCTCCTTCATCTGCAATTACATGGCCAATAATCAGCAACAATGAATAAAGTTCTTCCAATGTTTCAGTCATGTCAATCATGCCCCTCCCCTACAAGTAAAGTAAATAACCTCAGCCATGGAAAACCCACTTCACAGAACTTGATCACTAGAAACTGAAATTTTATAAATGCAGCATCTGAGATCAAAACAATGCATTCTCTGCACACAATAACGTATAGAAGAGGTTCATTACAACACAAATAGAAAGCACGGGTAGAATTGATATTCGAGAGCTAATTCATAAGGGGAGGTTTTGGAATGTGAAATTCAATAGAGCGCAGACGGATCAAGAAATTGGCTATATGGATTTTTTTTAGTCTACTGCATAATTATGGCATTAAGGCGTAGATGAAAAGGCTTTCTGGGATATAAAATCAGCGTAGTTCTTTTAATGCTGAAAAGTTGCATCTTAAACGGATATAAAAAATTGCATCTTTTAATTGCTTCTCCCAGGAGTAACAAATCCTTGAGGTCAAGGATCCTTTCAGGGGGCGTCATTGATATCCAGGATAGGCTGTAATAAGAATCAGTTGGTTAGTTGAATAGTTGGTTAGAATCAATTAGATGAACTAATTCCGTAACATTCCCTATGATATATAGAAAGAGAATATATTGCAATAAGAAGTGAGAATGAAATGCAATAGTTACTCTTCCAGTTACTCAGATATTTGATATCACTGCCTAATTTTTCAGCAACATATTTCTAACATTTTAGGTCTAAATTACTATTCTTTCCGTGGATAGGGGCAGCAAACCAAATGAGCACTGGTAGCTGAAATTCTTCATCCAAGAAAGCTATCATTCATGACCAAATAGATAATCTACCTGATTAAGGCGTGCAACCCGCTCAGAAAATAGTCTTGTGAGCAAAGGAATTGTTGCATCAACTGCAGCTCTTGCAATAAGAGCATAAGAACTTAGCCTTTCATCCATGGCTACAAACACAAAAAAAAAAAATTCATTGAAGCCCTATACGAGGAAGTTAGTCTAACACTCCATCTCACTATTTTGCAAAGTGAATCAGGCGACAACAAAGAACGCAACAATTGTAATAATGATAACTGAATCTTAGCATGTGCAGCTCATTCAATATTTATTCCATACCAGATACGGAAGCATGAATATAGTATGCCTCCGCTTCATCATTAAATGCTGATGCAGCAGCCACTAAATAAAACAAGAATTATTGCCATCATAAAATAGTATATGGGGCAAAAAGAATAGAAATCAAATAAAAAAAATGCAAACAATAATGGGAAGCAGCTTATAGGTATTACTTTTCAGCTCGCATTCTACAATAAAGCCAAAGAGATTGGCTGCAGCCTTTATCCCTTCTGATGGAAGCAAAGCATCCCCAGTGACAGCATTCATTGGCTGAATTCAAATTATATCGTTTAGTTTGATGACCAGAACTAAACAAGCTCATAAACTTTGACTTTAAATTGAAAAAATGCTGATGCCACATTAATCAACTTCCATTTTAACCGATGGTGACAAAACTATAGCTCCTTTTAGGTTTGCAAAATGTAAAACTTTCATGCATTAATTATTAGAAATAATAACAGTCTAAGGCTTTACTAAATTACTAAGCATTACATTTCACCACCACCCCGAAGAAGGCATAACATAGAAACATATCCAAATAAAAATTAATTAATGCAAATCAAATTGCATCTGAACGCATACCATAAGAAGGGCAGTCCAAGTATCCAATAAGGCATCACGTGCTTCCCAGCTCCAAGTCTCCTCTTCTGTGACGTTAGTCATGAGGACTTTAATTACTTCAGACATCAGCACTGACAGAAAGGTAAGAGTTCCGAAGGGCCTAAGGTATCAAAGGGAGAAAGATTACTCATCTTAATCAAGCTTTCAATGAGTATTGAGTAAGAAAACTACAATTATGAGGATGCAAACCTTATGAATTTTAGAAGATTGTCAAAAATGTATGGAGTTGTTACACTTGCAATGGCCAATAATGCACGACAACCATCAAGCATCTCACTGAAAGAAATCAAAACAATGAGAAGGTCAGATTTTGATAGTAAATAAAAATAAAATAAGGGTTAATACAATCTTTGGTCTCTCAAGTTTGCCTTCATTTTCATTTTGGACCCTCAAGTTTAAAACTATAGGTTTTGATCCCTCGAGTTTCATTCTGTTTAAAACATTAGCCCCTATAGGTCAATAAAAACCTGGGCAATTTTGCTATTGAGGGACCAAAACCAGAATGAGGGCAAACTTGAATGATCAAGGATTGTATTAACCCTTGTACTAACCCAATAAGGGTTAATACAATCTTTGGTTACTATTATGGTGGGGTGTGTGTGAGCAGGCACAGCTGGCATTCTAAGGATATAGGGATCTAAATGATGGCAAAAGAGGCAAGACCTTTCACTTTTCCCTTCTTCAATTTCCTTTGAAACAACATCAGGAGGATCTACCCACTCTATTATCCCAGATAAGAGTTGCAGAAGATGCTGCTCATGCATTTTCACGTTATCTAGATCATTGAACAAAGACGCCCAAATTTAGATTTGGAATTTCAAAAGATTGGAAATTATTGGGAAAGGGAGTAATACAGGAATGCAAATCACAGTGACTAATCAAGGAGCCAACCTTAGCAGTCCAGGGTAATTAACAAGAATCTGGAGTTACGGTAGCAGTTGAATCATTCAACTTCAAAGCTATATAGATAAAATCATTTCTAAGCCCTGAAATTATTGTTCTGAACAACATTCAATTCTTGAGGCACATAATCTAGAACCAGAACCCTATCCTCTATGGCTATATTTATATTCATCATATGACAATTCTTAGACAATAGAGTTTGTGAAAGAACGATTTAGTTTATGCTTGACACAAACAAGGATTATTAGACTACCAATTCACCTAAAAAGTCGATACTGTAAAAAGTCATTGATCTCTCCAAAGAGACTCTTAAAAACTCAAACTAAAATATTGATTTAATGGAATAAACAATCAATTAATAAAAAAATGTAGAAAAGGAAACGATTATACCAGAATCAAATAAAGTTCCCGTCAAGGTACAAAATTGTACAATTAGTTTTCTTGCAGAGGAAGCAAGAGGGCTGTCAGGCCAGTGGCCTTCACATGAAAATTTCTGCCTCAATGCTGCATATAAGTTCAAAAGCCATCCAACATGACCACTTAACACTAAAACATCACGCCAAGCTGGACCTGGCTGCAAATAGCATCAGAAAAGGGTCAAGAATCATCAGGAGGGATCCATGGACAAAATTTCTAGTAATGAAAGAAGGACTTTTCATGCCCAATGAAATCAGTATGCTGTTATTTGTTACATTATCAACTGCAATTTGATAGCAAAACAAATCTATTACCTGCACTAGGTTACATTCAGACCTTCTTGGAGAATCCCCATCTTGCCTAACCCCAGCAGAGAAGACATTCGGACTGCCTTTTGTCTCACCAGTATTGTACCGAAAATCCCAGTTCAGGATTTGAAGCATGAGACACAACGAAGCAGTGCAAACCTTAACCTCAGGTACAGCAGAGTTAGATTCAACAATCCTATTTGTGACCTTGGAAGCAGCTTCTTGTGCCCAACAGTAGAACATCTATTATTAAGGCAATGCAAAATAAATAAATAAATGTGGGCAAAAAGAGTGGCCACAGTAATGCAAAACCAAAGAAAGACATCAACGAATAAAGAACATTCTGAAAAGAAAACTAAAATTAACTGGACTAAAATCTGACAGCATAATATGGGAAGAAGAAAACAGAAACCAGAAGGACCTTCAGGTAGTCTAGCTCAAGGGACCTCCTACACTGCTCATGAAATTCCCGTGGAAGACCCATGACACTGGGGGTAGATGGAGAAAATTCTGATACCTATAAACAAAATATTCATGACAAGATCAAGAAAAAAAATGAAATAGCTGAAGCAGTAAATGGTAATAAAGACCTGGCCAGAAAACAAAGAAAAAGGTGGAAAACTGTATATTCTGCATTTCTTTTAAAATGCAGGAAGTGAGTATTTATAGTTACACAAAATCAAAGGACATTAATCTCCTTTATTTGTGCCTAAAACAGAGCCTCAAATAAAACCAAAAATTAAAAAGAGTACGATAACAGGCTATCATACAATTAATACAAACGAGTCCACAACAAACAGTTGGCTATCTAATGAAGTAAATATCCTTCTAAACTCAGGATTGATTACAAGTCAATCTGTTGTAACTTGTATATTTTGCCAACAAATAAGCTTAGCCAAATTAGTAGAGCCTCTTCTATGAGGAACGGAAGAGGGAAAATGGAAAATATGACTAATTTCCTAGGCCATTGTAGCTGGACATGACAGGAAGTGATAAGGAAATGGAAACGGAAACTCTTTGCTTGACTTTTGAGAGGTCAAACTCTCCCATGACTCTCTCTTGCCAAAACATTGATTCTTGCTTGCCATCCCAGTCCCACTGCACCAAAGCCTAGGAAATACGATCACCAGCATCGGCACAGCAATTGGGCCATTTACATCATGGGCCTGATATATTGCCAGTCCCCTCATTTGCTTGTCTTGGTTTCTTCAATACACATCTCAAACAGAGCAGTAAATAAAAAAAGCAAGGTAACAGCGACTATGAATATCAATGAATACAAAATAAACAGTTGGCTAGCTGCTAAACAAAATATCCTTTTTAATTAATCTCAGGATTGATTAGAATGGAATCTCAGGATTTTCACAGCCAACAACTAGAATTTTAAATCTGCTATAACAAAGTTTCATGTACCAATGACTCCAGGAAGTTGATTCCAGCAAACTGCATGTCTAAACCGTGAATCCCCATGATAGCCTGGTTCACCTGCAGCTTATAAAATACTTAAGCATGCATGAAAAAGGAAGTTGGAGTTCCAAATAGAAACTCTGACTGAAAGCATCAAAAAAAAAAAAATTGTGGGACAGAAAGAGAACCACGTAGGGTTTTGGAATAAAAGGCAGTTGGTAAATGAGAACAGATTAGGATCTAGTGAGGCGGCAGATAAGATAGCATTGTATGACTTCTTAAATAAAATAAATCATAAGGTCTCAATAAAAGGCTTTGTTGTTGTTGTATAAGTTCTCAAATAGTTTGTTTCGGATCAAGCATGATAGAATTTCAAAATGCTCCCATCCCAAACCATAAACCACAAAATAATTTCTTTAAAGACAAAAAGAAATCTAGCCATCCAACTAGTTATAGTGGTTCAGTGCAAATGTGTGATCAATTCTACAGAGAGTTGAAATACCCTTGTAAATGTTTAGGGCCATAGAAAAATACAACATTTTGAGATCAGAAATACAAGAATAAAAAGGAAAAACTTAACTTTGTCAAGAGAGGCATATTGACAGAAAAACTGAAGGGAGATAAGGAAAGAACCAAAGATACTGGCACCTGATAAAAGAATGTCTCTTTCTCTGCAGTCGTAAAATCAAGCCTGCACAAAGAAATAAGAAATAACTTGCCAAGAATACTATAAGGAACAAGAGAAAGAGAAAATGTGACACTTACCAACCCCTTTTCATCAGTTGAGCAGCCACAGAAGAAACCTTTGACTGGACAAAGCCATCAGGAGAGCTAGCATGCTGCATGACATAGCATATACAAAAACTGCAAGCAACATTTATTCAAACAAGAATAAGCAATAGCAGGACAAAACATAGCGTGATTGGGTCCTGACAGAAATGTTCTAATAAAATCAAAGTGAAATAATATAGATTCCCAGCTCTCAAGACAAAGGCATAAAAACAACTATGTAACTTGCCACTAACATAACGCACTTGTGAACACATATATGGGTATGAGGATCACAACTGGGTGGATTAGCACACCTTGAGAAAATATGACAAAACTTCTTCCCTGGCTTTTTATAATACAGGACAAAGTTAATGCATCGAATATGCCCTATGAATAGCCAAGCTACAGAGAGTCCCCCCAACCCACCATCACTTCTTTTCCAAGACAGAAGAAAGGAAAAGAAACCAAACAATATAGAAGCGGTCGTTACGTAGATGGAAAAGATCTGTAATAGCCAGTAATATAAGTAGGGAGTCAAAGACCCCCATGACATAAATTTTGCACAAGATAACAATGTTAATGAATTAAAAGGTTTAAGAAAACCTAATCAAGCCTCTCTTATCATCAGAAGTAAGAAAACCCCATTCTCTAATAGCTGCTTCATGGATTGCTGCAGCTGCTTCGAACCTTGCATTTGCTACCAGGGAGTTTTCTACAAAAATAAAAATCAGCACGGTATCAACATGCAATACCCAAACCAAAAAACCATGCATGCCAAATTGTTTTACAATTAAACTTAAATTCTACACTTAAAGCTGCCTGATGCAGAGTAGTGGACGGTATTGGTGAAAGAAATATAAAAGTTGCTCCCCTCCTTTTAGTGTTGAGTAAAGAGGAGGTCAGGTGAGACGTTCATACAATAGAGTACAGGCCAGTAAAGACACATGAAAACCAAAGCAGTCACAACAGATATATCGCCAGGTTTGGACATAATGTGGACTTTTGTTTACTATACATCTTTGTGGATGTTAACAATTCTATGGTTAGCCTTGAATAATCTTCTAGGATAACTACAATGATTACTTTACCCAGCAGATGTACGAACCCAAGAAATTTGTTTCTACTGTCACTAACTGGACACAAAAGTTGTATTTGCAAGACTTTATTAAATTAAACATAAAAATAAACAAATACAGAGGAAAGAATTTATATTACCAAATTCTGCACTTTCATAACAATATCCCTAGCAACATACATAATCCATGTAAATGTTGCAAGGTTTTCCTGTTAATGATAGGGGACTTCTTTTCTTGGCAAAACAGTTCCGCAATTGAAAAACACAAAAATACAGAAGCATTCAGTTTGTTCACTGTACACTAACCGAGAATGAATTGGCAAGTTTTATATGGCTGAGGTGACTGGCGTAGAGACAATATAGTTGCCTCAGCTGTTGCTGGATTGATATGCATCTGCAAAAAGATACGTGACAAGAATGATTTCATGGATTAAATGGAAATCCTTGCAAAAAGCCTGAAAACCTTAGTTCATTCACAATGACCTCATGGATTCAATTCAGGAAGTATCAATGCCACCTGAGTTTGACCCTAACCATTTACTTTTAAATTTTGATCAGCAAGAGGTAGATGGGAGGAGAGTGAGGGAAAATGTTAAAATACACTATTATCAAATTGCACATAAATTTATCATTGAATTTTATCCTGTTGTTTTGTTGACAAAATAGAAACTAGGAATTGAGTGCAATAATGAATTTCCAATACTGCGGTATCCATTCTGTAGCACCGAGATTGACAGGAAGAAAGAAGGTCGGATGGACAAAGAGTTTGCGGACATCTCGACACTGGTAAAATATGCTTGCTAGAGTTGGCTCCACAGTAAGTAAATAAATCTGAGATATAAGTTGGCGGGATCTCATAATTGCGAGTTTCACTTTCTTAAGCCTATTTCACATCCACGGAAGTGTTTCTTTTAATTCGCCTTAGGTATGTTTCGCTTATCTTACTTTCTCACTTAAAAGGAAGAGAAGCTGTCAGAAAACCTGGGGAACAAGTAACAGCAAGCAAGTTTAGCAGAAAAATTCATCAGAACCTGAATGGAAGAGCAAGCTAGTTCGATAGCTTGCATGGTAGTCTGAAGTTGGGCTAAATCTGTCGGCCCGCCAGCTGTTGTAAACCCTTGCATCTTCGCACCAAAAGTAGAAGACTATGAAAGGAATGATTCAAATTATCAATTCGGCTTTAGTTAGTTCTAGTGTCTTTGTAACAACATTGATCAGATCACCGTGGAAAAACCCTATGGTGTAATGTAAAGACTTGGGATTTGAACGGTTAATATAGGGTATTGGCCCAGGGAGAGTGAGATGATCTAATCTAGCAGAGCAACGGAGCTGCCCTCCAGAGTACGAAGCAAAGGCGAAAGGAAATGGTCCTTGGTTCCTGTGCTGGTCCAGCCGCGGTAGCCTGCACAGCCTCGGAAGATGAGTGTTACTGACTACGGCATTGTGGGTATACGGACACCCTGCATACAATGTAACTTATTCGAGAAAATCATTGCATAAATATCAATATCGAGCCGAGGGTGATTAAAAAATATTAATATCAAGGTTTTTTTTTTTTTGTTCGATAATATCTACTATCAAGGTATTAATATGATAAAATCATTGACAAAAACGTAAAAAAAAATATTCCTGCTATCAACAAAAAACTACACACAAATTGATCAAAGTTAAAACACCAATTCTAACTAAATATGTACATATCAAATTGTTATTAATTTGAATGTTTTTAAAATCAAGCCCAAGCATTAAACCAGAAATATCATTGTTGGCAAAAAAACAAAAAACCAGAAATATCATTAAGTTGATTGAATCAGATATCCAACTGAATATATAACAATTAAATAGAGAATAAATTCCAGCAGACAAGCACATTTGACTGCATCAGTCCAGTCCAATTCCCTCCGATTATCTGTGCCGTTGCTTCCCTCCTTGTTCACCTCATTTCAAGCTTCAACACGGTTGCCGCGGTCACTGCCACCATAAGATGCACCCCCAGCTGCCCCCGCTAAATCCGCCGTCCTCATTCCAAGTGTTATCTTATTTTTCATAGTTTCCAAAGCTATCTCACATATTGTTTTTTTAAAATAGTGATTAGAATTTTTTAATAATAATTTATGGGATATGAGATAATTAAGAGAAAAAAATTTTGTTTCGATTTATGTAAATAAACACTTTTAGATATACCAAACATAATCCCAAACAAATACGTACTTGAGATTTGATTGGAATTACAACTGGAAGGAGGAATTAATGCATGTGAAGAAGAAAAGGGAGGGAGAACTTTGTGAAAGTAATATAAAGCTAAAGAAGTCAGTGATGATTCTCTGCCTTCACAGTCGGAATCGTTCATGGACGCGCACGAGCAGCCGATATAACGATAATAATAGATTTTTTGGACGTTATTCGGCTTGGATACTGAGTTATTGTTTTGTTACAAAGTATATAATTATTCATTCATTTATAATTTATAATAGATTCGATTGATTTTTACATAATATTAACAGAAAATTGTTGTGCACGGCTGCCCTTTATTAAGAGAAAATGGTTGAAAATTCATCCTTACAAAATTTATTATTTATTTATACATAATTAAAGATATGCCGTACCTAATTGGAAAAAAAAAGGTTACACCTATTAAGAATAAGTTGAAGATACTCAAGAACACATATCTTCGAATATTTTTAGATAATAAAAATTGTAATAGATTTTCAGTCATTTTCATTTATATTTATGTTGTATATGAAACTTGGGGGCTGGTTTAAAAAAATCCAAACTTCAATTACTAGCTTCAACATTTTAGGGCATGTTTGTTTTGACGTTAAGATTATTTATAAGCTATTTTTTATGTAAATCAAGACAAAACTCATCTCATATATTTACCTCATATATCGTAAATTACAATTAAAAAATTACTTTTAAATATTCCAATCACTGTTGCAAACAAACACCTAACCTTCAACAATACTCAAAATATAGTAACCAAATGTTTAATTTTCCCATTGAGGTAAAACGGAGTGTAATTATGGCTTTATTTTATATATAGATATATAATGCTGCACTGTAAAATATAACCGTACCGGCCATTCACTCTCCTTCCCGGAGCACGTGTTCACTCTTCCGTCCTGCTACTGTTTTTTATTTTTCTTTTTACCCTTGTTTTATTTACTAGTGTTATTCCAAAAAAAAACGCACTTTTTCATATATCTACAAAACAATTTCTCCTTTCTCCCTCCAAATTTGCGTGGATCTCTGGACAATTTTCCTCCTCATCTTGTTATCGCACCCTCGTTCGCTTGTAATTGTTTTCTTCCGGATCACCCGCACCGTTTCCTTGTTCAACATGACCTGTTAATAAATTCGACCCCTGAAAGATCTAGGGTTCCTGATTAATCTGCACCTCCCAATCTGACCATCTCAAGTGCACTTCTCCCTTTTTATTTTAGAATCTAATTGATTGATATTTGGCTTCTCGATTCCATGGCATTGAAAGTTAACTTGCTCAACTCTTGAAAATTAATCAAGGATTCGATTCGATCTGTATGTTGCTCATTGGTTTTGTATGTGAATGAGAGATAGGGATTGGTTTGGATGAACATGGAAGTTGTTAGTGACGTGGCGGCGTTGGACGTGGAATTATTGCAGCTCCCGGAGTTGTCTGCTTTAGCCCTCAAGTCTAACCTAAACTTTGTCGAGAAGCTCTTCGAGCAGTGGCTATCGCTTCCCGAGAGTAATCGAGTGGTAGGCTTCATTCGATAATTTCGGAATCGGCTTTGGTTAGATTGTGTATTTCAAAAGCCTCATTAGCTTGCCTTTGGTCCGTGTTAGAATTTGCCATGTACTCTTATATGGGCGCGAATCCTGTAGGCTATATCCATGAGTGAAGAGCGAGGTATCGTGCAACCAATTACGATATGAAAAGGGGAATAGCAGGACTAATGGTTTTCAGATTTCGGTAGTTTTGAATAAATTAGTGGGATCCGGTCAATTAGAGACAAGATACATCATTCTAACGTGAAGTTTGAGTACCAATTACATTGCCAAAGGAGAGTAGTGCGCCCAATTTAAGTACATGTTTCTATTGCATTCAATACAGCTACCTCAAGAGGAATATGACTTTTCCCTGGTGCTTATCTGCTCTTGTTCTCTCCCAAAAGGGGGAATTAATTCCATTTTTAATCTCATTCCCCCCAAAATAGGAATGTTCATAGTAATGATATTGAGGAATGCGATGGCAAAAAAAAAAAAAAAGATAGTGAGGAATGCTGTTAACAACGAGATACCTTTTTGGTTTTTTGTTTCATGTGCTGAAGTTCATTTTCCCCTCGGAATAATTACAAACCATGAGCATTTGTGATTTTGACCTCGTGTCTCACTTCTGTGTAGGTATCATCTCTGCTTAATGAAGCCAAGTCTGGCGTTCCCTTGAATGTCCCGGGTGCGTGCTCCAGTCCCAATGCAGCAAACAATTCCCTGCCTTCAATGTTTCCTGCAGGGACTGCACCTCCTCTTTCACCAAGAAGTACGTCTGGTTCCCCTCGTATAGTGAAACAAAGGGTTGGCCTTTCTAATTTAAGTTCTCCTTTGAAAGTTGTCAGTGAGCCAGTCAAAGAATTGATACCTCAGGTTAGTCAAATCTTACGGGTTTTCTTATTGTCTTCCTGGTTGACACTTCTTTAGCGCCTATCCTTCCAATTGAAAGTGTGTTGGGGTGGTTTTTTTTTTTTTTTTTTTTGTCATCCCCCCCTTTTTAATTTTAATTTTAAGTTTCGTGCTTCAAATTTTTGATAAATACTCTTACATTCTTGCAGTTTTACTTTCAACATGGGCTTCCACCTCCAAGTGAACTGAAAGAACAATGCTTGTTTAGAATTGATCAGTTATTCTATGGTCACTTAGATGGACTGCAGATGCATGGTGAGATATCACCAATATATCTATGTTGCCTGAAGGGCCAGTTTGATGCAGCTTGGGAAAACAAGTGATTTTTAATTAAGATTCAAATTAAACTTTGTAAATAAATACTCCTTCATCGCATCAACCATCTCTAAGAATTATGTCCTACTTGTTTCTCTGGCGTGTCAGAATTCAAATCGGTTACGAAGGAAGTCTGCAAGCTGCCATCTTTCTTTTCAACATCTATTTTCAGAAAGATTGACACCAAAGGAACTGGTTTTGTGACAAGGTGTGTGCTTCAGTTTTTCTTGATGCAACTGACCACCCACTTTAATTTTTTTGGCAGTTCTTGCATTTAGCTTCCGGGACACTCTGTTGAAACTTGTTTGGTTGCATGCGTGTGCTCCCCTTAGTATTCCTTCTTTTAAAATGAAATTACACCTGATAACCAGATTTGTTATTGAATATTTTTCCTTGTCTAGACATTTCTTACATCTGTCAACTGTAGATATTATGCTGATTACTCTATTTTGTGGAAAACACTATGGTTTGTCGTTAAAGGAAACTTGGTTTATGCAGTTTTCTCCTGTGCAAAGTGTAGGGATGATAGTTGAATGGTGTTGCTTCCTGTAATAAATCATTTATTAACACTCATGCTTAAATCTGTGGTTTGATTTTACTATAGGAATGCATTCACTGATTATTGGATTAATGGCAACATGTTGACTATGGATATGGCGACTCAAATATACACAATTTTAAAGCAACCAGATCTCAAGTACCTTACGCAGGTTTTTTTGTTCTATTTCCTTGTTCTACTTTTTAGTTTGTTTAACTTTCTTCTCTTCCACGTAAATAATGGCTGTTTGTTTTGTGAAATGAAATATGGTGGAGAAGAGAATATAATGGTCAAAGTGATTTTATATTTGAAAAGTATCTCTTTTGCCCCTTGATAGAAAAGGAGTAATAAAAAGAAACAAATATTGTCGAGTAACTATAACTGGGGTATATATATACCTTGATCTTGTGGCAAGGTAAATGGAACACCTTTCCCTTGCCCAAATCAAATAAGGTCTAGGAGAGTTCTTTTAGACAAGTATTCATATTTTTGGCTCACAAATTATATTTGTATTCATCTAATTGATAATGATATTTTACTTAATCTCAGGATGATTTTAAACCTGTACTAAGGGAGCTTTTGGCAACCCATCCAGGGCTGGAATTCCTCCAGAGCACACCTGAGTTTCAAGAGAGATATGGTTTGTCTTCAGGCTTGACTTTAAAGTTGTATATACATGATCATTTAACTGTAGATATTGGCAAAGTGATATTATGCTCATTAAAAGTTTAATGAATCCTTAGAAATTTGCATGTTGATTTCTGATCACAGATTTTCCTAGACCTGCCAAGCTCCAATAATGCTGAGTTGAAATTAGTCTCACCATAAAACTGATACTTGGTTTCTTACCTTCCATTTGTGCGGTGACACAATTCTGTATAGCTGCAACTAGGCAATCAGGCATGCCTTGCAACTAAGATGCATCAGGCCTCATTGTTCATTTTCTTTCAATTGTTCTTGGGGTCGAAGTTGTCAATGAATTACTAGCGAACAAATAATTATGCAACAAGTATCCCGTTAATGGCTTTCATTTTGTTTATGATTATTTTTTGTTCTTGCACTGTGTTATATTGTCTTGACTCTTGAGTCCCAGGTAGGAGAACTAGTTGGAAAGTTTACTTCAAAGTTGGCATATGCTGGTTTTAGTTGTCATGATTATTGGTGTGATGATTTTCCCCCTGGATGCGATATTTTTTAACTTGTCTTTCCAATGGCCCAGCTGAAACTGTAATATACAGAATATATTACTACATAAATAGATCCGGGAATGGTCGTCTTACCCTGAGGGAGCTGAAGCGTGGAAACATAATTGATGCAATGCAACATGCTGACGAAGAAGAAGACATTAACAAGGTTTTAAGGTAGACATGTTGTGTCAATACGACATAAAATTAACTTCATCCAAAACATCTGCTTTTTATTTTTTTTATTTTTTAAAAAAAGGTTCCATTGATACCTGATCAAATGTAGTGTTATATTGCCTTAATCTTTTTTTTTTTGTTTGCCCTTTTGATATCCCTATCCAGATACTTCTCATACGAGCATTTCTATGTTATATACTGCAAGTTTTGGGAGCTGGATACAGATCACGATTTCTTGATAGACAAGGAGAATCTTATTAGATACGGCAATCACGCGCTTACCTATCGAATTGTTGATAGAATATTTTCTCAGGTTTTTGTAGATTAGATATTGCATCTATCTTGAGAATAAATTTTACTGCCATCAGGGGCGACCCCTGCCCCTTTTAAATTATGTGATTTTGACTTGCTTCAATATAATCACAGGTTCCCAGAAAGTTTACAAGCAAGGTTGAGGGGAAAATGGGATATGAAGATTTTGTTTACTTTATACTGTCAGAAGAGGATAAATCATCTGAGCCTAGTCTTGAGTATTGGTATTTTTCCCTTTTATTTTGTCTTGGGGCTGTCATTATTTTCTTTTATCTATAAAATGTCAATAGGTAGGGTAGTCACAGGAAGTTTTAATTGATTATTTGTGTGTGTGTGTTTTGAAACAAGAGTTTGTTTGATAAAGTTGTCTATTGCTAGAACTTGATCCGAATGTCGTAAGAATTAGACTGAATTGACCAATCCTATCAAGAAACAAGGCTATTGGTTTGGAACCTCACAAAATTGATCATATTGAGAACTGGTGGAAAACCAAAAAACCAAATGGATTAATGCTTCAATCAGTTCAAGCTTTTTCAGTTTTGATTGTTGGTTCAAAATAACCTTTTTGGGGTTGATTTTTTTTCTTACTGTAATTTAATGTTGTATAAATATTGTTCTTGTGCATAATGACTAGATGGGATTCCTTGTATCACACAAACTTGAAGAATGAGCTTTATTATAAATAGCGCTACTTATTTCTATTTTTGGTTTTAAATATAAGCCGCGGATACTTTACAGATGTTAAGAAAATTATTTTAAGATAGTTTAACCAATTAAATTTGTTCCAAAACACAATTATTTTCCAATTTTGCCCCCTAAATGGTTGACTTCCCTCCATAGTAAATTGAATTATTCTTAATAATTTGAATTATTCTTAATGTCTTCTCTAATTTTTCTCGTAGTTTTTGAATCCCAAATTTTGAGAAGGGGTATTGAAGAAAAATGTCATTTAATGAACTAGATAACTTGGAATAGTGACTTATATTTTGGATCTGGAAAATTTCCAACAAATGACTTATATTTGAGACAAAAGGGAGTATGTGTTTAGAATATATAACTTAACAATTTTTTTTTGTTGCATATCCAATTAAGTGATGAAATGATATCGATGTCGCAGGCTTTCCGATTATGAACTTAGTCTTGGGGCTGAACTTAGTGATGGTGTTGATTCTCCTGATATAGATGCTAATGAAGTGAAATCAAATGGATTTAATCTGCTTGAATATTGTGATGATTGATTAACTTATGGTTATGGATGAAGATTGATTTATTTAAATTTTAATATGAAGTCATGAAATTTATTAGGATGGACTTGCTTTTCTTTTTTAGAAAAAAAAAAATATAGAATAATAATTAAAAATCATGTTAATTTAATACTACTAGTTTGACCATGGTTCATCTGTCAACCTGTTATCAAAGTAGGAATCCTTGAAGTAATGCATCTGTTGGTTCAATAATCTGATTTAAAGAACATTGTTTGATCTGGATCCGAGTAATTTAAAGCTAAATGCAAAATTGAACTATTCAAGATTGGAAAATTTTGCTATTGAGATCAGTCCCTTCGTGCTGATTGACAAATGTCCTAGAGAACATTAATCTGTTACTGTATGTATTTGCATTGTGCAATATGGAAAGTTGGGTGAACTGTAGGTCTTAATGTGGAGAACTGGAGAGTTGCTAACTGGACTAGGAGCTGCTTAGTGAAACTGAGAATGTGACAATTGAAAATTGGCTTTGAGAGTTTGGGATGTAAACTGTTTTAAACTTGCTTGGCTTATGAAAAAAATGAAGGATGAATGAAATGGAATACTCCTTTTTGTTCATCCCGCCTGTCTCTAGCTAGTACCAAGGAATGAAAATGACATTCTTTTACATTTTCACTCCCCTTTCCTTTGTCCACCTCCCTCGCTAACTTGACCCTGGGGCAGATTTGGGTCATCGATCCAGTTTCTTCTAAACAGAAAAATTAGGCAAACTTAAATATTGACATGCACATGCTATTGACTTACTGTTTGTGCTGACTTTGAATTGTTGTAATTAGGTTCAAGTGTATTGATTTGGATGCAAATGGAGTTCTGACACGGAATGAGCTGCAATTTTTTTATGAAGAGCAATTGCACCGGATGGAGTGTATGGCTCAAGAGCCTGTGCTTTTTGAGGACATCTTGTGCCAGATAATTGACATGATTGGACCTGAGGTTTGCCCTTCCCTCTCCTACTGGTTGATTTTCCCTTGTGTTGTGTGAAATTTCCAACTTCCGCCATCCAGCAAGATGGCATATCATGACTTGTTTTATGTAGTCATGCCCTGCATTTTACCCCTTCCTCTTTAGTCTTTATCTTTGATTGATATAACTTTTTACATCTCCTGCATGCCGTATCTAACTTTTTTTTCCCAAAATAACCTGTTCATTGTGCAGAATGAGAACTATATAACTCTGCGTGACCTGAAAGGCAGTAAACTCTCTGGAAGTGTTTTTAATATCTTGTTCAATCTAAACAAGTTCATGGCCTTCGAAACTCATGACCCGTTTTTGATTCGTCAGGTGCATGAAATATCATATACAAGTAATAGAAACTTGAAGTTGGTAAGTTTGGCCCTGGTTGATATTTTCCTTAATGTGTCTGTCATCTGTGAATAGGAACGTGAAAATCCAACATGGACAGAGTGGGATCGTTTTGCTCATAGAGAATATATTAGGCTTTCAATGGAAGAAGATGTAGAAGATGCCTCTAATGGCAGTGCAGAAGTGTGGGACGAATCACTGGAGGCTCCCTTTTAAGATTTATTGTGTAAGGGCTTATGTTGAAATTATTTTGGTAGCATGGTGCTGTCGCTATCAGCTGACAATGCACTGTGTCTTTATGCGGGTATGCCTTATATGGCGGGCAAGCTCGGGTGCAATTTGTATGATTTGCATTTCCTAGATGACTTCTGGAAAGTTAAAGTTGTGAATTTGTGCTCTGGAGAAACTTGGGACTTCATTCTTTTTCTTTTTTTGCAATAAACTTGGATTCAATTAATCATGTGCATATTTATTAATACAGGGATGAGGAAAGATGAAGGGCCCGAACTGATGGACCGGCTGTTGTTCATGCACTCTGGATTCAGGATCAGCTTTTAAGTGGATGGTGCCAACTCAACCCTAAGATGGGGAAATTCCGAGCTTCACCTCTAATGTGTTTTTGATGGGCACTGGGCAAGCAGCGATGATATTTACAGCTTTCGCTGGTAGTGACAAGTATTGGGGCCATTATCAGGGAAGTTTTGTTGCGTTGTTGCAATGACCATGCAGAGTGAGGTCGATCGTGATGAGGTGCTAGGTTGAATTAATTGTTCTCATTGAATGCGCTTGTTATTTTGGGGCTCCTAAATTAATGAACACATATCAAAGTTAATTTTGAAGGTCGGTTAGTGGTTTGCTTCCATAATATTGAGTCACGTCTCTAATTCGTCGAGAGTTTATTTGTTTTTTCATTTGTGCTTCTAGTCGTTTACTGCCAGTATCCAGTAGGGGTGTTTGGGAGCAGGACTGGATCAGAAAATCTCATTCCCGATCCTGATCCCGAGAAGGGTTCGGCAATGATTTTCATTTCTGATCCTGATACCAAATTTCCTTTTTTTATTAAAAAAAATCCTTATATTCAATTTTTTGTTGTGTTTTCTTAGTCTAATACAAATATATAACTTGTCTAATATTATATTGTATCAAATTAGTCCAATACAAATATATCATTAGTCTCATACATGCTTAAAGTTGTCGATTTAACTAAAAAAACAAAGATAAGAACAAAAAATTAAAATTGTTTAATAAATAATAAATGAAATTAACTAAATAAACTAAAAATATATTTTATCTTGAAGGTGTTAGGGATTTTTACATTTTAGTTTATATTTAATCTTGTTTTATTAAATATTTTAAAAAATTGTATATATAATATATATATATATATATTCGGGATCAGAAAGTCTCATTTTTTACCACAATCTTGAAAATATTTTCTCAATCCTGAATTTTTCTTGTCCCGAAAATTTGTTCAGGATTGGGACAGGAAAAGATTGCACATCCTTAACTACCAGTGCTATTTTTCCTTTTAGTCGGGTATTAGAATTTGGAGAGCTCGATTTATCGTGTCACTTCCATCTCAAGTATATATATTTTGCGGTAACTGTTTGAGACTGACATGACAAAGATTGAGTTTTCAGGTCAATTTTAGTATATATCATGCAGCAGGAATAGAATATTTGATATATTTTGTATTTCTAATTGTGTCCATCATTTTTATTTTCTTTAGATAAATAGAGGAAGGCATAAAATTAAGTAGGATTAGCGGAAATTTCCCTCGAGCCCGTCATTCCAGCTCTGGCAGCCATGCTATGCGGGTTTTTCCCACTTCACATGGGGGATTAACCCTTGAATTAGCGATACAAGTAAAATTTAATGGAATGACAAAGTGAACTCATAAATCATAAGTAGCAGTAGAATTCTTATATTTCCTGCCCAAGCTACATCTAGTCAATAATACGTTGTTGATCTCTTGTAAAATGTAAAGTATATATTTTGTGATTAATATTTGTTTCAGTTGTCCACTCGTCAACAATAACAACAATACGTTGGATGGGGTATCTGACCGCCGCTTCCTATTTGGTTTTCTAACTCGTAGACTGTGGAGGGGCGAGAAGCTTAAAAAAGAAGCGACCAAGAAAATAAAAGAGAGGAGCTAAAGCATGAGTCCGTACATAACACAACAAGCCCTGAAATGAATCGGTTCCGTGCCATAATGAAACATCTGAGGTTACGATCGTACAATCTGTGCCTCTCACTGTCCTCCAACACGGGTGAGAAATTTTTATAAGTTAATTTAAAAAAAAAAAAAAAAAGTGAAGAAGTTAGATCACAAACTTTTAATGGGTGTGTTTAGATTGGCGATGGAATAAGTGACTTATTTTTATTTTGACTTATGAAATTTTAAGATTGGAAGAAAGTAAACTTGGGTGAAATATGAATGTTTGGATTGACGATTGAATAAGTGACTTGTGTAAAAGTGAATGATGTTTGGTTTAGTTTTTACATAAGTGGCTTTTGTAAAAAAAAAAAAATTGATTATAAAATCATAAAACAACTAAATAATAAATCTAAACTGATTAAAATTAATTATTAATTATTCTCTACATTTCTACAATCATATATTGACAAAACTCAAAACTTGTCTAAACTCTTATCCCAAAGTATTATCTAATTAGCAGAAGATTACTATTTAAAGAAAGAGAAGATTATTTAGAACATTTTTCATAAAAGAAATTTTGTTATTAGAAATTATTTTGAATAGCTCATTGATCCCCAAAGATCCTCAAAATAGAATCCATTGCGTGGGGCTCATTCCTAAGCAATTTTAAGCTTCAATTCTGGGCTTATCAGGATTGGGACTTTTTTTAACTTTTTCCTTAAAGCTCATCGCCCAACCAAACGCACCAAGATGAATCAATCACTGTTCACACGCGATTAGAAATTGACCTCTAAAACGGTGAAACAAACACGCAGAATAAAGAGGAGATTAAGATAAAAGTATAAAAATATTAATTACCACTTTTAACTCTTCTTCTCTAATTTTTTTAAGGAAAATACTAATGTCAAATTTTTTACATTTATTTCGTCAAGTTTTTAAATCAAATATGACCGTATATTCTATTTTTTAATTATTATCATTTAACTATAAACTCATATAAAAAAAATAGAACACGTGATCATATACGATTAAAAAACTTGATGTAGTGAATATAAAGAATTTACTATAAATATGATCTTTTTTTAAATCCAACTAAAAAATTTTCCACTTCTTACTTTTCCCTCCCACCCCTCGTAGCTAATAAGCCTTTTGGGAAAAGCAAACGTTCAAAATCCAGTCAAAAACCTTTAGCTATCGTTTTGTTCTTATTTTAATCCTTTCGGGATAATATTAAAAAAAAAAAACTTCTAAATACCTATAATTCATACACAAAAATTTTCAGGGCAGAATTAAACTTTGACCCTAAAATAAAAATGTTTGACCCTAAAATAAAAATGAATATTTTATTATTTTAAGCCAAAATTAGTCATTTAATCATCCTCTGTGATTATTGCAAAATTTTTATTCTACTAAACGTCTGGATATGATGTACTCATTCCTCTTAACATGGTTAATAATGTGTTCGTTTGGAATTGCGACTGCAATGCTTTAAAGCAACTTTTCAATCGTGATTTACGGTATATGAGATAAATAAGTGAAAGGAGTTTTATCTCAATTTATGTAAAAAACAGTTTATAAGCAATTTCAACACCATAACAAACATACCAAATAAAATCATAGTAAAGCGGTTGGCATATTCTTTCTAATAGATAAAATAAAAGTTAATGCATCATCTTTTTGGGACAATGGATAGTTAAATCGGAATTTATATAGATTTACCAGATATTCCATTCCCATTAGTGGGATAGTGAGTTGGATTATGCCGGAGCTTCTAGATCATGAATACAAAATAAGCCGCAACAAATCATGTAACAAAGACTACTCAATACTTAGATTTAAATTAGTTGTTAATACTAAATATAAATAGTTTGTTGAATTTTAATATGCAGTTTCCTATAATATCATACGATTTACAATCAGGCTATATGGTTTTTTTATCAAGTCCTTATGGTCTTGCATGATTTTTAATTGAGTCATTAGAATTTGTTTTATTTTTATGAAGTCTTTATAGCTTCACTTCATTTGTAATCATGTCCCCGTAGATAAAAAAAAAAAATTATAGAGACTGATTGAAAGGGTGAAAGGATGTGGGTGGCAACTTGCATGCTTGGGACCAAACTTATCTTATATGGATTAGTTTGGCAAGCAATTTAATGATGGTGAAAACATGACTAATCAGACATTATCCGAATATTTTTTTGTTAAAAATCAGCTTAGTGCTATGATGCGACGATACCCATACTCATACGTGAAAGATCACTAGACTAGCACTTACTAGAAATGGGTTTATGACCATTATTGAGGGTTATTGGGATTTTTTTCTTGATATAAAGAAGAGACAATTTTTTTTTTAGATCTGTCGAAGAATTTAAGCCTTGACTAGATCATGTTTGGTATGATATTATGTGCCTGTTTGGATTAGCGGTGGAGAAATAACTTTTTTTGTAATCTGATTCTTGGAAAAGTAAGATAGGATAAAAGTCAGATTATAAATCTGATTTGTGTTTGAATTGACGATGGTACAAGTGACTTTTTTTCTAATCTTAAACCTGTTTGGATTAGTGTTTGAAAATCCTCTTTAGATAGAAAATGACTGAAAAGAGCATGAATCTTATTAAATACTACATATATATATTATTTGTATGTACTGTGTTAATTGAAGTGAAAAAATATAAATAAAATTTGATAAAATAAAAAAAGTTCAATTATTATTTGAAAAAAAGAAAAATACCCTAAAGTATTTAATTAAAATGAATAAATTTATATTTAAATTAGAATGCATACATGAAATGAATAATTATTGGATTATCTACCTCTAACAAGCTAGTCTCTGACTGTGTCACGAACATAATTCATTTGTGTTAAAGATAATCTAGGGATAGTTGATATAAATACTACATCAACTGGATGATTATTATCTTCATCACTTCTCTTTCTTTAATATCATGGAAAAAATAATAAGAAAATAAAAGTCAAATAATTTTTCTCATTTTCACAAGCAAGTGTGCATAGCAACCCTTTTACTATTTACAAGCAATTTCTTAGGGGGCAGTGACGTTAGCAAGTAAAGAAAAGAAACAGGGGTCAAAAGAAATTGAGAATTATTGCATTGGAGGAGGGGGAGGTTCCGATGCCGATGGTTGTGCCCGTCGATTGTCTTGAGGAAGTTGGGGCTCTTCAATGAACTTGGGAGCTTCGTCATTCGAAGAGGAAGCATAGTCTACCAGAGACATCTTGTGCATCTTCTCTCTGAGTCTCCTATGCGAGAACTTTTCGGCGGCCTTCAACTCCGCTAGTATGTCTAGTTTTTCCTCTGATTTGCGCCTTGTTGTTAGGGGTGTTTAAATCCGGGACCGGGATCCTCTAATTCCGATCCTGATTTTTGACCTGAATGCAGATTGCATCTCAGTCTTAATTTGGTCCCGGTCTCGTAATCCTGAGATCGGGACTGGGACTAAACAGGGAAATCCCGGGTTTTTTTAAAAAAAATTAAATTTAAAATATATTATATTAGTTAAATTTTCTATAATCTAGTATTTAAAGTGATCATTTAACAATTAATAAGGCCATAATAATCATACAAATTAATCTAAAATTGAAGAATAACATTTTATTATTATTATGATCACCTTCATCATTTTTGTTATTATCTTTATATATTATATAGTTAAGATTAGTATCACGATATATACAGTTTAACTCCAATTAAATATGTGATACACATTTTATCAAATAATAATTTAATTTATGGGGTAAAAAATACAAAAATAAAAGAATAACTTATTTTTTAAGAAAAAAATTTTAAAAAATGACAAAAAAATGGGGACCAGGACGGAACCGAGATCACGAGGTGTGATCCCAATCCCGGTTCCAACCTCGATCCCGATCGGACGGGAAATTCCCGAGATCAAAATGTCCAGGACCGGAACATTTTAAACACCCCTACTTGCTGCTAAAGAAAAATATATTGGGTTCAAACATATATACTCATCCATAATACCCCCAACAATAATCGACAATAATTATTTTTTTTCACAAAAAATAAATTAAATAGAAATTCGTATTGGAAACATTTTTAAGTAACATAAATCAAATTCTTTCTGAGAGGCAGCTGAGCCCCAGAAACACCTAGAGAAACTGCTTTTTTCTGAGAAGCCCAATGCTACCAATCATGAACCCAAATGGAGGGAAGAACATCCAACTACACTTTTATCAGCTTTTGCCTCCAAATTAGGTTTTTTTGGCATCCAACCCCCTTCTTTAATATAAGATATGAGTTATTAAGGAGGCCTTTTTAATTATTGGTCATATGTCTTCACTTTTTACATGTGATCATCAGGTCGACATTCATAAACTTAATTACGGGTTTTATTTTATTTTTAGAGAGGGAAGGCAAGGCAAGGATCATTCAAAACACAAACAAATGCACAACAAGAATAAAAACTAATTACGAGTATAATTTTTATGATATTGCAGCGCAGTCCGATGGTTGCCCGCAGTCAATATTGACCATTGATTTTATGATGTTTTTCTCTAATTAAGAGTGATGCAAGCCATGACGACACAACTTCACCGGCTCATCACCCCATGCCGCCAGAGATGGGGGGAGGCCCATTAGATTGGTACTTCGATTAACGGTTTAATAATGATACTAAGCTTTATAAAGAGTGAGCTAGATTCCAAGTCGTTGGGTGGTTTCTTTAATCCAATGTACATTTAAATTTTATGATTTATGAATAATTAGTGAACAAGCATAACTATGTACCAGCTAATTAATTAGTCCGCAGCATATTGGACCGCCAACTCTGCGCATGTGTTTTTGTGGTTTTTAGTTATACTGCTCGTTTAGGATAATTTAATTTTTTACTTATAAATGTTTATAAATCATGATTTACGATATATGAGGTAAGTATGTGGGAGGAGTTTTATCTCGACTAATATAATAAGCACTTATTATTTAAAAATAAGCTATCACAAACTCTCCTATAAATTCGGTGAACAGAGGCTATTAGAGAAGTGCAGGGAAATGGAACATTAAAAAAAAAGAAGAGGGAAATGATACTAAGCTTTAAATAAATAAATAATGTCAGAAAAATCTTATAATTTGTTAATAATAAGTGAAAGAATAGTTTTTTTTTTTGGGCCATCGAAAGAATAGTCATTAATAAATAGTAGAGCTGTTATTAACTGATTATTGTTATGAATATTAAATATGTGGATGTCCATTGACTCATATTACTCTTCCAGTCAACTTGACATAAAGATGACTTGACACAAAGATGACTTGACACAAAGCAAAAGCAAAAGAAGACAAGGATATAAAGACAGCAAAAGAAGACAAGGATATAAAGACGATATAAAGTAACTATGGTCATTTACATATAACCATGGTAATACAACCAGGGTTAGATTTCTGCCTCTATATAAAGGGCTGTAATCGATTGTTTCAATTGAACTGAATGAGAACTTATCTCTAACTTCTCTCTAGAAATTCTATAATCTTTTCTTTGAATTCTATCAATCTTCTCTCTTACCACATATACTTTTATAACACGTTATCAGCACGAAGCTCTAAAAGAAGGTATGATCTTCTTATGGTTTCTTTAGTGATTTTATATACGTTGTTTTATTTTATAGATCTGGGATAATCTGAGCCACTATATGGAATTAGAGAGATACTTTTACCGATTGTTATATAACATCGGGTTCCATGGTTAAGATTGGAGATCATTATTGTTTTTATTTACAAGTTCTTTTATATTATTATTATTGTTGTTGTTATTGTTATTATGGCCAGAAGCCATACACATCTGATTCTTGAAATTATGACCAGAAGTCATAATGTTTTAATTTCTTATAATATGGCCAGAAGCCATATCAATTCTTATTATATAGCCAGAAGCTATATACATTTTTCATCTTATTATATGGCCAGAAGCTATATATATTTTTATCTTTTATTTTATTGTATGGCCAGAAGTCATGTACAATTTTTATCCTGAAGATAATAGTTAATTTCTCATCTTGAGATTAAATGGCCCGAAGCCATACATGGCCTGAAGTCATGAGATTAAATGGCCCGAAGCCATACATGTTTTAATTTTCTTATTTTGCCTTATGATTTATTTATTGTCTTTATGAATTTACAGTTATTATATTTACAGTTCATATTTTAATTATTTTCATTTATTTCTTTAATTAGTTTGAACAATGGCAAACATGGCAAAACTTGAAATTGTGGCTCTTGATATTACCGGGAAAAATTATTTATCTTGGAAGTTGGATGCGGAAATTCACCTAAATGCCAAAAGTCTGGAAGACACGATTAAAGAAGGGAATAAGGCATCCAACAAAGATAAAGCCAGATCCATGATTTTTCTTCGCCACCATTTACATGAGGATCTAAAAACTGAATATTTGACAGTAATGGACCCACTTGTCCTGTGGAACAATTTGAAAGAAAGATATGATCACCAGAAGTTGGTCATTCTTCCAAAAGCTCATTTTGATTGGATGCATTTACGCTTGCAAGATTTTAAATCTATAAGCGAATATAACTCGGCTATGTTCAGAATTACTTCTAAATTGAAATTATGTGGAGAAAATGTTACTGATGATGATATGTTAGAAAAGACATTCTCCACATTTCATGCATCCAATTTGCTCCTGCAGCAGCAATATCGTGAAAAAGGTTTCAAGAAATATTCTGAGTTAATTTCTTGTCTCCTTGTGGCTGAACAAAATAATGAGCTTTTGTTGAAAAATCATGAATCCCGTCCAACAGGCTCAACTCCATTCCCTGAAGTGAATGTAGTAACTAATGAATTTTATCGTGGCCGTGGCCGTGGCCGTGGCCGTGGACGTGGACATGGACGTGGACGTGGGCGTGGCTACAGCCGTGGGCGTGGTCGTGGTCGATATCATGGAGGTTCAAATTCCTACCAGAAGTGGGAAAAGACTGATAAGAACCAAAAAGAGGAAAGCAGTAGGCATAATAAATATGCTGATAATCCATGCTATCGATGTGGTGGAAAGGGCCATTGGTCTCGTACCTGTCGTACACCAAGGCACCTAGTTGATCTTTACCAAGAATCAATTAAAAATACTGGTAAAAGATCAAATGTTGAAGTTAATCATGTTGATCAGGGCGAGAATTCTGAGTATGGCGATATAGATAATAACTATTTGGATGTTGCAGATTTCTTAATATAATTTGAACTGTTATATTTTATTTAAAGTTGTTTCTATCATATGTATTAATTTTATTTATGTTTTTATGAAGAATGAATTCTATTGGCATCAATCCTGAAGATTTATGTCTCGTTGATAGTGCAACAACCCACACCATACTCAGACATGATAAATATTTTTCTTCCTTGGTAATACGAGAAGCCAATGTTCAGACTATATCTGGTAGTATAAATTTAATTGAAGGCTCCGGAAGAGCTAATATTTTGTTACCTGAAGGAACAAAATTATGCATTGATAATGCATTTTATTCTACCAAGTCTAAAAGAAACTTACTGAGTTTCAAAGATATTCGCAGAAATGGATATCATTTAGAAACAACAACTAAAGATAATAAGGAATATCTTGTCATTACAAATATAGTTGCTGGTAGAAAATGCATATTAGAAAGTTTTCCTATTTTTTCTTCTGGTTTGTATTACACATGTATAAGCACAATTGAAACACATACTATTGAGAACCAGAAGTTCAATAATGCAGACCAGAAGTTTGCTAATACAAACCAGCAGTTTGATAATGTAAACCAGAAGTTTACTAATGAATTTAATGTTTGGCATGACCGGTTAGGCCATCCCGGTTCAATAATGATGCGACAAATAATTGGGAATTCATGTGGACATACCCTGAAGTGTAAACAAATACCACAATCCCATGATTTCTCATGTGCTGCATGTTCCAAGGGAAAGTTAATTATTCGCCCCTCACCAAGCAAAGTAGAAAGTGAGTCTCTCACATTTCTAGAACGGATACAGGGAGATATTTGTGGGCCAATACACCCACCATGTGGACCATTTAGGTACTATATGGTTTTAATTGATGCATCAACTAAATGGTCACATGTTTGCTTATTATCTTCTCGCAACCTGGCGTTTGCGAGATTACTTGCTCAATTGATTAGATTAAGAGCACATTACCCTGATTATCCTATCAAGAAAATACGTCTTGATAATGCTGGTGAATTTACATCACAAGCTTTTAATGAATATTGTATGTCCCTTGGAATTGATGTTGAACATCCTGTAGCTTATGTTCACACGCAAAATGGACTTGCAGAATCATTAGTTAAAAGGTTGCAACTAATTGCAAGACCTTTACTTATGAAATCGAATCTACCAATTTCTGCTTGGGGCCATGCCATTTTGCATGCAGCAATATTAATTCGCATTAGGCCAACAAGTTATTTAAAGGTTTCCCCCTTACAAATAGTTTTTGGTCAGGAACCTAATATTTCCCATATAAGAATTTTTGGGTGTGCGGTATATGTGCCTGTAGCACTACCACAACGCACTAAGATGGGCCCACAAAGAAAGATGGGAATATATGTTGGGTATGAATCTCCATCAATTATAAAATATTTAGAACCATCTACAGGAGATTTATTTACGGCACGATTTGCCGATTGTCATTTTGATGAATCATTTTTTCCAACATTAGGGGGAGAAAACAAGCAGCTGGGTAATGAAATTAGTTGGAATGAATTATCATTGGCTCATTTTGATCCTCGTACAAAACAATGTGAACTTGAAGTTCAAAAGATAATTCATTTACAGAATTTAGCTAATCAAATGCCAGAAGCATTTACTGACCCAAAGAAAGTGACAAAGTCACATGTCCCAGCTGCTAATGCTCCTATTAAAATTGATGTCCCTGAAGGACAACCTGCTATGAATGAATATAAAGCACGCCTGAAGCGTGGCAGGCCCATCGGTTCCAAAGATAAAAATCCTCGAAAAAGAAAAGGAGCAAAGAATATAGATGGTCAAGTCGAGGATAATGAAGAAACATTAGTAGCTCCAGAAGAGCCATCTCCTGAAGAGATATTATCTCCAGAAGAGAATGTTGTAGTCCCAGAAGAGACCCAGGTACCTGATATATGTGAAAATAATGAGATCTCAATAAATTATGTTATGAATGGAATCCGATGGGATAGAAATGAAGTCAACGTTGATGACATCTTTGCTTATCTTATAGCATATGATGTAATGAATGATAATGAGGATCATGAGCCAAAATCCATTAGAGAGAGCCAACAAAGAAAAGACTGGCCCCTATGGAAAGATGCCATTAATGCAGAATTAAAATCATTGGCAAAACGAAAAGTATTTGGACCTGTAGTCCTTACACCTGAAGATGTAAAACCAGTTGGATGCAAATGGGTCTTTGTACGAAAAAGAAATGAAAAGGGCAAAATAACTAGATATAAGGCACGTCTAGTAGCCCAAGGTTTTACGCAAAGACCTGGCATTGATTTTGAAGAAACGTATTCACCAGTAGTGGATGCGACTACTTTTCGTTATTTAATCAGTCTAGCAGTAAATGCAGGACTTGATTTACATCTAATGGATGTTGTGACTGCCTATTTATATGGATCACTTGATAATGATATTTATATGAAAGTTCCTGAAGGACTTAAGATGCCAGAAGCATCCAATTCAAGTTCTCGAGAACAATACTCAGTTAAGTTAAATAAGTCCCTGTATGGCCTGAAGCAATCAGGGCGCATGTGGTATAATCGCCTTAATGAATATTTGTTGAAAGAAGGATACAAAAATGATCCGATATGCCCATGCATCTTTATGAAAAGATCTAATAATGAGTTTGCTATAATTGCTGTTTATGTTGATGATATCAACATCATTGGAACTCCTGAAGAGCTTCAAAAGGCAATTAATTGTTTGAAGAAAGAATTTGAAATGAAGGACTTGGGAAGAACAAAATTTTGTCTTGGATTACAGATCGAGTACTTCAAGAAAGGGATCTTTGTATATCAAGAAACTTATACAAAGAAGGTCCTAGAGCGATTTTACATGGATAAATCTCATCCATTATGTACCCCAATGATTGTAAGATCTTTGAAGGTGGATAAAGACCCATTCCGACCCCGAGAAATCAGTGAAGAAGGTGATGAAGAACTACTTGGTCCAGAAGTACCATATCTTAGTGCTATTGGAGCACTAATGTATCTTGCTAATCACACACGTCCTGATATATCATTTGCTGTTAATTTACTAGCAAGATACAGTTCTTCACCAACACGAAGGCATTGGAATGGAATAAAGCACATTTTTCGTTATCTCAGAGGTACAACAGACATGGGGTTATACTACTCAAATGTATCCAAACATGAACTGGTTGGGTATGCAGATGCCGGATTTTTGTCTGATCCACATAATGGTAAATCACAAACGGGCTATCTATTTACATGTGGAGGTGCAGCTATTTCATGGCGATCTATGAAACAGACTATATCAGCCACATCATCTAATCATGCAGAAATTCTAGCAATACATGAAGCAAGTCGAGAATGTATGTGGTTGAGGTCAGTAATACATCATATACGTACAACTTGTCATTTATCTTCTGGCAAAATGATCCCAACAATCCTCTATGAGGATAATGCTGCATGTATCGCTCAACTTAAAGAAGGCTATATCAAGGGCGATAGAACGAAGCATATTTCACCAAAATTCTTCTTCACTCGCGACCTTCAAAAGGATGGTGAAATAGATATCCAGCAAATCAGTTCAAGTGAAAATCTAGCAGATTTATTCACCAAGTCACTCCCAGGTACAATCTTTGAAAAACTTGTTCATGATATTGGTCTTCGGAGATTCAAAGATTTCAATTGATATTATCAAGAGGGGGAGTCGATACACGCTGTACTCTTTTTCCCTTATCTAGGTTTTGTCCCACTGGGTTTTCCTAGAAAGGTTTTTAATGAGGCAGCACTCGATGGTGTATCAATGAATGATGTACTCTTTTCTTTGGCTAGGTTTTTATCCCACTGGGTTTTTCCTAGTTAAAGTTTTTAATGAGGCACATTCATAATGGACATCCAAGGGGGAGTGTTATGAATATTAAATATGTGGATGTCCATTGACTCATATTACTCTTCCAGTCAACTTGACATAAAGATGACTTGACACAAAGATGACTTGACACAAAGCAAAAGCAAAAGAAGACAAGGATATAAAGACAGCAAAAGAAGACAAGGATATAAAGACGATATAAAGTAACTATGGTCATTTACATATAACCATGGTAATACAACCAGGGTTAGATTTCTGCCTCTATATAAAGGGCTGTAATCGATTGTTTCAATTGAACTGAATGAGAACTTATCTCTAACTTCTCTCTAGAAATTCTATAATCTTTTCTTTGAATTCTATCAATCTTCTCTCTTACCACATATACTTTTATAACAATTATAAGATTTTTCTGATATAATTTTTTGAACTGAGAACTTATTGTCATTATACAACCAACCAGCGGCGTTTTCAGGTAAAGTTGGTGTCTGACTAAAGAAACATTTGGCGGAAGAAGAGAGGTGTGGCGTAGTGTGTAGAATCAAAACGTGGCAGGGTCGTACTCCCCAGTACCCACCCTCCCACCGAATATTCCAAAGCATCAGTCACCCGCTGCAATTGGAGCGAAAACTATTCTTCTCCCTTCTCCCTTCTCCCTTCGCTGTTCTGTCTATAAATAAATGCGCCTGCCCACTCTCCCTCCCTAACCTTCACTCCACACTTCAAACCCTATGATGTGTGAGCAACTCAAAGGTCAGTACCAGTTGTGCCAAGAGATCGGACGTGGTCGGTTCGGCACCGTCTTCCGCTGCTTCCACCCCGTCTCTAACGACTTCTTCGCCTGCAAAGTCATCGACAAGCGCCTCCTCACTGATTCCATCGATCGCGAGTGCCTTCAGAATGAACCCAAATACATGGCTCTCCTCTCCCCCCACCCTCATATTCTTGAGATTTTTGAGGTCTTCGAGAACGAGGATTACCTCTCTGTCGTCCTGGAGCTCTGTGAGCCCCTCACCCTCCTCGACCGCATCATCGATCGCCCCTTGCTGGAGACCGAGGCCGCTTCCATCATGAAGCAGCTCCTAGAGGCAGTCGCCCATTGCCATCGGCTAGGCATAGCCCACAGAGACATCAAACCGGACAATATTTTGTTCGATTCCCAGAATAATGTTAAGGTCGCCGACTTTGGGTCCGCTGAGGGGTTCGGCGACGGAGGGACCATGACCGGGGTGGTGGGGACGCCGCATTATGTGGCGCCGGAGGTGCTGTTGGGGAGAGAATACAACGAGAAAGTAGATGTATGGAGTAGCGGGGTGATATTGTACATAATGTTGTCTGGGGTTCCGCCCTTTTATGGAGAATCGGCTGAAGAGATCTTTGAGGCTGTGTTGAGGGCTAATCTGAGGTTTCCGTCTAGGATTTTCAGGTCCGTGTCTTCCGCCGCTAAGGATCTAATGAGGAAGATGATGTGTAGGGATGCGTCCAGGCGATTATCCGCAGAGCAAGCCCTGAGTAAGTTTGATATCTCTCTCTTCCGTTTTGTTTCAAGTATACTTGTCGAAAATTTAATTAGTCTGTTTTGCCAATTTCTGTGTTTCGAGATGTGGGTAATTAATTGGGGGCTTACTATGGAACCGCATGCATTTAATGAGGGGGGTTTTGGGATTTTAATGCTGATAAGCGAAAGGGTGGATTTGCAGGGCACCCTTGGATCCTGAGTGGAGGAGAGGCCTCAGATCTGACTTGAATGAATGCGTGGAGCATGCGATCCAACCATCTAACAAATTTCGCCTCTGTCTGTATATTTGTTCTCCGTTGCTTCCGTCCGGCCATGAGAGTGCCAATAATAATATCTCCGGAAACGAGGAGCAGAGCCTTCAGCCAAGCTCGGCTAGTTTTTCTTTTTTGAATGTCAAATTTTCTGGAGATGCATATGAGCGTGAAGCCTGGGTATTAGTTAGTTTTGTAATTTGTGTTGCGTTGTATAAAGTATAAACTTATAGGAAGTGAGGAAGCAGGGGCATATCCCACCCCACACAGAAGCGTGAGGCCATGCTTGTTTTTTTCTGTAATGGGAGCAGCTTGGAATGTGAATGCTTTTGATCCTGTAATTCTCATTTCTTTCTCCGTCCAACGCCTCATAGGCACATCCATTTATCTCTGTCGCGACTCGATCAGCAAGTAAATAAATAAATAAATATAGGGTTAAGTTGTTAAAATAACTTTTAATTTTTTTTAAAGTGTAAAAATAATCATAAATTATCTTTTGGAGTAAAATTGATTTTAAATATTATAAAAGAAGACAAAAATAACCATAACGTTAACAAACGTTCATTAATATGAGTTTTTTTAATGAAATACTAAGGTGCTAAAATAGTCATTAACTTAAAATAAGTGTAAAAGGAATCATAAAATTTTTTTTAAATATAAAAATAACCAAAAAGCGACTTCCTGAATATTAATTCAAAAATTTTTCTTTTGCTTTCGTGAGTGTTTTATCAATTTGGGTATTAAAATAACAAAATTTATAAATTAATATTTAAGGAGTTACCTTTTTTTTTTTAATTCTGGTGAGAATGATGAAACAAAAGAAACTTGTCACCCTAACTATTAAAACTAAAATCCCTAACATGAATAAGAGGTGACGAGGATTTTCCCAAGTCTATAATGGGGCATATTTGTTATAGTGTTGAGATTGCTTATAAACTGCAAGACAAAACTTATCTCACATATCTACCTCGTATACCGTAAATCACAATTGAAAAGCTACTTTTAAACATTCCAATCGCTATTCCAAATGAGCACCATAAGCATATAAGATCTTCCATTGCCCTAGTTCTCCTCTCAGATATCCTCCTTTAGAATTCTTTCATATTTGGTTATGTGATTGGTTCAACATTAGTAATGATGGTAATTTTAAGGCTAGTAATTGATGTTAGGGATTTTAACCTTTTGAGTTTGGGTGACAAATTTCTTCCGCTTATTTATTCTTGTCAGGTTAAAAATAGGTGACTTCTTGAACATTAATTCATAAATTTTTCTTTGACTTCTGTCATTTTAATCCCCAAATTGATAAAACACTCATAACACAAAAGCCAAAAAATAATTATGAATTAAAGTTCAAGAATTTATTTTTTAGTTACTTTTGCACACAAAAAAGGTTTATTGTTACTTTCACACTTTAGATATTAACTAATGGATATTTTAGGATCTTAATATTTCATTAAAATGTTCACATTAATAGACGTTATCATTATGGTTACTTTTACACTCTTTTATAACGTTTATGGTTATTTTTACTCTAAAAAATAATTTATAATTATTTTTACACTTTAAAACAATTGAAGATTATTTAAACCCCTTAACCCACAAATAAGCAAACAAATATGATAAGATAAGACGATGAGGGCCAGCGCTGGTAATTTGGCACTACTTATCAGGCGTCCTCATGGTGTCGTCACGCGTGGCGTATTTTAGGGTCAAAGTTTAAATGTGGAAAACATTTGTAGAATAAAAAAATTGGCTTGACTTGAACTATTCAGCGGTCATGTGCATGGGGAGAAACCTCAAGTTTTGGAAGTTGAATTCAACTCAAAAATCGATAAGTTGATTTAGTTATATTTTCCTATATTTGTGATTCAACACCCGGAAAATGGATTATTGAAGGGAAGGAATATCCGGGGGCATATCTGGAGAGTCGAATTTTTTTCTTCATTTTAACATGTTGGGGCATTTGATTCGGTGGCGGTGGCGGTGCGGGCGGGGTTCTGGGAGGGAGGAAGAAAAAGGCGAATATGATGTGAGGAAAGAGAATACATACTAGACTATGACCAAAAGCCTAAAACAGGGCCAAGTGGGGACCACATGGCACATGAAGTTGATATAGAGAAGGGGGAGGCGTGCATTGCGAGTTTTGATTCCTTCTAGAATGCGCGGACAGGGACAGGGAGGGAATATGGAAATAGAAGGGAAAGGCAAATTCCAAATTCCAAATTCAAAATTCAAAATTTAAAGCTATGGAGACATGTGGAATGGGCATCGACCAAGCCCCCAAACGGCGTATGCTCGTTCTCCTCTCCTTTCCCAGAAATGTCCCCCTAATTGCATTTGAATCACTTTGACTGCCATTTGATTTTTAAAATCATAATAATAAAATATGTAGTTGAGACGATAAGCTATCTATCTGTAGTAGCCTAGTAGGTGCCTCGCGTATCACGTGACTCTCCTCCACGTGGCATTGGGACCCACCACGTGCCGCTCCATTCTCCATTTCATTTTCATGAATATAAAAGGTTCAACCTCCAGCATCTCCCAAGTTTTTTATCCCGATATTCTGTCCTCCCAAGGCATATGGAGTGCCGCAGTTGGGGTGTGTTTGGTTTGAGGGGAGGGGAGAACTGGGGGATAAATTATTTTTTTAGGTTGAAGTTATTTAAATTTTAGATAGAAACCTGAAATTAAAAAAAAAATAAAAAAAATAAATTTTGAACAGAAACCTAAAATTTAAAAAAATAATAAGATAAATATTAGATTTTTTTTATTTAAAATTATAATTTATCATTCCCTCCCCTCAAACCAAACACACACGGTAGAACCAAAACAAACAACACTAGAGTGATATTATTGGGTGGGTCCCTGCCATGTCTCATTGGAATAATGTGAGAGCAATAATAAATTTGGGAGCAAACGCCCAATTTCTCAACCCACCACATGTCTCTTTGCTCCCAAGCCTGGTCCTACTCATGCGATTATCTCCCCTTAATGCCGCCCAGGCGGATGTGACATGGATAGCGTCATTATTAATTATTATTTAATATTTAATATCTCTTATCTTAAATATAAGATTCAATTGACTTTTAAAAAAATATTTAAAAAATTAAATAAATTATTTTAAAATATTTATTTTCATCGTTTTTTCTTCAAACTAATATATAATCTAATAATACACAATATCGACTAGATTAAATAATTTATTTACTTCCTTTGTCTTTAAAAAAAAGGTCAACAGGTCTTATGTTTAACATTGGATATACTATTATATTACAACCAGATGTTTGGTAGTTCACCCTTAATCATGTCGCCAACACCAGCTCTCTGTCTTTTTGTCTTGTTTCCATGACATCAATTGATGGCCTTCCGACGTGGCTTCTTTTGAATGCTCCTCAATTTGTCCTCTCATTATCTCCGTACTACAATACCATACGCACAAGGCCAGCCCATCCTGATCTTTTGTTTTTTAAATAATAGAGATTCAATATTTCGTTTATCACACACACGCGTTAAGAAAAGGACATGGCATGATCAAGAACCCCTTCACATTTATATCTCACGTTCTTTTATTTCTTAGTAAAGAGAATAGCATCCACCTACGACATATTTCCAATCACACAACTATGATTTTCTGCTACGTATTTTTGAACGTTATTTGGTCCTGGCGGAGAACAATGTCCACTTGAGAAACCATTTCAACCTCAAAATCGACGTGATATTCGTTGATGAGTTAAAGGTGAGATCCATTGTTTTGGGGCTTGAATCTTGATCTCAATTCAACAGCACCAGCTAAGCATTAGAGAACGCACCAAACGCAATCATCAGGTAGAGAGTAGAAATATGATCTAGAAAAAGTTAAACCAAACGAGTTAACATGGAATCGCGTGGGAGGCACTACAATTCCCTAATGACAACGGAATTATGCATTGGTCGATCAGGTCATCCTTTCTTCCGTGATTTGCTAAAACTAAACAGAAACAAGCTTCTAATTCTCCTGTTCTGTTCCATGAAACTAAGAAACATTTCTGGATTGACTGCACGGCCCTCTTGGGCGTCTAAACTCATGCTCCTTAGAAGAACCCCACTTCCACTGAGGAAACGTCTTCCTTGGTGTCATAGCAGAGACGCCACAGAGTTGCCAGAAGCCAGAACAAAGACAGTCTCCACATGTTCCCAAGTAAAAATCCTGGGTTCCCACAAAAACAAAGAGGCAGCCCAGAAAAAGAAAACGAACCTAAAAAAAAAAACTTTCGAATTGTTTTGTCAGCTTGAACTACCATTGATAATGCCAGTTGCATGAGCATTTTTAAATGGTTCTCACCAACAAATGCTGCTGAATCCGTCTTTTGAGGAGAACTGAGATGCTTACAATTTTCAGAACAACATATACCTGCTACTAGCGTACAACGAAGAGATTACGACCCCATCTTGTAATCCATCTTCGTACCAGCAACAACAATGGTTTACATTAGTTCATGATGGTGTTACCCTTCTTTTTTACAATTCCAACACATCATAGTGGACCAAATTCGAGTTTCCTTTTCTTGAAGCTATTACATGTTAAAGGCCAAACTGACCTGCTGAACCAGCTAATCTTCCACCAAAATTGATTTCAAACTTTACCCAGGAAGGACTGCACGAGGGGGAAGAAAGAACATATCCCAAGTCATCAAGTGTCAACAGCCCCAAAAACGGAAAAACAAAATAATACAAATCTGCCAATATGAATATATCTTCATACCTTGACACCTGCTGGAGAGTTTCCAGGCTTAGTAGTGGTTGTACTTCCAAAATTGAGCTTTGGTTTTTTATCAGCGGGCTTTAATATTTGGAAAGAGCACATTAGCGTCTCATCAACACTCATCATGGCACCGGCATTGTCAAACTCCCCACAATAATTAGGAGCTGAAAATATTGTTACAAGCTGTCGGTTAGCAAAGAACTCATATCCATCCTCTACAACCTGCCAAAAACATACAGGAAACAAAACCACTTCAAAATTTGAAAACTTAATATCCCTTATCTGAACACAAGATTGAAAAGAGACTGCTTCAGGTAATTTGTATGTAATTTGCAAGCAGAAAGTCCAAAACCGCATAAAATGAAGTGTTTGTAAAAATCCTGACAGGGAATAGGGTTGCTGGCAATAATAGATTACAGAGTCCTCTTTTTGCCATAGAAAAGGGATCCAAATTTAATTCTGAAAACTTCATAACATGGAACAACAAAAGAAGGAGTTCAACCTGATGAGCACGACATATAAGATCTAGATCATGCTTCTGAAGAAACTCTGACACCTTATCAGCACCAAATGTATACGAAACTCCCCTGTCATTCATTCCCCAGCCTTGAACATCTTTGCTTGGGTCCGACCAAAGGAGATCACAAAGCAAACCAGTATCTGGCACATCAGTGGGTCGTTGTAGATTTCTTATTTGATCCAAATTATGCAAGTCAGGTGAAAGTCCCCCATGCATACACAGAATCTTTTCATCAACAAGGGCTGCCACAGGCAGGCAGTTAAAGCAATCTGTAAATGTCTTCCATAACCTTACATTGAATCTTCTCTTACACTCATCATAAAATCCATATATTCGATTTATAGAAGCACATTCATGGTTCCCTCTCAAAAGGAAAAAGTTCTCAGGATATTTTATTTTATAAGCCAGGAGAAGGCATATTGTCTCTAAACTCTGTTTCCCTCTATCCACATAATCCCCCAAAAACAAATAATTGGCATGAGGGGGTAATCCACCATACTCGAAAAGTCTCAAAAGATCAGAATATTGACCATGCACATCACCTGAAAACAAGATAAGGAAATCAAGAAATCATTTAAAAACAAGAAATTTTTCTTTTTGCAAACAATATCCAAGCCATAAAATCAACAATACATTCAATAGGTGGATTCCATCCACATAATTCAAAGATCTCTACACGTTTAAGCACTTCAGATTTCAAATTAGGTTCAGGACGTTTTCCAACAAAGTTACAAGGATTGTCACTAGCATGACATTTCAGCGTTCAACTATCCCATAGGTAAGATATAGTTTGAGTCTTTGGCATATCTGAGACTACCCTTTTCTTGTTTTTGAATATATGATGTAATAAAACAGTTAAAATCATATGATGCAAATCATTAGGTTGGCAACCTTTGTTTTATGAATGCCACGTTTCTTAGTTTGGACTTTGGCCTCTCTTTTCAACAGGAAGTAAAATAATAAATGGTAGTCTTAAACTATAACTTGGAGGATTTTAAGCTCCGACACTTGCAATTAAAATCTACATCACCAAGAAAAAAGTAATAACAAAGTGAAGTATAGATCAGCACCTTCATCTGTGTTTCAATCAGCATAGCCTGCAGGCTATGACAGATATGCCAACTTGAGGCTAAATCATGGATAATTTGCTTCAAGTTTCAATCATTGTTGTCAAGAAGCAAAAGGTGGCTTGAGGTTGGTAACCCCAATAAGCTGAGTTGGGGTGAGACCCTCAACCATGCAAGGTGATCAGAATGAATACTGGATATAGCTAAAATTTAATATCTGAAAGGCAATGAGTAAATAAGCTGAACAAGAAGCTTGGCATAAGTACAGTGTGAGCAGTTAATCTAACCAAAAAGGAGATGGGTAGTAGCAGTAGTATCGGGGTTTCAGGGAAAATGTGGCACAAAATGGCCACATTTAGTTGATGTACCAAGAGGCACAATGAGTTCTGCTTTGGGCCACCTGAAGCACTGGGCTGGGTCAATGGCATCCATCATCCTCTTTTTACTTGTTTCTTTTAAAAAAATAACTCATCCACTTTCAACAGCACTAATTTTTAGTAAATTGAGTTCATTACTTCATCTATTGCTTATAACCTATATACTTTAAAAGGTGGAATGCAGTCTCTGCATCAGTTACTTGTTGTATCTTTAACAAAATATAATTCATTGTACATCTAACATCCATATTACTAGCGACAATGTAACAGCTATATTTAGCAATCCATCAAGTCCCATGATCTTTAGATTTCTAAAAATCCTTCTTCCAGAAGCCCAAATATTTCCATCGCATAGCCTGACAGGGATTATGATGGTATTGAACCAAGAATGAGAGAAGAGGAACAGAGAGAGAGAGAACAAGAGAATTTAAAAATAGGATTCAATCCATTAGGCTAATCACAATACAACACATCCCCGGAAATACAATTGATTACCTCTATTTATAGCCTATTATGACTAATAGCAATCAAATCTGACAGTTATATTCTAACCGACAAACTAGCTAACTAACTAACTTTCTTATTCACATTACTATTCCATAATCGATTAAAGTAATATAGATGCCTAAGTCTCATAGGCACTTAATGGGGTACTAAAGTAAAGTGGTTATCTCAACTCAATAGCTAGCTTTTGGCAGAACCTCACTTGCTTGAGTATCTATCATTTGGTATCATAGCGGGTAGTTGGCCGTTAGTGTGGACTAGTCAATGAGGTATTTTAGTAGGTGGTGGGTTCCCTACTTGCTTGGGAGCCTATCATACTCAGTTACTCCTCCGATCTTAAATATAAGATAAAGTTCACTTTTTTGGAAATATTAAGAAAGCTAATTAAATCATTTTAAAATATTTATATTTGTCATTTTTTCTCCAAACTATTTGTCTAACTTATAAACTGATATGTAATTTAAGAATACACAGAATATGATGATATGATTAAGTACTTATTTAGCTTCCTTAATCTCTCCAAAAAAAGTTAATTATGTCTTATAGTTAGGACGGAAGGGAGTACAAGACATAATTGATTTTTTTGAAATGATTAAGGAAGCTAGATAAATTACTTTAAAGTATTGATATTTATCTTTTTTATACCAGATTACTTTGTCTGACTCATGAACTGATATATAATTAAATGATACATGATATATGCTATGATTAACTAACTTATTTAGCTTCCTTGTTGTCTTTAAAAAAAGTTAACTATGTTTTATATTAAGTACCAGAGGAGTATAATGCAATCGAGAAAATACTAGGTTTCTCAACTTTTCATTTGGAAACACCAATAATTCAATGAATTTGCCACGATTACAACTTGAGCAAGAAACAATGACCAGAAATATGATAACAAAATTCTAAATTTATACATCCCAATCTATATTTAAGGATTAAAAAAATTTCAATTCTTTTGTCTTACACAGCAATGCAACTCGTCTTAGAGTACAAGCAGATTATGACATCACTTCACAAAATTTTGGTAAGAATGCTGTCTTTGTACAACTTTCAAATCCTACCAAGAAAATAAGAGAGCATTCAATAACAGAGAGGTTAAATTATGAGGGGAAAGCAATAGATGAAACAATTTAATGCCTGTAAGCAGGCAAGCAATGTTTGATAAAATTAGGAATGCAGAATGTGGTCGGATAATATGGCAAAACACTAAAACCTATTCTAGAATTTGTAGACATCAAGCTTCATTCATATATATGACCGCAGTTAGTAATGACCAAGACCGCACAACTCGTGCGGAGCAATGTTATCTGCTCCGTTTTGCGGCCGGGAAAGCATTTTATTCACACCTACGGGCAGATTATCATATACATGGGAAGACAGTAGATAAATATCTCAAATATATAATCCCATCCCATAAATAGATAGGGTTCGGCACTGATCCAAAGTCATAGTGCAAAGACCAGTTTGCATAGAGATACATGCAATTTGAAACCAAGAGCAGACTAGTTGTTAAGTCACCCCCCTTAAATAGAACGGAGTTTGAGTTCACAATGTCTTGGTCGACTGATAATTACGGGATGATCTAGCCATGTCAAAATGATAAGAAAAACATTTGGTTCACATGCAAATCTCAAATTTGAAACCATTCCCCATTTGAACAAGGAGATGCCATATTCCACTACAGATCTTCGTATGTTGAAGAGCAAAACCGCCCAACAACATGGAGGGATGGTAGTTATCAGGTAAAAAGCATGTTAGATTATTCCTCGAATTACAATTCTCAGTCAAAAATGTTGAATGATAATCCCCTTTCAAAAGATGAAGGGCAGAATCATCATCAGAACGAGAAGAAGACAGAATAATACGAAGATAAAAGAACGATTAAAATACCACAAATCTTGATGGGTGCTTCCAGCTCCAATAAATTAGGCTGCTGCAAAAAAATTTCTTTAGAAGCCACACATAGCTGGCGGATCTCTGACTCCGATAACTGAACCTGCTTACCCGGACGACCACGAACTTCAAGCAGACGATTGATGATGTCATCAAGAACTGATTGATCCATATCTCCTCCTCAGGAGACCGAAAGTCAACGTATTTATTGGATACGATGCAAAGGCCTAGAATCCGCAGGCGAAGAAGTAGAAGATGAAGAAAAGAGGGGTTATACGAATGTCGAATAGCATGCCTCGGTGACTTGGTGAGACTGAGGAGGGACGGGTTCACGTCGTTTTGCTGCGAAAGGTGTCGTTTGAGCATCAGATAGAATTTTAGACATTACTTTTCTTTTGGAGAGAATAGGTTATAGGAGAAAGTAATAATTCCTTTTTTTTATCACGGACCGCATTAACGCATTAATTGGAAGGAGAGAGAAGGTTAGCAAAAAATAAAAACAAAAAAGGAAAGAGAGGACAGAGGAGGGAGGGAGGGAACACCGAAACCGAATCACCTGAACTGGGAAATTCTACCAGTTTCTCCTGGACAAATTATTTATATATAAAAAATATAATAAATATGTAAAAATAGGCTCTCTTTTTTTAACCGGAATAGGCTATATTTTTAGGAACATTTGAATCTATAATTACTATACACATGATCTATATCTGGTAAAGTTCATCTCAAACCTAAGTTATGATTTCTGAAAATTTTCAAGTAGATGAATATGTAAACTATGATATACTTTTAGGAACATTTTAATCTGTATATTGCTGTATAATGATCTATGGATCTGGTGAAGTTCATCCAAAAAATAACTTATGATTTTTTGAAAATTTTTAAGTAGATTGAAACTCAAAATCCATTTATCTGGAAGCAGTTGAATAGAAGATGAATGGTTCAAAAGGGTGAAAACTGCTAATAAAGATTTCTTGAGTTTATTCACTTTGGGTGAATTAGTTTTGCTTCAATGATAAATCCCCCTCTTTGGTACAGCGCTTCAATGAATTAATTATATTGTTAGTTTGCGGATAAGAAAAAGGAAGGAGATAAAGAACAAGCAGCGCATTGATTAAAAGTTTGTATAATAAAATAACAATCTTGTTGGGTAAAAAAGGAGAATAATTAGAAATATGGGGAGAATACACTTAAATACCATTTAAATTTACAAAACTTAAAAGGTTTATTAATAGATGGAAGTCACAGAAATGTGACATGGTAAGAATCCAAAATTTTAAAGTTTGTGTAATTTTAACAAAATGTTGAGCCAAATGGTGGAGGTGAGATTTGAATCCACCCCACCTTGGTTGGTTCGAAAAGCCAAAGCCATTGGGCCACTAAGCTACCATTATATACATATATAAGCATAAATATATATGTGTGTGTGTGTGTGATAAATCTAAAGACGTAATGGTATTTGACTTAAAGAGTGGCGGGAAAGATCGAAGGCGTGATGGTACTTGACTAAAAGAATAATGAAAAAGATTGAAGGCATAATGATATTAACTATAGGCATAAATATATTAACTAAATGAGTAATAATATTAACTAAAGGTGTAATGGTATTTGACTCAAGTTGTAATGGTATAAACTAAATGAGTAATGATATTAATTAAAGACATAATGATGTTGGTTAAATGTGTAATAGAAATGATTAAATGCGTAATAGTATTGACTAAAGACAACCTTTATGCATTTAATCAACATCATTACTCATTTAATTAACATTATTATACCTTTAGTCAATATCATTACCTATTTAGTTATTACCATTACATATATAGTCAAATACATTTATGCCTTTACTTAATATCATTAATCAGTTAGTTAATATCATTAATCATATAATAAATGTCATTACTCATTTAATCAACATCATTACACTTTTAGTTAATATGCATACGTCTTTAGTTAATATTATTGCGCATTTAGTCATTCTCATTACTCTTTTTGTTAAATATCATTATGCCTTTATTTATATCTCTCACTCTCTCTCTCTCTAACACACACACATGCAATAAAGGGAAAATCACTCATAGGTCCCAAGGAGGAAGATATTATCAGAAAGGTCCTTCGAGGTTGTAAAACATACTTAACAGATTATGAATACACGTTTTAAGGTTGTAACCAGGGACCTTTCTGATAATTTCTTTCTTTCTTGGGATTTAGGAGTGATTCTCCCTATAATAAATGGCAGCTTGGTGATCTAATGGTTAAAGCTTTTGAAACCAATCAAAGTGGAGTGGGTTCAAATCCCACGTCATCACCTCCACATTTCTTAAGAAAAAAAAAATCCCTCCCCCTAAAAAGCAACCAGTAGAGCTGGCTAGCAATGGTGCTCTAGCAAGAGTGTCTTTTTTTTTCTTTAAAATTAAAATATTATGAGTATTTGGTAAAAATGCACAAACTTCAAAATTTTATATTCCCACCATGTCACCTTTTTGTCATTTTCATATGTTAATAGATTTTTCGAGGTTTTATAAGTTCAAATGGTATCTAGGTACTCTTTCCCTAGAAATACACACCTCTAATCATGTATCATATGCCGAGCCGGCATCCTAGACTTATTCAACTTGCCGTACCCATTATCAATTGACGTTGTTTTTATCGTCACTCTCACATTGATTAATTTTGATAAGTTGTGAATTAATATTTTATAAAAATATTATATAATATTAAATTATAAAACAATGCGTATGAATACATTTAAATAATTAAATTTTGATATAAATCATTTATACATTTATACTTTTATCAAAGTATTCAACACACACTTTTTCAACGGTAAATGAGCAAGAATACTCTTTATCTTTTTAAAAAAATGTTATAGGTATTGCAAATAATTTTTGAATGCAAAAATATCTATGATGATTCCAAAGTTGCCCTCAAATGCCACTTCCATTAAATTCTTTTTTGTTGACAATTTGGTCAAACTTCTGACCAAATAAAGTGAGGTGAAGGAGCAAAAATACCTTTTAGATTTTTCAAAAAGTGCAACTGGCATCACAATCAAATTTTGGGAGCAAAATATTTATAATGATTTTAAAAGAGCCCTGAAATGCTATTGCCGTTAAATTTGTCAAATGACCGTTTATTTTGACTTGTGAACTCCATTATTTGTCCAGTTATACTTTCCTTAGTCATTTTGACAGTATGACGTGGATCTCTCCCGTTTTTAACTCGATGGCAACAAAAAAGATAAAGGGTGTTTTTTATCACATCATAATGCACCCATAAATTTGTTTATGATGTCATTAGCTGTTTTTGAAAATGATAAATGATATTTTTACTTCTTTAACCTCACTTATCTAGTTCTGATGAAACGTTCAACATAGATAAATCTAGTGAAAGTGACATTTTAGGGTTATCTTGGAATCACTACAGCCCATAGATATTTTTACATCCAAAATTTATTCATAATGCTCATAGCTATTTTTAGGATGTGTTTGGTTTGAGGGGAGGGGATGGGAGGGGTGCCAAAATTTTGGCTTTAATTTCCTTCCCTCCCTTTAAACAAAATAAAGGATCCCTTCCCCTTCCCTCCGCTTTAACAAATTAAATAAAGTAATACATCCTCCCCTCCCCTCAAACCAAACACACCCTTAAAGAAGGAAAAAGGTATTTTTGATACTCTATCTTTATATATATATATATATATATATTAAATCTCAATCATTTAGAATTAATCCGAACTGCCTTTTTTTATTAAAAATAGGATTATCGGACAATTTTGCTCTAGAATTTTTTACTAAGGGGCAATTTTGCCTTAGAAGTTTTTCGAGAGAGCAATTTTGCCCTTGCCGATATCACAATTAATTTTGATCATTAGTTAACCAAATATGCTGAGCTGACAATTCATATGTTATTCACATCATTTTTGTTAATGTGTAAATTTGAGCCGGAAGTCCACGTGACATCTACTTCATCTTTTTTCAAAGTTAAATTTAAAATTTTTGGGATAAATTTGTGTTTTAACAAAAACGATTGAATGATATATGGATTATCAGCTTAGCATGTTTGGACAACTAACGATCAAAATTAACTGAGATAACGACAGAGGCAAAATTACTTCATTTTTTACATTTATGGGACAAAATTGTTCAACAAGAAACTTCTGGAATAAAGTTACCCCTTGGTAAAAACTCCAGGGCCAAAATACCTCTTAACCCTTAAAATTATAAATATTGATGCAAAGACTAATATTTAGAAACCACTAAAACCGTGATTTCAAAAACTCTTTTTAAAAAATTGAAACAAAACTTCTATCACGTTCTTAACCATAAATTGTTAAAGCTGATCTCCGAACGCTAATCGAAAGGCAAAGTAAACTATCAACGGAATCAAATACACCTGGCGAAAATAAAAAAAAAGAAAGAAATACAGAATCTAACACAAGGGCTGATTAACTAATTCTGCGTCGTGTCGGCGATGGAAAGAGTTACTAAACTCAGGTAAGAGGCCAATTCCTGACCGGCGAATCAACGGCAGCGACTCATCTTCCAGTAGCTGTGCACTTAACTCATCGCAAAGTCGTCCGCGTTTTGCCATCGCAAAGAAAACGAGATTCTGTCACCTGGTACCATCGTCGTCCGCGTTTTGCCTACTAGTTTATTTATTTTCTCAGAATTATACGAGTGCTGCTTGGAGATTCGAGTGCAGACTGCAGAGTCGCGAACGATGAGAGGTAATAATTCTGGGAATTATAAGAACCCATGTCTGACTATGCATCAGCCCTGGGCTTCTCTGCTCGTTCACGGGATCAAGCGCATTGAGGGCAGGTCATGGCCTGCTCCCATCAGAGGTATTTTATAGCAAATTCCTTCCTCTTTTCCCCCATTTATGCGCCTACTCCCTGCTACGTATTTCTATGTTTGTTTGCTCACGACTTATGTTTCTAATTTGGATCCGGGCCCCGGATTTTTCTATTATTTAAACCTTCTGTCCTCACATGCCTATCTCATTAACCAGGACACTCTCAGGGAGTTTCATATTCAGTATCAGCGACGACTAAATAAGCCCAAGCCCTGTCAACACAACAACTTTAAATTGCATATAACCATACCTATTAACTAAAAAGTTACCTGACAATCTCATATTCTTATTTAAGGTTGAGTGGTTTGTGTTATTTTCAGAGGATATAGGGTATTTTATGCATTTTAAAGTTGATGAACTAAAGTTTTATGAAGCCTTAGTCCAAAATTCTACACCACATGCCCTATTGATGTCTGTTAAGTATAGAAGGTAAAAACAGGCATGAGTTCTGAAAGTCAACAGTCATCAAGTTACTTCCTTTCTTTCTTCCTACTGCCCAAAAAAAGCAGATGCGCGTGTCAGTATTATTTTCTTCCATTTTATTGTTTTATTGGCTGGGGGAAAAGATCTTCAAATTGGTAAACCGTTTTCATTTCCATCTGTTATTTATTTTAAATGATTTCTCTTGTTAGTTCTCTACAAAATGGTTTCTTAATTGTATAAAAATTTTGTCTATTAAGGTCGTCTTTGGATTCATGCTGCCAGTAAAGCTCCTGACGAGTCTACTATCAAGGCAATGGAGTGCTTCTACAGGGAGATTTATGCAGTAAATGGAATAACTGATATTAAATTTCCAGAGCATTATCCAACTTCCAGGCTTTTGGGTATACATAATTTCGTTCTTTTTTAATTAAGAGTTTCTTGAAATACTGCGTTATAACTTTCTCTATATTAACCAGTGGTTAATGCTGCTCTCGTTTAAATGGTTTTGGTCCTGCATTCTATCACTTCCCTTTATCTTGATGTGTTAACTTCCTGAACGTATTCCTTTTTGTTGTCAATTTCTTCCTTAAATCTGATTTTTTTTTTCTTTATACTGTTTTTCTATCATCATCGCAGCCAATGTCAATGATGCACATAGTTAAACTAATTTCAGACCAGCTCTTTTCATTGTCCCTCTTGAAATGTAAACAAGCACAATTTGTCCTTTTCTTTATTGATTTGCTCTTTAAAACTCTCTTTCTGGTGATGTTTTATAGTACTTTCTTTTTTGGCCAGTGGTTATCGCTGCACATGAATAAACAAGCATTAGCCCTGCACCTCTTCTTTTCTCTTTGCCATTCCTTACCTGATTGTCTAACTTCTTATTCCGTATGCTTTTACTTATATGTCATTTCATAGTTGCATTGTCAGGATAACTTTACGTTAATGGTTATTCATCCATCGTTTTAACTTACTATATATTTCTTCATTTGAATAATGAAGCACAAACTCTATTTTGCTTCACTGAGCGCAGTTTCAATATTTCCCCTGCTTTTAGAGTACAGAAGATGAATTCTTTCATCCTACAGGTTGTGTTGAGGTTGCTGGCTGCTTAAGACAGGAAGAGCTAGCTTGCTGGGAGATGGTCCCTGAAAGCGTAGGAAGCTGATTTACCTCACCCCTTTAAATTTTAAACCTGAATTGGTATCATTTCATGGTTATCCAGACTAGATTAAATTATGTCCCTTGCGCTCTCAGGTTAGGCTGGAAGCTCAAACTAATTATTGCTGGCTATGTGAACACCCACAGGTCTGTGTCTTGCTACTGCTATTTATTTCTTTTTTAACTGTAAGGCGTAACAACTTTATGTATGTATATGATGATTGATGAGGTGCTTTTTCTATCCTTTATCCAGAAATTGTTGATTCCATTTGAGATGAGAGGATACCAAGGTGTTTATAACTTGGAAAAGAAGGTAATATGGTTTCGCATTTCCTTCTTCCTCATGGTATTTCTTTTGTGTTGAGGCTGATTATCGTACCTATCTAAAGATATACGAAGCTGCAGTTAGAGGTCTGTCTCCTGTTACAAGTCCGCTTCCAGTGAAGTTTCTGCTTCCAGATCCACATGATTCATTTTCATTGCAGCCAGGCTGCATCTGTGTGTCTTCTCCTAATTTGAAAGCGTCTTCTGAAGCAGACAGATCATCAACCCTGACTCTGGCCATAGCTGGCGCACAAGAGGCAGCTTTGCAGTTCTCAAAGAAGGATCAAAATTCTCGAACTAGTGTTAAGAACAATATACCTTACAAGACAAATACTAGTTATGAAGAGACAAAAACTGTAAAATCTTATAATTTACGATCACTGAGCAGATCCAGGGATAAAGATAAAACATCATCCACTAACTTCAGTGAGATATTTGATGATGGAACGATGCCATTACACCATGAGGATAAAAGGAGCTATAGCCAGTATGAAGGAAGCAGTAGGTACAATCAATATCATGGTGCCGATGAGAGACAACGTCTTCAACAACCAGCTAAGGTTTGTGTTTTCTTACCCTTGGCAATTGCTGCTGGTGTATAGGCGTTCTCCTTGTTTATAATTTTGTCATTTTTATGTGGAACTTGGGCAGGGGTCTATGGCTTCAAAGAAGGAGGAAAAAAGCAGAGGCGAAAGGTATGAAGGAAGCAGTAGACAAATTCAATCTCCTGGTGCAGCATTGAGTCCGAGTACCCAGCCTCCATCTAAGGTTTGCACTCTCCTCTGTATAACTGATGTCGTTACATATTTATGGTCATTCCTTGCGGAAATATTAGCTTTTTTATATATTTATGCAACTAAAGCAAGCAAAATGGAGATTTGGTGACGTTCATCTGGTGTAGAAAGAACTTGGATTGCATTCCTCCTTTCCTTCCCCAAATAAAAAGGCAGTTCATATAGTTGTCCAATATTGACATGCATGGCTCTGTCAAATATTTTATGGCTGATTTGTTTTACTTCCTGAATTTCAGTCTCTGTCTCCTTTATTTTAATGATATACTGCTAACAAGTAAAAGATAATCAGATTTAATGGCCCTACTCCTTGTGCTGATTGCTTCGTTGTTAGATTTTTGCTGCAGCTGTCAGAGGCCTGAAGCCATGATCTTTGGACATGATGTGTCACACGCAGAGATGGAAGTGGAGCTCGTAGCTCGACATTAAGCTTGAAAGTGGATAATTTCCAGACTTGCTTTTGCGTGTGGCTTCCAAATATCTTTATTGGATCGAGCTTTGCTTCTTGTTTTGTTGTATCATTGAGTAACAGTGCCTGTTTACTCGTTTAGATAATGTGCATGGTAGATTTAAAGTAATGGGACGCATGCTCTGTTGAACGTTGGAGAAGAATCTGAAATACTATTTATGCTCTGTTTAACTGCTTACTGACCCGTGGACGACTCTGAAATTTATTGATGATTTGCATGTATTTTTTTTTTCTGTTTTAACTTTATACAAGTTATGATTTGATTATTTTACTTTAAAAGTGGATATTTATTATTATTTTTTTATTTTTCCCTATGATTTGCCTTTTTTGTTTTGTTTTTATAATATGTACTGCCTCTAGTTTTAAATATAAGAGTTAAATGACTTTTCTTTTTTAAAGATTAAGGAAGTTAATTACATTACTTTAGAGTATTGGGAGAATCCTTAAAAAAGAACTTAGAAATTGTAAAATGACAAATAAGGTATTTTTCAAAAAATAAATTGGGAATTACTTATCAAATTTCGATATTTTCTAATTAATTTTTGGTAATAAATTTGATTTATCATTTTACAATTTTCAAGTTCTTTTTCAAAGATTCTCCCTAAAGTATTTATATTTATTATTTTTTTTCAAACTAATTTGTTTAACTTATAAATTGAGACATAATTTAATGATATATAAAATGCGATTTGATTAAATTACTTATTTAATGTTCTCAATATCTTGAAAAAAAATCAAGTGCGTCTTATATGTAAAATTAGAGAGAGTATTAAGTATGACGTTGAATTTAACTATTTAATTCTAAATGTATATATATTATTAAATCTGATATTAATTGTTTAGAGAAATTACGGTGCTTGTTTGGCTTCTCTTAAATTAATCTTCAGTTTGCAAAAAGAAAATTACTCGCGTATTTGTTTCTTGAAGTGCAAAACCAATGCTCCACCGTAAATTAGGACATGTAACACAATTAGACACGGTTTCTAAGTCACATTATACCAAACTTGTAAATAGTGCAATTAGTTATATCGAAAGAGCTAGAGGCGTTCTTAACCCTATGCAAGTATGCATACAACGGGATGAAGAAAAAATGAGAATGAGATGGATGAAGATGCAGCGTTGTGCGGCTAATGCTTAACAACGGGAAGCTGAAATAGAAATACACAATAAGACAAAGGGAAGTTTGATTGGCATTTTAAAGTAGTGATGTGGAGGCTAAAAGCAAAGCCCAAAGGAATGAGTTGATGTTGGCCATCAAAGGCTTGCTGCGTTTTATAAAAGGCGTTTCCAGCTGCGCTCCCAGCATCCCTCCCCAATAACATCAATGTTTAGCCTCATTCAAATACACCTTTTTTTTTTTGTTCTCTCTTCTTTTTCCTTGTGGGGTAAAAATAGCCACAATACAAATGCAGACGAGCCAACAAATGGAGAGCAAATAATGCTTGCTTTGGGACCATATTCTCCTGGTTCATATATTCAGAAAATGGAGGATCCTACATGAGTAAAATTTCGTCATTCCCCCTTTAGTTCCACGTTCTTCAGAACTTGAAGCTTCAGCACATATTCTTGACAACAACTCTAAACCAACGCAGGCTTCTGGAACTTCCCATGAACCCACACCCTTCGCATGCTCTTCCCTCGCTGGCGATTCACAGACTTGACACAACAATAATCAAGCTCGAGCTGCAAGGTTCAGAGACATAATACTAAATGGCGGACAGCAAATAACCATATGTCAAAAACACTGCAGAAACAGCATGAGACACAAGCTATACGAGGTTGACAGGCGAGAGGTTCTATGATGTGTGGACTTTATAAGGAACAACCACTACACTATTAAATGATGCTAAAGCCCAGCTCACATCAACAAACACGCAAATAGGTATATAATTTGATGCAGGATCACTCATACAGTTCTGTTTCTTCTTTAACATGAAATATTCATCACCTGCATTAGCCCCAAAATCTGCTCTCCAATTAATAAAATAAGCACCCCAAATCTGGAGGGGAAAACACGGTACCTCAGTGAAGCCTGCACCCACAAATAGATCTCTGACAGTATCTAAACAGAAGAAATATGAACGGGTGCCATCTGACCGCTTGTATTCCCTGAATCCAACTCTCTTCGCTTGCTCAAATCGAAGCATGGTCATATCATACAGACCTGATTTCATCATATTCAATCATTCTTAGCTGTGTAGGGTTCATAAGAAATATTATGATTTGTGTCTTGGTTAGAAAATATTGTGATAACTGATAAGGATTCACTAATGCTCTAAGACAACGTACAATTTTTCACAAAGGACTTAGATAAAACTGATTGTTAGTTTATTACCATAGTCCCTGAAAAATAGCATGCCTCCAGGCTTCAACACAGCAAAACACTCCTTGATGGACCTCAACATTCTTTCCAGCGGTATTGCTGATAGAGTGAATATCTGATAAATTATCCATCGAAGCAAACAACTAATACATTAAGATGTCATCAAAACATGTTTTAGTTTTAGACACAGGACTGCAGTGCAAATGGAAAAATACAGACAAATGACAAGAAAGAAATAGCATCACTTTGAGGCAAAACGAAAGGCAAACGTAATAGACACGTCAGAGACACAATATTAGAGTATAAATGAATGTATCCGCCAGAATAAAATTGAAAAGCTGATAAACAAGATGGTTGTGCATGTGATGAAGGAGCAACTTTTTTGCAAGACACTTCTATGACAAGAGATATCAACTTTAAAGATAAACATAGAGAGTGTAAGAGTAACATACTATTGTTATAATAACTCTAAACATGAGTTTCGGTCTCATATATACCAGTGGTCTGTAAACATCACAAAATTGAAAGTACAATAGTTTAGAAGGAAAAGGTCTTACCAAAGTTAGAAAATTTACTCCTCCAATACAACCATCACATTCTTCTGGTGAACATGTATTGGTAAATTGTGGTTCATTCCCCTCCTTGGACTCTGGAGAAAACAATATAACTAAATCTCACTTATCCAATAATAAAGCAAAATAGAACGCAGCAGTACCATAAAGATCAAGCAGAAACCTGAAATGCAGTTTGGCTGCTTTTGTAAAAACTTATTTCGGCAAGAATTGCATGCCAACCACTGGGGAAACCCATTAGTGGAAACATCACAGCAGAATGTGCGGAAACGATTTTCAAAAGAGCCAATTGTAGCAGAACCTATAACTTCTTGAGCCCTTTCTAAACTCTTGCTACTACAGTCGCATGCATAGACAATTACATCTTTGTTGGCTCTAAAACAGGAAAATTTCGTTAAGGATAGCAACTTCAAGATCCAAAACCAATAGCAAATAAACGAACTGACTAAAGGAAAGTAAATTATTTTAATCTTCAAACCAACAAAACATGAATGAACAACTGATTCGCAACTATGACCCACCATTCTAAACAAAACAAATTCTCTCAAAGATGAAGTATGAAATGATGATAGCTTATTCAGGAATCATTAAGCCATTAACATTCGATAAGCAGTCGACCTCAAGTAAGTCACAAATATGCAACTAAAACTCAAGTTTCCTAAAGAAGCAGCGCGAATCTATTCACGTGTGGAAGACAAATTCAAGAAAGTTTGGACTTTCGGTAATTTTCACACTCAGTGATTTTAACATGTTTGCATGAACAAAATAAACAGGACTCGGAAGAACTTCGGCGATAGGAGTCTTATCAAACAGAAAAATCCGCAGAGAATCGCAAGGGGTGTAGTTCCTTCTGCATATATTCAGATCGTCGGAGCGCCAATAGAATCCTTATCAGACCCACATTATACGCACGAGAGCAGTAACCAATCAAACTCACTTGAAATAACGCATCTCTGTACAAGACGCTCAAAGAAGATTCCTTCACGCATACTGTCCAGACTCCAGCGTCTAGACGGAGAATAGCTGCTATCAGGACCAGTTAAAGGTTTGGCGATAAATTTGTCCTGGTATCATCCCGCGGAATGGTATTATGAATTAAAAAAATAATCACTAATCAGGGTTTAGGATTCGATCCGCCAATGTTATATTTTAAAGTCACATAAAGATTAGATTACCACAGTATTGTCTCCGACCCATTCCCCGGGAAGAAAATTACCGTAATATTGGAAGAGCAGTACTTCCATTGCCACAACCCACTTCTAGAACTGCGTTTTCTCCGCAGGAAAGCAGTTCAGGGAATTCCTTCACCAAATATCGTCTCTCCTAAATCAAAATCCAAGCATAGTTTAGGCAAATAAAGACAGTTTAAAATAAGTGTAAAATAAAGAAATCTTGCGGCGGAAAAACCTTAAAGAATTTCCCGGAGGAATGACGACTGTGAAATTGCTCCCAAGCATTCACATCGGTTTCCGCTTGTCTCAAAGAAGAAGATGGCTCAAATGGGAGTAGGTGGTAACGAAAATAAGGGTTTGCTTCAATCTCTGCTCTTAATTCTTCCCACTCAAAGTCTTTGGAGAAGTATTCTGCTTCGCAGCTCATCTCTGAATCTGCCCCCAACTACACTCCGCAAGACCGCGTCACCTATTTTCTTTTGGGATGTGAAAGAGAATTTTGGTTACTTAAAAAATAAAAAATTTATAATAAAACTAATTTTCAGTCATGTTTCTTCCAAAAGCTTTTCTTTTTCTTCCTCTGGCAACTAACATACGAACCCTGAAAATTCGCACATCAAGGACCAACCGCCGGCCTTAAATTTGTTTTTTGGAAAAGAAAAAAAATCAATGAGGCACTCCCATTACTTTTGCAAATAACACCCCCGTCCCCGGGGCTATTTTTGCTTTTCTTTACACACACACACACATATTATTCCCTCCTACAATGATATCTACTTGAAAACTGGCATAAGAACAAACAAAGATAGCACAATGAACTCCATCCAAAAAAAGGATGGCACAATGAAATTATAACAACATTTGAGAAATTGTGAGGATTAGTTACATCGCGACATCATCCTAACCGACAGAAAGAAAAAAAACACTGAAATTTTTTTTTTGAAATTGTAAAATTCTAAATAAGAGATTTTGGAAAATAATGAGTTGTGAATTACTTATCAAGTTTCGTTATCCCTTGCCAACTCTTGACAATGATTTGGGATTTTATAATTTTAAAGTTTTTTTTTTGTCTTTTTCCCTTTAATCAAATGTAAATCTTATGCAATGGCCAAAAAGTTAAAAATTTACCGAGCTAATTATAATAAATACTGTAGGGCAACCATTTATAAACACTACCTCCGGAGGTACTAGTACTGTTTATAATCTCGTTTTACCCACTGGCCACAAATAGCTGCACTATAATATTCAAGAACATCTTATAATAAGGGGCGTGCGGTCAATTCATGCACCATTCAGAATCCATACCCAATTCTTTGGCGGATAAAAGCTCGATCAGGAGCATGGCTAGCAAAATGAGCCCCTAAATTTGTTAGTTAAAAAACTCTAGATTCATGTCTCTTTTGTCAGAATGCCTAGGTTATATGCTTTGGTAAACTTATGAGATATTTTGACATCATTATGATCTTCACAAATCACAGTTCTCACAATTTTTCGCCGGCGTGTTGCAGGACTCTTCGTAGTTCATCTGCTATCTCCGAGAGAAGAATAGGTTTTCGAATTAATCCATTCATTCCAACGCGTAGGCATCTATCCATCACATCTTCTTCGGCACTTGCCGTGAGAGCAATGATCAAGGGCCAGTTGCGGCTGTGGAACTTCCGTATCCTCATAGCCACGTCAAAACCATCCATTTCAGGCATGTGCAGATCCAAAAGGATGACTTTGAATGTGTTCCCAGATGCACTTATAGCACCCAGGCATTCAAACCCTGATGAAACTGCAGTTACTTGGCAACCCAACTTCTCAAGAAGTTTCTTTGTCACTGTCCTGTTTACATCATCGTCATCGGTTAACACAACCTTGAGGCTTCTGAACCGAGAGTCCAGAGAATCTTTAGGTGCCAAAATGGATCTTCCGTGAGATGGTCCTATCTGGAACTTGAGAGTAAGTGTCATGCTTTGTGCCAATCCTAGAGCATTCCGTGATAACCAGATATTGCCTTGCATCATCTGCAAATTATCCGCACTTTAAAGTCAGATTTACTAAAAATAGATCACATCAATATACCTACCAGACTCGGAATATTTAAGAAGAAAACAGGTTCACTGACCCCAATTTACCAATCTTCTAAGGCAAATAAATTTCATTTAACTTTTTTATCCACCCCCTTTCACTGTTCAACAAGTCGGCCTTTGCCAATTGGTCTCCTGATCTAACTGACGAAGCTCAAATGAAAATCCCGCGTCAATAATGATCTAAAAAATGGTTTCCATAGGGTAGTCCATATAAATTCAAACCTGCCGTCATCTGTTTCCTCGAACAAAGTGGCTCATACTACTAAAATTCTGATATCACAATATTTTCTTGACCATGCCTATGATATTAAAATCATCAAATTTAACCTCGGCTAACCTCCATATAGAATGTGATAGGATCCAACCGGCCAATAATACTTACAAAAGGAAGCAGAGGCAGAGTCAAGCAAGAGACACAAATGCTTTTTAGTGGTCCAGGAGTTGACTTCCTACCCCTTACTATTTTGGTGATATTAGCAGACCTAGCATGCTTTATTCATAGGATAGACTTTAACCTTGTATGAGGTTGTTTTGGGTCCTGTGCTGACCATCTTATTTAGTCTATTTAGATGTTAGAAACTGAAGGAGAGAGGCATCTTTTGGATAGAGAGTGAATGGTGAGGAGAGTGCTAGCCTCTCGAATTGCTAGGTCTTTTGTTTTAGAGATTCCAGTTTGTAACTTCCTTTTCCCACTGAGAAGGACGGGTTATCAGATTGAGTATTATTCACTGCATTCCTGAGCTGTTTTACTCGGTTCCTATCAGAACGACTGATGTGATAATAAACAGTTCTCCCAATATGAGGGAAACAAAGCATGCGTGCGGTGTCATTAAACTAAAATGACACAAAACAACTAAGTTATTAAACTGAAACAAGATAGGAATTAGATTTACAGATCAGAACAGAAAAGCCAAACAGCCTGTTCAACAAAAATTGAATGTGAATTTCTGATTAGTATCATGAACTAACAGATCACACGGATTTAGACTTTCTCAATAAATTGCCAGAAGAAAGACATCCTCTTTCACTAAAGTTGCCACTTGGCAAGAGCTGATAAAACTAGAAGGCCATGAAATGAGTTAATCAAGCATATAAGCCAATAGTATAGTATTGGCGTAGTACTCAGTACACAATCAGAAAAGTTATCCACATTTTGACCGTAAATGAATTCCAATGAAAAACTTAGGTACTTTCAATCATGATGAAAAAGAAAAAGTGACTTCAGAAAGTGGTAGAGCAATGCCTCGTCCAATCTGAAATAAAATATCTTCAAAAATCATGAGCTGACACTGTTTCTTCAGCTTTACATGAGGCCACATAAATATTAATAAAGAGAGCAGTTTAAGGAATTCCTCTGCTACACCCCAAACAACAGACTCACCATTACATATTATATATGGTTTTAAATGACAATAACCTTTCAATCCCTTCCTCCTTTTTTAGGGGGTTATGCCATACTCCACCTTCAATGCATATGTCAATATATGCCCCAAAACTTCAGTTGAATACAGTCATTCACTAACTTTTAAAACTTCTTTGGTAATTAACGTATTTTATGCAAAGAACTTCTTGTTCATATATCAAGAAAAGAGTTCACATGGCCATTAAAAATGATGAATGTGGGGCTGAGGAAGCTTTTAGTCCTTTAAGAAGTAGCATTCAACTCATCCACTGCATTTTTCTCCATTAAAGCTAAACCAGAAAGCAAGCACCCAGATTTCCAAACCAAAACTGTTGTTTAGTAAGCAAACAAGATTGGTCCCCAAGACTCCCACCCAGCACAAGACTTGATGCAGCACAAACTAAACTAACATATTTTATAGTGTCAGTCACTTCCTGATTATTATTTATTGTTAAATCTGACAACTTTATTATGAAATTTCCAAGGATTACAGTAAATTTATCAGTTCAAGCATCAACCTTTGCAAACCCTGTTTCAAACAAAATGTCCTAAGCTGCACGCAGCCAATAGCTAACAAATTTTAAATTAAAGTGAGAAATTTCAAAGCAGGAAAAGGCATCTAAAAGCCTACAATTTTTTTTTTTAAAGAAAAAAATCAATGCAGGAAGCCTTTTATGACTATATAAAGTGGAGAAAATAATTTACATTATATATATCAAATAAACAGAATGATACACATACCTGTGCCAGCGTTTTGCACATGCTGAAGCTTAAGCCCTCATTCGATTCATTGCTGTGGTGCCTTCCACCAGCATAGCGTCTTGTTGAAGTTGATCCATCTGACCGTGAACTTGTACCAGTTATTTGAAAATCAAATTTTATATATACATACTCATTTTGCATGCCTGATCTCCATATTCCCAAAAAATTATCATCCTTATTCCCATCATCATTTTCAAGATAAACTTGAAAAATGAAAGTCCTTTCTCCATCATATATGTTCACTAAATAGTCAATCATATGCAAAATTACTTGAAAAGCCCTTGCCTGGTCCCCTATCACCAGATCGGGCAACGACTTCAGGACTTCAATTTTAAAATTAAAGCCTTTATATACACACAAACACTTGGCAATACAAGCAGCTTCTCTCATCATCAAATGTAAATCAAAAGGTTTCATCTCCAGCCGGAAGCTTCCTTTATCATTTACCGAAATCTCCATTACATCATTGATCAGACTTGAGAGAACATGGCCAACTTTGATCATTGTGTCAACTATAACCTTTTGCTCAGATCTCAAATTGTCCTCTTGAAACATGGAAAGCAAGCCCAGAATTGAATGCATAGGCCTGCGCATACCATGACTCATCACTTTCTGAAATGACTTCCTTGCCTGACTAGCCATCATTGCATTCTTTTGAGCCTGTTGCAAAGCTCGGTTTTGCTCTGACAGTTTCTGCCTCATGAGATGAGACTCTTCAAGAACAGATGCATGAGACAGGGCTACAGCGACCTGATCAGCAACTACCTCCACTATCTCCATCTCTTGGTGGCTCCAAGCCCTGGAGTTTGAATTCGGAAGAACCAAAACCAGAATAGCATAGGATGTATCAACTAACTCAGGTGTCCCACCTTTAAAGTTTGAAACATGAAGCATCGGCATACGAATAGCTGCAACAGCACCTGACTCCCCAAATCCCCCCTTGCTTGCAGCTCCTAGTGCTGAATCGGGCCTCAAAATCCTTACCCCTTTACTTTTTCTGATCTCTATGACATCCGGGTCATTTATGGGAATGGAATGGTGAAACATCTCGGGGGAGCTTGTTTTCAACTCATGGGTTAAGTACATTTCTCGTCCACCCTCATTGGGCATCCAAACGGCGCAGTTATGCAAGTCCAATGATTTAGAAAGCTCAACAAGGGTGGTGTACAAGATTGTATGCTTATCCAGAGACTTCCTAATTTCCCGAGTTAGCATCCGAACATGCCAGCTTGCTTCTTTTTGTCTTTTGATCATTCCAATCTCCTGGTCTAATTCCAACACGTTCTGTTTCAAAAAGAGCTCCCTTACTTTGATTTTGAGAAGAAGAGGAATCAGAGTAAAAAGGGTAATTGCAGTTGCACAAGAGACGAGAGCTGTAAGGAGTTTAGCAATTGTAAGGGAGAGCACCAACTGGAAGGAATGAGGTCCGTAATAAGTATACGCATTAAGCAAATGCGTCAAGCCACAAAGGACTATGAATGCAATGAATTGAAGGAACACCCATTTGAAGGGAAGGTTGGAGCGACTAACGAAGTAGAGGAGTTCAAGGGGGATCGAAAAATATGCTATGGCAATAAAGAAGTCGCTGACTCTTTGGCTCTCTAGAATGTTATGTATGCTCAAAAGCCCTTCTTCGTCACAATTGCACTGCGCATAATCACTATCTATCGCGGAAACGGATACGAAGATGTAAGAAGCCAACAAAAGAAAGGCTGATGCTTTCTCCATGGCGCCCCAGCTGGTTAGTACGTTCGAATATCATCCGTAAAAAAATATCATATTCCAAATCTTATCCAAGCCTTTTGTAGAAAGGTAAAGGAAACCTCATCCACCAGCGGACTTCGTAAGATGTTGACGCAAAGTCTGCTATATTCAAGATTCGAGATCTAACATTAGCATCTGCCCAAACTCCTCGCACTCTTTCTATTTTTGGGAAATAAATAATTTCAAAAAAGAAATACCTCAGGATGATCAAAGAAAGCTGCGATTATACCAAGAAACGAAATGGGGAGACCCGAGTCACCTTGTTCAGTCCGGAGGTAGGAAGACCACACACAGTCGCACGGTGGAGTAAAAGAAAAGATTTCAATCGTGATGATCTCCCTTAAATGGAAAAAAAAAATACTTCATCGCAAACACTTACCAATGATTTCTAAGGACAATTAAACCAACAGAATCGATAGAAAAAGCCATTGGAGCCCAAAAGGGGACGAACGCTGCTACAGAGCAGAGAAAAGAAGAGATATTTGAGTTCGCCCATGTCTGGGAGAATATAGAGAAGGGTGCGTGTGGAAAGCAGAGAGAAGAAATGGGAATAGGGCCCACACAGATTTACATGAAGCGAACCTGGACTCCTTCGGCTCTCTACATCCACGTCACTCATGCCTGCCGGTCATGCCATGAGCTTTAAGCATAATTTATTGGGATTCCTTGTGTTTCTCTCCGGGGATGTATGTATAATATATATATGTCCTTTTTTGTTGAAATACATTTTCCTTTACCCGGCTCCACCTGCCTCCAGCCCTCCACCATGCACATTCATACCACGATTCAAAATATTCCTAGAATCACTTTTAATTCAAAAAAAAAAAAAAATCAGTGAATTATAATTAATATACGTAATCACTCTTATCCTATTTAAGTAGTCCTTTTTTATAAAAAAAAATTTGATCATATTTATAAATCCAGTTTCAGGGTTGTAAATACATTTTATACTTTTTTACCTTATTAATTACAATAAACAAAAAGAATTTATTTATGTTGACTTTTGGAACCAATCATAAATAAGAGCGAACTTGAAAACTTAACTGATAGTTAATGAGTTAACTAACTCTCTTTGATAAATAAGAATTAGTTAAAAAAAACTTATAAATAAGATCATAGTGATATAAAATAAATAATAAGACAACAACGCTCATTAGTAGTATGTGAGTTTTTATTGTTGTGGTGTAATTTTATAATGAAGATTGATTATAAATTGTTGGCATGGGTTGAATGTTTTCTCTCTTTAGAAATGTCAAATTAAGAAAATGTAGGTTGGGCGGTTTGGCGATGATGATGGATTGAGAGTGAGCAAATAAATCAGATGGGGCATACAGAATGCGTGAAGGTGATGTTATGACAATCCTCCCTTGCTTCTCATCCTATTGTTGTCTCAAATCAATGTTAAGTTACTTAAAGTGTAAGGGTGACAATCTCAAACAATCCCTCTTGTGACTAATAGACTGGCAAGGATTTCCATTGATTCTGGAGTCTCTAGCCTATTCATGTTGTCCTTTTTTTATTTTCTTTTTTCTTTTTTCTGGAAACACCCCATTCCTGTTCATTTCTCTGATTTTATGAGAGATTTGCGTTGCCTTTATTATTAGATTTTCAACGAGGGATGTCAAGAGAGAGAATATATCAATTTTGCATTTCCCGTATATCAACAAATCATACGTATTGATTGTTATTCGTATCTAACCTATGCTTATTTGATCACATATATATGACAGAGATATAAATGCCTTTTTTATAAGTATGTTATTAAATTTTTTATAAGTTTTGCCAATAATTTTTTTTACACTAATATATAATTTTATCTTTTATTTATTATAGTGTACAAATTTATACTCTCAGAGTAAGATACATTTAAACTATGAACAAATTAAATTGAAAAGTTGTTATATTTTAAGATAAAGTTAATAACGTTTAAAATTTTTTTAATTACGGTAAAAGATGTTAAAAGTGACTTCTAAAATGATAGGAGAAGTATCAAACAAAAAATTATGTTAGACGGTCCACCCAAAAATAAAAATAAAAATCGTTTTTTAAAAAAATATTTGCCATGCTAGTTATGCTGTCGGGTGGAGCGTCTGACCCGTTGATGCGGTCGGATCAGAGTGTTATTTTCGTCCGCCAAAAGTGAAAATTCCGTCCAAAGTCCACGCTGCTGTGCTCGCCACTCTAGACCCCCTGGTCTCCCGCGGTCTCGGTTGTCCGAAAATGTTGAAGCTGTCCCGCCTGCTCGCTTTCAGGTACTGAACTTTGCTTCGTCGAATGCTCCCTTTCCTATCATTCTGTATCACCTATGCACTGTATACACAATCACTGTTTTTGCCTCTCATTCTGTACTTTTCTTGACCTAGTGTAAGCCTCACCCCCGCCCTCCTTAAGTGAGGAAAATATTTTGATGCTTCCCGTGGTAGCCACGAATATTGAGCTTGAGAAGGAAAATTTCTTCGCTTTACTGACTTACTGTTGAATGTCGGCTTGAAATTAAGTATTCGATTCATTTTGGCACATCGAGCTTTTTTGTTAAGGTTCTCTTCTCTTAACAAATTCCACACCTATTTCGCCATTGTATTGTTGGCTGCCTGCTCCTGATGCTCTCTTCCATCTGTTGTTGTTCTGCTTAGTAAACGGTTCATCGAGAGTTCGATCCCAAGAAGTTGGTTTAATACCTAAATATGATAGTTGCCGTCTTCCCTGACATATGCTAATATAAACAAGGTTAGGAAAAAAGTATAGGTTTATCTACACTATCAGGGTCCAGTTCATTCCCAGATATATGCCAACACACATTTGTTAATTGAGTACAACATAAATTGTTGGGGGTTGTTGTGTTTAGACAGTGGCTTACATGCTTTACTATGTTATTGAAAACACAACTGATGATATGGTGACGAACGTTGTGGGCATTATTCTCAGCAGATAGTGCTTCAACAAGAAATGCTATGTAAAAGGTCAACTTTGTCCTTTCAGATGATAAGATACATTTTGGTTCTGTAAATACAAGTTATGCCTTGGCAGTCATGCCTTATGCTTATTTATTGGGGAACCATGAAAGCTCCTTTCAATGATGTTAAATTGTTATCATATATATGTTTTAAGCAAGAATGTATAGTGACACTGCTTTTTGAGTTTTGTTATTAAACAGGCATCAGGTATCAGAAACATTGTTATCTCAGAAAGCTGATCTTAGAGACAGTCTATGGCTTCTGTGTGGTTCTACTACCCATTCAGCTGGAATTTCTACTGCTGCAAATAATTATTCCGCTAAAGGCATGCTCTAAACGAGCATTTTCTGGATTTGCCTTTTTTTCTTGTTTGGCTAACTTAATCAAGATCCTGCATCTGTTTTCCCTTGCTATCCAGCAGGATATACTTCAAGTCAAATATTTGTTCCGTATTCTGTCTTCAAAGGCAAAGCTGCACTCTCTCTGAGTCCCCGACTTCCAACTTTCACTAAGTTGGCTGTAAGCTTGTAGTTTCTTCATTACAATTTATTGAGCACCTCTTTTGTGGTCTTAATAAAATTTTTTTGTTTCTGAATTCTACTTTCAAAGTCTGGGACTGTTGTAATCGATCGCCGTGGCACAATGATGATGACTTTTGTTCCCGCTCTTGGTGAACGCAAATATGATTGGGAGAAGAAACAGGTGAATAATTTTTTCAGCTTTGTTTTCTACCCTTTTTTCTTTTATTTTTTTAGTGTACTTTGTTGTTTGAAGCTCAGCCTTCCAAGCTAAACCAAATTGTGTTCAAGAGTATCTTGGTTGTAACATGTCAATGATAATTTGTTTAGTTGCCATAATAAATACCTATTAGAAGGAACTAATGTGAAATCTTTTTGTGCATCATACATACTCTCTGTCACAACGTATTAGTGATTGCCTTTTTGTAGAGATTTGCCCTTTCAGCAACAGAAGTTGGTTCTTTGATAAGCATGGGCTCCACAGATTCCTGTGAATTCTTTCATGACCCTGCAATGTTATCAAGGTTGGTTTCTGTTGAAAATTAGTCTGGATTAGGCCTTTGTATTGTAATCTTCAGGATTAGCTTTTGACTACCTCACTACCAAATCATCATAGCTTAGAGAAATGTTGTGGCCTTGTGGGGAATGAAGGAACTCACATAGCATTAACCTAATAATTGTACGTTGTGCTTATAGTTTTATACCAATTCAGCTTTGAAAATTAATTCTTGATGGTTAAGTACTATATGCTGCAGTAATGCTGGTCAAGTCAGGAAGAGCTTATCAATTAAGCCACATGCAGACAGCTCTGGCTACTTTATGTCTTTGTGTAAGGCCCTATATTGTTGGCTTTGATGTTCATGTAATGCAATCTCACACGCTTACCAGTGCATCAACCTCTTTTGGCAGCTGTTGTCAATAACATTTTAAAAACCAAAGAATACTTGTCTGTTCCAGTCACAACTGCTGAGTTTGCTGTGATGAAGACTGCCTGCAGCGTAAGCTCTTTTTATGATTTTTATTAGATTATCTTAATCATGCCAGTTACATTATAGAGTTACTTGCTATTCTGGTATCATGTGCATTGAGTTAGAATAGGGAGGTTATTTAGTATTTTATTTTATTAGAGAGGATTTTCTTAGCAAAATGGTTACCTTGTCTTTTGATCTACCTCTTAGTCAGTCGCATTTATCGTTGTGGCCATAATTTATGCAATCTAGAGATGCCTTGCATCTTGGTTCAACATTTTATTGGCCTAATTGGGTGATATGTTGTAATTGCATTTTTTGGTTTATGTGTTGCACTCATTTACGTTGTTTGTTCAAATAATTTTTATTAGTTTCCTGCCTATTCCCTTCTTTTCTTGCTCATACTTAACGTTGCATGATTGATCAGTTGATATATTGGACTTACAATGTGGAGGATTCAATGCCTAGGCTTTTTATTAGGAGGGTCAATATTTTTGTTATCTGCTTTAGTCGTACGTTCTACCATATATTGCTCTTTGATGCAGTTTGCGTTGCCGCACATTATGGGTTGGGATCGTCTGACTCATGATCAGTCCGGAGGCATGCATGGTCAACAATCAAAGGGGGACCCGCAAGTTGTAGACTTGGAGTGGTCAAAGTGAATGACAAAATGAAGTGTAATATCCTCCTTTGTATGGCTTTGCCAATATATTTGTTATGGTTTTGATTTTGAAGACCGGGTTGCTTGCCAAAGGTTCTGGCTTTCTGTCACCGAACTCAATGTGATGTTAGGAACATGAGAACGTAACTTGTTATATTTAAACAAATGAAATGAAAATGTCAAAAGCCCATTATGGACAATGTTAACTTGTTTAATTTTCTGAGAGTCTCAGTTTCAGTGTAAGCCACGTAGGAGGCACAAGACTTCCTTGTGGGTGGGTGCCATTGTAGATTATGACAAGTTATGCTCCCATTTCCTCTGCCATTGACCCCTGATTCATCTCCATTTAGTCACCCGTTGACCTATCCTATCCACTTCGTTGTTTATTGCTAGTAGTCGGAGAATATAACAACTAGTTACTCTGTTTTAATCACTTTATTGCAGATGCCCTTTTGTTCATTGTTCACAACGGATGACGTTTTCAGCTGTCTATTCCCCATTCTTCCACCTTCTACTGTTCCTGCAATCATCGTGACCGTCACGTATTCACGTATAATTCCCTTATTAACCAATGCGTCAATTCTAATTCCACCAACCCATTAATTTTCTCCATTTAATTATAACTACTATAACAACATTAAGGGTGTGTTTGGTTTGAGGGGAGGGTTGGTAAATTATAATTTTGGACAAGAGAAACTCAAAATTTACCTTGTCGTTCTTTTAAATTTTGGGTTTCCGTCCAAAATTTACCTTCACATTTCTTTTAAATTTTTGGTTTTCGTTTAAAATTTAAATACCTTCAACCTATAAAGGTAATTTAACCCCCCTCTTCTCCCCTCCCCTCAAACTAAACACATGTTTGAGGGGAGGGGAGGGGGCAAAATTACAATACTGGATAAAAGAAAGTCAAAATTTATCCTCTTATTCTTTTAAATTTTAGGTTCTTGCTCAAAATTTACTCTCTCATTCCTTTTAAATTTTGGGTTCCCGCTCAAAATTTAAATACCTTCAATTTACAAAGGTAATTTAACTCCTCCCTCTCCTTCCATTCCTCCCCTCAAACCAAACACACTTTAAAGGTCTTGCATGTACGTGGTAAGTAGATTTTTGATGTTTAGGTTTAAGACGGGGAAATCAATCCTGTTCAATGTCTCGAGATGCTTAAAATATGATGGGGCATTCAGTCACACAAATAACAACAGTTTTCCTGCTTAGAATTGGAGGGTCAAAGACGTAGTGTGTGTTTGGGACCCCTCTTAAGCCCAATTGAACATCATAAGCTTAATTGTTAATTGAGAACTCAAATTTTGAGTGTTTGGAGATGCCAATTGACAATTGAGCTTTTGCCAAAGCCCAATTGGGAGAAGCTAGAAAATGAAGCTTTTGTTAAAAGCTAATGACATTTTATATTAGATTGGGCTGTCTGAAAATTAGTTATATGATATTGGTTTTTCCTATAAAATATTTTTTAAATAGTATGTAGTATTAAAAAATATTTTTTGAGAGTTTTTAACCCCTTAAAATATTTTTCTAGTTGTACACACTATCTAGTGTTCTATCAGATTGATTGTAATTTTACTCACTTTCTTGTTGTACCCACTCAAAAAATATTTTGAGTGTTTTTATCCCCTTAAAATATTTTTTTTTGGTGTTTTTAACCCCTTAAAATATTTTTTCAGCTGTACCCAGTGTGTTATCAGACTGATTGCAATTTTATCCTTAATGTACTTTTTCAACTCCAAAAATTACTTAAATTTTTTTTTTTGTGTTGTTAACTCATTAAAATAATTTTTCAGTTGTACCCGGTCTTAGGAGACTGATTACAATTTTACTTTTAATGTATTTTTTTAGTAGTAAAGAGCACCCAAAACTTAAATACCGATTTATTAATTTTCACCCACTCTAAAATATTTTTCCAGCAGCATCTAATATTTTAAAGTAATTTTTAAATATTTACTTGATTTTTTAAATATTTTTTCACCTACTTTCTCTTACTATTATCACAAAAGTCACTTGTGCTTAAGCCAATCCAAACATTTTTACAAAAGTCATTTATACAGCCGTCAATCTAAATATAAATCATAATATATTTTATCAAAAATAATATGACCAAAAATTCAATTAAAACAAACCCAATTATGAATCATTGATCCAAACACATACAAAAATATAGAGTTAGTGCGACTCTCTAAGAAGATTACAGTCATAGGCTTCATTGTTTTATCGCACCCTTTTCATTCCAAAAAAAAATGCCCCATGTAACTTGTAAGTAGTCCCTCGCAGAGTCTCGCTAATCCTTCGTTTTTACTTAAATGTCTTTCGGCCTGGCCTTTGCTTGCTTGGGCTCATGCTGTTTAAACCACTGGCTAAAGCACGTTAGCACGAACCAAAAAAACAAAAAAAAACAAAAGAGCCAAACAGGCTGGGCATGTAACACATTAGTGAGTCTGCCGGCACTAAGCCATGGCACGCACTGACAAATTTTTCATATCAAACATCGCCAGCAATAAATACACCGTTGTTGTTTCAAATGTCTCACCCCATACCCAACGGGAGATGGTTAGCCGGTTACGTAACATAAAAGGGATCAGTCGCCCGTAGCATGATGAACTGTCGTTTGAATTTTTGAGAGAGGTGTTTATATTTAATGTCTGACAATATTTTGATCAAAATTACCTACAATAAAAGGATATCTAGCTACACTTGCATTGATAAAGCTATTCTAGTTATACTTCCAAAAAAGGTTAAATATCTATTTTTATAAACTCCTCTTATGTTTTATAGCCGATCCCAAGCCGAGGTAAATGATGAAGATTGTGTTAGATCTCAACAGCCATCGTAAAACCTTATCGAATCTTTTTATAAACATGAATCAACGAAGAAATTATGCTAATGCTAGGTTGTTGCCTATAAGTAATGCATTGTATGGCTCGAGTACAATGAGAAGTGAGTGAGAGCCGCTGCATCGTCGCCCAGATGTAGTGTTAAATGAGCAAGGGCTACCGCTCTCTTCTGAATGGAGACGGCTAAAGAAGTTAGTGCATGAGAGCAAGATTAGATTTGACACTTGGAATATTGGAACTCTAACTACAAATATATGGAGGTGGTGGGTCTTATGAGAGATTGTAGGGAGAAGGTTCTCGAGAAATTAATGGTTGCAGGCTCTGATACACAAAAACTAAATGGAAGGAATGATATTGGTATCATCACTGATAATAGATGGAGGAAGAATGTGGTGGAAGTTAAGAGGATTGATGATAGGATCATTTCATTAAGAATGATTGTTGGAAATGATACTAGTAATATTATCAGTGTGTATGCACCTCAAATAGAAGCAGAATCACATTTTAAGAAAAAATTTTGGGAAGATATAGAGGGGTTAATTCAAAGCATTCCGCTAACCGAAAAGATTTTTATTGGCGGGGATCTTAATGATCATGTTGATAGAAAGGTGTGACCAAATGCAAGGGCTCACAGTGGTTTTAGATTTGAGAGCTTAATAATGAAGGTCAATATATTATTGATTTCTCCCTTATATATAACCTCAATATTGTTGGACAGATTGTAAGGGTAAAAATTCTGCTTGACACGTAACCCTTGTAACTCCACTTCTAATTCTCGGCACACTCCCTTCAAGAATGTCTTTCGGCCGTCTTCGATCGTAACTGAGTACGCACGTGTAGGAGCAACATTTAAGCTTAGACAACTGACCAAGTTATGAGCAACGAAGTTATGGGTTGCCTCGCTGCCTATCAAAATGACCACCGGCTCTTCTCCCAATTTCCCTCTTACCTTCATCGTTCGTTGGTCGGACAGCCCCGCTACTGTATCCTGAGAAAGTTCCATGGTCGCCACCTCTTTCTCGTCGGTACCTTCTTCTAGCTCGGCAAAATCGTCCTCATTAATTTCGGCCTCCTCATCGTTGTCACACACCAATAATCGTAGTTGTTTTCCCTTGCACCGATGATTGGGACCATATTTTTCCTCACATTTGAAACACAGCCCCAGTTCCTTTCGCCGATTTAGCTCTGCCTCTGAGAGTCACCTGGACCCACGTGTACTGCTGAATCGATCGCTGCCGGTAAGGGAAGGGGACATGGCCGTTTGATTGCTTGTTCCCTTCGATTCTGTCTTCTCTTTTTGTTCACTGGTGTGTGTTGGAGGGCTAGAGAGAGCTCTTTGGGCCTTTAACAAAACCCGAAAATTTTGTGAAATTGGGCTTCACCGTGGGGCACTGCAGCTGGGATCGCAGCCTCTAACCCTGGGCCCGCTTGTCTTCAGCTTTCTTCAGTGTGGCATTCCTCCCTTCGACCTGGTATGCAACATCTATGAGCCCTTTGAGAGTTCTCGTCCTCATCAATCGCACGTCGGCCTTCACCTCCTCCTTGATCCCATTCAAAAGCATCCCTATCAAAGATTCTTCTAGCACATCGGGCAAGGTTGCAGAGAGGAGTTCAAACTTCTCTCGGAATTCTGTCACGGTGCCCTCTTGCTTCAACCATGTGATTCTCTCATAATTATCACCTTCTTGGTTGCAGTGGAACCGTTCAATCACCGCGGTTTTGAAGGTCTTCCAATCCTTGATTGGTTCCCTCATCTCAGTCTATTGAAACCAGTTCACAGCTCGACCCTCCAATCCTACCACGACGGCATCTAGTTTCTCTGTCTCCGACAATCCATTGGCATAGAAATATCGTTCCATTCTAAAGGTCCACCCCAAAGGGTCTTCCCATCGAATAGAGGCATATCTATCTTCCGATATCTTTGTCCGTCCTTCCAAGCTGTTTCGTCTGTTTTCTTCTCCGTTTCATCCTCCTGGCCGGACCCTCCATTCTTCAACCCCCTTCGTCCTTCTTCCATTTCTAGGTGGATAATCTCCGTATGTTTACCCCCACTTGAACTCTAGTCACTGGTGTGGGATCAATTTAGGGCTGCAAGCTGTTGGGACTGCATTTGCAGTATAGCGAGGATGCTGGCATTTTGCTCCTGAAGCTGTGCAATCACCCTCTGAAAATTAGCTTGTTGTTCTCTGGCCTCTGTGCTGGTCCTTTGCAACTCACCGATTGCCCTCTCCATATTCTCCAATCTTGCCTCCATTTTGGTTCCGACCATGCCCCAAGACACGCCTGCTCTGATATTAGATTGATGGAACTGAGATTTTATTAATGCTGAATAACTAGGATAACCAGTACAAGCCTCCTCTATGGGAAAAGGAAGAGGAAAATGGGAAAAATGACTAGTGATCCTAGCTACAAATGGAACAGTGAAACAGAGCAACAAGCAAGGAGTCTTCCCTGAACTTTCGAGAGGTCAGAGGCTCTTCCCAAAACAACGCCTAAGCACTCATTGTCCCCCCACTCAGTGCACAGAACCCTAGATAACTACTCAGTTCTTGTCTTGAATCTATTGGGCTGCTACCTATTCGATGGGCTGCTTGGTAGGCCCGTGTCCAGTGCTCTTCCTCTGGTAGGTTCTGTCATAAGGGATAACAGGCCCATCAATATCTTAAGCAAGTGACGCCGTAATATATATTTTTTGCTATGGCTAATTCTGCTACACCCTAAATGTTGTGGTGAAAATGCAATTTTAACTGTTTGCATTAGTGAATATAGATATTTTGTTGTATCACAATAGATGTGTTTCTCTACACGAACGATTCGACTAAGTAATTAAAGCAAGCAGCTTGTTCAGTTGTTTGACAACTTGTGTAATAGGAGTGAAAGTAATTGGAAGTCCACAAGCTTCTAGGGAGACACCGCCAAATAAACATGGTAGCTAGCACTCATCCATATAAAATGCTCAATTAATCTATCAAACAAAGGTTTGATGAGTTTGGCATGTTCTTTTTGTCAAGTGAAGCAAGGCAATGGAACGGTGACCGGTGATATTATAGCCTTATAGGTTCCACGTCAGCGACTGGGGGGTTTTTGTATAGACTATGTAGTGATTTTTCAGACGCATGGAAGCTCCACGAAATGCAGATCGCATTCACAATTAATTACTTAATAAACATGTGGCCGTCATTTTCCTTTTGGTATATATCACCATGTTGCCGAACAAGTTAAACCATGTACGCAACAACTCGATTTTATCTCAACGTCCATATATATATTTCGGAGCATGCATGCTTACTGACAAAAGGCCAAATCTATATTGATTTGTATTTAATTAGTCTGTATACTCAGCGTGCTCTCCTCACTTAATTACAATAACAATTATTAATTAATTATTTAATAATTAGCGCTTCAACCAATGGTATCGTTTTCTAATCTAACAATGACAGTAATCTGCTGCTAGAATTGAACATGATATATTAATAGCAGAAATGGCTGCAGCATCACTGGGAAGACACTTATAAAAAATATTATAATCACCAAGGGTTGTACCTTTCTTTTTCATGTACAAATCATTCAGGCTCTAAGTCAACGGCCATATGTGAGAATGATATATCCGTAAATTTTTTTCCCCATAATTCAGCAGCAAGCGAGCTAAATAAGGCACTGATCATTCTATTGGTGGGTTAGGTTTTTTTAATACAATGCGATTCGGTGTCCACTCGCAGCATCATAATTAAGTACGAGTGTTTCTTTATATATAAACATTTAGTTGACAAATCAATTAATATGTGTTGCTGCTAATAGTTCACTACGTACTGCGTCTCCCGTCATTTCCTTTCCATTTCAGCTCCTAATTAAACAAATCTCAAAGTAATGAAGGGCACAATCGCCCTCATCAGCACTTGTTCTTTTTAAAAAAAGGAACACGCGCGCATACAAATAAACAAAAATAAAAACAACCCATATATATATATATATATAACAGGAATTCAAGCTTTAACAAAGTAAATAATTATAGTAAACAAATAGAAGCTTGTGAATGCAGAGAGAGAGAGATCGAGAGAGAGTATGTTAGGTTAATTTTCAGGTGTCGTCATTTAATGAGAAAAGGGTGAAAATGCATATATACGTATGAAGTTAATTTGGCATGTGAATTTTCATACGCCTAATCTACAATTTTATGAATAATAGTAACATGCCCATGTTGAGACGCAAGACATGAATAATTGTAACATGCCGGAAGAAATACAAGTTTGAATTTGATGAGAGCCACCAATAAAAAGCGCTTCTGAGTTCACTGGTTCTAATCCAACGCGAATCTTGGACGCATGTGAACGTTGAGCGCACAAATTCTAACCACACACATACACCCACCCTCAAGCTTCATTTATATTTCTGACACTTAGTGTTGGTTTGTAATAACTTATTTTTAGATAAAAGTATTTATAAATCGTAATTTATAGTATATGAGGTAGACATGTGAGAGGAGTTTTATCACGGCTTACATAATAAATACTTATATTTAAAAAATAAATATTCCCAAATATTCACTTATTCTGCTCCCTACTCCTTTTCTTTTCCTCTCAGATTACAAAGCTAGCTCCTCAGGTTGGCCCCCTTTTCCCCTCTCCATTCACTAGTACAGTACAGAGGGTGACATATATTTAAAAAAGAGGCGCCACTTCATATTGCAGCGTCCGGCCCCAACTTTATAAATAATGGCTTAGCCTCTCCATCCATCCATCTCTCTCCCATCCATCTCCATGGCTTCTCATCTCTCTTGCTCTGCCGCTGACCTTGCCCCACTCCTCACGTCCGCCACCAACGCAACCGCTGCTGCCACCTACCTCTGTACTCAACTCCAAGCCATATCCGCAAAGCTGAGCGACACCACCTACGCCGTCAACAACACCTACCTTCTCTTCTCAGCCTATCTGGTCTTCGCCATGCAACTTGGCTTCGCCATGCTTTGCGCGGGTTCCGTGCGGGCCAAGAACACCATGAACATCATGCTCACCAACGTCCTGGATGCCGCGGCCGGCGGCCTCTCTTACTATCTCTTTGGGTTTGCCTTTGCTTTTGGGTCCCCCTCCAACTCCTTCATCGGTCGCCACTTCTTCGGCCTCCGACACTTCCCTTCCCCATCCGGAGACTACAGCTTCTTCCTCTATCAATGGGCTTTTGCCATAGCAGCCGCCGGAATCACCAGCGGCTCCATTGCCGAGAGAACCCAATTCGTGGCTTACCTCATTTACTCCTCTTTCCTCACTGGCTTCGTTTACCCCGTCGTTTCCCATTGGTTCTGGTCCCCTGACGGGTGGGCCAGTCCCTCTCGGGCCCATGGCCTTTTATTTGGTTCCGGTGCCATTGACTTCGCCGGTTCGGGCGTGGTACACATGGTGGGCGGCATAGCAGGCTTGTGGGGTGCCTATTTGGAAGGGCCAAGAATTGGGCGATTCGACCGGACGGGCCGCTCTGTGGCCTTGCGGGGCCACAGCGCCTCCCTAGTTGTGTTGGGATCGTTCTTGTTATGGTTCGGGTGGTACGGCTTCAACCCGGGCTCCTTCCTCACCATCTTGAAGCCTTATGGAGGCGGTGGCAATTATTACGGTCAATGGAGTGCCGTAGGCAGGACAGCCGTGACCACCACTTTGGCTGGCTCCACCGCGGCGCTGACCACCTTGTTCGGAAAACGCTTATTGGCGGGACACTGGAACGTCATAGACGTGTGTAACGGGCTGCTCGGCGGATTTGCGGCCATAACGTCCGGCTGCTCTGTGGTAGAGCCGTGGGCGGCGATCATATGCGGCTTCGTGGCGGCATGGGTGCTGATTGGGCTGAACAAGCTGGCGGTGAGGGTGGGGTACGACGACCCCCTGGAGGCGGCGCAGCTGCACGGAGGGTGCGGAGCGTGGGGGTTGCTGTTCACGGGACTGTTGGCGAAGAAGGAATACGTGGAAGAGGTATATGGAGGGGGGAGGAGGCACGGGCTGCTGATGGGAGGGGGAGGGAGGCTGGTGGCGGCGCAGGTGGTGGGGATAGTGGTGGTGTGCGGGTGGGTGACGGCGACGATGGGGCCGCTGTTCTACGTGCTGAATAAGATGAAGCTGTTGAGGATATCGAGGGAGGACGAGATGGCGGGAATGGATATGACGAGGCATGGCGGCTTTGCTTATGCTTACCACGACGAGGATGAAAGCGTGAGGCCTTCAGGCTTCATGATGGGAAAGATCGAGCCATCAAACTCCCTCTCCACCACTCCCACCCCGTAGCCCTACCGTATGTACGTACTCCGCTCTCCATCATAATAAACAAACGCCTCTTGCAATTTGTCATTCCTTTTCTCCTTTGTCCTTGTTAATTAATGATCCCTCAACATTAACATTAATAAAGAGATAATAAAAAAATTTAAAAAAAAATATTAAGATATTTTTTAAAAAATATAACTTATTAACTAACTAAATAACCTTTTTTTAACCATACCCCATGCTACAGTTATTTGTTTTAAAAAGGTCACGAGCGACATGAAGCTTAGGCTCACTAGACGAGCAGGGGGGCTCGGCCAGTGAGTGACTAGAGGGTGGGTGGAGAGAGGAAAAATCAAAATTCCATCTACGGACGATTTCTTGTTCGGCCTGAATAAGGAGTGACCATCGGATAGAGCAAAATTACTACATTTTTCATACTTTTGGAAAAACGTTGAAATGAAAACCTCCCGGGCTAAAATTGTCTAAGCCAACTACAATTATGCATATCTCTCGCCACTACTTTTTAACTTTTATTGATATCAATCAATACACACACATATGCCATAACCGCAAATGGTAATTTTAGTATCACTGGTTGGTGATGTTCATTTTTTCCCTACAAGAACTGCCCTGAACCCGGACCAGGGCAACTTCTTTCTCCATATATTAATTTATAGTTAATTAAAGTTATTCAGATCTGTACGTATGCTAAAACTTATACATTCATAATTTATATTAACAAGAAATAAATTTAAATGTGATGTCATGTCGCTTTCAATTTGTGTTGTAGCGCATTCCCAGAATATAGCATTTTTTAAGGGGGGAAAAGGAGTGAATTGGAGTTCATCTCCTCTCTCCAATTTGCCTACTTGCCCATACAGCAGTGGAGTTCAAATTGGGATTGACTTGGTCTATGCTGTGGATCTGGAAGCGTAAATTGGGGAAGAAAAAGCTCTAGAGTAAAGGCTCGATTGGTACGCAGAGGAGGCGGGAACAGGAGGGAAGGGAAGATGAGCAAGTTTTTTTATCTGAACCTAATTTAAGTTCAATCTTTCTGGAAACTCAAATTTCTAGCCCACCAATGATGAGATCCCATCAAAATTGGTGGGAATCCAAGTTCCCTATGTGAACAGTGAAATTGTTGGACATATTTGCCCCTTAAAAATCAATTCCTCGACGTTACTTGTGACTGCGACTGTCGACTTGAGTGCAGCGTGGTCGGCAATGCAACTCCGATGTCTCTGGCTCAGTTTGGCCAAAGAGATTTCCAGGAAAAAAAAAAACAGAATTGGAGAAGAGAAATATACTAGATCTGGTCGATTGCCTTCCGACTCCCCCATGTTTTGTTTTCTTGTTACAATCACTGATATAACGTCATCCTTGGAAGATGCAGATTTGAGAATTTGTGGAGCTTCAAGAGCGGATGAGAAAGGTTAGTAGGGGTTGACTTTTTTATATTGATATTAGAGAAATGTAAGGAAAGCAAAAGGTGAGAGTATTTGAGAATATCATACACCACTACGAGGAGGAAGAATGAAAGCTTGCTCTGTTTTAGAACCCATAAAACAGAGTCAAACTCAATTTGATTCGAATTTGGACAACCTGAGTAAATTTGAATTCGAATTTCATTCTATAAAAAGTTCTAATTTTATTAATAAATAAAATAAATTTGATTCAATATCTTAACAAAATGCAATCTTCATATTATTATTTATTTATTATTTTTATTTTATTAATTTAATCATTAAATATCTTAATAAGATGTAATCTTTCAATTTCGAACTTACATAACGGTGTTGATCTGAGACAATATCTATGGAAGTAGTTGCAAAGTGGGTTTTTGAATTTGAAGGATATAGTTACCACATAAGAATATGAGAGAAATATCTTTGTGATAAACTCACTTTTAATTATGGGAAATTCCAAAAAAACACATTTAAAAAATAAAAAAAGAAAAATTGGTGCTGTAAATTTATAAAATCCCAGGTCGGAACTGAAACAGGAATCTGGGATTTCTAACCAAATAACCAAATTGCCCTTAGTTTAGTTGTGAAACATGAAAGTGAAGTCGTTAATGTAAAATCTAATGTTATTAATATAGATACAGATGTTGTTATTGACCTCTAAAATTTGTGCCCCCAAAATTATCCTTGATTTTTGGGATATGAAATTGTGAAACATGAAAATAAAGTCGTTAATGTAAAATATGATATTGTTAATATAGATAAAGATGTTATTATTGACCTCAGAAATTTGTGCCCTTAAAATTATCCTTGGTTTTTAGGACATGAAGTTGTAAAACATGAAATGAAGTCGTTAATATAAAATCTAATGTTAATATAGATACAGATGTTGTTATTGACCCCTAAAACTTGTAAACTGAACTAAGGGCATTTTTATCAGAATTAGAAATCCCAGATTTCTATTTCAACTTTGACCTTGTATTTGATAAATTCGCAGCACCAATTTGTCTTTTCCCATTTTGAGTTGTATTTTTCTGAAATTTTCCCTTTAATTATTTAATATATATAGCTATTTTTATGTTTATATTGAAAATTCACATTTATTTAATTATTTAAAATCTTTGAGAAGCAACTACAACATGGGTAGAGTTGCCGCAATAGAATATGGGAGAAAAATCTTTGAGGTTAATTCGAAGAGTTGATGTGCATCAGTTAAATTTTTGACAAATTACTATTTAATTTAACTATTTATTTCATATGGGTTGTTGGATCAAGATCTCAATCCTTTAGGGCCCGTTTGGTATGAGGAAAATTTGAAGAGTAAAAAGAAGTTAAGTGAAGTGTAAGGAAGGAAAGATTGTGACTTTGTGAGGGCCGAAGGAAGCCGGGTTATTTGGTATAAAGAAAATGGTAGGGTGAAATTTAGAAAAAAAAGGAAAATACACATTTTACTCTTAACCCCTCAAGCCAAGAAGCTGTTTTCAGAATTTGAACTCATGACATTTTAAACACATGGCAACAATCTTTACCGTTACAGAGTTGGGGCAAAGGAAAGAAACCAGGTCCAAAATAATCATCGTTGCATGGACAACAATAAAACATTATATAATCACAATTAGTTACAAAAAGTAGACCCCATCCAATTTACAATTATGTAGACAAAACCAAAACCCCCACGGCAAAATTGGGTAGCCTCAACTCTGTATAGTCATCTATCTATTATCACCACTATCTATTATAACAACGTGGTCCGTCATCTGCTGTGCTGTGCGTCGTCATCCTAATGATGTGAAAGAATGCTACACCTATAGAAAAGTAACCTTCTCAGCTACTTGACGTCTTCTTCGCTGTCTTCACTGTCATCACTACATAGCATCAACAGCCAAGCATTAGAGAAATTTGTCATCAACATCAGCATCTATGCTTGCCTTAAATACATCTCACCACATCAAATATGGGTAAAATTTTATAGTCATCAAGTCGTTCGTATAATAATTGTGCGATTTTCTTTTGCATTTTGTTTCAAAAAGGTACCCTACTGAAGAAGATTACGGCATTAAACTCACCAGACCAAAATATTAACCTACGAATTCTGTCACATGCCACAACAATTTAAAAGGGCGGCTCATTGCATAAAACTATCACCAAGTGGGGTTTGTGGAGAGTCAAATATACGCATCCTTAACCCCTCAAGCCAAAAAGCTGTTTTCAGAATTTGAACTCATGACCTCTTGAACACATGGCAACAACCTTTCCCGTTACTCCAAAGATCACATGTCACAATTTAATTTTCCAATAATTTTTCCACAGAAAAGCTCATCACCACTATTGAAATATGTCATCCATTTTTCCAATTACTTTGTTGACTTAATTTTTTTATGGCAAAATCATATAATTTTCTCATTTAGCATCCTTAGATGGGGATCCTCAATTTGCTCCGTTCCTAGATATTTTAACTCAGATATGATATCTGCCGAAAACTGATTGTGATGTGTTGACGGACATAAGATTCCCAACTCTCAACAATAATTGCATCAAACCAGTCTGAAACTAGGATTCTATGGAAATGTAAATCTAACCGATACATACCTGTATTCTGGAAGCTTTGACAGACGTCTTGCATCCAAGCCAGTGATATATTTCTGTGCTGCTTGAACATTTTCTGAACCTGGAAATCACTCAGTACGAAAAAGAAAGATATCATCATTCCCGTCACAATCTTTTAAGGGTTTCTATAGCATTCGTGAATTCTAAACTAGGAAACACTTGATGGGTGTAATATGCATATTCTGACAGATCAGTACAGGGTTTCCTAGGATAGATTAAAAATCCAAAAGGAGACAGTCCCGCAGGCACAAGCAAATTCAACAGGCACACTGGTGACTCTCCTGTTACGTTCAACAAATTTAAAAGAAATCAAGATTGAGCCCGTATCAAAGAAGTCTAAAGTAGACCACACTGTTCAAGACTTATGAATAGTGCATCTTCCTATAATTTATATATTTATATAATATATAAATAAAAATTCAAGCAAGAATCAATCTAAGAGCGGTGCAACAGAGACAGTGACCCACACTAATCATCAAATTGAAGAGAACAGACTAGAAACTCAAACAAGGTAGCATTGACTGCACATCTAGGAACTGATTATAGAACCGTCCCACAAAATCATTTAAAGATCAGTCTTTCCAATAATCATTCAACTTAGAAGTTGCACGAATTTCAGGAACCAAAAACTTGCAACTAAATTTCATTTACCATTTCCCCCTACCTTTAAATATAAGTTACCCTCCATATATCAACTTCACCTTACTATAAAAAAGGGTTGTAGTGCAATAATTACAATTATAGATATCCTATTGCAATTCTTCCCCACCAAAACGCAAAAACAAAAGGCTGTAAGAGTACCTTTTGTCAATTGGAAGGCATGCAAAGCACATCTTTCTGCAGCAAGTCTTACTGGAGTATTTCCGTCTTTTATGCAATCAGCAAGCGCAGGGCCAGTAATGGTAACATTAGACATAATGACTGGAGGATTTGCCTGCAATATGTCCGGAATGGAAAGTTCAAAACATTTTCACAGTATTGGTTGACAAGTTGGTATTTAACCATTGCAGGACTGTTAAATGACATACCTTGGCAACGGCTTTTATAGCAGACAAAGCCCTTCTTCTAACTTCACTGGAGTCATCACGGGTGGATGAAACAAGCAATGAAAGAACATCCTTGTACAAGACAGGGTCAAAATGATCCCTCTGGGTTTGATATAAGAGGAGCCATCCTAATGCCTTGGCTGAACTTTCCCGAAGAGGAAACTGTTTCACAGAAAATGTCGAAAGACTCAAAATACAGTAACAACTTGGCAAGAAAACAAATAACAATGAATCAACATGCCTTCTCATCCTTTAAAGCGTCCTTTAGGAGGTCTAAAATAGAGGAGAAAGAGGAAGACAGGCAAACTGGGTGTGGGATATGGCGGATCATGGAAGACATTGCCAGTACAGAGCCATGCCTAGAAGGCCAGCTTGGCGATGAAGCAAGACTTAACAGTTCCTGAATCAACTCACTCAGCTGAATATCTTCAAGGTACTGCAACCACATATTACAATGATGCAAACAAAAGCACCAAAACTCAGTGATTACACTAACAGTAACAAGCCAATAACCTGATCATCTCTATCAATAACACAAAACAGAAGTAAATAAAAACCATATCTGAAGAAAGGAACAAGAAACATATGTTTAAAGAAAAAAGAGACAAACCTTTGTCAAGATACCCAAAATGCTTGCTGCATACATCCGAACTTGATCATCATCATGATGAATCAATTCCTTAATGATGTTGTAAACACGGCCTCTAACAGCCACACTCATATTCTTCCCAGTATGCTTCAGGACACCTTTCAAAGCAGTCATAAAAGCTCCACGAACACCACCATCTGATCCCTGAACAATCAAATTCCAAAATATTGTATTGGATACCTCTATCAGTATAGAATAGTCAACTTATGCCATAAAAAATAATTAAGAACCTCATAATAAAACCACCTGTAGACCAGACAGTAGATCACCAACCAAGGGGTCAACCCTAGTACTGAGTCCACTTAACATTCCAAGTGCCTGGGCAGCACTTGATCGAACAGTTCTGCAGTCATAAATTTGCTAATAAGAAAAACGGACAAAAAAATAAAATTGGTTGCTACAAGATCCATAACTGTAGCTAAACCATTTATCCAGATAAGTCAAATCATGCACATCATAAAAAGATGAAAGATGGAATTAGTGGAGAATTGTAGATAATGGGAAAAATATTTTTCTCACACTAACCTTGTACTATCATGCAGGCACTTAACAAAGGTAGTTTGCAGCTGAGGAAGAAAAGGTTTGAGGGCCATGCCACCCTTTCTTATCATGATGCTCAATGTAGACAAAATGGCACTCTTCACCTGCCAGGGAAAGCGATCACCTATTATCCGGATAAGAGGCCTGTGATAAACATTACAGGAAAAGTCAGAATGTATGAGTAAATGATGCAACCCCAAAAACAGGGGGGAAACAAAGTAGCCCAAGTTGAAGTTTATATCTAGCGAAGGCCTTGGCTTTCACAAGGCCAGAAGACTTGATATGCTGCATAGCACGGAATGCTTTGTGGAGCATTTAAGTGCTCGTTTGGAATAGTTTATTTTTGGGCAATAAGTGCTTATAAATCGTGATTCATAGTATACGAGGTATATATGTGAGAGGAGTTTTATCTCGACTTGCATAATAAGGACTTAGTGTACAAAAATAAGCCCAACCAAACACACACTAAGTGAGTTTATTCTCGCACTTAAATATTAAGTTCATTGACGAAGGTTCTCCATCCCACTTGAGTGCCCTCAATTGGTATCAAAGTTGGCAGTTGATAAATCCAAAAGGGCTACCAACAGAGGGTTTTGTCAAGCACGAAGCAAGGAAGCTAAGTGTACTCAGTTTTGTCCAACAACTAGCATGAGAGGATTCCCATCCCATCTTAGTATCCATCAGGATTCAACTATAATATGATAGTGTACTCAGTTTTTAAAATAAAACTCCATTTAAATGCCATGGGTTGATGCAACCATGATATACTCCTCTGGTCCTATTTATAAACTTCATTACCTCTTAAAATTCAACTTGCCAGCCTTACCCCTATAGGACCGAAAAGTTTCTTCTCTCTCTGCCTGTAAATAGGACCAGAGGAGTACAATTGACATTAGCCACTTTCTCTATTACTTACCCTGTTATTGGGATGACAAACTCCTTGAGTGATTGCTCACTTGTTACCTCTATCAGTTCACCAAGTCCCAATGCAGCCTGCTCCCTTAATTCAGCAGACCCACTTATGAGACCCTAGGAGCACAAAGCACAACATATCAGAGACTGGACAAGCAAATCCAAAAACTAAATGTAGATGTCATAAAGTGTTGATTAGAAACCCAGCAATGTAATATATTCAGTGAATATGTAATATCAATATAATTAAATTGATAAATAATTACAAAGCATTAAAGTCAGGAACAAAGCTGAGAGAAGTTAAGAAAGTCTCGAGGGGGAAAAACCAGATTCCAGAACCACCGGACCACAAAGGTAAACACACTTTCTACAAAATTAAATAGCCCGTGTTAGCAAAGAACATTCACTGGCATTCACTAACGAACAAACCAAACAGACTGCACTGTTTCGAGTGGCCCGATATGGATAGAGGCAAAATGAAAAAATTAATTATCTAAATGATTCAGTAGGGTCATAGCGACACACACACACACACACATATATATTCTTTAGAGATCCTAAGAATGTAATCAATGATAACTGGAAGTTCACAGCTCTAAAACACCCAACACTTCTATCATTAATAAAAAAGGAGAATTAGCACTGAAGAAAGGAGAAATACTTGGAGAAAAATAGGCAACAGAGGCTGCAGTGCCTTGGGAAGACAAAATCCAGGTATGAGAATAGGTCCTCCCTGCAAAGCAATGAACAAACACAAAAGCTCCACATTATTTTTGAAGTAATTATTGAAAACTGAAACAAAATTATTATTGAATTTTCACACCCACCTTTTTCTTCCTACGCTCTTTATCTCTGGAAGTTGATACAGCATCACGGACAAGTTTTATGTACGAAGGCAGTACCTCCTTGGGCACTGAACTGATGACTCTGGACAAAGATTCCCAGGCAACCTAATGAAAGAGTAAATAATGAACAATTTGTTGTGCTGAGAATCTACAATATATTATGATATACACATACAACTCACAGTAACAGTAGATGAATCTGGATCACTGAGCAAGATGATCAGTGTAGCTATCATGTTTGAAGCTTCATCAACCAGATACAATTTACTGTTTTTGAATAAATATCCTATCAGGTATGAAGAAGATCTTCTGATTGCAGCCTGTAACATTAGTTGTCAGGGGAAAATAACAAAAATTAAGAAAAGACCGCTAAGGAGATTGAGTTTAATTCCATAAATATTAACAACAAAAGTACCTGATTGTCGCTAACACCTCTAACAAGCTCTGCTAATAGTGGCTCAATGCCTTCCTCATCAATAACCAGGACCACTGTTTCAGCAGCCTCCTTTGCCAAAGTTTGAACCTCCTATAAATACAACAAACAAAAAGAATAAAATTTGAAGCAATATGCCAATGTATCTAAAGCATCACCAAATGAAACTAAGATCAGAACTGCAGTTTCTTAAAATAAAATAAATCCAGATTCTCATACCTTGTCTTCACCGCCCATTGCAGATAGCAAAGGAGGAAGTACAGTACCAAGATGATAGTCAAGGCCAGGTCCAGCAACCTCAGCCAGAGCTCCCAGTGCATGCGCATGAAAGGCACTGGAGAAATAGCAGAACTTGTTTTAAAAAAGGAATCACGATAAAACATTTAAAACAAAAATATCAGTAGAGTGAAACACGTACGACAAGGGAAGATGGACAAGTTTGGGCAAAATGTGAGGCAATACTGCCGTTGTTCTGACACTAAAAAAAGAAAATGCAATCATTTAGTCAATGATGACAAAAATTATCACTACAATAATTGTATTATTCATGATTGTTATGACAATGATGAAACTGCAAAAATTACCTTAAAATTTGCTTGAGGCCATCAAGTGCAGTATCAGATGTTTTATCATCCTCTAATGCATGTAAAAGCGTTGGAACAATTTCATCAATAGCTTGCATTCCGGCACTCTACATCACAAGTATTTTAGTGAAGTGTGAGAAAATGTTCGCTCAAGTTCATATACCATAGACAAACTGTGCAAAACAAAAGCAACAATAGATGGCGGACCATAACCTTATAAAGAGTGCTGAATGCTAAACCTGCTGATCCGCGGACCTCAGCAACACTAAAAGACATATCGACATAAGGTTAATATGATAACACAGTAAAAAGTTCAACAGCGGTCCATTAAGCATGAAATCAACAAACCTGTCACAAAGGGCAGTTCGAATGGTGGGGATGAGATCATCCATGAAACTCAATAACTGACTCTTACCAGCACTTGCCATTACTTCACTCAGACCAACACATACACCCTGTCAACCAAGAGGAACGCCATAATAGCATCCAACCAGGAAATACAATTAGTTGACTGTTGGATACCTCCAACATAAATTAAGAAGTTACAAAATAATTTCTACCTGTCTTCTGCTGCTGTCAGAGTCATTTAACCCCTGAGACAAAATTGGGATTATCAAGGGAAGTACCCGTTCACCAAGCTTCCGGACAAGCTCACCCAGGGACCGTCCAGCAACCTACATTAGAATCAAATTTAAAACCTTTGAAGTTTGCAGGCTGACATACAAATAATGTTATTGAATATCAGTGCAAACCTGCCGCCTTTCAGATGATGGCGATGCAAGGGAAGAAATCAGGGTATCCATCAGAACTGGCATAATTTCCTTAAGAGTCTTTGGAGTATTTGCCACAATAGTTTTCCACACATGCAATGCAGCCTGATAACAGAACCATGTGTAAGCTATATATGTATTATAAGAAAATGATAATGATCTTGTCACATGGACATTAACATGTAGTTAGGGAATCTGGGGCTGGAGGAAATTTATCCGGCATAAACTAATACACAAGAAAAAGAGTGGCGTATTAGACCCATTACCTGGCGAACTGACAAACTAACATCAGCCCGAACCATATACAGTGCAGCAAGTACTTCATTACGCTTATCCCTTCCCAGAACCTCAATGATAGCTCGTCCATGGGCCTCAGTACTGGCACCTTCATCATCACTGCCTCCCTCAAGCAAAGCTTTACCAGAGGTTCCAGCAACCTGGATGAAATGCAAATTAGCTCGTAAATATAATCGAACTCTACAAAAAAGTTAGCAGAATGAGCAGCACATACTTTGAATAAAAGATCACCCAACAACTCGACTGAGCTCTGCCGGATACGCCAACTATCATTAAAAATGCCATCTTCTACAGCTGGAAGGAGCAAAGGTAAAGACCTGTAGAGATGTACAGGGAAAATTATTTATGGCAGAAAAGGGTCGTAGCAGACATTTGTGGGATGCCAACTCATGGCAGACAACAATCTAATCTTTACCAATAGTTGTAAGTGTAACTATAGTTCAGCAAAATTTACAATCTAAAGACAATATAATAAAAATTCGTCTAAAACAATACATTTGAAACATTCCATCTAGGCAACATATTTGAATCACATGTAAGACAAAAACAGGAATAAACATACGTTGTTGCATAATGCTCAACCAGAACATGCCCAGCTCCTAGAGCAGCATCACGTACAGATTCATTCTCATCAGCAAGACCTATAAACAAAATGTAGGTACGGAATAAGGAAAAGAGCACAATGCCAAGCATATAATGCATGAAAATGTTCCCAAAAAATCTTAGCAGGCTCACCATCTAGGATAGCAGGCAGCACCTGTTGCAGGTAATTTTGGAACTGGACTCCCAATGATCGTGGCAAATACTACAATGAAGTTTTGACAAGAAGCTAGTCATTCACAATGTATAAAGCAAACAAATTCAAATTGTGAAACGTATTAGGCTTTTATTATGTCACCTTGAACAGTGTCAAATATCCATCTCGTACAGATGCTCTTTGATGGGAACAATTTTGGATGACATCGGGAAGTGCATGCTCAAAGTATTCAATGCCAAGTGCAGCTAAGACCTACAATTCATCGAGATGGATAACTATGTCAGAAAATAGCTTATGTAAACAAAACCAGTAAAAGCATCTTATCAAGTAGTTATATCAACACCTTGTTGACTAAGCTTGGATATTGCTTTTTCCCTGTACAATCCTAATATGTAGTCTGAAAAGACACTACCCCCATCATTTGTACTGTTAGAATCACATTAGATTATATTTTTTCTTTGTTTATTTAGACTTTGTCAGTCCCCATTAGTTTTGTCTCAAGCTAAATAACCTTTACTAAAAATATTTGTAACTCAGGGCTCCCTTCATCAAGGCCATTCAAAGAATTCACTCTTTGTTCGTCATTCTTTGCATTTTTATTGACATATCATACTCACAAGAGGTTTTGCACGAGTAAGGTTTGATGTACCAACTTTCAGTGACATTATCTAATTTTTCTATTTATTAGGAAAAAAATTATTGAGAAGATGTACAAAGGAGAATTAGAAATCCTAAATCACCCAAGACATAGAAGCCAAAGTGGAACAGTATGATAGCTCATACGATCTCTGCAGTCTTTGACGAAATTTAAATCTATAAAAGAAAACCCCGAACAAACAGTGAGCCGAACTAAGCCACAAATACATCTCTAATCCCAAAATAATGCAGGGAGAAACAACTGATAATTACAATGATGATAAAGAAGTATTTTGCTCAAGATAGAAAAACTTTAACCTTCAAAGAGAGCACACTTTTGAAGAACCTTACAGTCATTCTAAAGATCAAAGCCTCTAAAAGGACAGTCAACAAATGGTACAGACAGACGGGTAAACCAACTGCTTTTAAAAACTCAAAGGACCAGCTCAGAAGAAGTCTAGATATCCCTCAATGTTAGAAAAGAACACCATTTGGATACAAACACCAAAGTCACATATCATGTGCATCCAGAAATAAATTTATGAAGCCTGCGAATCTGTAATAAATCATTTGATTTAGTTCAATTGAGTATGGCAGTCCAAACAAAGGTCAGACATTAAGGGGAGCTTTTGAACTTTTTTAAAGAAGCTAGCTGTAAAGAAGGTGACAGAACTGCCACTAAAAATTAAGGAATTAGCATTTTTAATAGCCAAAGGGAGCCAAAACAATAAGTGGCTAGATAAAAATTACAGGAATTTGCATTGGACTATTTTCTTTTAGGAACTTTTTTTTTTGAACAATAGCTAACGGCAAAACCGACTAACGCAGTCAGCAAGCCAAGAGCCGGAAATTCTACTTATACACACCCAAACACACACACACCCATCCGATGTGGGACTTAGAGCTATCTTATCAATTTTCTACTGTGAAGACCATAAAAAATTTCTCTCCAAATTAAATTTGAGTTAGTTTAATTTACTCAGGTCACAAGATTCTCATTCTGGATCATAATAGGATCGATAGTACATTAAGTCAGAAGCCCAGTATAACCACAGCCAAATTCCAAGATGCTCAATGATTGAAGATGCTAAAGGGAAGGATAAGAAGAGTCTGACCTCACTCAAGCCTTGAGCAGCTCCAGATCGTTCAACATTACTATTTTCAGACTTGAGTGTTTCAAACAACCACGGGACAAGATCTGGGAAGTTATCTTCACCCATCCCTCTGATAAGGGATCCAAGGGCCCTAGCCGCAACTGAACGAACTTCAGGTATAGGATCCACAAGAACCTGCTCTTAAAATTCAAACATTGTGAGAAGAGGCCAAAACAAATATGTAAAGGTTACGATAAGGAAGAACCTTTTTCACTTCAGGGAGCAGCAATCCTATATAAGGAATCATATCCTTAGGTTCTGTAACCAAGGAACACATGTTTCCAACTATTTGCGCTGCCTTCTTCTTAGTGTCAGCACTCCTTTCCCTTAGTCCTCTGTGCACTATTGGCACCAATAATGCAAGAGAAGGAGCATCAATTGAATTAACAAATGTTGTCTGCGGCCAATCAAAGGAAATTTAGGTAACGGCAAATAAGAATGAACAAACTCAACCAGCCACCAGCTAAAACCTCACTTGGAGAAGAATATCTAGGGAATATTTTGTGTGTTCATTAGGATCAGAAAGACCCATAAGAAGCGTAGGGACAAGAGCAGCTATTTCTGGATTCCTTATTACACTCCCAACCTGAAAAAAAAATATATGATTGAGAAAAATTGCAAGAAAAAGAAAATGTAACCAGATTGATGGAGGCAGAAATTAACAGTTCATAACCCAAACCAACCTGTTGAAGGGCCATCTGCCCGGCTGACTGCACTTTAGGATGGGTGTCGGTTAAAACCTGTAAATAAGAAGAGTTTAGAAAACAACTAATACTCCATACAACACTAGAGAATAAGAAGTCTCCAAGTAACATCTGTTTGTGAAATACCTCGGTCAACTTGGGGACAATCTTAGGGAGGCACTGAGACAGCTGTTGAGGGGCACAGTATGCCATAGCACCAAGTAGTTGAACACTACTTTGTTTTGTCCTCCAAGCTTTATCTTCAAGACCCTGAAAAGGAGGATTAGTGATGCAATAATTTATTCCAGAGTATTTTTTATATCCTGAACTTTACTTCAGAATGGAAATGAATGTCACAGGTAATCGATCTGCAAACAAATTCTTTTGGGATAACTATAGTATCCGGTATTACTGGCAAATCCATTAACAAGCCCCAATTAGAAGTAACTCCTAACGTGATTCTTTTCAACCAAAGAGTTAGAACTCTTAACCTTATTTTAAAGGGTATCAAGTTCCTTCTACTCATATTAGAGATAATGGTTGCCAAATAGATAGGTAGAGTTACTTTGATGTGTAATATTTCAGTATTCTTGTGCCATGTTACTTCCTGAACCCAGTGATTGTCAGGTCAAATATATTTTTCAGGAAAATATAGAGATATTTTCACCTTTTTCTATAAAAGGCATGGTAAGAATATAACCAACGTAGAACCAACAGATGTAAAGAGAGGAATGGGAGGAAGTTGGGAAAGAAAAACAAGATAAACAAGTGCCTTAAAGAAGCCTGAACGCTCCAATGAAGGTCAATTTTAGGGAGCCCAAGATATGAGAATAAAAGAAACAAGTAAAACTCTTAAAAACGTCTCTAACGTAACTAAATAATATAACAAGTTTTTGTTGCTACAATAAGTATAGTGTGACGGTTTTTTTGTCTTACATGTCAGATCTTAGTTATTCTTTACCCTTCTGTAGACATATTTCTGGAACAATTGTAGAATTGTGTAGACAATTCCATTATAAGGAAACATGTCATATTATTTTAGGGTTTGGCGTGCCCATGTCTAAGAGCTATATATAGCTGATAAATTACTGTGAAATGTATTAAGAATTCCCTTCATCTTTTGATCCGTGACAGCACTATATTTCTATTTCAACTCCAAACTGACTGTTTTTATCTCTTGCTTCCACAATTTCATTTCCCATAACATTTCGCTTTCAATTCTCCATCATTCCCCCTCGGTCAGAAAATACTTCAAGTTTTGATGGGTGAAACGGACAAGAAATAGAATAAACCACCTTGAAGCATCAGATAGTAAAATATGTACAGCTCCAAAAATATAAAGCTTGCCAGTACATATAGAACACAAACCCAACTAAAAAATGGCTGATAGAATTCTCTGACAATCTAATGTAAGGCAATTGGTCTACATTAGAACCCGATTGCCAGCTATGGGACTTGAATCCCACATTGAAAACATGGCATACTAATGTGAGGTTTATAAACATTGGATTTTCCAACCTCAGTTTTTGGGTGGGGTCACCAAAGGTTCGTATTAGTTCTATATCAATGCCTTGCATCCAAGTTGCAATCATGCATGTAATCAAATAGTGCAATGTCAGCCTCTAGACTAGAAAGTTAGAATATGATAGGCACCTAAGAACCTTGGAGAACCACACCCCAAAAGCTAGCTGTTGAGGTGGCAGAACCAAGGCACCTAAGTACCCCATCAAGCAGCCCATACTACTCGAAGTAGGACTTTGGCAGCCCATACTACCTTGGTCCCTATCAATACACCCTCCCCGGAAAGCCGACGTCTTGGCAAGTCCACTCTACAACACTTCACTCAGCCACTTGCTGGTCAGCCCCTCTGTAGGTAGCCCTCTCCGGATCGATAGCCACCGGCTCTGACACCAAATGATAGGGCACCGAAGCACCTTGGAGAATTACACTCCAAAAGCTAGTTGTTGAGGTTGGAGAGCCAAGGCACTTAAGTACCCCATCAAGCAGCCCATACTACTCGATGTAGGACTTTAACAGCCTATACTACCTTGATCCCTAGCAGAATACAACCAGCTTGCATAGATGACAAGGTTGTGGAGCCCATTCAAATGTTGAACCCCAAGTAGCAGACACAAAAATCGACTCCCACATTGGAAGCCTAGGAGCCTAATGCAGAGCATATCTTTAATCTGAGCTCTTAAACATCATAAGCTACATTTTAGGATGTGATTATGATAGAATCCTCTACTCCCTAGAGAAGCATATGAATATGTATTCCTTTTCTGGATTAAAAAGTTTAGGTGAATTGGATTTTAAGGGCAGGACAAACCCCAAAACCCAAAAAACTTATAACGGTACTTGTAGATTACCCAAGGTCCTCACACGAGTCATATCAACAATCGAATTTGAATCCTCACCTCTATAGACAAACCTCACAATTACTATCAGTCATGTTTTGTAAGATATGGTGACAAGCCTAAATACATAAACACTACACAGAAATTATACATAAGAGCTAGAACATACACAAATTACCTTCTGCGAAATAACCCCAAAGTTGTGCAGATTTTAAAAGTGATACATGAGGCTCTAAGTTGGTAAAAAAGATTGTCATTCATAATGAATTACAAGATAATCACCTTCAGAAGAGATGGAAGGACAAGCTTCACTCCTTGTGCAGTAAGCTGAGACATCATTGCACGGGCAGCACATTCAGCTGCTTCACGAACTGCAACAACTTGATCAGAGAAGGAAACCAAAAGCAATGGTAACATTTGAATCACATACCTGAACCAAATTGTCAATAAAGGCTTTTAAATAGAAAACAACAACAACAACAACAATAACAACAACAACAACAGCAACAATCTCTTTTGCAGTAACATACGGTTCAAACAGTCTTCCTAGTGTTTCACAGAGGCATTCAAATCCAAGTAAGGCTCCTTCACGAGATTTTGCAGAATTCCTGCATTGAAAAATGAAATTTTCCATCATCACTAAGGAGTAAATTTGTGCCTAGACTATCCATGCTATGGAAAATAAGGGTCTCCATGAAAGAAATCCTTCTACCAAAAAATAGCAAACCAGAAATCTGTCAAGAGAGCTTGGGCTACAAGGAATATGAAAAACACTGGAACAGCAGCAGTTAAGGATCCTTTAGAGGACAACACAAACAATTCAGGGTAAAACAGATATAGTCACAGGTAAAACAGGGTTATCACACACCTGTCTGCAAGACCATCTTGAAGTAGAGCCACAATCCTATACTTCTTCAAGCAAGCAATACCAAAACCCTTAACCACTCCTGCAAGTCCAAAGGCAGCTCCACGGCGTTCACCATATTTTTCACTTTTCATCATCCAATCCAACAGTCTGCTAACAAGAGCTGCTGCATCATCCTGATTCATGTATTATAACAAGTAACAGGAGAATTAACTTCAGCCAAAGTCAGGTATGCTTCAAAAGGTTGACCATGAGTGTTTATTTTGACATCAAACAGTAGGCACTGAGGGGCTAGAGCAACAGTTCAACTTTCATACTTCAGCAAAAAAAAATACCCAGGAACAAACAGATATTGAACTAGCAGCAACAACAATGAGAGACCTAAACAAGGCATTGCCAAGACAAGCAAGGGAGAAACAGGGACGACGACGACAACTAAATACACAATTAATTAAGATAATGATCACGAAAACCCCAGACCACCCATCAGTATCTTTTAATAAATTTCCACCTGATCAGCATAAGAATGAACTGAAGATATCAAAAATTAAAAATACAATACGCATACATACTTGCTTTGATTGCATTAATGGAGATAGACACAGTGAGACTGCTCGTTGAACAGCTTCTGAGGGAGTATTTAAAACATCCATCAACTTGTCCACAACAGTATGAACCTTAGGATCATCCTATTCCAAAACAGAAATACAAATATTCAGATGAGCATGCTGAAGTGCCCAAGTTATGAAAAACAAGAAAGGAAATGATCTTAATCACCTTTGCCAAGTGTTTTGCCAGAGCTCCAGTAAATATAACTACACCTTCTCGAACCAAGTCATATTTTTCCTCATCCAATGCCTAAGAGTGGAGAATTAATAAGAAACCAAAGGGAACTTATACATCTTGTCACAAAATATACACAATCTTCTAAACAGCAAGAGTTCTCTATGCATGTGAAAAAATTTTCTAATATAAGCTCAACTAGATAAGGAACTCACCGTTTTGTTTAAGTAGTTTTCAAAGATTGGGAATAGCAGAGAGACATTTTCTCTTCCGTGCTTATCAATTATCATGATACCAGCATTAATCATTCTCCCTCTAACATCTGCATTGGGATCAGCCTGCAAATCAAAAAATTCAACTAATGAAATACTTGGCCTTTCCCAGCAAATAAATGTATTTTGTCATAAGACGGATTTCATTAATTTGTCCAACCTGTAAAACATTAAATAGAGAATAATCTAAGGATAGGATCACAGATGCACATTGTCCGAGAGAAAGGATAGAGAAGACAACAAGTAGCATGAGATATTAACAGATTAATCAAACTTTGTTTAACCCTTACTGACAAAGAAGAACCTGGTTATCACATTTAAGAAGGTTTCCTCATGTTTGAGGCAAACAAAACAATTTTAACCAATAATGGAGGCTTTGGTTTCTGAACAGACAATTAAGCAAGAAATCAAGTTTTAGGTTCACACCTGTGCCATGATCAAATAAAAAAGTCCAACCCCAATACAAAGAATGCAAAATGTCATTCAGATTACCAGTGCTCTCGAAATTAGAAACGTCATGACCACAGGTAAGTCCTTTGTTCTCAATACATCAGCAGCTGAATGAAGCGCTAATGCTATTCCTTGCCTACCCAACCAACTGGCATCAATACTATCATCCCCAACACCCATGTCACGAATATACAGTGAAAATAAAGTGGAAAGGGATTCCTGTAAATCACGAGGAAAAAAATATGAGACAGTTGGGGGGGAAATCAAAATAACCAAGTTTTGAAAGCTATAAATCAATTTTACCTGAATAGATTCTGGGTGTTCATCCAAGGCAGCAGCCAATGCTTCTGCAGCTGCCAAGCGCACATTGTAATTAACATTAGATAGTGCTTTGAAAAGTCCCGAAAAGTCAGTTCCAATGTCAAAGCCATAATGATCCCATACTTCTTCAGCAACCTCAGCAACTGACTGGAATGTCAAGGGGGAAAGTCAACATAAAGATGAGAGCATCAAATGAAAATATATATTGGGATTATATTCAGAAGTCCAAAATATTCTTATTTCAATTATAGACTGGCTAAAATGATGGTTTGTAATGCCCATCTTATAGCATTCATTAAAAAGACCAAACCACAAAAACAAGGGTAATAGGAGACCGCAGGGGGCAAGGGGGAGAACATGTTCTAAGCAACCTACACACAAATTGCATACTTAAAACCATTTACCAGATGAATTCATCAATTGTTTCTGATCTTTACAGTAAATTTTGTCATCATTGAATTCATCAAGGGGGAGAACATTGTTTGATGCAATTTTCCTAGACCACACCCAAGGGCATAGACACTAAGACTTGTACAATCTTATAAAGGGCAACAGACCAAACCTTCTCAGGATCATGTAAGCCAATCCATATACTTGTTGCAACCTCAGTGTTCTCTAGAAGAGAACGACTAGCAACGGCAGGGATACATTTGACAGCATTCAAGCATGCCATACGTACATGAACATCTTTTGCATAAACTCCATAAAGAGCCTGTAAAAGGAAAGAGACAGCATAAGCATCATTACACATACTTTGCTTGTGTTTGTGCGCACATGCACGTGAGGGGGGAGGGGGTGAGAGAGATCAAGAATCTTAGAAACAGTGAGAAATCTATGTGAAAAGAGTCAGGATACTTACAGCAGCAACTTCATCAAGCTGCAAACCAAGACTCAACTCATTTAGTGCAGGCCCTACCGATGCTTGATAAGCTGGAACAACACCAAGCACATGATAGAGAACCTGACAAAAGGTATCAGCCACGTTTAAACCCATAAAGAAATCTAACATAAAAATATTCAAAAATATAGAATAGGTTTTTTGTTGCAGCAAAGCATAGACTATATAATGCCTTACCAATAGCATTCGGATCCTAGGAAGGGGCAGATGGGGATCAAGGTGTAAATAAAGTATCCGAAGCACATCATCATGAAATTTTGTTTTCTTTGAGCACAAAAGAATACGCTCCATTATCTAAATAACAAAGACATAGTTAGAAAGGTATAAGCTTCAGTGAACTTAAAAAGAGTGCACTGGTAAAGTAGAATTACTTACTGGGAATACAAAGGAAAAAGAATCAACAGGAAGTGGCCCAGATTTACAAGAAGCGGATAATCCATTTAATATTCGCTCAAAAAGGCTGACGGATGGCCTTCCATCGCCTTCCTCATCAGCAATTGAAGGTATCACATCCAACAGAAGACGAACTTCATCAGTCACAATTAAGCGTAAAGCAGTAGAAATGTCAAGGGCCCAATTGCATAGAGGAGGAGCAGTGCATCTTGATAGCTTTGTCATGGTTTCAAAGGCCTCATCACTTACAACAGGTGATTGCAATAAAGGCTCAACAAACTTGACCTGACACAAGATTAAACTCAGACTACATCCAAATATGATCTTATTAGACAAATGCAACATATCAAAGAATTAGAAATTAACCTCAAAATACACATTTGCTTATTATAATTCTTGGGGGGGGGGGGGGGGCACAAATGCAGTTCAAAATAAAAGGACCAGATAAAAGAGAAGTTCAACATTTAGAATTATGGGTGTTAGACTAGTGACATCAAATATCTGGATGTAAATCAGAACGAATTAATTGCAAAACTAATACTTCAAAACTCAAAAGACGAGTCATAAATACAAGAAATTCACTTTCCCTCTTGTTGCAGGTAGCAACACTGGAAGCTATGAAAAGATAGTACATAACAAACTGGAACAGCCAAGAGAAAAATCTATCCACAACAACGTTCAAACTCACAGGTTCCTTTGAAAAAAAAGAGGATAGAGTTCCAGCTGTATTGCCCATAGTTTCAAACCAAAGATGGTATTATTAAAAAATTTTGGCACATCATCTTGAATAGAGAAAGCCCCTGAATACAAAACACAAATGATGCAAAAAGAGATAGGCTTTAAACAGGATTTAACAGGCAATACCATCGAAGGCAATTTACTGTGTGCATAAACTGGATTCGCAATGGCCATCTCTCCCAGAGCTTTTAGCATCAGAGATAGGCTTTTCTGAATTTTGAAGACTCTATCACGGACAGAAGCCTCCTCTTTAAGAAGCAATTCTCTAGCCTCCTCTTTTGCTGTTTTCCCCTTGTCTATATGAATTATAATAGCAATATTCATAAAGAGCGTCAATGTACAAAGGACTACAAATAAAGATTAACATAAACACGAAAGCACCACTTGCCAGCTTTCTTTGTCACTTTTGCAGTATCCCTTTTCCCTGCACCAGCAGTTTCTCGGGTAGGTTGATCTCTCTTCACTACATGGTTAGAACGAGCATCATCCTGGTCAAAGGAACAACAAAACATAACAAACTTAAGAAAAAGACAGGGCAAAGTAATTAGAAACAGAAGAATCAATAGATGTACCATGCCATCCTGATCATCATACATTCGGAAGCGACCCTTTGCTTGCTTTGTATTCTTCACAGCAACAGACTCTGCAACATAAACTCCCTGCTCGGTGGAAAGAATTCCTTCCGGGGCATGAAAAATCTGAACATACATGAGAAAAACGCTAATCAAGATCCCATCAACCCAATAAATAAACAATATAACAAATTTTGGTGATAACAACCAAAAAATCACTAATATATAAGTAGACAAAGCAGAGAATAGACCATCTGAGTTCAATAGAAGCACTCCCTTGACCCATAACATTATGACAGAATATACATGTAAGTGCGCAATGCAAAGCCGTATTTGTCACGCTAAATTCAACATCTTACTCGGCAATGTATTCAATTTTTTCAGTGAATAAGCAAACATCATTGAAAATATTAGACGACCATCAGTGCAAGACAGAAGGTGTACCCCACATACACCCCTGGTTTCCTAGATTCCACAACAAAATAAAGAAATATGCAGGGGTTGAGCCAAAAGAAGAAAGAGAAGAGGATGAAAAAACAACCTGCACTATTTATTGAACCCTATTGATGTCAAAATTTAGAACATAGAAGCATCAACTTTCATTTATTGCTGCCAACATACAAATCATCAAATTTAGAACATAGAAGTATCAACTTCCATTTATTGCTGCCAACATACAAATCATAGATATATAGGATTGGACCTCAAAACATGTTTTGAGAATAAACCGTACAATAGATGAATTACACCCAACATAATAAATGAATATCAGCAACATAAGATACTAAAACGTTCAATGATCAAAATCCTATTTCCCAAAAATACAGTACAAGACAAATTAATAGCAATAAAATTTACCCGAATGTCATTCTCTGAAAGTTTATCGTGTGAAAACTGATCGGGGAGATTTAGCAAATGCTGACATCAGCAATATGTACTAGTTAGCATTTAGAAATCAGAAAACAGTTAAATGAGATAATAAGTGTTAGCATAGTTCATCCTCTATTCTGTTCTTGTTAGTTCGGAAGGATATGCATGTTAATAATCAAATATCCTTTCCTACTAGCAATAACAGACTAGGTAATAATCAAATATTCTAGCAAAATGCTCCACAGACTCCAACCAAACAATGAACCAAAGCATGCATAAGCAAATAGCTCAAACACCTTTTCAAATTCTACATATGTATCTCCAGGAATTATAGACATCATTGTGGAAAGTGAGGAAATTGCTGCCTGTTGTTCAAGTAAATTATCACTCTTCAGACCAGCTGGTCCCAGTAAGAACTGCAAAAAAAAAAAAATACTTAGCAGCATAACAATCATCTTTTACAACAATTTGTGCATTGTAGAACAACAATTACCTTGCAAATATTCACCACATTTGCTGAAAGGATATCAATGACATCAAAACCATTTGCTCGAAGACACTTTGAGAGCCTCTGGAAGAAAAATGAAACAATTAGCAATAACAAACATGGCTCACATATATATATCAATAGATTAATAATTATCTATAGCATTCTACATGCATCCTGCAATAGCTAGGGTTAGTCCCATGTAATCTCATATAAAACGGTAACAAGTGCCTAATCAATTAAGCAATACACAAACCACCAATTCAACCACCCAACAGCCCATTAAGTTCCACAAAAAGTAATCTCATGTAACAATAAAACCTCACAAAGAACATAGTATATGAAGAGTTACCTTCCACGCTACTTCTCTTCTTGCACTGTCAACCACAAATGGATGATGTGAGCAAAATATTATTCGGATAAATGAATCTGGAGCAACCTTCAGAGCTGCTGGTGACACTACCAGAAGAACCTTTACCAAAACCTCAACAGATGGAATGAAAGGAACTTGAGGGTCTGAAGAAATATCAGCGTCACTGCAAATATAAGCATTTAGTTGCAGGATGGCTTGATTGAAAAAAGAAACAAAAACATGCTTCAAAAATATAGACAGTTTTGGCACTTCATGGTTATCAGCAAGGAGCCATAAGAATAGCTAAGTGAATTAGAGAAAAATAGAATTTTAAAATATTTGGTTTGCTGCTCGTAGTATGGGACCCGCCTCAGGGACACAAGCATCAGTTTTTATATAGTTGCAGAAATCTTATCAACACCAAACAGACAGGATAGTTATCCCAAGTAAACATCCACAAAGAGATACTGATCTTCAAGAAGCTGAACCAATGACAGATAAAGGTCCATCCAACCCAGCGTTTGGCACTATAGAAGCCTTTAGAAATTTATATGGCAATAAGTCTACAAAGGAAAATCCAGAACATTTTCAAACATGAAGAAAACTTTGTGGATGGAAGGAACCCAAAGCTTTTAGCAGGTCCAAAAGCAAAATGTAAAATGTATATACAACATCAAGATGCAATAAATCATTGCGAAGATAAATTTAGACCAGACCCTCACAATATTTCCAGGATTTTTATTTGTCCCAAAGAACCCACAATTGAGATAGTACAAATTTAAATATAAAGTAATCAGGTGTTACCTTATTTTTGAAGCACAAAGTTTCTCTCCAACCAAAGAAAGAAAATTAGAAAATTCAAAGAAAAGATCTTCACATAATTGTGGAGCAGAAGAAATAATCCCCCTAGCAACATTATTGGCCATTCTTCGAATATCCCAACTCGGGTGGCACAAAAAAAAGATCATTAACTGCAACAAATTAACAATTATTTAGTTTTTTTAATTAAAAAAAATTGTTTAGTTTATACAACATGTCAATACACGAAGCTGGTATACTGCACTGTTCATTCAGGTCACCTGTAACAGCAATTTTGCAGAGAAGTTGGCCAATGTTCTGCAAATTAAAGTAGAAGAAAATAAATAAATATATATATATAAGAATTTAAGTCACAATCTAAGGTAAACACGTGAAGAAAAAGCATGGCAACTCTTTCTGAATTATTAATGGGACTTACCGCTGTAAATGTTCCATAAGTAACATTTCAAGAAGTTCAACACACAGCATGCAATCCTCAACTGACAACTTTGAAGCCTGCAGAGCACCCTTTCAGATAGATCCAGAACAGAACCAGTATGATAGGTAATAAAAAATTGTAACTCTATAGTCACCATGGAAATTGGCACGAAAGAAGGCTCATTCTGCGATACCACAGACCATATCTTTTCCTTCACCAACGTTTCCTCTGGGAAAATAAAGATCAAATCAATAAAAGGAAATTTAAAATAACAGAAATGAAGGTAAATAAAACCAATTCTTTAATTCAACTGCAATTTGGGGAAAAACAGAGAGAGAACAAATTAAGGCCTCATTCATACTAACCAGCTTTAATATCAACAGCAGCGATCTTCCCAACTAATAGCAATGCATATATTCCATCCAATCGTTGCACTGCCTTGGTAAAACCAGATTTTACAAGTTGGACAAGAGGTCCCAGCAACGATGACATCTGCTCCGTATGCAGTTCAAATTTGAATGTCAAAACATTATATTGTACAAACTGGATATTAGATTAAATTGGCAAACAAACTATTATCTGATAACATTATCAGCCACCTTCATGGCAGCATCCGCATTTTTGCAAACAGCATGGAGACAACGTAGGAATGCCCTTCTTAATGGTTCCTTCTCTTTGAGACCAGAAATAAAAAAGCCAATTGTACTGTCTTCAATCGAATATACAGATCTAGCTGCCCAAGAAGCTAAAGCTGACAAAATTGCAGTTTTTACCTCCTCATTTCCTGCAGTTAAGGTTTTGGGCACAAGTTAGCAATCAATAGAAAGAATTTAATTAATATAAACTAATGCCAGATATGAAGGAAAACTATGGACGCCACACAAGTGATTGTCAATCCACCTCTTACAGTGTTATGCCAGAAGAGTTCAAATTAGTTTAGATATTAATGTGAAAAAACAACTGAATTGTTTTCATGAAGGATTTCTTCTTCTTCTTTTTGTTGTTGTTGTGGTGGTGTGTGTGTTGTTGTTTGGGGGGGGGGGGGGGTTGAGCTTGTGCAGTACCGTCATCCTTGTAGTATGATAAAAGAAAACTGCATATTGTACGTGACAGGCTGATGAGGTGTTTCCCGTCTGCTGAATAAGATAATTTTTGTATTGCATTCACCATCCCAACTCGCTGATATGGAAAAGCTAGTCTTCCTTCAGAGCCTATTCAGAATCAAACACACAAGGTCAAATCAAAAGATATTTAGAAATCATAATTATCACGGCCAATCAGTAAGTATAATAACAAGTTATTCCAAATGGTTTCACGGGAATCATTAGTCAATGGGTTAATATATACCCTTAATAACAGCTTTGACAGCATTAAACATAGCTTCTAAAGTATCTGGATTGCTAGACTTCTGGCTCAAACTCTTGACTATAGCTAATGCTCCATCCCGCCTCCCTTCATCAGCATGCCTGGCCTGTGCTAATACCACTAAAAGAATCTCCATAGCATACTTGCTCAAATCAAGATCAACAGACCTCAAAAGAATTCCAACAGATTCCAACACTATCTCTGGGTTTCGCTTCAGCATTTTAACAGAGGATGGGACCACGATATTTTGAAAATCTTCATGTGACATTTGTGAATAAAGAGGAGAAAATGCTTCAGTAAGACTATTTCTTGGCTTTTCTTTTGCATTCAGTATTGCTTGAACATATATATCACGAAATGCTGACTGTGACAAGTAAAAAAATACATTAGAAATTTAGGAGATTGATATGAAAATTTCATGTCCTGCACATACAGAAGGTATCAATGAATCTCACCTTAAATTCTCCAAATAAAGATGGAGATTGAATAGAGAACTTCAGTAACAACAACAATAATTCAGGACTATCCTGGAATGGGATCCGAGCACTCTTCAATTCTTCTATGTAGACTTTATAAATATTAGCCATCTGGAAATATATGAGGAGTCACGTTATAATGCATTAATTGTTATGCATTGTAATTGAACAACTGATGATAGTAATCCAAAAGGAGCAGAACAGTGTTATTTTCTTAAAAATGGCAGAGGTAGCTGAACCTGAGAAAACAAATGGAAAAACTTTTTGATGCAAGCCCTTTGCTCACGGAATGATCTTTGCATGGCAACTTTTAGTAATGAAGCTTGGGCTACAGCTATTCTACACAAAGCATTCTTTGAAACAGTGGCAAACTGGCTATTGCTCAAAAGAAGGCACGACCAACTGAGCAGTCTGTAGCAGCCTAAATTTGATTGAAACTTCGACTGCTTTTCCATATTCTGAACAAGGGCTGCGGCAAAAGTTTTCATGAACACTGTTCCACCTAAAGCTTTCACAATCACATCATCAACAGCTTTCCTTGATCTACGATCATCATAAATCGGAAGTGTTCTAAAGACTACATCAGTCAATGATGATGCCAGGTCTGGAGACATTTCTGCGTAGTTAAAATTCCAAAGTCACTGTTGAGATTTCACAACAAAATTCTGCATATAAAAGCTTGCAAACAAGTCATAGATGTATGCGGATCAATAGCTTGCGTCAATGACTATTTAAACCAAACCAAGCATCTAGTGCATAAAATACATCCAAAATACCCTTCAAAAAGGGGTAATACAGATGTTTAGCTTCCCATAAGACATATGCAGTATGTAATAGTTTGATCGAACAACAAATGCTGCAGGCAGCATTTATAGTACAGTAAGATATCTAATTAGTGCTATGCGTAGGTTGGTGAGTTTCCCAAATTTCATCCATATTCTCCTACTCGGCAGCAACAGTAATAAACATAGAACATACACTTTGCATGAATTTTCAATAATCCCAACACTGCAACCCAATCCGGGTTGGATACAGGATTCAATTATTTGAAGAGCAAAAAATTAAAAGTGATCAAATGACCCAAAAATTACATATACAATGGGGAAAAGCTACATTTCACTGTAGAGGCTCACTTATAGATCTACATAAAAAATCAACGTCAGCTATTGGGGAGGAGCAAAAAAATGTATATAGTACAATTTTAAATTACTCCACTAATCCACCCGTCTCCATGGTAATGAGATATTTCAAAATTTAACTTATTTTACTCGCTTCTTTTTTTCTTTCTAATGCTAACGCTGTACCACACAAATGTGTGTGAGGTGTTAGAAGGCATATTTATTATCTTTACAGAAGACGATGTGTGTGTATCATTTACTATCCTACTTATGTGATGGAAACTCTAGAAGAACTTTCAGTAATGTTTCAATTACTTCAAAACTGTCAGAAACTGAAGCTGTCAGCTTTTAATCATAATAAGAAGTCAAACTTTTACAACTAGGGAGTAGTTCTTTCTGTTCAAACTTAGCTCAGAACTGAAGCCATGTTATTAGAGAAATATTTCAGAGCCTTTTTTTTTGTGGGGGTGCAAAGTTACAAATAACAGTAAATTTAACAGTTGTTTTTGTCCCCCTTAATCGGCCACTGAACCCGATCAATTATCAAACACTCCCACATTATCACGACAGAGGAAGAATAAATTATCAGGAACACTTGTCTTCATCAGACATAATTCCAAGTTAGTTTACAATAAGCAATGAATACAAGGTTAGAGTTGTATATACAGAATGTAAGGAGAGAAGTGCGTCACACTTCTTTTTCTCGGCATATCTATGAACCAGTACAAATTCTAATTAGCACTCATATCAGTTCACTTGATCAAGTCGGGGGGAAATGTATGTAAATCCATTTCAGGATGTCCGAAACGACACAGAAAAAACTTCACTTGACAACTGCAAATGGCACGTCAGATGTAGAGACGTGATCACTGACCTAAGTTATGCAAAATGGATGGGATTTCATCATGGAATATCCGAACCCGTTTGGTGGTGGACGCAGTTGAAACAAGTTCGGCAATGGAAATAAGAGCATCTAATGAGTCCGCCATTATAAAACGGGAGGATATGGAAACCCCAGAGGATGCGTGGATCAGGGAGTAAAGCTAGCACTTCTCATGCACAGTAATTCAGTTTATTGGAGGGATGATTAGGGTTTTAGCAGAAGCAGCTGGCCAGCAGCGCCTCGGACTGAAATGAAGATGTGTGGTTTTTTTTTTTTTTTTCCCAGTATATAAGCCAGATAACAGGGGAGGGGGAAGGGGAGGGAGAGACGGTTTAGGCGTCAGTTGGTTCCATGGGCTTCCGAGTCTTTAAGGACCCGTTGAGAAATAGGCCTGGACAAGCTTGCCCCAAGCGATGAGTCCTTGTAGCAACCTTTTTGGATCCGCCCAGTCCATGAGTGACCCAAATTCTTGTGGCCTATTTATCCAGTAATGACACGTCAATGTGTGGGAATATTCCTTTAAATGAGAGGATTTATATTTATGCACTTCAAGTGCTAATTAAAATGTCATGGGCATAGAATTTCTCCAAGTGCGTACTTTTTTTATTAAGAAGTATGACAAAGGAGATTGTAAAGACTAATGAATTCTTACACTTGATGTCTGTCATCCTTATATGATGACAGACGAAAGAGTCGAATCAATATATCATTATTTTGTGCAAACTTCTGAAAAAAAACTTAAAAACGTGTTATTTATAAGATATCACAGCAATGATAATTAATTAACCTCAACTTCTATGCAATTCATCATAAGAACGTGTTTAGCAGGAACGTAATTTAAAAAAAAAAAAAAAAAAACTCGCACAAACACTAAAATTGTTCCCCTTTAAATTGAGTTTTCTTCATTGAACTTTTTCTCTAAACAGCTCAACAAAGACTTGTTAGACCCTTGCGCCTGGTTTCCAAAGCGTTCATGAATTTTTGTATGTATTTAAATTCTATGACTGCGTTTTGTTTCTCAGTAGTGAAGGCATGTTTTGCAGTACAAAGAGAGGCCAGGTTACAAATTAGTTGCAGAATTTCTGGCGGACAAAAATCCACCTTTTAATTTCTTCCGGTCCTTGTCCTGTACAGCAAATTAAACAGTCACTCTCATTCTTGATGTTGCGTATTCCAAATATACACACTCTGTACAGTATAGGTATTATAATATACTATACACACTCCGTGTGTCTTTTAATTCCATGCAAGATATTTTGAGGGATATATGTAGTAAAGGAGAGACGCTTATATGGTATGCAGACGTAGCATGAGCATGAGGGGGAAGAAGCGGAGGGGCTGGCATTTAAGAGCGCACCACATTTAGGAGGCGCCACAGTTCCTTCATTACTAATTATCTCGCATGCATTAACTCCGCCTCCAAATGTGTTACGTTCCTCCATTCCCCATCTACTCCTCCTCTTCCCCATTAAACTCGTGCTCATCAATCAAACCCAGCTCCCCTAAACATAACACTATATACCACCCACATGCATAATTAATTAACCTTCATTATTAATTATATAACTTTTTTTTTTCCAATTTTTAATCCCTATCAGCTTGGTGTCTCACGCACAATGGGACTTTGGACGGAGGAGGGTGGTGGCGGGAGAGTGGTTTGATTTTAAGCTGGAGTAGTAACTTGCAGGCTTGTCGGGAATTGAATGGCCTCACAGGTAGGTTTAAGAAAAGAGGGGAATCAAACCAGCTGCACTTTGAGGGGTTAGTTGAACCATTTTTCCCGCCAATTTATTTATATCATGTCAATGAAATAGGTGTGGAGTGGTTGGTCTTATTAAATCTGTACAGCTCCCTCTTACTTGTCTTTGATTCTCCATTAACATACACAAACACAATGGCCCCATCCAATGTTTTGCTTTTTCTTTTTTTCACCTTTCAATAATATAATCACCTTTCGCCTCTTCACTGTATTTTCTGTGCGCATGCACAATTAGTTACTTCAATTATTGACGACTTCCATAGCTATCTGGACCCCTAAAAGTTACAACATTTAAAATTATTTATATCATCAATGCAGTCAGGAGATGGGGGCCGATTTAAAATCTAAATATATAACCCCTCCTCCATACCTCGTGATATAAGCCGCTGTTCTTTTTTCTCGCTCAATCATAGGAGCAAAATATAAAACCCAAGACTCTACAGAAATACGAGCTGTATCAAGTAATAAAAGACGAGTAAGATATTATTTTTACAAAGATTTGTTATCAACAATTTAGTGGAGTAATGACTTTACACTCTTACTTAAGTTGAGTTAACAATATATATAGTTGAGGTAAGCGTTGTGACTTTGATTATTATAACATTAATTACTTCTTAGTGTCTAATTCCTCCCCTTAACTGAATTTAAAGTTATATTTACTAGTCTAGGGCTCTTAATTACTTAAAAGTGTCTTTCGTTCTACTAAAAGGCATTCCAACTATATTAATCCCTAATGTCCCAAACGAATAGTACTTAATTGCATTAATTTAAATGCAAGTCTACCAAAACTATGTAGGATTGGTAAGTATATGTTTATCCTACAAGCAAATTAATCCGAAAGCCTAATCCTACACAATTAAATTGAAGATCTAGTCTAATTTTCCTACGTCTAGGCTCCTTTAAAACACCAAAATAACCTTAATAAGATGTCTCTTATTTTAGGATAATCAAGCATACAATTAAATCAGCTAATATAATATTAAAGCAATTAACGATAAAAATTATCATCTACCAATCCATAAGCAAACCAAATAATTTAAAACTAAGGTTCAACTATACAAACTGAATATTATCATAAACAATATAATAGCTAACCAAAAATAAAATAAAAGACAGAATGAAAGAAAAGGAAAGGAAAAAAGAAACAAAAACTCAATGACAAATTTTCATCCATGCGGTAGATCTTCTGTATCTCCAAACTTTAATCCCCCTTTATCTAAATCCTAAACTCTTGTGTTACCGTCACCAGTTAGGAAAAATAGAACACACCATTCTCTTGCTATGCCTAGCACATATATATAGGTATATATTGCCTACATGTGTCTCTCTATCATAATATCCTGGTTTATCTCCTTTTTTATATATCGATTATGATACAATATAGACTTATTATATTGATATTTTATTCTTACTTGAATCTAATAATATCTCCTGCAAAATAAATCTAGACCTAGGTAGTTTTTATATTAAAATATCATTTTCTCCTATAATTAATTAAATAATAGAAATATATAAAAGATAATTAAATAAATATAAAATATTGATAAATTTAATCAAATATATCTCAAAATCTACACTTATTTAATTATAAAATACCCTTCTCACCTAAAATGAATGACAAGGAGAGGGCAAAAAACACATAGATAGAGTAATTCACGGGTCAACCTAGCCAGTTACTGGAGAGCGCCTAGACTTATAAATACCAAGAAATCAACTTGTTTGCTTCTCTTTCACCTCCCTCACAGTAAGCAGTGATGAACTGGAGCTATGAACGTATGTGGCATTGTCGCTTCCTGGCATATATACACAAGCCTCTGGTCGCATCTAACTAAATTACCTACATATTTGGGGAGAGACTAACTGATGATATAGAAGCGAGTTAGTTAACACTGGATTTTACATTTACAATCAGACTTTTTTTCTTGCATTACGCAGTTTCATAATAAATTATATGGGTTATAATTTATAAATGGCGGGCATGGCTTTCTTAAAATTTCTATATCATATATTGAGATAGAAATCTTAAACAACTAAGTTTAAAAATTCTGACTGGCTACTTTGACTGAATCTATACCCTCCACACCAGTAAAATTATTTTTAAAAAACTTTGACTGGTCAACATCAGCCTCGTGTCATCAGCGATATCGTTTTGTACTATGTATGAGATCGAGATGAATGGCTTCCACTGAACATTAATTAGCTGGATCAGCTCGCATTAATAATTACGCGATTGTCGCACATGCCCCAATTAAATTTAGGTTGGTGATGATACATGAGGCAGTGAAAAATCCAGCTCCTGAATACGAAGGCCATGAAACGTTCAGCTCAGTAGGATAACTTCTAAGATAATAATAATACATAATTACCGAGATTGACGGGGTCAAATTCTCATTAAAAAATTACCAGACGAGCAGAACCCTTGATCTGGACGCCAATTACTATCGTCTGTGAATTAATCCAGAGGGTAACCAAAAACATAAAATATCGTCTGTGAAGGTGTGAATTAATCCATCTTTCTGTAAAATTCCCGTCAGTAAGATAAGGGGATCGGTGGGCAAGCAATCTACGTACAGTCTTCACTCCCATCAATATATGGACGAAGCAAGAGATCGTTAAGAGCAAAACATTGTCTTATATATTGCACTGAAGGATAAACGAGAGTACAGTTTTGTCATTACAAACACAGTTACAATTTTAAGCTTCGATTAAGCTTGTTTGCTATGGCTCATATGAATAGCCGTTTTTCATATAAACCCTAAACAAAACTCCACTCATATACTTATTTTATATAACGTAAATCACGATTAAAAATTTATTTTTAAAGATTTCAATTCCTATTCGAAACAAGCACAATACATTATAGAATATATCATATATATATATATATATATATATATTACTTTTCTTGAGCCAAAACAATGTATACTAATTAAACAGGCTTCGTTGGAAAAATTATATGCACGCACGCACGGCTTACATGCATAGGAATATATATATATGTGATAGACCGAGATTGAAACTGCATCTCTGATACACCAGTAAAGATGCGACCGACATAATTCATTCTCCCATAAAAGATTTTTATTGGGGGAGGTCATTTGGACTAATTAACTTCATATCATCAACTACCGCTATGCAAATAATTGCAAACAAGGTCTTCTCAAGCAATTAAATAATGTGGTAGTTCGATGCATGTTCCAGGACCGTCAAAACTTGGAGTCCTTACTGGGAAAAAAATATAAAGGCAAAATGGAGATCAATGGGGGTAAAATTAATGCCTTGTTCCCAAAGTGTAAAACGCGCGTGCATTCAGATGAAGCACAAGTGCGGAGCAAAATGGCACCCTGCTTATGTTGAATATATAATATTATAAAAGTACAGATGGATGGGGGAAGAAATTGCAAGATTAATGATCAAGCACTGAAGGAGTAGTGAGGTGACGAGATGTGACGTGAGGGAGCTTAGCTTTATTTGCAATGCATGCAACCACCCCTTTACTAATTCGCTTTTTGCAATGTGGGCCACTAGTCGTATTTGTGGAAACTATATATAAAAGGCTTGCGGGTATACGTGAAGTGAGGAATCAAAATAAAGTTGATATATGCTGAGTTGGGAGGTCATACGAGCTTTTATATAATATGCAAATATCGAGGTCAATGGGGTACAGGTGGTGGAGTTGCCGTGTGGTGAGTCTAGTAGTGATGGCAGTGGCAAGTGGAATGAGAGGGGCAGATGCAGCGCGAGCATTCTTCGTGTTTGGGGACTCGCTGGTGGACAATGGCAACAACAACTTCCTGGCCACCACGGCTCGAGCTGACGCTCCTCCCTACGGCATTGACTATCCCACTCGCAGACCCACTGGGCGTTTCTCTAATGGCTACAACATCCCTGACTTTATCAGTTACGTTGCGTTACTCGTCGCTTTGCATTATTTATGCCTGCGTTCCTGCTCATTCTCTGATTTTTCATTGCAGGTCAAGAACTTGGAGCAGAGTCCACGTTGCCATATTTGAGCCCAGAACTGACCGGACGAAGATTGCTGGTTGGCGCCAACTTTGCTTCTGCCGGAATAGGCATTCTCAACGACACCGGAATACAGTTTGTGAGTGGTGAACATATATGTGTGTGTGTGGGACTTAGAGCTTGACTTAATAATTAATTGATGGGGGCATGCAGGTGAACATAATAAGAATATTCAGACAGCTGGAGTACTGGAAGGAGTACCAGCAGAGGTTGAGCGCCCTGATTGGGCAGAGGGAGGCGCAGCGTTTAGTGAGAGGATCACTGGTCCTTATCACTCTGGGAGGTAACGATTTCGTCAACAACTACTATCTCGTTCCTTTCTCTGCCAGATCCCGTCAGTTCGCTCTCCCCGACTACGTCAAGTATGTCATCTCCGAATACAAGAAGATCCTCAGGGTTCGTTATTTTACTAGTGTTTGGTATATGGTGTATGAATTTTGAAAATTGAATTACATCATTTTTTTATTTGATTATTGCGTATTTTTAAAAAAGCTTAGATATTTTTATGCGCACAAAAAAGTGAGGGATATTAATTAAAAGAAACTTTGAAACGTGCATGCGGTGGGAGTGCAGAGGCTTTATGATCTGGGGGCGAGGAGGGTGCTGGTGACCGGGACAGGGCCGTTGGGGTGTGTTCCGGCGGAATTGGCTTTGCGAGGCCGGAACGGCCAATGTTCTGAGGAGCTGCAGAGGGCGGCGTCCCTGTTCAACCCTCAGCTTGTTCAGATGCTGTCTCAACTCAACAGCGAAATCCGTTCCGATGTCTTCATCGGTGTTAACACCCAGCAAATGAGCAATGATTTCGTCAGTGATCCCGCAGCCTACGGTAATACTATTCCTAGTCACTCCCACTGATCTGTTCATTAATTACAGCATATGGTTCCGCATAGGAGTTACTGTTGTGTATATACATGACGCGTGGCATAAAGTAAGAGGGTTGAAAATAAGAGCATGGTCGTGGTGGATATATAAAGTTTAAAAATGATAGGCAGAATGTAGCTAGATATATAGTATATATATGGGGCAGCTAAGAGCCAGCTTGAAGATGAAAAAATGAAGGGAGCTAGGAGTGATTAATATGGAGGGGGGAGGGGAGTTGAGGAGGATATTAATGGAGCAAGCAAAGATCTCACGTAATAACATATATATGAATGAATGAAAAGTAGATGGTGTGAAATGAATATAAATGACGCGGGATGGTATTGGTTTGGTTGGGTGCAGGATTTATAACATCGAAAGTGGCGTGCTGCGGCCAAGGGCCATATAACGGGCTGGGATTGTGCACGGTGTTATCCAACCTGTGCCCCAACAGGGACTTGTACGCCTTCTGGGATCCCTTCCACCCCTCGCAGAAGGCCAACCGCTTGATTGTGCAGCAGATCATGAGGGGCACCAGCAAGTATATGTACCCCATGAATCTCAGCACCGCTTTGGCCTTGGATCTCGCCCTCGCTTCCTCCCTCAATTAATCTTATTTATATATATATAATATGTCTTCACCATTTTAATTACCTGCCGTTTCTATATCCATACATGTCTGCACTGCACTCTCTGTAATCTCTCTCTGTCTATTGTTGTATTCCTCTCTATCCTCACCAGTCATTTTAAAGCTGCCAAATAAATCATTATACTATTTTTTCCCCCATATTAGCCCTGTTCAGTGAGAATTCAATGCAACAAGTGTGCCCCACCTTCTTCCCCAATTTACATGAAAAGCATGGAATGATATTTATCTCCGACACTTAGCTTTTCTTCTTACCTTCTTATTCCTTCGCATTGGCACATTACCTGGGGGCTAAGTAATTGTGTCTTCGGGAACACATCCAAACAGGCACTAACCAGCATTAAAACAGCGTTCTAGATGTACCCATGACGGGTTTCTAATTAATGAAATCGGCGGTGTTGGTGCCGCATATCCTGAAACTTTTCAATTAGACTGGAATTTAGTTATAATTCATCATTATAACAAAGAAAGATAACACAGGCTGCTTGAGTTTAGCTTAGATGATAAAAACGGAATGAGATGCGAAAAATGACAAAGTCTAGTATTATAATTAGCTAGATGGGGGCAAAAAGGCTCGAAGGATATTAGTCTTTACGTTTCGCAACAACGTTCTCGGTGCGAGTCCCATCATACTTTAAGGCTGTGTTTGTAAATATGTTTTGGGGGCAAATAAGTCCTTATTACGCAAGTCGAGATAAAACTCCTCTCACATACTTACCTGGTATACCGTGAATCACGATTTATAAGCACTTATTGCCCAAAAATAAGCTATTTCAAACGAGCACTAATGCCAACGGGTCATCAATTTTCCAGGGCCAACATTTTAGAAGAGAAACTAGAGAGGTCAGCTTAGGGTCTGTTTGGGTTTACATTCAAAAAATCCATTCACGCAAGTTAGGATAAAACTCTTCTCATATATTTATTTTATAAATCGTACATCACGTTTGAAAAATGGTTTCTACCCTTTAAATAGGCATTTAAAATGTAGAAAATAATTTTACAAAATAGGACTGTCACAATCACTCAATCTCATTATTAGTATGAAAATATTATTTGTAGACAGTTTACAGATATTTAAAAAAAAAAAAAAACCACTTCAAAATGTAAGGCTAGCCCATCCACCACGAGCCTGTATGATCAACTCAATTCTTTATCAAATAAACACTAAAGTGTATTAATGAATTAAGAAGTTTCGCCAAGGAGGATTAGATCTAGTAGAATTAATAAGCTAATCATCTATACCGCAGTGAACTAATATCTGAATCCCCTCAGTTCCAGGGATGCCCACATTTAACATTTAACCGTGTCTTGAATTAGATTGCTTCCAACAACAAAAAGACACACGTGTGCTTGTAAAAAAAATTAGGGAAAATCCCTGAAACAGAACTTTAAAATAGGAAAAAGACAAAAAGGTGATCTCAATTTGCATATTCCCACACAGGTGTTAGTGTCTGATTTGTCATTTTTAAAATCAAAATAAAATTACACCACTGCCCTTGAAATCATCTTCTCCATCCTTCGACAAAATCATATCCTCCTTCAACAATGGCGACGGTGGCCTCCTCCAGTAATGGTGACTCTTTCTCCAATGACGGCGGGCTTTAAATCTTCGATCTCTACCACCATATATGGCTCTCATTCACGTTCACGTTCATGTTTGTTCATCGTTTATTCCTTACTAGAAATACTAAGCTCTACTTCAGACAAAGAAAACAGGGGAGAACAGGGACCTCGGAAGTGCACTTATAGGTACGTGAGGGAGGGCTTGCGTTCATCGTTCTCGTCTTCTTCCTCTTCTTCACCATCACTGCCAACAACTTCGACGCCATCTGTAACCCTCTTCATGATTAAGGCCGAGATTTACGTTTATAAATACGTAGTTAAGGTAAAATTAGAGACCATAGACGATTTGGGACTTAAGAAAGTAAATTTCTCAAAATCAGGGTTTTCAAAACTTTTTACAAAACATGTTCTCAACGGTCTCATATTCACATTTCAATACAAAATGACCTGTACGGGTTGATTTCATTCATACATATTAGAGTACAGCATAAATTCCCAATATACTCGGGTTCCATTAATTAACAAAAGGATTTTACAAAGGTACAAAGCCAATAATTATTTTCCCTTATCTTGGGGTTTACACAAAACTATACTATACCTTCAAATAAACACAACTATTTACCATAAAATATCCAAATGATTTTATATATGATAACCATTTATCAAAACAAACTCCCGATTTGGAGCTCAATCGCTCTTCGTCGCCCGCTTTCCTTTCGATCCTTCAACCCTGACTAAAAATTTAGTTTTTGGGAAAGTGAGATTCTAAAGAATCTCCATAGTGTCAAATCACTCATAATGTACACAACATTAAGGCATGAAAGAAATCATAACACACCCAACGCATTACAACGACAGTTACAGCGGCAAATAGTTATGCAGGTATGATGAACGCCACCCTTACGTTTGCTCACGATGAATTGCTCACGTTGCATCGCACACATCACAATTCACAACAATACATATATTTCACCACAACTGGGTTTTATATAACAGTTCACAATGCACAGTTGTACTGGCCGGTTTACAGTTCACAATAGATCCAACGGCCGGGGTAGGTATGATAAGCATCAACCCCCTATGACGGCTCCCGCTGAAATGCTCACGCTGTAATGAACCATGACACATTTTCCTTCACATTTCACTAAGCACAAGTTAGCATTTCACAAAATACTATGATAAATCATGCATACCAGACATCATACACAATATGAAAGAGAAATCACTACCTGCTCGTTCCTTCCGTGCATGCTCTGGCACTGCTTTCTCCCGAGTAGGGCAAATGTCGTATCTTATCTTCATAATGAGTGACGAGGTATCAATGCTCTATTACAATTCTCAATGACTTCTTAACACTTAAATGGTTATCATTATTGCTCTTTGAGTACCTATAAGCATCTTTAACACAAGCCCTGAAGGGTTGGAAGATTATCCCCAAATATCCCTTTTTGAAAGCTCAAAACTGATATTTTTCACTGAGATACTCGAGTGAAGAAGACTTCACTCGAGTGATGGTACGGTCTACACTCGGATACTAGAGAGTGAAGGATATTGAGTGAACACCCGAGAGCACAAGGACCTTTCAGAGACTACAACACTCGAGCACACTGGACCTCACTCGAGTGATAACCAAATGTCTCACCCGAGCACTGGAAAGTGATGTCCAAAAAGTGAGAACCCGATAGCACAAGAGTTTTTCATGAAGAGGAGCACTTGAGCACAGGACTTTGCACTCGAGTGATGGATTAACACTCGCAAGTGAGACTACACTTTTGAGATTTTCCAGAAAGTACAATAGAAAAACTAAAGAGGAAAATGAATATACCCACAGAACTCGAGTGATACTCAACTTCACCCGAGTGATATTCATCACACACTCGAGTGAACCCCAAATCACTCGAGTGATCTTATCAGAATCAGAAAACGCAGCAAAACTGACCATTCATCCTAACCTTTGCATAAATGATTCTAATAGTCCCAAACTTTTACTTAAGGCTACTCCCACACAAAAACACCCAAGGAACCACATGGAACCATCAGAATTACCAAAATCCTATCTCATTATCATGCTTTGATTTGAATCAACATTAAACACCAAAATCCCAAAACCACCAAACTTAACATTTCAACCCCCAATTAATCTATCCATCCAAAACTCACCATAAGGTACCATTTTTATGCCAATAATATACCAAATACTCAATGCTACTCGTTTTTGAATTTAAGGCCAAAAATTCCAAACTTCATACAATGACGTAAAACATAGATAGAAAGATTAGTCTCACTTACCTTAACAACTTTCTCAAAGATACTTTTTAATTCTCCAAACTTCATATTTTCGCGATCCCTCAAATCACCACCAATGGACAAACTACAACCATCAAATTGAAGCTCTCACTCCAAGGAACAACATTAATGAAGTGAGCTTTTCCATTAGAGGTCTTTAACTTACCTTTTTTCAAGCTTTTCTTTCCTCATTCTTGGGCAACAATGGCCGAATAAGAGAGAGAAAATGAGAGAGAGAGAGAGAAAGAGAGATGGAGAGATGGAGTGTTGGGGAAGATGAAGAATGATGATGACATACTCCCTCCCCCATGCTCAATCGAAAAAAGGGAAGAAGATAGAGAAATAATGCATAAAAAATGCAACATTTGACTTTTACACACATACTCCCTTCACACCCACTTTGCCACATGTCACAATTCTATTGGCTCTCCATAAATAAGTAACAAATTAGTTATTCTAAGCTCTCCATTAGCCATTTTTAATTACACTTCTCATTTTTCTCTTAGCTAGTAATTAATTTCTCTATTAATCACTAACTAGTTGCCCAATAATTTCATTCTTTCAATTTCCACTACTCATGGCATATTAATTAATATTGCCACCAAAACACATAATTTTCCACTTTTATTCAATAATTATCATTAGCCCTTAACTGGAATTCAGGGCGTTACACTATCACTCTCAAATACTCGCCATCTTCTTCTTCATCGTTGTCATTGACATGTGTTTCATTATCAAGATGAGTCTTAATTTTCATCATCGACATGGGTCCCAAATCGAGATTAAGCTTTATCAACACAGCGTTACATTTTCTCAATATCCTATGAGACTTTCATAGGTTCAATCACTAGATGCAACTGTTGATGCATATCACTTGAGTGATAGAAGTGGAACTCGAGTGATTGAACCTATGAAAGTCTCATAGGATATTGAGAAAATGTAACGTTGTGTTGATAAAGCCTAATCTTGATTTGGGACTTGAGTGACGGGAGATTTTTAAAGTATTACGTCCACTAATTGGCTTCAAAATCTGACAAATTTCTATATCATTGAATTCTTTTACAGGCCTTGTTGGATGATCTATTTTGAGTTTCTCCCTAACATGTTGTAAATCCAGATAAACAACAGGACATAAGGATTTATGAGCAAATTTAGTGTCATATATGTTCTTATCATTAGGCTTTATTGACTCTGAATTGAAATCTAGTAGTGCTCCCGGAAGCTCTTCCTCCAGTTCAGGAAGTACGTTAGACTTTGCTTTTTTTATTTGACTGGGCAGGTTTCAATCGTTCCTTGCCACATGTAGTTGCTTCGTTATTTAAAGTTGAGCTACCCCCATATCTGGATTTTATAAGTACATTCAAGGTCTCATCAACCAATTGACTCACAATCTTTGTTATCTTCCTTTCCAAGGCTTCCTCATTTTTGTCTGTGGAGGGTGAGGGCGAAGGTTCTCTAGCCACTTCCTCTACTACTTCTTGCAAAATGGGAGAGCATACTTTTAGCCGTTTCTACTGTGATTCTGCAATCACAACACCCTTAGACCTTATCGGTTGTTCTGGTGGACGTCGATCACGAACTTTTGGCCGAGTGTGCTTCGGTTCTTTAAACGTCTTACTTGCTTTAAAGGTCAACTTATTTGAAGCAAGAGATTCTTTCTTGTCAATGTTGGGGCCTTTGGAACGGACAATTGGAGCAAATGAAACAATTAGAGATAGCAAAGCTAGGGCTTTTTGAAGAAATGCTTCTCGATTCGTTGACGCTTGTCATGAATGGAGATTTTACGACGCTATTGGGTTTTGACGGTTACACAGAGTACAACGGAATATTGGTAAGTTTCTCTTCAGTAAACTCGAGGGCTATATCAGACGGAGGTTGAGTGGAGTGGACTGAAATGTTTGGGGATTGAGGGGTTTAAAGCGTGGAGGATAGCTTAAGTCGAGTTATAGTCCATTCACTCAGTCCTTCTGCCCCTTTTTGTTCCTGACTTTCCAGTTACCCTCCAGTGATGATGTCAACTCGAGTTGTTAATGGGCCAACTCGAGTTCAGCCGTGGATTGACAGTACTACCTAACTGGAGTTTGTTCCTTACAACTCGAGTTTGGTGCATATTAACATAATAACTCTCTGGTTACCCTTCAGTGATGACGAAACCTCGAGTTGATCATGGGCCAACTCGAGTCTGGTCTTGTATTTATAACACTACCTCATTGGAGTCTATTCTTGACAACTCGAGTTCTATGCATCTTGACACACGCACTCTCTGGTTAACCTCCAGTGATGATTAGAGCTCGCATGCTTTATGGACCAACTCGAGTCCACAGGCGGGATTAATACAAGTTCGCATTGGAGTGAGCTTCTGAACACCTCGAGTTTGGCGTGGCTTCACACCAGCACTCGCCAGTTACCCTCCAGTGTTGAGCAACACTCGAGTTGTTTATGGGAAAACTCGAGTCGATAGACAGCCATAAATCAATAACTCACTCCATAAGTTTTATTTGCACACTCAACTTATGTGAGCCTAAATGGGATATTAGTTCTCTTAAATAGGATATTAGTTCTCTTAAGTAGAATATTAGTTCTCTTAAATAGGATATTAGTTCTCTTAAGTAGAATATTAGTTCTCTTAAATAAGATCTTCTTATTTATGCCTCATTATATCAGATTGTTCGTGTTTGGGATAATAGTTCTCATAAATAGGATCTTCTTGTTTCTGCCTCATTAGACCAGACTATTCATGTTTGGAATATCAGTTCTCTTAAAAATAAGACTGACTCTGCTACTTTATTCACCAACGCCCTTTACTGCTTTGAACTTTGCACTTTCTCTCGTTATTGCTTTACTCTTGACACTTTTCCCTTTACTTGTTCTGCCTTTGATGTTTCACCTTTTTGTCCAGCCATCTCCTTTTACTTGGACAACATTCACTTTACACTCATCAACTATGGATTTAAACAGCTTCAATAACATTTTTATCTGCACATGAAAAGTTTACACATTTAAGCTAGGTTTTCACAAGTTCTCATATCATTTTACAAACTTCTGATCACAACCACAACAATTGGAAAAATCTAATTCCCCACAGTTAAATAAGGTCTCACAAGTTATGGAGAATGATTCACAAGTCCTGCTATGAATTTCACAATTTCCTCACCTAAATTGGCCTCTACATAGATTTACCAACTTTTCATTAGGTTTTCACAAACTCCGATAATGTTTTTAGAGGATAACACTTGATTTTAATAGGTTATCTTCAAGGATTCAGAACTTCACTTAAAACATTAGACACTATGCATCGAAGGTTCCAAATTAAGCACTCACTACTTTACACTAGATTTCAAAATATCATATATACAACCATTACGTTTTATCCACATTTCCTAAACTTATTTTAACCCTTGCAAATTGAACCGCCGTTCTAATCAACTGGACAAGTTAACGTGAAATACAATTTTAAACACAGCCACTTACCGAATTTCAGCACCAAAGCTCAATTTCACATCTGAATACCAGTACCTATGCAACTATCCAATGCCTTTCACCACAACCTCTTCTTGCAGTCACTCCTCCTCAGATCCACCATAAATTAGTAACCAAATGTCCACCACCGCGTCGCCTTCGCTCCTCTTCAAATTCACGACACCAACTTCCCACACACACTCCTCCCTCACAACGACAAACCCAAACTTGGTCTACAGTAATTTCCAACCAACTCAGTAATGGTGTATTCCGACTGTCCCTCCCCCTAAAAAACGACCACACCCATGTCGCTGCCACTATCCTCTCTCAAGACCACGCAACTAGGGTCGACCAACGACACCAGCAATAGCAGAAGAAGATGAAGAGTCCCGACCACGTTTTCGCGCAATTTCACCTTTTTCACGGCTCCCTTAACGCTTTTCAATTTAAAAACTTCTAAGGATATGCACTTCATTTTGTATCAAATTGTAATATTCCAGTTCAGGTACTCACACTTATTTGGGAATATGAAATTTCAGATCACCTTTTTGTCTTTTCCCATTTTAAAGTTCCTTTTCAGGGATTTTCCCACAAAATTAAGAGTTTTGAATTTGATTTTTCATAAATATAATGAATGTCATTTACGCGCATTTAACTTAAATGAAAAATTTGAGGACTTTCTGTTGCGTGAGTAGCAAACTTTCTTTTATTAACTAATAAATATCTTCTCCACACCTAAAACGTCAGCCAAAAGCACCTCAGCAATAGCATGGAAAGAATTAGCTAAACAGCTTTTCCAGAATAGTCAGCCGTTTGTGCTCCGCCGTGTCCTGTAAACTTCGTTAGTTTATGAATACTGCACTGGACTATTCAAGAAAATGGAATGATGAATTTTGTCTGCTTTTATATTTTGTTTCTTAACCTACAAATCTTTAACTTGTTTTCGTAGTTCGCTAAATCAGACTATATCGTGTTTATAATTTTCATCAATTGTTATTCTTCACGATCCAGGAAGCGGAGAGTTATATATAATTAACTGCTGGAGTTAATTACATCCCAGTTTCCATACGATCTGGAAGAAACTTTGACTCGAAGTGTAATAACTTGACCCAACTGCTGGCCAAAAAAAACTTGAGCCAGTTGTTTTCATAGCAGTCGAAATGTGCAGCACCTAAGGCCAATATCAGAGTTATATAGACCCGTAAAAATTATATATGAATGCCCAAACTTGGAATGTAATCATAGAAAAATCTAAATATATAGCAAGTGAGTAACATAAATATGTTGTAATTTTCTAATAATGATGTATGTTTCTCACTTATTATTGGATTATTTTGTACTTACATTTTTTTTTTGTCTCATATAGTAATTTTCTTATTATATTATTCAAAAATTATGATGCTTCCATGACAATGATTTGTGCAAGATAACAGGATTTTGAAGTAAACCCAAAAAAGGTTGTGATCCAGATCGAGAGAGGGCGTGTAGTTGGCTTTAGTTTGGAGGGAAGGCCGTGACAATTGATATGATTGACAGTCAACAATAAGGAGGAGATGGAGAAGTAGGTACAAGAGAATAGAGGAAACATGGATGGATCGGAGCTGGCACATGATGAATTATATATAATTGAATGGCACCGCAGACTTAGCTGCAGCTTTCCAGAATGATGATCACGCCCTAGTCCTACGTCCGTACTGGGCCGCCAGCATGAGTAGCCAAAGAAATAAGTGAGGTTTAGTCTTAAATTGTTGGGTGGTTGTCATACATGAATATATTCACAGCAGCTGGGGGAAACTTGTATAGGGCGGTTGGGGGGAGGGTTCATAAAGATGCGGTTGCAAAGCTAAGCTTCACGAAGATGATATCAGATGTCATTAACGCACATCACATGCGTGGCCAAATGAAGACTGGTGAGTTTCGATGGAATTAAAGTGGAATGAGGATGGTGGGGTGGGGGCCTATAAAAAAGGGCATGCATAGAAGTGTGCTTATACATGCATACAAATAGAATGGGAGGTTTGAATAAGTTGATGATATGTTTGTTAATGGTGATGGTTTTGAGGATGGGGAGGGCAGCAGGGGCGAGGCAACGGCCCAGGGCGTTCTTTGTGTTTGGGGACTCCCTGGTTGACAGCGGCAACAACAATTACTTGGCAACCTCTGCGCGTGCTGACTCCCCTCCTTATGGAATCGACTATCCCACCCGCAGGCCCACTGGCCGCTTCTCCAACGGCTTCAACATCCCTGATCTCATCAGTCTCTCTCTCTCTCACCCACCACTCTCAATCATTCATACTCTTACTATTTTTCCTCGCTAATTATTAACTTTGGGAATATATGTTGCCAGGCCAGCACCTCGGCGCCGAGTCGGCCCTGCCTTACTTGAGCCCCCAGCTGAGAGGTCAAAAACTCCTAGTAGGTGCCAACTTTGCTTCCGCTGGAATTGGCATCCTCAACGACACTGGCATTCAGTTTGTGCGTCTTTCTTTCCTTTGCTTATTTGAATATCAGTATATCATCAGTTGCTTACGTTGCCAGATTATGCAATGGATGAATAAGGGTTGAGTTTTGCAGCTGAACGTAATAAGGATGTATAGACAGCTGGACTACTTCGAAGAATACCAGGGACGGTTGAGCGCCTTGATCGGAGCAGGGCGGGCAAGAGAGCTGGTGAGCCAGGCGCTGGTGCTCGTCACCGTCGGCGGCAATGATTTTGTCAACAACTACTACTTGGTGCCTTATTCTGTCAGGTCCCGCCAGTATTCTTTGCCTGATTACGTCAAGTTTCTCATCGTGGAGTTTCGCAAACTCCTGCAGGTAACTAACTAGCTACGTGTATGTATATATACGTATTCAATTTGTTTTATTTATATATTAACGTACAATTGATTGATATGGATATGGAACAGAGGCTTTACGATCTGGGAGCACGGAGGGTTTTAGTGACAGGCACGGGGCCGATGGGTTGCGTGCCGGCAGAACTGGCGATGAGGTCCACGAATGGGGGCTGCTCTGCGGAGCTACAACGAGCTGCCTCATTATACAACCCTCAACTGGGGCACATGCTGGAGGGACTCAACAAGAAGCTTGGAAGACACGTGTTCATCGCAGCAAACACGGCTCGCATGCACAACGACTTCGTTTCCAACCCTGCGGCATTTGGTTTTACGACCTCTAAAACGGCATGCTGTGGTCAGGGACCCTACAATGGGCTGGGGCTGTGCACGGCGCTCTCCAACTTGTGCCCCGACCGCGCCTTGTATGCGTTTTGGGACCCATTCCATCCCTCCGAGAAGGCCAACCGACTTATTGTGCAGCAGATCATGAGCGCTCCTTCCACTTACATGAATCCTTTCAACCTCTCCACCGTCCTCGCTTTGGATGCAATCCCCTGATCCCTCCATCGCAATTACACACATACATTTCTACCTGAATAATATAATTCACATCTTTCCCTGCTTCTACTCGTCTCCTGCACCCACCCCTCTTGCACTTATTTCATTTTCTACATTATGCATCACGCCATATTTTATTCCATTATTTACCCGTCTGGCCCCACTAATTACTTTTCTAAGCATCGCAGCGCCCGAACAAATTTAATAAACTGTACTTTTCATCATTCGTAAATTGCGTAGTTTTCTTACATTACAACGCAGAGGACTCATGTTACTTTAATACGCGTTATAAAAAACACGTTACTTTTATATGGACTGGTAAACTGGTTAGACAAACGATCAATATTTATTTAGTCTACAAATCTCACTACAACGCTTTTTTTGTTGTTGTTGGCATTGGCTCCTTTTAGGGAAAATGACAGAAATACAGTCAATAAAATATAAATAAGTATACTGAATTTCATTCATTCCAAATGGACTGATCTAAAACTCTGAAATATTACAAAAATTTGAGAAATTATCTGATCACTCTTAGTTTTTTTAATAAAAAATCCTCATCCTCATCCTCAGGCTGTGGCCAACACCGAAGCTCTAGCGGTCTTGCCTGCTACCGGCCACCAGAGCTCTGCACCGGCGACTGGTCCCCGAGTTTAGGTGGTCTCATATATATTTTTTTTAATTTATTAAATAAAAGTTATTAATATAAATACTAAAGTCGTATATAGGGTTAGCCAGAGCTCCGATAGTCTCATTTTTTTGAATTTCTCAAGTAAGAGTCGTCAATATGGATATTCGAGTTGTTAATATGTATACTAAAGTCATAAAGAGGCTCCGATCGACTCTATTTACTACTTTAACATCTATATCAACAACTTGAGTATCCATGCTGACCACTTTTACTTGAGAGATTCAAAAAAATATGAGACTGTCGAAGCTCCGGTCAAACCTATTTATGATTTTAGTACTGATATTAACAACTCAAGTATCCATATCGATGATATTTATTTGAAAAATTCAAAAAAAAAAATATATGAGACTGCTGGAACTCCGGCGGCAGGTCGCCAGCAATGTCATCAGAGCTCTAGGCTCCGACAAGGGGTTGGGGATTTTTTATTTAAAAAAGGACAATTAAGTAATTTATCAAATCTTGTAACTAAAATTTTAAAATCAATTCATTTAAAATTATTGAAATTCTATCTCTTTTAACAATTTTGACAATTTTTTTTTTTTTTGCCCTTTCCCCATTTTTTTATATTTTTAATTTTAATTTTTAACAACTACATAAACGACTCGTCGTGTGGAATCAGATTGTTCGCGCCCGGTTTCGCTGTTCGCCCAATCAGAATTATCTTGCTCCAGCAACCGCCTTAGCTGTGACTCACATTGTCACTCCGAGTCTCCGACTCTCCCCATTTCTTATCCCCATGTCCGCTGTTCTCTTGTCCTGCACATCTTTCCCGTTCAAATTGAGTAGCCTGTCTCGTCGAAACATTGTTGTTCGCGCTGCGGTTTCAGCTCCTGAGAAGCGAACGAGAAGGAAGAGGCAGCCGAAGGATGATGACACTGCCCTCGAGAATGGGCTTCGCTTCACTTTCATGGAGGAGCTCATGAACCGGGCCCGGAACCACGATTCCGTTGGTGTCTCTGAGGTTATCTACGACATGATTGCTGCTGGGCTCAGCCCCGGTCCTAGGTCCTTTCATGGCTTGATAGTCTCTCATGTCCTCAACGGCGATGAAGAAGCCGCGGTATCCACTCTTCATCATTTTGCTGCAAACAATTCCTGCAATGCGCATGTTAAAGCAAATTCCTGCGTGCAAAACATAGTCTCCAATTACATTTTTGTAAATATTATCTTTGGCCGAAACTTATGTTTTTCACGGACTTAACAATAGTGAGTGCAAAATATTAAGACTAAACGAGGCAAAACAAAGATAGAAGAGAAAAGGGGGGGGGGGGGGATGGATTTCCGGTTCGAACTCAGATCATGGGCCTTTTCGAAACTAAAACGTACATCCTTACGCATATGCAGATGCAGTCACTGAGAAGAGAGTTGAGTGCAGGGCTTCGCCCTGTTCACGAGACGTTTCTGGCCTTAATTAGATTATTTGGATGCAAAGGGCGTGCCGCCAGAGGTCTAGAAATACTTGCGGCTATGGAAAATCTAAATTATGATATACGTCAAGCATGGATAGTGCTTATTCGTAAGAAACCCTCTGAATTAGTTATTTGATGTATTTATGCAACACAGCCTCTTCACTTCATGATTTTGGACATGGTGTTTGTGACTCTTATCATCTCATGCAGAGGAACTTGTTAGGAACAATCATTTGGAAGATGCCAACCGAGTGTTCTTTGAAGGTGCCAAAGGAGGCCTGAGAGCCACTGATAAGGTTTATGATCTTCTAATTGAGGAAGACTGCAAAGTGGGGGATCATTCCAATGCATTAGAAATTGCATATGAGATGGAGGCGGCAGGGAGGATGGCAACAACATTTCATTTCAATTGTCTGCTCAGTGTGCAGGTGCCCTTCCTGAACGTGGTTATTGCTCTGATTTTTTTTTTTTTTTGAGCATTGATGAGATTGAGTAGGTCATAGATGTCAGGATAATTTGACAGCTACAAGCTGCACAAGCAGTTCTTTCTTCTTAGGTATTAATCCATTTGGTGACTATTCTTGCCCTGCTTCATGGGCCAGTTAATTTATTTATCCTGTTCCTGAAAGCACCAATCAAATCCTTGCTGTGTAATTTGGGGGTCTCTTTTTTATTAGAAGTCTTCGTGAAGGTAATTAATGTTGTTCTTATGATGAGAAGATGGAGCTGTGGTGCATTATTTTGACATGTTTTGCTCAAACAATGTTTTTTTTTTTTTTTTTTTTGAATTTGCTATTAACTATGAAAAACTGATTGAGGCTGTTTGATTTTTGCCTGGCTACTTCAAATTATGATTAATGAATATTGCACCAAACTTATGCCATCTCTCTTGCTTTAACTGAATTAGGCTACCTGCGGAATACCTGAAATAGCTTTTGCTACATTTGAGAATATGGAATATGGAGAAGGTTAATATCTTCTTTTACTTCTTCCACGCCCCTTTTCTGGTGCTTATATTTCCGTAATGATATTATTTCTGTTAACCATTTCTGTATAAGCTTGGTTTCATAGTGTGTTACTTGTGTTAAACTTGTCTTCAAAAGCTATGGTCATTCTCAAGTTTCAAATGATACAAAAATTTTATCCAATATTTTTCCATGTGAAATGGATTATCTGTGTGTTACAGATTATATGAAGCCTGATACAGAGACCTACAATTGGGTTATTCAAGCATATACTAGAGCTGAATCTTATGACAGGTTAGTTCATTGCCTGTGCGTGCAATGCACAACATTTTCATATAGCATTGGTATTGCATGATAATCTATGTTCTCAATGGCTTGAAATTGTTTCTCAACCTCAACCTGCATGGTCCTCGAAGTATAAGCAAATTTGCTGGTATGAATTGTATAGACTTATCATTTAACACCATTTCCTGCCCTTTGATCTATATTCTTAGACATAAGAGACTGTAATGCCTTTAATTTTCTTTTTAATATGTGCTAATGTATTCACAATTTACCTCTTTCAGTTTTATGCAGAATAATGTGAAGTCTTCCCTATGGATTCTTACATTTAATCTTCTCTAGATTGATTAGTATTATATGTTTGATTATAGCACCCCGTTCTTGTATGATATATAGAATGCAAGATGTTGCTGAGCTACTTGGCATGATGGTTGAGGATCACAAGCGCATACAACCAAATGCTAAGACCCATGCGTAAGACACACTACCTTCATATTTCTTTATTAAAGTTGGCTCTCTGTTTTGCTGAATGCTTCACACATAATAACATAGCCATGATAAATTTTGTCATTTTGGGGATAGACTATTAAGTTGTGTATCAATTTTAGGTCCCCTTAAGTATTATGTGCTTTCTAGAGAACTGAATAATAACTCATAGTCTTTGGGGATGCATGCATTAGCTGAGCTGCTAATTTACTTCAATTTGGCAATGGGTCTCTATATTTTGTGACCTTGGCTTTTCTTCTCGCCTGATTAACCATCTTTTCAGGCTGCTAGTGGAATGTTTTACCAAGTACTGCGTGGTGCGAGAAGCTATCAGGCATTTTCGTGCCCTTAAAAACTTTGAAGGTGGCACAATTTTGCTTCATAATGAAGGGAACTATGGAGATCCACTTTCATTGTATCTACGGGCTTTGTGTCGAGAAGGTATGACTATATCACTTAATAACACAGCTTTCTCATTTTTCATGATCATCTTTATTCTTACAAAATTTGAAATTTCATTATATCTTCTGTATAATATAGTTCTCTTTCCCGTCCATACCCCTTTTGGTAATCCTACATTCTTTTATTTCTCCTATCTCTTCCCCATTTGAGTGTATTTATTTGTAATGACAAATGAAATGTTGAAAAATCTTTACTACCCGTGAATGAACTTTTGGGACTTCTGATTCCTTGTTGCAAACTAGTTTTAAGAAAATACAGTGTTGAATCCTTTTATTGTGTGATACAGGTAATTATGCTGACTGAAGAATCAAGTCTCATATTGTATCTGATGTCTCTGCGGTCAGTTGGTGTCCATCCATCTGAATTATAATGTAGCTGCACTTAATGGAGAAAAATTGTCTATCAAATAAGAAACTTGATGTTAGTCATTTGAAAAGCCTTTTTTATTATGTGTTGGAAAAAGTGATGGATTTGAATTATGATTTATGGTTTGTCAGCCTTTCTAAAGTTAAAAAAAGATGGTGGGCTTGAAATTATGGTCAACCTTGGGATAGACTTTGCTGTAGGGCTACTCATTTGATGTTTTTGTGGATAATCAAGGAACAACAACGTATATAACTACTATCGTACAGAAAAGGTACCAAGTTCCTACATGAAGATGGATAGTATGTGGATTGGTTAAAAAATAGTTGATTTTAATACGTCCTTATATTCTACAATTAACGATGTACCTATCTTATATAAATTTATATTGGTTGTTCATAATCTGATATTAAGATTTATTGAGGAGGAAGAGTTGACATTGAACTTTGGAAGCATTTTTAGCCTGAATTTTCTTACAACTGTTTCAAATGTTTGCCTCAGCTTGTTGTCATTTTTTAAATTCAGGAAGGATTGTTGAATTGCTCGAAGCTTTAGAAGCTATGGCCAAAGATAAGCAAGCAATTCCGCCACGAGCAATGATATTGAGCAGAAAATACCGGACATTGGTCAGCTCATGGATTGAACCTTTACAAGAGGAGGCTGAACTTGGTTATGAGATTGATTACATTGCTAGGTATTGTTTCTGTTGCAATGCCTTTTCTGCATTCCTAGTTGTAGTGTGTGTGTGTGTGAGAGAGAAAGAGAGTGTCTATCCTTGATTTGGGTAGAGAATCCCTATGAACTTTTAGTTTGATTTAAATTACATCTTTTTTCAAAATTTTTGTAGATGCTGTGCAGGGGCAGTTTGCAGATTAATTATATGTTATTTCATCTCATGGTGATGAATTGTGTGTTCCTATAGTTTACATCTTTAATAAGGTATAACTACAAAGTGGGCTGATCAAATTCCAAACATTGGTGATAAGTAACTCCTAATTCCTGTAGTCAAATAAGTTTTTGATACGCGGTTATGTGGTAAAGTGGGTCTAGTATATTTTAGCCGTAATAGAGTCTGTTAGAGGGGTTTGCTTGGGATTGCATGAAATGGGCTGCATGTAGTTAGTTGGGAAGAGAGTGGATAAAAGAGAAAAGCTTGTAATGATGTTACTGAGCTTGATGATTCATGAATTCTTTGGTTCTCTGCACCAATTTTCTTGCTTCTCTGTTCTACTTTTCAGCGTATTTTTCTGGTTTCCTTTTTTCTTTCCCCTCTACATAAGGCAGGTGCCAGCATTAATCAAAAGCATTCTTCCTATTTCATTAACAGGTATATTGCAGAGGGTGGCCTTACTGGAGAGCGCAAGCGATGGGTTCCTCGAAGAGGAAAAACGCCTCTAGACCCTGATGCTGCTGGATTTATATATTCCAACCCTATGGAAACTTCCTTTAAACAAAGATGTCTTGAGGACTGGAAACTACACCATCGAAAGCTTCTAAAGACCTTACAAAATGAAGGACTTTCAGCTTTAGGTGATGGCGCATCTGAATTTGATTATGTTAAGGTGGAGGAGAGGTTAAAGAAAATTATAAAGGGTCCCGAGCAGAATGTTTTAAAGCCCAAGGCTGCTAGTAAGATGATCGTGTCAGAATTGAAGGAAGAACTGGAAGCACAAGGTCTGCCAATTGATGGAACTAGAAATGTTCTTTACCAGCGTGTACAGAAAGCAAGGAGAATAAATCGATCTCGCGGTCGACCCCTTTGGGTTCCTCCTGTGGAGGAGGAGGAAGAAGAGGTAAATCCTTTATCCAGTGCTCATATACACCCATGTTCAAAAATTGCCTTTTAATTTATTTCTACCTTGATCTTCAGCATATGATGTGCAAAATTGAATGTGGTTTTTCTAGGTGGATGAAGAGCTGGATGCATTAATTTCAAGAATACAGCTGCATGAAGGAGACACAGAATTTTGTAAGCGCCACTTCTTGGGAGAAGCCATGACTAATAATCATGAAAAGCCAATGAATACCAGTAATCCAGAGCCTCCTGAAATTTTGGATGATGTTGAAGCTGTGGAAGATGCCACAAAAGAAGCTGAAGATGATGAAGCTGATGATGATGAGGAGGAGGAGGCAGAACAGCCCGAAGAAGCAGGACCAGCAGACAACCAAGATGTAGACAGAGTAAAGGACAATGAAGTTGAAGCTAAAAAGCCCCTTCAAATGATTGGAGTTCAATTGTTGAAAGATTCTGACCAACCTAACTCCACATCAAAAAAATCAAAAAAAGTATCTAAGTTGCAGGTTGAGGTATGAAAGTCCCGTGGTGATCTTTACCCCTTTTTTGGGTGTGGGAATGGTGTTTATCTAACTCGCTTAGTCAGTTAGCCAAATATGCTCAAAATCCAAGGCTATAACCAGCATCTGGGCGAGTATTTTTCCTGATAGTCTTGTGTACCATGTCCATGTGCTCATATTTTCTGTCAAATTTGCAATCTTTTTTGTTTTTGCATTTTGAACTTGTTAATTGTTAATATGCTTTTAGGACCTAAAGGATTTCTGTGCAGGATGATGACGACGATGATTGGTTTCCTGAGGATATATTTGAGGCATTTAAGGAGCTAAGAAAACGAAAAGTGTTTGATGTATCAGACATGTATACCATAGCTGATGCTTGGGGGTGGACATGGGAGAAAGAATTTAAGAACAAATGTCCACGTAGGTGGTCTCAGGAATGGGAAGTTGAGTTAGCGATTAAAGTTATGCAGAAGGCAAGTAACCACACCTTTATTACATGTTTATGTGAATCTTTAGCTGTCATTTGTATGGTCTTTGTTGTTGTTTCTTAATTGGTTTCAGCTACTAGTTAACTTGATTTCATGTAGACATCAGAATTTTTGTTTCTTCAATAGCATCAAGTCTTGTCCTAATACGAAGTTACTTGTATGGATCGCAAAACACTTGATATATCATTCAGCAAGAGGTTTTAATTGATGACCTCCTTAAGTGTTTTCCTTGGCCTCCCTCTGTGCCTTGTTTGGTATCTGGAACTGGTTTTGATGGAAGTGGAAGTATGAGGGGAATAAGAAGTGCAACTGGCTTGTAAACTATGTTTGATATGTCCATGGAATTCTTATATTTGATTACTTGAAAAAAATTTATATTGAAAAACTATGATTGAAAACTTTGAAAGACCATAATTCCTTGAACAAAATTTTAAAAAGAAAATCTCTGCAAATCAGTCCACCATGAAGAACTGTGTCCCACAATGAACACTCACTGCAATCACCATATGAACACCCATTGTCTCCATCATGTACCACCACCAACACCCACCTTTGGGGAACCCATTCAAACCAGAATTAGCAAGATTCATTGACCAGAACAAGAAAGATTGATTTGAAATAAAAAACTGAAAAACTGGGCTTGAGGATCTGAAACAGAAATTTCTGCATAGGTCTGAAACCATTGATGTGGTTCAATGGTTTGATGTTGAAACTACCCACCCATTTTCAAACCCATATTTGACAACCACCCTTTGAGCTCAGTTGTTGCTGTTGATGAACGAGGTTGAGACTGTGTTGAAAATGGCTGGGGCATGCTTATGAAAATGGAGGTTGGCGTGGGAGTTACTCAGAAATAGAACCAGATTTTACAAAAGATGGAGACTGTGGTTAAGATCTTGCTGAAGATGGATCTTATGGGGCAAGGGGGTGGTGGTACACCAACCAAAAATTGTTGCTGCCACTAAGAAGTGTCGGGTATGGTGGATGGGAGTGAAAATGGTGGAAAGGTAAAGTTGTTAATTAAGTTAAATAATTAAGGGCAAAATGGTCTTAATAACACACTTCCATGGAACTCTGCTCATTTCTGTAGTCATGAGAAGTGGACTTACTTCCGCCTATTTCATGGAAATGGAAATTTTTAGCTTCCATCCAACCAAACGAGCATTTTGGCGACTTCCACCATCATTTCCACTTCCATGCTCAAACTTCCATGATACCAAATATCGCACATCTTTTCGTAAGATCAAATGCCGTCTGCTCAACTCTTCTCACTAGTTTCTCTAGCAGCCTTCTTTGCATTAGTAAAGGTGATGGAATATGTTATTACGGCTCTCTCTTCCCCTCTCCCCTTCCCGTATCACATCAAAAGGGCTCTGAGAGTTCCTGTACTTCAAGAACAATTGCCTCATCTTTTCATTTTTTATTTCCCTATGTGTTTGACTTCTAATTTATTCATTCCTTTCCTTGCTCAAATTATGGAATTGAGGGCATTTCTATGGATATAGGTTGTGAAAAAATTCATCAAAATACCCCTACCGGATGTGTATAGGGTGTTACTAATATCCCTTGACATTTTGTCGAACTTCTCAAATATAAACTTTGCTTAGTTAGCATACAGGAAATATTTAAGATTATGTTTCTAATTTATCAACTGAAAGTAGTTTTGATGTGTTAGGAAACAATGTAAATATCCCACTTAATTAGGGATAGTTAGTATCCCACATAATTGGGGATTATGATTAGTATCAATCACCATAATGAGTTATAATGAGCCATTAATGCTGAGGCTCCTACTTTGTATATAAATACCTAGTATATACATGAATAATATACATCTTCATCAGTGAATATTCTGATTACATGGTATCAGAGCCTAAGAGCTCTCTGTTTTTCGTTTTTTTTCCGGTGTCTTTCTGTTTCCGGTTCTCCTCTGTCCGTCATTGTTCACACGCAAGGGGCTCTGGTGGCCAAGAGCGTTTGTGAACATGCGCCCCACAACTAGTCTCACCGTCGTCCGATCGGTCATTCCTCGGAGTATCGCCGCCATCTGGCCTGCGTGTGGCCCTCACGCGCCACCTTCCATCTCGCCGAAGTTCCACACGTCTTTTCTGCCGTCGTTTGATGCGTCAGGGTCAATTCACTGCCGCCGTCCTTTCCTTTATGGTTTCGTGCTGTGGGTATCCATCGTTTGCAGTGTGGTTGTTGTTTTCTCTCTCTTTGCTACTGTTGCCTGTGTCCTTGCCTCTGTCTCTGGTGTGTTTCTGCCCTCTTTAACTCTATTAGCTTGTTTGGAAGCCTATTTGGTTATTGCTTCTGCCTTGTTCGGTGTTACTCGTATTTTGGGGGTTGTTTGGTTATTGTGGTTGTGAGACCATTTTTGGTTGGTTGCTTCGTTGGTGTGTGTACTTGTTTGGGGATCATATCTTTGGTTTGGTGCTATCTAATTGCATTAATGGCTGATTCCAATGCTAGTGTCACTACTGAAATTGTTCCTATGACTAATAAAATCACTGAACACAAATTGACCTGGACAAACTATATGGATTGGAGCAAAACCGTCCACTTGTACCTGCTTAGTATTGAGAAGGAGGGTCATTTGACTGATACGCCTCCTACGGATGACCTTAAAATGGCTTGGGCCCGAGCTGATGCCCGTTTGTTCTTGCAAGTCCAGAATTCTATTGGCAGCGAAATCCTTCCCTCGGTTAGTCACTGTAATACTGTTGAGGAACTTATGAGTTGCTTGGAATTTCTGTACTCTGGAAAAGGCAATATTACTCGCATTCATGATGTCTGCAAGGGATTCTATCGTGCTGAATAGCAGGGTCGTTCTTTGAAGACCTTTTATGTGGAGTTTAAGAAAACGTATGAAGAGTTGAAGATGTTAATGCCGCCTATCACTGACCTTCAGGTTCAGGTTGATAATATGGAGAAATTGGCGATTCTTAGCTTTCTTACTGCCCTTGATCCGGCCTATGAGACAGTTCGTTTCTAGGTTTTGTCTAGTTCTGAACTTCCTTTGCTTCAGGATGTGTACTCTCGTGTGCTCCGTGCAGATAGTCTCTTACACCCGACTTCTACTCCTAATGCTAGTACGTTAGCTGGCCGTGGTCCCACTGATAACCTCCCTCAGAGCTTCTTGACATCTGGCAATAGTACATCATCCTGACATCTTCAACCTCTGCTGATTCGCGGAACCAAGGTCCTCTACGCTCAGGCCACAATTCCCCGACTCCTGGTCCTATTGTTTGCTTCTATTGTAAAGAACCTGGTCATACCAAACGTTGCTGTTGTAAGTTGCAAAACAAGCTGCAACGTACTGGAGCTGCTCATATGGCACAATCCTCATATCAGACTGCCAATGTTCCATCCACTCTGAGTGCACTTGCTATAGGTAACGGTGACTCATGCCTTGCTACTTCTTCCTCGAAGTGGATCATCGATTCCGGTGCCACTAACCACATGACAAGTAACCATAATTTATTCTCTACGTATGCACCTTATGCCAACCCCTCATCCATCACTATTGCCAATGGTTATGCTTCTCGTGTTCTTAGATCTGTCACTGTTACATCTACATCCTCTGTTTCTTTATCGTCTGTCCTTAATGTTCCTGACCTTGCTTTTAACCTTTTGTCTCCCAGCAAGCTTACTCATCAGTTGAACTGTTTTATCTCACTTTTTCCTGAACATTGTGTGATTCAGGATCTTATGATGAAGCGGATTATTGGTAGGGGATATGAATCTAGCGGTCATTACTTTCTTGACGATCGGGTGCCACATTCAGTTGCTTGCTCTGGTGGTTCCTCTCCGTTTAACGTTCATTGTTGTTTAGGTCATGTGTCATTGTCATCCTTGAAAAGGTTGTATCCTCAGTTTCATCATTTGTCGTCCTTAGAGTGAGTCGTGTCAGTTTGCCAAACACCACCGTGTTCACCTGGCACCTCACGTCAATAAACGGGCTACGTCCCCCTTTGACTTGGTTCATTTTGATGTTTTTGGTCCTTGCCCTGTCGTGTCCATGTCTGGTTTTAAGTACTTTGTTACTTTCGTTGAAGATTTTTCTCGAACCACCTGGCTTTATTTAATGAAAAATCGTTCTGAGTTATTTTCTCACTTTTGCAATTTTTATGCCGAGATCAAAACTCAGTTTGGTGTCTCTGTGAAAACCTTTCGAAGTGATAATGCTAAAGAGTATTTTTCTACCCAGTTTCACGACTATATGCTTACACATGGCATGCTTCATCAGTCCTCTTTTACAGATACACTTGCTCATAATGGTGTAGCTGAAAGAAAAAATCAGCACTTATTAAAAGTTGCCCGTGCTCTAATGTTTCAAATGCATGTTCCTAAATCCTTTTGGGTTGATGCTGTGTCCACCGCCTGCTTTCTTATTAATCGTATGCCATCTCCTGTTCTCAGTGGTGACATTCCATACACAACTTTGTTTCCTTCCAAACCCTTGTTTCCTATTGATCCCAAAATCTTTGGTTGTGTCTTGTTTGTCTGAGATATTCGGCCCTGTGTCACTAAACTTGATCCAAAATCTCTCAAATGTGTCTTCTTTGGCTATTCTAGGGTTCAGAAGGGTTATTGGTGCTATTCTACTGATCTTCGGCGCTATCTTGTGTCTCCAGATGTTACTTTCCATGAGTCCACTCCGTTCTTCCTTGTCCCTGCTCTATCTCCTTCTTCTACCCCTGACCCCGATCTTGATCACCTCTTAATGTATGAGGTTTGTTCCCCACCAGTGCAAGAGTTTGTGCCGGCCCCTGCTCTACCTCCTATCCACCATGTTCATCAGAGACGTCCTAAGGAAAGTAATGCCGCTGCTCGTCTTTCTGACCTACCAATACCCGCCTCGGCGCTTGATCCACACTTAGCCCCCTCGCGTCTCTTGTCTCTAACCCTGTACCAGTGCCTGATACTCTAGATCCTACTGCCCCTTCTGCTGACCTACCTATTGCCCTCCACAAAGGTAAACGCACTTGTACGTATCCGATTTCCTCGTTTGTTTTCTATAATCACTTGGCGCCCACATCCTGTTCCTTCATAGCATCCTTAGACTCTCTTGCCATTCCCACCAACCTTTCCCAAGCCTTGACCCATCCCAGTTGGCGTGCTGCAATGGATGAGGAAATGATGGCCCTTGATAAGGCTGGTACCAACCTTTCCCAAGTCGTGGCCCATCCCGGTTGGCGTGCTGCGATGGACGAGGAAATAATAGCCCTTGATAAAGCTGGTACCTGGACTCTTGTTGATTTACCTTCTGGAAAGAAGGCTATTGGGTGTAAGTGGGTGTTTGCCGTTAAGACGAAAGCTTATGGCACCTTGGAACGATTGAAAGCTCGATTGGTTGCTAAGGGTTATGCTCAAGCGTATGGTGTTGACTACTCCGAAACTTTCTCCCCTGTGGCCAAGTTGTCCTCTGTTCGTCTCTTTATCTCTATGGCAGCTACCCATGGTTGGGATCTTCATCAGCTGAATGTTAAGAATGCTTTTTTTAAATGGTGATCTTCTTGAGGAAGTATACATAGAGCAACCGCCTGGCTTTGTTGCTCAGGGGGAGCATGGCAAGGTATGCCACCTTCAGAAGTCTTTATATGGTTTGAAATAGAGCCCTCGTGCTTGGTTTGACAGATTCAGTTCTGTGGTTAAGAAGTTTGTTCTGAATCAAAGTAAATGTGATCATTCTGTGTTTTATCAACAGACGGATGCTGGCATGATTCTCTTAGTAGTCTATGTCGATGACATTGTTATTACAGGTAGTGATACGTCAGGGATCTCATCACTCAAGGCCTTTCTTAATTCTCATTTCCAAACAAAGGATTTGGGTCCGTTAAAGTACTTTCTTGGGATCGAAGTTATGAGAAGCAAGAAAGGCATTCTCTTAACCCAGCGGAAGTATGTCCTTGATCTACTGAAAGAAATCGGGAAACTTGGAGCAACACCCAGTAGCTGTCCCATGATTCCTAATCCCTTTTTGGACATTGATGATAGTGTGCCGTTTGATGAACTACCCGAGGATGTGAGAAAAAGGATTGATCCTGAGATGATTAAACCGTTTGCCTACCCTGAGCGATACCGAAGGCTGATTGGAAAATTAAACTATCTCACGATAACTCGCCTTGATGTAACCTTTCCTGTTAGTAGACTTAGCCAAATCATGGTAGCACTGACCGTTGCTCAGTGGGAAGCTTTGGAGCATGTCCTGCATTATTTGAAGGGCTCCCCTGGTCGTGGTATACTCTATACAAATCATGGTCACACAAAGATTGAGTGTTTCTGTTATGCAGATCATGCAGGGTCAAAGACGACTAGGAGGTCCACTGCAGTTTATTGCGTTCTTGTTGGTGGAAACTTGGTATCTTGGAGGAGCAAGAAGCAGGACGTGGTGGCAAAGTCTAGTGCAGAGGCCGAGTATCAAGCCATGTCTCAGTCCGTACAAGAGATTGTGTGGATTCACCAGTTAATGAAGAAGGTTGGTCTTGTCACGTCATTGCCTGCGAAGTTGTGGTGTGATAATAAAGCTGCCTTACACATAGCCTCCAACTCTGTGTTCTATGAACGTACGAAACACATTGAGATTGATTGTCACTTTGTACGTGATAAGATCAAAGAGAACTTTATCTCTATAGGACATGTACCATCTAGTGATCAGTTGGGTGATTTTTTGACTAAGGCCTTCGATGGCACTCGGGTTGACTATCTTTGTAACAAGTTGGGTCTGATTAACATCTATGCTCCAACTTGAGGGGGAGTGTTAGGAAACAATGTAAATATCTCACTTAATTAGGGATAGTTAGTATCCCACATAATTGGGGATTATAATTAGTATCAATCACCATAATGAGTTATAATGAGCCATTAATGCTGAGGTTCCTACTTTATGTATAAATACCTAGTGTATACATGAATAATATACATCTTCTTCAGTGAATATTCTGATTATATGATGGAACATGCTAATTGGCGATATCTTTGGTTCACATGTTGTTTTGGCTAGTTTCTTTTTTCAAATTACATGTGGAACTGCTCCCCTCGCTCTCTTCAGCTGTGTTTTGGAGTGACGCGTGCCTACGTGCATTTCTCACTCCATTGGAAATGAAATATTCTTTGAATGGTCTGATGCTGATGTTATGATAAGTATTCTGAATTATAGATTTTATGTTGTGACATACTTTTTGTGCATTAATAATTTTTCCCACTTTTACCAGTTTCGGTTAAATCATAATGTAAAATTAATTCATATTCTAAATCTGGCTTTATATATATATATATCCATCTGTCTCTCTTGTAACTATTATCTACGAGACTTGCTATGGTCTTGTTAAAAGTTCTGTATGATAATAGGAGCCAGTTTCGGTTAAATCATGATGTAAAATTAATTCATATTCTAAGTCTGGCTTTATATACACACACACACATATACATATATCCATCTGTCACTCTTGTAACTATTATCTACAAGACTTACTCTGGTCTTGTTAAAAGTTATGTATGATATTAGGAGCCATAGCTAACACGTGCATAAGGATTTCTTGATTGCCACCCGTACTTAACCTAAATGCTGAACGAGATGTTGGGTTGTATAATGCAGGTTATAGAACTGGGAGGAACACCAACTATAGGCGATTGTGCTATGATCTTGCGTGCTGCCGTAAGAGCACCTTTGCCTTCATCTTTCTTGACGATATTGCAGACGACACATAGTCTTGGTTATAAATTCGGCAGGTAATTCTATTTTCTTTTTAACGGCAATGCTCTTGTAGTTCTTCTGCATTGTTCTAACTGATGAACGAAAAATTTGAAATTCATTCTGATGCTTTTTTTAATACTGGAGCTCCACATAACTTTATAGCAAGTTTCACTTTTCTTTCTTATGGTTATCGATGACATTAATGGCTGTCAGCCTGTCGGGTTATGTTAGATGATATTTTTATTTTTACCACATTCTTTGTTCCCATATATGGCGTTCGCTGCTTATAGGCTGCTTTATAATCCAAAATTTCAGACCGCTTTATGATGAGATCATCTCAGTGTGCCTTGATCTCGGGGAGCTAGATGCGGCTGTAGCAGTAGTTGCCGACTTGGAGACAACAGGGATCGTGGTTCCAGATGAGACCTTGGACAGGGTGATATCAGCTAAACAGATGATTGACAACACTTCCAACAATGGAGGTGCTGAATCGTCATGAGTCTATTGCTGTCGTTCAAATATGAACGCTGCACCTTGCTAAAAATTTTGAGCCCAGTCCAATGTATGTATAGGATCCCGCATCAGTTTTGATATACGTTTGCAATATTGTGTCAGTGAAATATTGTGTCAGTGAATATTAAATGCTTGAGAGGTCAAAAGCTATGAATATTCCTAAAATTAAAAATTATTGAAAATTGAAGTTCATACATACATCATAGACTGAGAGGGTGCTTCCTTAGCATGGGGTGGTGATGTAAATTTTTGGAGTTTCTGTGCCTTCTAAACCAATTTTTAATCTTCGTTTTCATCAGCTTTGACATAGCTACCTGTTCCTTTTTCAAAGCTCTGCCTTCTTCGACACGGTGTCATCCTCATAGTTCAACGGAGGAGCTTAGGAATCCAGATCTGCGAATAACAGTTCCAACTTGGCTGCGGAGCCTTGCCCCTTGTTCTTTGACAAATCCAATGAAAGCTAGTCTCCTCCTTTGACGGTATCAAAGCTGGCTTTTCTGTACTGAGGAGCAGATGCACAGTTGGAAGGAAACCAAGCCCGATGGAATCTTATTACCGCCAACAATCCAACGCTATCTGCTTCTCCTTTCATGGAAATCCAAATCTGTCAAAGTCGAATTTCTTTTTATTTTTTTGATGTTGATAGAAAATTAATTAAAAAAAGGAAACAATTCAAAATTGTCACTTGAAAAAAAATGTTATTTTGGTCTTTTAATCTTAAAAAACTTATTTAGTGTTCAAGTTTACATACTAAGTCATGCCAAAGACCAAATTCGCCTAATACAGAAATGTGAAATCACTTATCTTTTCTTAAACAAAAGGAAATCCTTTGGCAGAAAGATTAGCCACAATTCCTTCTTTTTTATAGCAGAGAATGTCCATAGCTGTAAACGGATGACATTGATAATGGACGATGTAAGTAATTTAATCACCAAAAAGCTTCTGGAGTTATCACCATGACCTGTTGTTGATTCCTTATTTCATCTGGATATTGTCAGTACCTTTTAGTGATTAGAGTACTGATCATGTGGGAACATTCAATAATTCTTCCCTTGGCATTGCTGGTCTCTCTGTTTCTTTTTTTGTTGTTTTGCTATCACACCAAGTAAAAAAGATGAACAGTTAATGGTAGGGAGTGTTGAGATGGGTGTTTGGTGGCTTTTTTATCCAAATGCGTTAAACGGTAAAAGATAATGCTAAAATGCTCCAAGGGAGAAAGTATTTACCATGATTCTAACTTAAATTCATTATTGTAAAGAATGATATCAAAATTGAAAAGAAGTTATCCATGACGAGAACGAGTTTCAGTCTAACAAAAGTTAGAAATCATTCTTTACATGAAGTCGTGAATGATTACAACTTGATAACTTTTTTTAATAATTAAAAAGGGTTTTATCTTTATTGGAAATATTTAGAGCTGGGAAAACGGGCCGGCCCGTTTAGGCCCGTTTCCTAAAAAGTACTATATTTTTTAAGCCCGAAGCCCTATAGGGCTGGCCCTTCACGGGCTCGGGCTTAAACTCATTTTAATTCAAAAAAATTTTTTAAAAAAAGTTTTACAGTTTATTTATTATTTTGCTTTAAATTAGTATGCATTATTTTTAAAACTCATAAATTTTTAGTTAAAATAATAATCTAATATCCAAATTAGCCTTTTTTTAAATTTAAATGAATAAAACATTGTAGAAAATAAAATAAATCAAACCAATTAATAAGTGTTTGCCTGTTATTAATACTCTATTAGGAACTTAAGTGTCTCTCATATTGATAATTTGATATAATGATATTATATTTATTAATTTATTTTAAAAAAATATTAAACAGGCCTAAAAGGGCCGGCCCTTTTAGGCCCGCTTCCATTTTCAGCCTCTAAATCATAGGCCCGGCCCTTGACGGGCTTGGGCCTAAACGGGCCGGCCCGAATTCCCGGCTCTAAAAATATTCTTCCGTGCATATAGCAGAATATTCCTCCTTTCCAATGCAACTCCTCCTTCACAATGCATTGATCGGTCATATCAACTCCTTCCGCTACTAATAAGGGCGTGCTTTTATATCCTGCATGCTACTTCTTGCTTTCTCATTTCATTCATACACCCCCGTTTTCATTCTTGTTCTCCCGTACTTACATCTTACCTAGTGATTCATTCCTATGCTTTGTTCTTTTGCATTCTTGTTTCATTTTTGGTTATTTCCATCTGTCACTTTTCTTATTGTTGTTATGGGTAAGTTGTTTATTTGGCAAGTTTTATTTCTTAATTTCCTCGATTTCAATCTTTCACGTCTTTATTATATAATCATGCAGTATTGTTTGCCGAATACAATACTTATACTTTTAAATTTGGTGGGTTGTCAAATGAAACATTTATCACCCATAGATAATCCATTTCTTTAAATGAAGCGTCATGGCTTTATTTAAATACTTCGAATGCACAAATAAATCAGACAATTTGAATCTCAAGAAGTTGACATACAATGACGATGACGACAACCATAATGTATACAGAGGAGAGCAAGACATAGCATGTAACATCCTTTTTTTTATGACTTAAGAGTTAGTTACATGAAAGATATATTAGAATTTATGAGAAAAGAAGTCGAGAGCTAAAATATCTTACAGGAGTAATGATTTTAAATATATTATTTGAAATAGATTAGGAGATATTAGAAAAATAATAATAACTAGAAAGAGTTATTATTTAGACATAGTTATTTAATTATTGAGATATTAACTAAATAACATTATAGTAACTGATTAATTGATTTAAAAGTTTGGGATTAGCTTATAAAACTATCTAGATATTATTTATAGTTAATCAAGTTTTACTATACGGAAAACTTTTAAAATAAAAGTATCAAAAATTCATTTTTAGTTGTGTGACAACTAATTAAGTATCAAAAAGTGCGACAAATAATTAAAAAATTATAAATCTTTTAATAGCCCATTTGTGAAAAGCCTCGTTGTACAAAAGAAAGCCCAATTAGAGAGAGGGAGGGAGAGGGAGAGAGAAGAAACCCTATTGTCATTCTCCATATTGCCATGCTGCAAATGCCACTCACTGCCTCGAGAATTAGAGCATGAAGTCTTTTCCATTTAACTCTCCCTACACCTTTATCTTCTCTCCCTCCAGCACCTCATCTTCCCTATATTTTGTCCTCTTTCTACTTTCATGCGCATAGCTCGGTTTTTTTACCGGTACCTTATATGCAGTAAAAAAAAATACCGAAATACTATAAGGTAGGAAATATTTATCAATATATTATACCTAAAATTCATCACGTCAAGAACAATTTTCACTATCTGATGTGATGTTATGATTATTTTTTAATTAAAAAGCAAACTCAATCTTTGCAAGAACGATTTCACTTTTTCTGATTGGATTGACAGAAAGAGAGAGAGTGGGAGTTATGAGGAGGAGTGTCACTGTCGGAGGAAAAGGGAGGGATGAAGATAAAAGAAAGTGAGGGAGATAGAGAAAAATACATGACTTTTAAAATTTATTTTTCTCTCACTTCCACTATCACCAATTTCTCCACATCCCTCTTAGACTCTTACTCATTATTATTAAACTCACAAGTTGACTCTTCGAATTTATCGTTTTTATATTTTTAATTTATAAAATTGTGTAAGTTTGTGCTTAAACTCATGCTAGCTATAAACTTAGTTAAACTCCTGAGTTTACACACTAAATTTACTCTTTTTACGTTTTTATCTCATAAAAGTGTGTCAGATTGTTCTTAAAATCGTGTTCATAAACTCGTAAGTTTGACACCCTTACTTTCATTTCACCTCACTTCAGCCCACATCTCTCCCTCAATTTCTTTTTTCTTTAAACTTGAACTCAAAGAATATAAACACAGATCGTGAACTCGAATCGTAAACTTGTTAAAGTTTATATTCATTAATAAATAGATGTTAAAAGTATATAATAAAATAAGAAAAATATAAAATGACAATAATTAAATTTAATTATATTTTAAATATGAATAATTAAAATTAAATCTACCAACATTGAAAATTTATCATATCCAAAAAGAAATCTATATAAAGTTCATATATAAAACCATTAAATATTATTCTCAGATCGTGAACTCGAATTGTAAACTTGTTAAAGTTTATATTCATTAATAAATAGACGTTAAAAGTATATAATAAAATAAGAAAAATATAAAATGACAATAATTAAATTTAATTATATTTTAAATATGAATAATTAAAATTAAATCCACCGACATTGAAAATTTATCATATCTAAAAAGAAATCTATATGAAGTTCATATATAAAGCCATTAAATATTATTAAAATAAGTAAATTAACACGATTTTAAGAACAACTTGACACACTTTTATAAGATAAAAACGTAAAAATAGTAAATTTAGTGTGTAAACTCAGGAGTTTAACTAAGTTTATAGCTAGCATGAGTTTAAGCACAAACTTACACAATTTTATAAATTAAAAATATAAAAACGGTAAATTCGAATAGTCAACTTGTGAGTTAGTCTAAGAGGGATGTGGAGAAATTGGTGATAGTGGAAGTGAGAGAAAAATAAATTTTAAAAATCATGTATTTTTCTCTATCTCCCTCACTTTCTTTTATCTCCATCCCTCCCTTTTCCTCCGACAGTGACACTCCCCCTCATAACTCCCACTCTCTCTCTCTTTCTGTCAATCCAATCAGAAAAAGTGAAATCATTCTTGCAAAGAACGAGTTTGCTTTTTAATTAAAAAATAATCATAACATCACATCAGATAGTGAAAATCGTTCTTGGCGTGATGAATTTTTGCACAAATGTAAAATCGTTCTTGACGTAATGAACTTTAGGTGTAGTATGTTGATAAATATTTCCCACCTTATAGCATTTCGGTATTTTTTTTCTATTGCATATAGGGTACCGGTAAAAAAGTCGCATAGCTCCCCCTCTTCTCCATCAACACGCGTAGGTAAGATGCCTTGTTAAGTTCTTTCATAGAATCATAATATCTTTTAAATATAAGATAAAGTTGATTTTTTTTTCAAGAGATTAAAAAACTAAATAAATTACTTAGTGCTTATTTGGGATAGCTTATTTTTTAGTAATAAGTGTTTATAAATCGTGATTTACAGTATACGAGGTAAGTATATAAGAGGAGTTTTATCTCAACTTATGTAATAAGTACTTATTGACCGCCGTTACGAATTATAAGCACTTATTGCCAAAAAATAAACTATCTCAAACGATACCTAAGCAATACCAAACACACACTTAATCATATCATATGTTATGTATCCTTAGATTATATATTAGTTTATTAGTCAAATTAATTAGTTTAGAGAAAAAGATGAAAATATAAATACTCTAAAGGTATTTAATTAGTTTCTTTAATTTTTCTAAAAAATCAAATTTATCAATTTATCTTATAATTATAACAGGAGGAGGGGGTATATCCATATGTATATGATATTTTCCCATTTTACCCATTTGTACGTTTGTATATCTAATACCTATTGAGACCCAAATACGTTCTCCTCATCCATCAATCCTTCTTCCTTTTTGGTACACCACATCCTTTCAAACCAACGTATATAAATCATCATGGATGTGTGTATCGCTGAAATGCGCCGAACCAAACTCATGCGTTATAGGGTGTGTTTGGTTCTGCAAATGTTAGAATATACAAGGTTTATTTAAGTTATGTTATAGGAGGTTGTAATTTTGTTTGGTTTAAAGAAGAGGAGAGGGGAGATTTGGTATCTTGTTTGGTTCATAAGGAAATGTGAGAGAAGTTAATTATAAGTGAACAAAAACACCCTTATACATATTTTCATTCTTATTTTACAATGTATTTATTAATAATTATTATTTATAAAATAATTATTCTAACAATTATATACACTTTTTTCACACACACCTCAAAGTAAATTGCTCTAAATTCAGTTCAGTTTTATAAAACCTAGCCCAACACTCCTAATTAAACATAAACTGATCATTGAATATCCCTGTTTATTGGTTTTTTTGATAAAATTTTTAGGACTTTTAGATCCAATACATGCACCTAACATTTTTGAGGACCCGTCTCCTTTCTCTATTTAATTACTTGTCAATTCATAGTTGTGGAGCTTTAATTAAGCTCTCATATTCTCCCCATGGGCTCACGCCCTCCCACGACAACGCCGACCGGCGCTCCGGCCATCGTTAACCATGGCTTCATCATCACTTTGAAATCCTCACCCTTATCCGTTGCATCTCGCTTCAATCGCTAGCTTCACTTGCCCCACTATGAATTTTGATTCTGCTCCGAGCGCTACACTTAGATCCACAATTTCCCTTCATTCCGCACTTCTTTCACAGTGACCGACGACGATGGCATTGGGTTTTTGAGCTTTAGCTTAATCTAGCTTTCTTGCACGACTAAGTTTACATTTGCTGTATAAATGCATTTGATTTATGCAACCAATTGTGTGATTTGCTATAGAGCTACCGAGTGCATGAAGCAGACAAGGGAAGAAGGGGTTTCGAGCTAGAGAGGGGATGAAAACACAGAATGGCTGAGGGAAAAATGTTTTTTAGAGGAGAGGGCAAACGTGGAAATATGAAAAGATGTCCAGGGTAATTTAGTTAATGTTGGACATAAATATTCTCTAACTTAAGAAAACCCTCAAATCTGGAGGTTTTATAAAAGGAGGAGGTTACCATTAAAAGATAAGAACTCCTCCCACCCCTCAGCTTCCCTCATTTCAACCAAACATCTATTTTTAACCTCCAACCCTCCCCCAACCTAACTTAATCTAACAAAACCTCCAACCAAACACAGCCTTGATGAATGAGAAACCAACATACCCAACAAACCACCAAGTCACATGTTCAAAAGCATGCATGCATCTTAACAACACCCACACACACCCACACCCACTTCATAATATATTGAGTTTTTATTAATTGTTAGAAGGTAGTTTTAGGGCTATAATGTAGCTTCAGAGTAACTATGGAATAGTTTATAATTTATATATATAGATATATTGATATATCTTTATGTCTATAATTATTGAAGACTTTCATTTATGAGGAGCTTTGGAGTAGCATTTCTTGGTATTTATTTGTAAGACAAGGAGTTCAGGTAACTCTAAATATTTTTTCATATACCTATGAATTATATATGATCATAAATAACTATATTTTATAAAAAAAAAAAGGACTAAATTTTATGTACATGTGTATGTATTGTAAATTCTCAAGTAAGTAATGTTATAAGTAAATTTCTTTATAATGCACTTTATTCACATAGTTGATATATTAATTATAATTAATATATTATTGGATTATTTTTTTTAGACATGTTTATATCTGTGATGATATTTAATATGAATGAAAGCATGATTTATTATACCTTGCCTTTTAATAATATTATATTTATTGGTGATTGAATATAACCGTCATGACGGTTGCATTTATGATAGGTTAGGGTAAGGAGGAGGGATTTGTATGTTGAGAACTTTTATCACATGATATGTCATCACTCAGTGCACAGTGGATGACATTTGTCAGAGCCCCTTCTTTTATGTTTTTCTTTGGTCGAGATTGCATTGGAATCATGGGACATGTGACACCTCCTTAGTTGTGTTTTTTTAAGGAGGGGAGTCATAGTTCAAACTCAAGCTCTACACTTTTTATCGGGTGTATCTTAAAAACTGGTGAGCTTGGGACAATCAAGTCAAATTGATGGGTTTCTGTTAGACAATGTGTTAGCTTGTAGCTCTAGTTAGTAGTATAAGGATGAATAGTGATATGAGGGTGATTGAATCTTACATATTGCATAATTGTATATTATATGTTGTGATGAAAATATAGATTGACACAATGATGATTAGATTTGCAATTGTTTTGTATGAAGATCATGGTATATGCCAATATATATGTAATTAGTTCTTTATTTTAAATCGTGTGGGGTTTACTTGTGCACAATAGATATTTTCAGTAGTTATTAAGACGTGGAATCTCATTCCTACATATTAATAGTTTTCAGGTGATTGTTCTAGTAGGAAGTAAGGGAAGACACTTATGAAGTGAGTCTCGAGGCTCTTGTGCTTTTGGGGCACATGGTATGTCATTTTAATTAACATGACCCTGAGACTTTTGCATTTTATTTTTAATTTTTAAAATGTTTTGAGGATTTCATTTGACACTGTGATGTGCGTTTTTATTTGACTGATTATGTAATTTGATGAATTAGATGTTGAACATCCTTACTTGCACTCTTAAAATACTTTGATTAAGTATTTGTTTGTTTGGTTTGAGGTGTTACATAGCACAATAAGTCACTATTTATAAGGTAGATCCGTATCCATTTTTATTCCTCATAAAATTAATTATTATTTTATTATTTAGTATTAAATTTTTGGAATACTTCATTTGATTAGTATACACCTGATCCTAATTTTGTAATCATTATTTATATGATTACGTAACTATTAATACTTTTCTCCAATCATTTAGTTATGGTTTTTTGTTCCTTTCAAATTATTAATAGGTTAAAATATTAGGAAATAATTTTCATTTGATAATCATTATGCAAAGGATGTCATCTCATCATTTATCAGGAGAGAATGTGTAATTTATTATGAGAGATGGATGTTAGGAAATAATTCTTCTAAAGTTTACAAATGGTTGACAGAAGAATGATTTTTATTCAGTTCATTCAGATGGGCCTAATATTGAAGAATGTTCTTCAAGGCATCGATTTTAAAAGGCTCTCATCTGAAGAGCGATTCAGTAGCATTTTGGTAAATTCTACCTATAATATAGCATTTTGGTATTTTTTTTTTTACTATTTACAATCTACAAGTAAAAATGCATTCTTTTACGGGAAGGTTCTTAATGCTAAATGACATAGGAAGCATGGTAAAAAAAAAATTGACATAGAAAAGCTACCAACCAAAAATAGAAGAGTAAAATACATTAACCACCCCTCTATTTTATCTAAATTGCATAGTTATCAAGACCAGACCGGGTCATACGGTTTGAGCAGAAAACCAGCGAACTGATCATCTAAATGGTCTAGTCCAGGTGGTTTAATTGGTTCAGGATTTTTTTATTAAAAAAAGAATTTAATTCATTTTTTCTTTTATTTAGAATTTCATATTGATAACCCTAAAATTTTCACTTCTTTTCCAGCCTAGCCCCAGCTTAGCTCCGGTTGACTCTGATCTGACCCATTGCCTTGACTGATTCAATGATAGGCCCGGGTTTAATAACCTTATAAATTACAGAAGCCTCCTATCTATTCTGAAATCCATATAAACATTCTTTAAAATAAAAATGCATTATGCACAAAGACCTTCATTGTGTTTTTGAAATTCCATTTTCATCCATCCAACTGTTAGTTGGCCATTAAGTTTGACTCTCAAACTTGAATTATTTATAGCCTGTTTGGTTCGATTCCACGAGAGATGATTACATGTAATCCTGATGCAATAGACCGATTATACCGTTTGGTTGAGCTTATGTGATGTAAAGAGGATTACATTTTGTAATATTGATTACAACATTTGATGTAATCAAGATTATACTACTTTGACTAATGAATAAGGATGTAGACATCCTATAATTAAGTGAAAATGACACGATTGTCATTATAATTTTTTAAACTGACCAAAGTGTCCATCCATAAATACTGTTAAATATTAAATAATTTTAATTACCTCATTAAATATTAAAAAATTAATTAATAATATAGAAATTTAAGAAATATTTCCCCATTAAAAAATTATATTTCCCTGTTAAAAAAATATTAAAATATCCCTTTAAATAATATTTTCATCATTAAATATGAAAAAGTAACATGAATCCATAATATTTTCATTATTAAATATTAAAAAATTACTATGAACCCAACATGTACACTGCCTAGAATGAAAAAAATTATCATGAACCAAACGTGTACATTATTATATTGTAGATAGGGGTGATTTTGTCATTTGCTATATTATTCCTGTATATTCTCATGTTTGATGTAATCTAACTAAATATTTTTATGTATATATGTCATCTTTCCCTAATGATCAACCAAACAAATTATTGAATCATCATTACATTACATTTAATTACATTGTATCATATTCTATTCCATTACCTCCAATTCTGTAAACCAGACGAACACTTAAACATTTACATTTGTCAAAAAATTATAAAACTACAAAATTTATAATAGATAATGTTATAAAATTTATTAATTTTGATTATATCATAAAATTTATGATTTATGATTATTTTTATTTTTAATAGATGAAAATATATTTGAAATATATTTTATTTTATCATAGAGTATAAAAGGATTAAGTTTGAGAGATTATAAAATTATTTAAATTTATAATATTTAATTTTTGAGATTTATTTTTTAAAGAATTTATAAACATATTCATTTGTATATATTTATTAAAAGAATCAATCAATTTTTCAATCAAGTTTTTTATATCTACGTTAAATAAATTAATTAAATTTATATCCAAATAAGATAAAAATATCGAACAAATATATTTGAAAAAGGAAAAAAAATTTTAACTAAAAATAGAGTTTCAGTATAATGGAAGCTAAATTAGCAAATAAAATTTAATTTAATATAAACTTTAATTAAAAATATTTTCGTAGAATATTTTTAACATGCTAACAATCTGAATTCAATTGTGTATTTTTAAAATAGAGGGAATGTCTATATAGGTAAAATAATATATAAGGGAGGTCAAATATTTTATTTTCCTCAAAATAAATGGCTCCCAAGGATGATTGTCATTTCCTTTTCTCGGGTTTTTTTGCCTGAATCTTTTTCTTGAATGGAAAATCTTCTTTTGCCCCTTAGTAACTAATAAAGCATTTGATTTGAAGATCTATTTACGCGTCTTCAATCGTGAAAAAAGTTTACATACGTGTCAGTCCTCCACCTAACATCACCTTCCTACTCCATTATCAACGGTCCAGATCTCCTCCCTTCCGCAACTATAAAATCCCCTTCACCACCTTGCCCCACCCCCTCATTCCAGAACAGAACACCCTCGAAAATTTCCTCCTAGGGTTTGGATTTCCCGGCTTACGACCTGTCCCGTTTTTTTTTCCTCTCACTCTCGATTCAGGTGATCCTGTCCTTCAACTCTTACTCTGCCTCGAGATCACCATGATCTCTGTCCAGGGCGACCATCGCCACCATCATATCCACCCACAGCTCCCCGGTTCTGGCAGCATAACGCGCCCTTCCTTTACTGCTGATCGGGTCGAACCTTTCTCCGTCAAGCCCGAGCCTTCGTCACTTACTCTACTGCCGTTGCATCGTCACGATTCTAATGAAGGTGTGGTTTTCTCTTGTTTAGTATCTAATCGAGTTCAAACGTGAACGAATATATGAGGAAATTCGGGATGCCATATCCTTTTTATCTCCTTTAATTATCCTTCTTACTGCACTTATTATCAGCTCTATGCTTCTGTGCTGTGGATTTTGTTAAAATTGTCGTTTATTTTTGTGGAAATAAGCTTGTTATTGGTTAATGATCTCCAATAACATGTTTTTGTCTTTTGTAGATAGGGCTTTATTGGGCAATGTTATTAATATTTCAAATTCTCCCTTCTCCTAGTGCATGCTAATACTGTGCCCTGAGGGCTGAGTTGGTGAAGAGTAAATAGCTTAGTTTCATGCTTTATAGAGTCGCCCCCTTCTCTTTCAGTGAACACGAGAAATTTAACATCTTTAAACTCTTGCTATCGACCCAGCTGTTTGATCTACAGGTTATTGAAGTGGGTATACTTCGTGGACTACATTAGACGCTTCTCTCATTGCAGAGAATGCTTATGCACTCTAAAATTTCATGTCTCAATAACTGTGCCAACTAATTATACCCCTGGTTTTCTCATTAACGCAGTTGATGAAGATTTGCATATAACTCTTGCACACCAAATGTACAAGACTGGCAATTATAAACAAGCACGAGAGCATAGCAATACTGTTTATGAGAGAAACTCACTCCGCACTGATAATTTACTACTTCTGGGCGCAATTTATTACCAGGTTTCTTTCTTCTCTATTATTGTGTCATTTATTTGATGACTATTTAATCCTTAACATTTACTTGTTCTCTTATGTTGCATTTGACGATTCGAGCTTATTTATCTGTAGTTGCATGATTTTGACACGTGTATTGCCAAAAATGAAGAAGCACTTCGTATTGAACCCCGTTTTGCAGAGTGTTATGGGAACATGGCAAATGCATGGAAGGTCAGTAAAATTGCTGACTGGAAACGACTCGTATTACATATTTTATACGTGGCATTTAAATTATGTGCATATTCTAATATTAATAAAATTATACTTTGTGTAGGAGAAAGGCAATATTGACCTTGCTATTCACTACTACATGATAGCCATTGAGGTTTGTGAGGAATTAACTATCGATAGTTTTTTCCTTTTTATATTTTTGTGAAGTTGTAATGTTTTTTTATTTTATGATCTTCTGCTTTTTTTTTTTTTTTTGTGGGGTAAAAATCTCCAAGCTGCTATTTTATTTCCGATTTCCCCGCTCCATGAAAGCTGCTGTTTCACCACAATGTTATTTTTACCGTGTCTTCTCTTGTCTTTCTTTGATCGTTTGCGAATATATATTTATGTTTCTCTTCTGCTGCTGTAGCTTCGGCCCAATTTTGCTGACGCATGGTCAAACTTAGCCAGTGCATACATGCGCAAAGGAAGACTTAATGAAGCAGCACAATGTTGTCGTCAAGCACTATCTATTAATCCTCTAATGGTATTCTCTGTTATTCTAACTTAATATTCTTGATAAACAATTATTGCACAAATTAACTGGACATCAACAGAAGAATTGAGATTGCATGAAGTTTAATCTTATATGTGATGATTGATTGGCATTGTATATGATGTGATTTATTGATGTTTATGGCATATCTGTGTACTGTAGGTCGACGCCCATAGCAATTTGGGGAATTTAATGAAAGCTCAAGGGTTGGTGCAAGAAGTAAGTTCTAGCTTATTGAATTTCATTGTTTTAAGTGGATGTCCCTTTTGCATTTTTTTAACCCAATAACTTCCCTTCTTCAATTTTCATATCTTGTAGCATAGGGGATAAGTCTTTTCTTTTCTATGACTCTTCTGTCACAACCCACCTATCTGCTACTGGATTTTAATATAACACTTCCGGCTGCTAGAATCGATGCTGTTTCTGAACAGCGAATTGGCTTCCCAGTTTTAGCTTATGTTCTACTGGATTCCCCAGTACAGCTTCCCACTTTCATTATGCCGGCACACTCTTTTGTTTTTTCAAAGGCTCAATTGTACTTCACTGTATGCTGGCCTAGAAGCCTGGAAGCTCCTTCATGCTTAGTATTTTGTACCCTACGTCTCTTGTTTACATTATAGTTACTGATTTAAATGATTCGTGCGTGGAACTGTGTTAAAATTCACAGTTCGGTACAGATGTCAAGTTCTTGTCTTCAAGCCAGGGCTCAGATGATGGTTGGTCTTGTTGTAACTTCTCCAAGACTGCAAATAGTCAGAATCTAACATTTTGTGCAGGCATACAGTTGCTATCTTGAGGCTCTGCGCATTCAACCCACTTTTGCTATTGCATGGTCAAATCTTGCTGGTCTGTTCATGGAATCTGGTGATTTCAACCGAGCCCTTCAGTATTATAAGGTATCTATGCATACTTTATTCTTAATCTTTTGACTTTGAAGGGGCAACCTCACTTGGATGTCTAGTATTATTTCTTTGGCTAATCTACTTTTCTTTCTTGTTTTTTTTTTTTTACAAAATTGAACTCAAACTGCGAACGCAGCAACTTGCAATTTGCTCTCTTTAGAATAAGAGCGCAGTGATTATGTCTTCTGAAATTTCTCTATTCCTTATATAATAAGAGAAAATTTTGTTGATGATACTTCTCACATATTTTTCGGGCAGATATTCTGACTGCTTATGTTTTCCTAACCCAAAAAACTCAGGAAGCTGTGAAACTCAAACCCTCCTTTCCTGATGCGTATCTGAACCTTGGGAATGTATACAAGGTTAGTTCAACAGGTTGTGTTAGTATGATTGGTTGGATTAAGTTACGAATTACCGTAGATTACTTGAATTGTTATTGGATGAAACTGATGGTTTTCCTTTGTCAGGCTTTAGGTTTGCCTCAAGAGGCTATTGCATGTTATCAACGTGCACTACAAACTAGACCAAATTATGCTATGGCTTATGGTGAGTTCCACTGGTTTATGGTTATAACTTTACTGCCACTTTTGATTGCTTTATGAAAGATGGGAGCAAGAAAGTGGCGGAACGAGATGCTGTGATTTTTTTCCATACTTGCTTTGTTTTCTCTTCATTTGGAATTCTAGCAATTTTTCCGAGTTTCTAATTTGATGGTAGATTTTAAGGGCAGGTCTTACGATGGTCCTTAGAGTCAGGAATTTGACTTTATGTAGATCTACTTGGTTAGATTCTGCAGTTTACTATTGTGATCACTTGTACTTTACGTACCAATTGTTGCTCAGGTAATTTGGCCAGTACGTATTATGAGCAAGGTCAGCTAGAAATGGCAATTTTACATTATAAGCAAGCTGTTGCATGCGATCCCAGATTTTTGGAGGCCTATAACAATTTGGTACATTCTTTTGTTGTGTCTCATTTTGTTGTTGGCATACGTGAAGTATGCAGATTTCATGTTCAATAGCATAATATTCTTTGAATTCCTTCTGTAGGGAAATGCGCTTAAAGATGTTGGCAGAGTAGAGGAAGCAATCCAGTGCTACAATGTATGCGCTTTTTTCTTTTATGAAGCTTGGTTTTCATTTCGTTTAGGTCAACTAATGGTTAAAATATCTGTCCTATAACTAAACTTTTGCTTGGTGTGAAGCAATGCCTTTCATTACAACCTAACCATCCGCAAGCACTCACCAACCTGGGAAATATATACATGGAATGGTATGTATTTGTGATAACTACATTTTAAGTCTTCTCATTGGTAAGGTTACAAGATATAATGATTTTCCCTGGTCAAAATTGTTATTCAGGAATATGGTTACTGCTGCTGCTTCGTATTACAAGGCTACGTTGACTGTAACTACTGGACTGTCTGCTCCTTTCAACAATCTTGCCATAATATATAAGCAGCAGGTAGTAAAACCTATCATAAAGTATGTTCTCAGTGGATATGTGGTGTCTGTCTTAGTTAGCGTTAATGAATTATGGGTCTAGTCTATTTAGTTTGTACAGAATGTAGAAGTGTGAGGATCAGAGAAATATAACAGTGTAACCATCAATGAGAATACTGCTTATGATTTAGTTTCTTAATTTTTGGTCACATTATTGCAGGGAAACTATGCAGATGCCATATCATGCTACAATGAAGTTCTCCGCATTGATCCTTTGGCAGCTGATGGGCTTGTAAACAGGGGCAATACATATAAGGAGATTGGCAGAGTTAGTGATGCTATCTCGGACTATATACGAGCAATTGCTGTCAGGCCCACAATGGCTGAGGCCCATGCTAATCTGGCTTCAGCTTATAAAGATAGGTAAGATATCTTTTAAATTTTTACATATGGCAATGATGCTAATGTCAGCAAGCTTTGATATTGTTAAGGTCTCCATTTGTATCTTAAGATCTTGCATCCCAAATAACCCCACAGTAATTTAAATTCTATATATAATCTACAACTTCTTGAGCCTCTGAGGGGCAGATATCTATTGAGGCCAAAGTGAAAGCATATCACAAGAGGATTAAAAGTGTGGGGCTAAGGCAACTTCTAATGAGCTGGCAAGAGGTGCCAATGAGGAAAAACCTACCATTAATTGACATTGGTCATGGATTTTGAGAGTGGCCAATGAGGTTCTTTAGTAGGATCTTCTTGTACCATGTGGATTTTATCTCCCAATTGATCTCGACAACTTTGTTTTATCTGTGCAGTGGACATGTAGAGGCTGCAGTAAAGAGCTATAGACAAGCATTGATTCTTCGTCCTGACTTTCCAGAAGCTACTTGCAATCTTCTACATACACTTCAGGTATTGTAAAAAATCTATCTTTGCTGTCTGTATGTTTTTGATGACATCCTTTTGGGGAAGGACCCTGCAACATTAATCTGTAGACTTCATGTCTAATTGCTCAACCATACAAGGTGCTGATGAAACTGATGAGAATATTTGGTTTCCTATATCTCACCTAATAATGTACTTAGACATGCATGTGTGTTGGTATTGGTTGTACCGGTGTATCAGGATTAAACTCATTCTAGCTTGATTCTCTTTATATGAGCTCATTCACACACAAGCATACTGTTATCCTTGGTTGTTTTTGGCTCGCTTTGTGTCTGCACAGTGATGTATATTTGTTATTATCTCTGGCTGTTTTTGTATATCACTTTGGTTAATTTATTTTTTAAAGCCATTCCATCATCGGAAGAGCTGTACTTCATATATTTGTTTGGGACCTAACAAGGTCGTCTTGTGTCAAATTGTAGTGTGTCTGCAGTTGGGAGGATCGTGATAAAATGTTCAAGGAAGTTGAAGGGATCATCAGGCGGCAGATCAATGTCAGGATCAACGTTATCATTATATTAGTTTAAACGCATGACATGTATTCCTCGTGTTGATTATAGTGTAATTGTGATTTTCTGCTCCTCAGATGTCTGTTCTTCCTAGTGTCCAGCCTTTCCATGCAATAGCATATCCTCTTGACCCAATACTGGCTTTGGAAATTAGGTATGGGACTTTTTATGACTTCTCAAAGGAAAGAGTAGTATAGTTCCTTTAAAGCTATGCTGCTAATTGATAATGTTTTTTTCTCACTCTTGCAGCCGTAAGTATGCTGCTCACTGCTCCTTAATTGCTTCTAGATTTTCTCTTCCCCCATTCAGCCATTGTGCTCCTATTCCAGTCAAACGTGAGGGAGGCTTTGAGAGACTAAGGCTTGGGTATGTTTTGATTAAATATCCTTATTTTTTCCTCTTTGAACCTCACAAGGCCTTGTTCTTTTATTCAACTATGGTATTATTTTGGGTTGTAGGTATGTAAGTAGTGATTTTGGTAATCACCCCTTGTCTCATCTCATGGGATCTGTTTTTGGTATGCACAACAGGAAGAATGTTGAGGTATTTAACTTTTACAACATATGTATGATTTCTGGAATGTTTTCCTGTTCTTGGTGTCAAGTTTTGTTTCTATGTAGGTGTTCTGCTATGCTTTAAGCTCAAATGATGGTAGTGAATGGAGACAACGCATTCAATCTGAAGCAGAGCACTTTGTAGATGTATCTGCTATGTCATCTGATATGATTGCTAAAATGATTAATGAGGATAAGATACAAATTCTTGTCAACCTAAATGGGTATACAAAGGTAGCTGTTTCCCCCTTGCTGTAGTCATTCATTCATGGTTTCTTTTCAGTGAATATCAGATGTTCCTTTTATCTGTTAGGCTGCAATATTTTATTTCATTTGTCTTTTTGGATGAAAATTTAGTTATACCCTTGTTTGGAAGGAGAATCTTGAAATTCTGATAACGTGGTTTGATGTTGTGTTATATTTGATTACTCAGTGTGATTGTCCATTTTATGATGCAGGGCGCTAGAAATGAGATATTTGCTATGCAACCTGCACCGATTCAAGTTTCATATATGGGATTCCCTGGAACTACTGGGGCTACTTATATTGACTATTTGGTCACTGATGAGGTTGGACCACTTGCAGACTTGATGCGGTTTCTTTTCTTTTCTTTTCTTTTTTGGGTATTGATTCGTCTGACAGATTGTTCTTTTGCTGCGTAAAATTTCTTTCAGTTTGTTTCTCCACTGCAGTATGCACATATCTATTCTGAAAAACTGGTTCATCTCCCCCACTGTTATTTTGTAAATGATTATAAACAGGTTAGACTTGTGGACTAGTAAAATTTAAAACCAAGTCCAATTCTGATGCGTGTGGTTGTCTATGCGGATACAGGGAATTAAATTTTTTATGCTCCGCTGTTTTTGTTCAGAAAAATCAGGATGTGTTAGATCCTAAGTGCCAGCACAAACGATCAGATTATGGTCTTCCGGAGAATAAATTTATATTTGCATGCTTCAATCAGTTGTACAAGATGGATCCTGAGATTTTTAATACATGGTAATGTTGGGTGTTCTTTGTTAATTTTTGGTTTTGTCATTTTTAGTGTCAAAATTTGGTAGTTTATACTGAATAGTTTGCTCTGAATTGTTGGTGTATGAAGCTACTTTCTCATTCTCATTTTATTGCTCATGTTTGCCTGTTTTATTCCAGGTGCAATATTCTTAAACGTGTGCCGGACAGTGCACTCTGGCTCCTGAGATTCCCTGCTGCTGGTGAAATGAGACTGAGGGCATGTATGTGTTGTTTAATGATGCTTTAGAATGTTTGTGTCTGCTTGAGAAAATGTGTGATAAATTGCTGCCCGTAGCTTGCTCTGCGTTTGTGATGTTAAAATATCTTAATGTTGTAAAATTTGGAGGGATTTATTTTGTTGTCATGATTGGTGATTTCTGGACTTATTTCAGATGCTGCAGCACAAGGGGTCCATCCAGATCAAATTATTTTCACAGATGTTGCGATGAAGAATGAACACATCAGGCGCAGTGCTTTAGCAGACTTATTCCTTGACACGTAACTTACTGTTCTAGTTGCTTCTACTTTTTGAAGCATTTTTGTATTTGCCTTCTATTGAGTTGGTTATATTTGTTTTAGGCCTTTGTGCAATGCGCATACCACGGGAACAGACATTTTATGGGCTGGCTTGCCCATGATTACTTTGCCTCTTGAGAAAATGGCTACAAGAGTTGCTGGCTCTCTTTGTCTTGCCACAGAACTGGGGGATGAGATGATTGTGAACAAGTAAATTTCTATTTCTTAAAATAAAAGAGGGCTTTATATGCCATTGAGTAGTGCAATCCTTGAGTCAGCTTAAAATAAATTGGTATCCTAACATCCTTTTTTTAATTCTTATGGTGCTCAGTTATTTCTATATTCACTTGGGGTGATGTTGCCTATGATTTGGTTATTTTTATTGAATCTTTCACGGCTAATATCTATTGTTGAACATGACAATTAATGAACTGTACGTCGAATGTGTCTTACTAATTTTGAACTGCTTCGCTTTTGAAATGATGTTAGCATGAAAGAGTACGAGGAGAGAGCCGTATCATTGGCTTTGAATCGTCCAAAACTTCAGGCCCTTACTAACAGGCTCAAAGCTGTCCGCATGACTTGCCCTCTATTTGACACGGCCCGCTGGGTGAGTGAGTTGGATATGATGGTTGTTTCTTCATATGATTATTCCATTGTCTGCTGTGGTGGTGTAATTTTGGAGCTATGTTAAACGCTGCAGGTGACGAATCTTGAAAGGGGATATTTTAAAATGTGGAATTTGCACTGCTCTTGTCAGCGTCCGCAACATTTCAAGGTCACCGAGAATGATATCGAATGCCCCTATGATAGATAAGTTGTAGAAATTAGACGGGAATGTAGATAAGAAGATCAAGAGAAAGTAGTAGTTTCTTCGAATTATCGGTGGGTGCCCTAGTAAATTCAGATAATACTCATTGTGACGGTCTCCTCATGTATCAAGGGAAATATTATGAAATCTGGTTCTATTTTTCCATGCACTTGTGGGGTGTTAACTGCCAAAAATTAGTGAGACAGGTGCGATTTGATTTTACTTGTGGTGACTGTCAAACATGTTACTTGTATGAATATTTACTTGGTTATATAAAATCAACGAGATGTTTAAGTCGGGTCCCCACTCTGCTTTAACTAGACCTGTCACAATGGATATAGAAGATGAAAAGTCGCCAATGCCCAAATAACTGTTGTTAACACGCTGCTTTAGAGTATTTTCATTTTTTTCCCAAGTACTCAACTTTTTGTTGCCCATTTTTGGTCACATGTAGTTCTTCGGGATCAATTGAAAAGAGATGTAGTATTTCCTAATTGTCTCAGGTTTTTTCAGTATTGTCAAAAGTACCTCACTTGTCTTTGGTGACTTAAGATAGAAAGATGGGTATTAGAAATGAGAGAAACTTCAAGAAGTTTCAATAACCGTAATTGCAAGTTTCAGGATTAGAAATAACAATGTCTTAGATGTCGTTTACCTATTTGATAATTAAGTGTTATTTTTGGGACCTCAGTAACTTGTTCAGAAACGACCAAAGCCTCAAAGGTAGTTTTCCCATGCATTCTACATTCTGAAAAGTAGATGTCTCATAAATTTTTGTGAAGAATACTTGATTGAAAAATTAATTGGTTAGAAAGATTTGATATAATTTTTTATGAGCAATACTTAAGTTAAATTGCTTATATCTATTATGTCAAAGTTTTTAATCACATATGATCATTTGACTTATTTTTAAAATATTATTATTTAATTATAAATTCATATGAAAAAATAAGATATATGTTGCATACGGAAAAAAAATATAATCATGTGTGATTAGAAAACTTGATATAATGGATATAAGAAATTTGATCTAAGTTTTTTGTTTCTACTTTTATATTTGGAAAGTTTTGATATTCTTATTTAAGTTGTTTTCACCAATAAAATTTTTAATATTAGTAATTTTCAACAATAAAGTGAAAATATTGAGCATCTTTTCAATGCTTCTCAGATGTTTATAATTGACAAGGTATTTCACTCAATTCTTGAGCTTCTACTACAGAATTAACTCATTTAGAATTTTCTTATAAAAGTAAAATTGGAGCATAAAAAATGAAAGTTTTTAAAAAAAAATTGAAAAGATGAGCGCTGAACAAATCAAAGGGTGGGCGCTGTTGGCAATGTCAGTATTTGTGCGGGCAGCTCTGGAGAAAGGTTCATTGAAGCCCCAAACTTTTTCAATTCATTATCAAGAATCTTATTCCCTTTGTAGTGTTGATTTTGAGATAATTAATCTGCAAAACCTTACAGGTTCATCCTATTTAACCGGGTTGCTATAATTTTTTAATTGGGTCCTTATACTTTCATTTATTTTTAATTGGGTCCTTTTACTTTTACGTGATTTTTTAATTAGATCCCTATAATTTTTTATTTATCAATTTAATTTATAAATGAATAAATAACATTAAAGTATAAATATTAACAAAGAATTTAAATTAATAATGATATAATTAAAAAAATAATTAATGTGATTAGAATAAATTATTATAATTACATGTTTGGAAAGTTTTATTATTACTATTCAAACGTTATAATTACAAAAATATGTGAAAATTAGAATTATAAACTAAATGATATAAATACATGTCTAGTGGAAAATTTTGAAAGAATATTAAAATAAAATTATTGGAATAAATTATTATTTATTGAATATTATTATTTATAATATTATATTATATTTGATATTTATATAAGAATGTTATTATAATTTAAAATAAAAAAATAATGACCTAATTAAAAATTGGATAAAACTAGAAGGACTTAGATAAAAAAACTACAATAATTTGATTAAAAACAAATGAAAGTATAAAAACTTGATAATAAGAAAAAACTACAAAAATCTAATTAAAAATTGGTTAAAATTATAAAGACTTGTAAATTAATTTTTCCAATTGTGATTTGTTCTCATTGCCTAGGTCCAGGTGTGATCTTATTCATGAGATAGAGAAATCTTATCTACTTGTAAGATAAACAGAATTTTTTTTATTTATAAGTTAATATCATTAAAATTTTTAAATGAATGTATAATTGTAACTTCATTTATTATTGTGTTATAACTAGCACATTCTCCATGCGTTGCACGGGTAGGAAATTAACATATTTGTATTTCACAAATTCCCTATTCTACAACGATCCTAATAACAAATTAAATACATTGTTTATTAGATTAGCATATCGGAAACAATTAATCATATAAGAAATTAGACAGAGAAGGTGAAGAAATCAGATAGAGAAGGAGAAGTAACCTAGCTCTCTGATCTAAGCTGCATATAAAATAATTTATTTATTCAAAAGTCCGTCCAAAAACAAAGATTGAGAATCGAGAAAGATGAAATTACATGCCTAACAAGTTTTGCGCCATTAGTGGAGAAAGTAGATATAGCATAGAGAAAGAAAGAAAAAAATTAAAAGGGGGCATAAGAAGTAGAGGAGAAAGTAGATGAATGCAAAAAGACTGTATCTCACACACACACACAAACACACAAACAAATATCTATTGCAAGGGTCACCATAACCTTCACTACCACGTTAGCCACCAGAAGCATAACTCCATTATTTAATATAAACAAACATTTATGTTTATTTTTCTTTAATCAAACAAGCTAGGACGTCTTTAGAGGGAGTAGTACACATATATTAGGGTGTGTTCTTATTAGCTTTTGGAGAATAGCTTCTGGAGAAAAAATGGAGAATAGCTTTTGGAGAATAGATTATGAGGAGAATAGATTATGGGAAAAAAATGATTTTGATAAAATGAGAGTGTTTGCATGATTTTAGCAGAATAGCTTTTTTCATGGTCAAATGACTAAAAAGGACATTAACTTTTATGATAATTACATATAAAGAATAAGATTATATTTTATGTATTATTTAAGGGTTAAAGTCTAAATTTAATAGCCAAGTTTTTCCTGAGGGGCATCTGGTACAAATAAATTTTAGAAGATGAACAAATAACAATGAACAATTAAAACCCCTAATGGCATTAAAAATGATGCATCTTAATCCATTATTTAACATTAAATTTCATAATTAATACCAAAAATAAAATAAATTTGTCTACATGTAATGTTAATTAACTTAACTAATTTTTCTAATATAATTAAATTAGATAAATAGATCTTATATTAAAGATAAGAGGGAGTATTAAAATTTTAAAATCTTTTAAAAAAAATAAAGTGACAGATGAGATGAGAAAAAATGTGAAATTTTTTTGAAAAAAACAAACAGAAGAGAGAGTGTGTATGGTGTGAGACTCACAATGAAAAAGGACCAATAATAAATAGGCTATGGGGCCCACATAGCATGAAAATCCAACAAGATCAACTTATGGACAAAACCATGGTTTCAGGCTGAAACCATGGTTTTGGTCAGAAAACGGGATTGTGTGTTTTTTTGGGGTGTTTGGTGAATTTTTTCCAAAACCTTAGTTTTAGGTAAATAAGCGCTTTTCACTGCCTATCCGAACACACGCTTAGAAGTTATTTCTTAAGTTAAAATATATAAAATAAAATGCTGAAAAAATTATAAAATAAAATATATAAATAAAGAATAAGTTAGGTGAAATTAGGGGTGTCCAAAATATCCCGGTCCCGGTCCCGGTCCCGGTCCCGGAATTTTGATCCCGGGAATTTCCCGTCCCGGCCGGGACTGGGACCGGGAAAACCGGGACCGGGATCTAAGGGACCCGGGACCGGGACCGGGACCAGTCACACACTTTGTGATCCCGGTCCCGGTTTTTTTTATTTTTTTTTTAAATTTTTTTCTTAAAAACTAAGTTATTGTTTTATTTTTGTATTTTTTATCCAATAATTTAAGTTATCATTTGATAAAATGTGTATAACATATTTAGTTAGAGTTAAATTGTATATATCGTGATACTAATTCTACTATATAATGTATAAAAATAATAGCAAAAATGATGAAGGTGATAATAATAATAATAATAAAATGTTATTCTTCAATTCTAGATCAATTTGTATGATTATTATGGCCTTATTAGATGTTAAATAATTACTTTAAACACTAGATTATAGAAAATTTAACTAAAATAATAATATTTTTAAAATTTAATTTCTTTTTTAAAAAAACCGGGATTTCCCGGTTTGATCCCGGTCCCGGCCGGGATTACCGGGACCGAGACCGGGAGTGGTGAACCTCGGTCCCGGATTTGAACACCCCTAGTTGAAATGCTTAGGTGAGAGCAGGAGGATGCTCAAAACCACTGCTTTTATATAGCAATAGTTTATAACCCACGCAATGCTCGGGCGTGAAGGGAAAAAAATTATAATATTTAAAAGGAGACCAAAATGTCATGGTAAAAAAGAAAAAATAGGCATGATCATGTATTATATTTTGAAAAGAGATGGATAAACCTGTCATGACATTTCCCATTTATTATATCTTGTTCTAGACATGATGTTGTTTTATATTATATGTGTGTGTGTGTTAATTTCTAGATTGGTACATTAAAATAGTTATACCGTGCACCAAAACTTATTCAGAAACTTTATATTTTTTTTATTGATCTATGATCTTTCAATTCAAGAAAAATAGTTGATCATGCTTAGGAAGTTATAATATATCAAATTTATAAAATTCTAAATTCTAATAATAAGTGAGAAGTTAAAGGCATTAGCACTGGGGTCAAGAGGCGTCCAACCATTCAAACTATTTTGAAACCACCTTTTCATTATCTTGCTATTTTTAATATATTTATTTTAAAAATATTTTATTTTATATTTTAATATTTCAAAATATTTAGCAATTTGTAATTATCTCCCAGACATCTCTCTATTTTTTCTGAGAATGTTTTATTTTTTATTGTTTTAATTGTTACGATATTTATGACAGGAGAGGGCATGCAAGGAGGGACTCTCAACGTAAAATATTTTATTTTATATTTTAATATTTTGATTTTTTAATTTATAATTTGTAACTATATATTGATTTCTCTCTTTATTTTAAGAGAATATTTTATTTTGTATATTTATTTTAGTTGTTAGGATATTCATAGTAAGAGGAGAGAGTGCCACATGGCAGGGGGAGGGACTCTTAACATCCCTCATTTTATATAATCAATAGAAGATGAGATATATATATATATATATATATATATTAAAAATGGTAAAATTAGAACAATGTTAAATTTTAAGGAGAAGTTAAGGAGGGATTTAAAATTTTTATTGACTATGCGTGTGTTTGGGAAACAATAAAATTTCAAAATATGTTAGAAATAATTTATAAATGGGCTATGAATGACTTGTAAATAGGATGTTGGCATTATAAATAAATAAATAAATATGATTTAACGGTGGGTATGGGCACCGCGAAGGAAGAACGGGCTGCAAAACCAACCTTACCTGATAAAGTTCTAACCATTTCAGGCTCTGCAAGGTGGGCTTCTTTGCTTAAGTGATCATGGCGCCTTATCCTATCCATACGTGAAAAATATAATTTCATGTAAATTTTATAAATATTCCTGTAGTTACTAACATCATATGTCTTAACTTCATCATAAGTAATATAAACTTCGAATACATCCGGTGATTCCGCATCTTGGGATATTTTAAAATAAGTCTGCAACTTGAGTTTTGAAATTTAAAAACTACCACATGTTTTAACAAATATCCATATTTCAAGAATTAAACAACATCCATGATCCATTATAAATAAGGAAACAAAACGATTGTAATTAAAGCCGTGCAGTCCAAGTAGTTTGCATCAATTCAATGTCCCAAAAGTTGATCAGATGATGAAGCATTTGACAAAAAAAATAAAAAAATAAAAAGCAACTATGATTTAATACATCACAAAGTAAAAAAGAAAAGAAAACATCTACTTGTAAATCGTGTTTAGTAGCTAACGCAAAAAAGAGAGGATTAGAAGAACTTTATATAATAGACAATATATATTTTAAATAGAAAAAATATATGGAATAATGTTTTTTTTTTGAATGAAAATCTGGAATAATGTTTAATTGACATGAAATTATATATTTTAAATAAATAAAAATAAATTTTCGGGTAAGACTGAATGGATAGGACAGCATCTCATACATGATATCCGACATTTTTTAGAATTGGGCTAGACAATTTTTTACCGGCCGGGTACACTAGTCACCATGCTCACCCTAGTTGGCAATGTGTCTGGAGGGAAAAGGACGAGGAGGGGGCTCTCTTTCTCCTTCAATCTTTAAGCCGAACAGTCTGGAGTTACGGAGCGGTGTCATGAATGGCGAATTCTTCTACTCCATCTTCGACCTTCCACCCCCCGAACCCTAACCCCAATATGTTCCCTCCTTCTTGCAATCCGCTGCCTGACCTCTCTACAGCTCTCTCATCCCTCAACAACCTCATTCATCTCTCGCAGCGTACCTTTCATTCTCTCCCTACTCTCTTTCGACCTCACTCTCAAAACCCTAACCCCCATCTCATACAATGCCCTTTCAATCATCACCACCTCATGCCTCCCGAGTTCCTTTTTCTTCACTACCTCCGTTGCCCTTCCTCTCCCCGCCCTCTTCCCAATCCCGATGACCTCCTTCATTCTCTCTCTTACCCCAAAACCCTCCACCCCCATGATCATTCCCGCCAGGACAACCGCCCCCAACGAACTCTGCATGATCCTCGTTCTGAACTCTTATTCTCTTTGGAGGACTACATCGACTTTGGTTTTAACTTCTTTTACCGTGATTGCCCTGGTGTGTTTACTTCGTCCCATGTGGATGCTATGAAGAGAACCTTTACGCTTCCTGGTATATTATCAATTGAATGCGTTGATTTTATTGGGGCTAGTGATGTAGAGATTATGTATTCTGAGCGAAAGCATTTGGGAATTCTTCCCTCCGAGTACTGGACTATCAAGAAGGAGGCCGAAGCTTGGAATGATTATCCAATTACACACTCCTATGGCGTTCTTCATGCGATTGTAGGTGTAGGAATTACAAAGGAATGTGATTTCATGAGATGGATACTGGCAAATTCGCCCAGATATGGTGTTGTGATTGATATGGCTATGCGACAACATTTATTTTTATTGTTTAGTTTATGTTTGAAGTCGATTCTCAGAGAAGCTTTAAATACGTTGGATGTGTTGAACAATCAGCTTTTGGAGTTAAATTGGGCGAGTATGACCTCTGAATGTCCCATTTTGGTTCGGTCATTGACATGGTTAACATCACAAACTTCAATTTTGTATGGTTCGGAAAAGGGAAAGCTATTTGTTCTTGATTTGTTTAAGATGTGCATTTTAGATGGTGCATCAGCTCTCTTATTGTTTTCCTTTGGGAAAGCTCAGAATGAAAATATTGTCAGCATGGGCACAGAGGACGCTAAACTTGACATTCTGCAAGAAAGAAATACGCACTGTGGGCAGAATAACATTGTGGATGGAACTGTTTGTAGCTGTAATGTCTCTGTGTCCCAAGTTGCAGCAGCTATTGCAGCATTGCATGAGCGATCTTGGCTTGAAGATAGAATTAAGAGACTATGGTTCTCTCAGCAACCAAACAAATTTCAGCTGTATGTTGCTTTCAACCCCCCCCCCCCAAAAACCAAGAAAAAAAAAACTATCGTATTTAGCTTGGGAGTCCAGAACAGATTTAATATATCTGTATTTAGCTTCCCATAAAAGTTATGGGCATGATACACATCCCAAATGTTCCAAATTCACGAAATTTGGAAAAAGGCTCTGATTTTGCAAATTTCAGTCATCACTTAGTAATTTCATGCGAATGTACCTCATACTATTCGGGGCAGATGAAATTTTGTTACAGATTACATATTTCCACGGAGAAGTGTATATCTATCTTTTATCATTCGGGGTTTTTCTTTTTCGCCAGTTGGCTACCATGTGCGCACGTGTGCTGCACCTTTCACTTTGGTTTCTCTGCATGTTTTATTTTTCTCTAAACAATTAAGAGATGTGATTGATCTGACAATTGCGAACACCATGTTTGATATGCCCCTGATCATTATCAACTAAGTTACTGTGAATGCTATGTCCGGAAATAGATCTTTTATATTTTATCTTTTTCCATCAGGGTTGCTGAGCATTGTTATTTGACTGAGAAAGCAAATGAGGAGAGGAAGAAGAGGCCTGATTATAGAGCTGTAATTGATTATGATGGGCTTCCTCGGCAGCAATCATCTAACATGGTAAATTTAATTAGATGTGAATGAGCATTTTCTGAGTTACATTTGCTTAAATCATGTTTTATGCATAATCAGATGGGCTTTTACTTTTTTTGGCCTTGTTTAGAGCGCCAAAAGTAGAAATGACCAGGATGAACTAGTTTGCTTCAATGATATGTTGGAGCCTTATTCTAAGTCTAAATCTCTTCATATGACATCAGAGGACTGCTAATAAAATGTCAATAACATCAGAGGAACTAATTCTAAATATTTATTGATGCTCTTTTTTATCTGATGAATCCGTGGCATAGGAGTAAATGTATAGTACTTCCCACTACATGTACTTAATAGTTAATACATATAAACTTTCTGTTGGTTACAGGGAACAACTGGATTGAAGACACGGGAGGAGTTACTGGCTGAGGAAAGAGACTACAAACGTAGAAGAATGTCTTACCGTGGCAAGAAGATAAAGAGATCAACTGTACAGGTCAGAATCTATTAAAATATTTCTCTACAAGCATAACTAAATAATACTGTGGTATAGGAAGACCGAAGAGAACGCCCAATGGGGTTATTGAGCGAGACCTTTTAGTTAATAATTTATTAAGATATTTGGTTTATGATTGAACTCAATAGCATGGTGTGAGCCATGGAGCCAGCCCTACTTCTTGTTATTGTTGTTGTATAACTAAATAGTACCTTGACACTTCATTTCTTGTGTAAAATCACTATGAAAATTTTAATGCAAGCTATTCAGTAAGCGTCATATTAAATTCTGTTCTCCTTTTGAAGGTGATGAGGGATATAATAGAGGAATACATGGAAGAAATCAAGCAGGCAGGAGGTGTTGGTAGCCCTATGAAGGAATCTGATGAGAGTGGGATGTTGCCATTGAAATCTCTTTCTTGCCGTGACTTAGATATTGAAGCAAAGATTTTAAGAAAAGGCATTCATGAGTCATCTGCGGTAACAACTTGCAATCCAAGTCATTATGAGCAGAGATCACGAACAAACTATTGTAACAAAAGCAAAGTTATCGAGGTCCTAGAGGATGTCTCTCGTAAAGATTATGAACAACCTAGACAAGGACATTCCAGAAAACAGGGATATATCGAAGATCATTGGAATACTGTGGATGCACGTTATGGTAGAAAACATGCTTCTAGAAGCCCTGAAGGACCCAAAAGTTATAGCCCATCTAATGACAGTATCGGTTGTCACAGAAAACATGATTATTCAAGTAGAAAAAAGTACGATCAGAAGTCAAGATCCAGAGATAGGTGGCTAAGAAACTCACACAGGAATCATGATTATGATTCTCCCTTGAAAAGTGCATTTGAAGATCGATATGACCCATCTGAATCTCTTGATGTCTATGAAGATGATGTCTCCTCCAGTACTAAATGATTAACTCTGGTGACAGCCATCATTTACAATGTCTTACCGGAACTCTGAAGTTACAGCATCTGGAGCAGGTATTTTTTTTTTGTTCTATATACTATCTGGCTTTAACTTTCTATAGATTCTGCTTATTGATGCAGTTATGTGCATAACTTTGCAGTAAGAAGTTATCTGGCTTCAGCGTATGACTGTATCCTCCTTTGTATCCTTAACTTTGAATTTTGTTCATTTAAGCAAATTTTTGCTTGGGCTTGGGGTTTTGTTCATTATGTTTGTCATTTTTTTCCCAATAAAAAATTGGCAATTATAGCAACAATCTATCATCATGCGATAAATCTACATTGAAATTTGTAAGATCAGTGGCGCATTTCAGTTCAACTCGTGATTGTTTTACTTTCACCTTAACAAATTTACATAAAGAATCAGTTATGTATTTTCTTTATGAATCGAATCATGTTAGACAATTTATGTGGTTATTTTTTGGGTGCTGATATGCTTTGCTTTAGATATGAACAGCCGAACTTCTGACAGAGCTAAGCAGTGTGTTCCTCATTATGTTGCTATAGATATTGATATGCAACAGCAATAGTGGGCACCTGTAACATCTATCATATTTCGGGCCTCTTAACAGGCAATTATTGGCAATCATTTGTACTTGCCACTTCTCGCAAATTTTCTTATCAACATTAGCTTGCCCGCATTTCCTGATCATGTGGTCTTAGACTACACTTTGAATTCTCGATGCATGCAAAAGGTTGGTCGGGCAATGCTTGTCATTACCCTGCTACGACTTCCTCACGACAAAATGAATTTGAAATGAAGTTCATGTTCCAAAAAGCCTGAAAATGAGATTACATTTCTTGAAATGTCTCTGCTACTGTCTTTTGCATTGATTTCTTACTTGCTAGACACAGGAGAATCTTTCATTTCCTTCCCTTGTTAACTCAGATTTTTGTTCTCCTTTGTTCCTTAGGAGCTACAGAAATCTTTCCTTTGGGTTGACTTGGTCAATTGTTTAGTTTATTGTAGACAGCCAGGAGGGGAGCTCGTGTTACTGATTGTATAATAGGAAGAGTTATGATAAAATGCGTGGAGGGGGGATCTTGGAGGGGAGATTAAAATTCACCATGGAAAAATATTCTTGAATCTTGACTGCCTGAAGCCAAGGGTTTCATTGTTGCCACAAGGGAGATGACACAAGCGCGGGAATCTCCAAAGCCTTAGCCAAGGATCAGTTGCCTCTTGTCAAAATTTGTGTACATTTTCATTTCCGCCTGTTTTAAGATATTTCATAGTGCGAATGAATCATGTGCCCATTGCTTTCTGTAAACACTGGGATTTGGTTGGTTTTTTTAGTCAAATAATGGGCCACGGGAAGCTTAGTTATGACAGGCGAACATTTTAGCCTGGTTGTTTGTTGTATGCAAGTTACCACGAAGATCCTTCCATGCAACTTGTGTGGAAAGGTTTGGACTGTTTATGAATCTAATTTGGGTTATTCGGATTTAAAATTTCGAAAATGATGAATTTCTTTTGAACAAGTGATGGTTGATAGTTGAAGTTGTTGGCCAAAAAAAAGGCTATTAAAAAGATATAAGAATGAAAACTGATTTAGATTATCAAAATTTATTTTGGAAGGTTATGATGAGCATAGAGCACCCCATGCCGATCAAAATTCGTCAGCAAGAAACATTGTTTCCATTTCTAAAATGAATTTTAACCACGGCGTGCCTCCCAAAAAAAATCCACCAAGACTCGTATGCTAAAGGGTTCCTTTTAGCCTGGACTGGAAGCTGCAAAGAGGGGTTTGTAGGCAATGCATATGCAAGTTATGCTTGACGTCCACAATTCAGCAACATTAGAAAACGGTGAAATTATAACAAACAATATTTGTGACAAATGAATATGTGATCATTTGTGTTGTTTCGATTTTTTCAAGTAAGGTGTTTTTTTTTACTGTCTACTTATAGCCACCAACAAAAAGATGGAGAAGGGGTCCTCCCTAAAATGCAGAATGAACAAATTGGTCAAAATAAAACCTAAAATGACACTTAAAAGAGATCAACACACAGCACACCCATCTGCTCCGCCGAAGCTAGGAAAGGAGATGCCGTGAAATCACGCTCGCCCAATCTATATATCTTATAATTCTTATCCACCAAGCCAATCGCTGGAAATTGGCTCATGCACGGCTTATCTCACAGATTACTGTTCACAACAGTAAAAACGGCTCATACCAAAAAAAAAAAAAACGATCGGCTCGTCAAAGTGCTGTTGACCGGCTACACAAAATTTGGGGCTCTGTGTAACAGCCAATGAGAAAGATATACTTTCACCTCCAAATCTGAATCCTATTTTTAAAAGTTTTCAAACCTCCCGCCCTTTCCTATTTCTATACTCCCTCCGGTCCTAATTATAAGACAAAGTTGACTTTTTTGGAGAAATTAAGGAAGCCAATTAAATCACTTTAAAAAATTTTTATTTTTATTTTTGTCTTGAAACTAATTAATTTGACTAATAAACTGATATATAATATAAGAATACTAAAAATATAAATACTCTAAAGTGATTTAATTGACTTCCTTAATTTCTCCAAAAAAGTCAACTTTATCTTATAATTAGGACCGGAGGGAGTATTTGCCATGTACTTTTTCAAAATCCTAAAATATGTTAGCATCTCTGTACTACAAATCGCGATTCAAAGGAGCTAAGCAACTGAATTCAACACCTATGGGTTTGTTTACCGTTTCTCTTTAGGTTCAAATCCCCTCCCTTCCATCTCCAATCGATCTCTCAACCTTCCTCCATCAATTTCTTCTTCGTTTCTAAAGTCTTCTTCAACCTCTTACACGTCTAATATATGATTCCTTTTTTTTCCAGGTCACAGTAGCAGGAGGAAGTGAAGAGATTGGAAGAACTGCCGTCGAAGAGCAAAACCTTCTTCTGTGCATGAACCTTCGTCCTTTGTTATGTGCGCTACAAAAGGGGTTTAAAATCTCAGTTCCTTTCCACTTTGGTTTCTGAGCTATTTGATTTTTTGTTTTTAGATGTAGATTTCTACATTTCATTATCAATTTTTCATTCTTGCATTTATTGACTCCGGCATTAATCCATTCTTCAAAGGAATTTCTTCTTCCCATTTTCGTTTCTCCCCTCCGCTTCATGGAAAAATACTTCGGTAAGAAGAAAGAAATTTCTAGAGTTGCTACTGGAAAATCAAAAATAGATTTTTGAAGCTATTTGTTGCCGTCACTTCCCTTTCCTGGTCATATTTCTTTACAATGAACTCATCTTCCCTTCCTAAAAAGGTTTGTAAACTTACTCCCTTCTTCCCTTTGTTTTTGTTCTTCCTAATATTCCCTTTTCTTTCTGATTTCATTTTGGAATGGTAGATCAATTAATGAACTTACCATTGGTCCTTAATTCTTGTGGACTCAATTAATGATGTTATCATTGGTCCACTCTACCTCCAAAGTTATCTTCCCTTCCTCATCATGTTAATAATGAGCTACTAATAACTATCAATTTTTAATCTTGAAAGTGGATTGCACGGGGCAGTGAAATAAGAGTCAAGAAAATGACTAGCATCAACAAAGGAATCTAAACATAAAACTAACAATAGTATTGCCTTTTATTTGGGGATTTTTCAACTAAGGAATCTAAACGCAAGTCTGTTTCTTAGCAAAGTACATCTCAACCTACAAAGTTTGCTAGAGTAACACAAGCATATGTAAAACTTAATGTTTGTGCCAAAAGGTGGGTATATATGTTTTTTTGACAATTCATTATACTCCCTTGTGCGAGTTAAGGTTTTGCAGATTCCTCAAAGATGTTAAAACTGCATACTACTATCATTTGCAAGTTAGGCCATCCATATCTGCTATACAATTCGTTAGCTTCGTATCCTTATAGAGCAATTGTTATCATGGACCAGTATTAGCTTGAAATTCTCATTCCATTCTTATATGTAATAGTCAAGTTGTTTACTCCATATACTTTGTTGTTTACTGCCATTTTAATACCTTCCCAAAATTAACATTAATAGTCTCATAACAGTCAGCTACGTACCATTAGTTTGAAGAGAACCCCCTAAGTTGTTACATCATCTGGTTTAGTTATATATAAATTTAGTCCTGATTTAATTACATGAAGGGCTATTGTTTTCTATTGTACCATTGAATTGTTTAAATCATTTTTCTAATTCCATATAACCTGCATCTTGTAAGAAAATCATTTTATGGTGTCCTATTAGGTATAGTTGTTTCAGAACCTGTTCTTACCAATTAAAGGGCTGTCATCTATCATTTACTTGGACCAAGATGACCTGTCCAAGACACCTTTTTTTAGGAGGTATCAGCCTTGGTGCAGTTGCTTTCATTTGAGATTGTATGTTCAGCTGAAACAGATGCATTAATGAAATTTGGATACTTATGTTTTATTTTTGTTACCTATTTGTATATTAGGTCTATCATGAAATGGAGGTCACCTTTTACATATTTCACTCATTAGTGTTATCACACATCATTCTCACCCCTTTTAAGTTACCACAATTCATGCTTTTTCTGTAAAAGTAGTGTGTTTTCGTCACTGGCAGGACTTTGCTTTTCTGTAAAAATATTCAACTGTCTAAAATGTAATTTGGCGCCAAACAACATTCTTTGGCAGATAAATTCATGGTTCAGCACATTGGCTTCATTTTGGTTGGAGGGAAGAACGAATATTCTGAGAAAATTCAAATAATATTATGAATCTTGGCAGCACTGGTAGGACTTTGCTTTCAAGTTTTCCTATAAATTAAGATTCAATGCTGCACAATCCCACCAACTTACCTTCTTTCATGGCATGACATGAACCATGACTTAATCACATTGTTTGTTTAAAAAAAATGCCTCGTGACTTATAAACATGTACTCTTTATACTTCACTTGAAAACATGTACTCTAAGAGCTATTAAAAAGTAGGGGAATTACAGAGAAGGCGAAGTAAACTAATAACCACTAAAACTTGCATTGAAAAGATGTAAGCTAAAACTAATTTGTGTTTGGATTAAAGGAGACTCAGTTGGGATCATCTTCATCATCACTCACAAGGCCAACTGCATACCAAGTAAAGTTGCAGTGACCATGAGAAACTTTTAAACATAAGTTAAAATATGTCGGTATGTTACAATTAAAATAAGGTCCTTTTGATTTTGGTGAACCGAGCTATGATTTCCAATGACAAGTAAACTAAGCAATACAAGTGCCTAGATTGATAAGAATTGGAAAAAAGGCATGTAAAATTTCCATGTTTCGATAGAGTCAACACTCAACTCTAGGCCCAATTGTGACGCAGAGGGCAAAGTGAGTTCATCTTTGTGGAACAATATAATAAGCATCTTCCGAGAATTCTTCAAAACAGAACTTTGTACTTTGAAAGATATTGTTCAACAAAATGGTAGGTCATATTTGTTTATCTTATTGGCATATGTGATGATGCCAATTTTATGTAATGCAATTTTTGCAAGTAAAGTCTATTCATTAGTTGATAATGATAATCGATGACAATGGAAATACTTCTAAGAATATAACAACAAATGTCGTCTACGGTAACATATTTGCAAGACTTGACTTGAGTTGTTTGTTTTTTAATAGTTTGACTGAACCTTATTATTAGAATTAAATTGTCTGTCTTTGATTTTTTTCTACATTATGTTCCACTTGGTACTATTGCTTGCTTTGAATTGCAAATATTTTTTTAAAATTACCAACCAGGATTGCTTTTGCTCCCTTTTTTTTTGTTGGATACTTTTTTGTGAAGATATATTTTTTTTTTCATGAAGATTTGCTCCCTGCGTAACGCGCGGGGTAGTTCATGCTAGTTGACTGGAGAAAGAACACCCACCATCATCTTTGAAGTTTTCAAGAAACATTTTGATAGTTTGAATTGAAATATTTTTTTAACGACGCTCCAAAATAAAATATTACGAAGATAAGAGTAAAATAAAATTGAATCTCCATCGCATAATCTGAATGTTGAAGTTCTGAGCACGGAGCAGCATTTTTTTTTTTTTTTTTTTTTGTGGTGGGGGCGCAACGGTTTTATCACTTTTATGAAGAGCGGCAGATTCCATGGATAGTGTTGAAGGATAAAACCGCAGAGACAGAGTACGTGGAAGCGTTGCGTTGGTGCCCTGTCTGTGACGTCTCCAATTCCCGCATTATTGCTGCTTTCATGCTTTGCTTTGTCAGTCTTATCATGACCCTCCCCCTCCATCTTCAATATACCGCTACTACAATTATTTGTATGGTAAAAAAATATCCCGTTTTGCATTTGCATCTGCATCAAACACCCCGATTTTCTAGCATCTTGGTGTTTATTTTTCGAGTCCTTCCACCACTTTAATACTCCCTCGTCTCTGTATATTAGAACCTTTAACTGAGTGTGATTTTAAAAAACAGTTAAAAATATTTAAATATAATAATTACGTAGATGAGAAAAGGATGAAAAGAGAATTGATGTAGTATACTAATTAATTGAGAGCAAAATGGAAAAAAAATGTATTTATTATTGAGACAAATTCAAAAGGGATTTTACATTTAGGGATAAGCCCATTAAAAAAAAATTCTTATATATAGGGACAGAGGGAGTATTATTTAAAGTGCATCCAGCATATAAATCATAAATAAGATTACGATGTTGGATGTAACTGAAAAATAACATTAGAAGATAATAGATTCATCGAAAAAATAATATCATGATGTTGAATGAAATTAGGAAATAACATGAAGGTAACTTTACCCTTGTTTTTATTAAAGTCTGCACAAAATTTATGGTCATAAAAAAGTTACTCCAAATCCCCCACAACATCCCAAAATATTCCAGAGTCCCATAAAAATATTACTACACTATTATAGAGTCTTGTAAGCCTTATTGTAAATAAATTTTGGTATACATTTAGAAAAATATGCTTAATTAAAAGAAGATAAAGCAATTCCGTCTCTTCATATGGTGTCGCTGCAGGCCACCAGCTGTGGTTAGTGACTTTTTGGGAAGGTAATTATGGACCATGGAGAGATTTGAATCCCAAAAAATAATATAGGCAGCATACTAATGTTGAAAGTTGAAACTAGCTATGTGGTGTGTATGCAGATCAGAATATGGTAACATGTTACACTGTTCAACTGCAACTGCTTCAATTCCCCTATCCTCTTATCCCTTTTCCATTTCTGTGGTTCCCATTCTCTTCTTACTTGCGTGACCCTATCAAACTGATTCATTCCCTCCTTCACTACTCCCTCCACCAGCGAGTCTTTGCTAATGCAGCCACCCTCCACTACATGTCAATATAAGATAATCTCAGTTCCTTGCATGAAACTGTGGCGTGACACGCCATCACTCGTCCTGTCCTCTCTCTGCATGCAAACTGTACAAAGCATTCTCGTTATGTTGTTACGTTGCTGCTTTATCTTTTCACCCGCCCTCAAATTACTGGTCTTTTAGGTATTATATACTTACTCATTATTTAATTAACAAAGCCAAGTGTGTACGTGTTAATTGGTGGTGGCAGAGGAGGGTGATGAAGACCAAAAGCATGGAGTAGGGCTGTCATTGAGTCTGACGGTAAGTGGGGCCACGTGGTTTATGTATGGATTCTCCACCAAAGACTACTCCATCAGCTGGCTTCGTACTTTGTATACAGCCACTGGTGACTTTTCCGGGTGGGCTTTTCATTGAGCTGTGCGCGCGTGTGAAAACTAACGCTTTATATTTATTACTTTAACCTTCTTCTCCCAACAAACCTGCAAGCTTCCCTGCGCGTACGCATAAGTTGTCGCGGAGACGATTTAATTCTCGGCCTTCTGCAGGCCGAGATCATGTTTATAATATCTCATCATCTGTCACAGGGACTATCTACGTATATTACTAATCATGTGAATTGGATATTCCAATTCACTAACATAGAGTTAGTTTAGGGGTGTAAGGCTCGTTAGATTTCTTTGGATCTCGAATTTAAATCCCAGAATAGACACGTACGTTGGAAGGAGCAACTAAGAGCCTTAAACTAAATATTGAATTATAATATAAAAATAAATAAATTTCTGTTTTATAATTTTAAATAATATACCTTTAATTCTAATGTATTTTAATTTTGATCACAATTTGTTTATTTTGATTATGTATGCATGTGAATATCTTTATTAATTTTATTTTTATGATGATAATATATTTTAATTTGAACATTTAAATTTGGTATTGATGGATGAAATATAATATTAATTGGAATTGAATCCTCTCATTCTAATGACTTACAGATCTTGCTGGTGTTACTAAAATTGGATTTAGTGAGAGACTATTCCAGCCATCTATTCGCAGTTAAGCACGCAGGCACTCTAAATTGTACAAATCAAAGCATGCCAAGTTATTATTTTTTTGTTTTTGCCATCCAGCAGCCATGTTATTACAATCTTCTATTAAGTTCACTATCGTTTAATTCAAATCCGTCCCTTGTTATATATGAACATAACCCCACCACCACTATATAATGTCAAGTTTTATTTGTGGGAACTATGTTAATAACCACCACGTGTGTGGCCTGAGAGTATCAATCCATTGGTTCATTGGAAAAAGTAGTTTTAATGAAATTTTGTATAATTAATGAATATTTGCTTTATGCTTGGTAGCTGTGATCAAAGCATCAGAATGGCCACTCACAAGTTGGAGGATACCTGGAAAATGAAGCAAAAAGGTAGATGACACAGACGCACACAACTTTGAAGCCTGGTCATAAACAGACACGAGTGTAATTAAGAATGGCCTGTTCATATTAATTATAAAGGGGTTGGTATCCCACCATTCAAGCCCGTCCTTCATATGATCCAAATGACATTGATCATAATTTCACTTTTCGCTCTCATATACATATACATATATATATATATATATATCCACATATAACACTAAGGTACCATTTACATCACGCCGTCATCTGACCTCTCTCTACATATATCGCCTTTGTTTTTTTCCAATTTGATTCGCTTCTTCATTCATTATTTACTGGCCACCATGCAAGCAAAGAAAATGATGATTAATTTAATTTTACCCACGAAACTAGGTTTTGGTGGTGGTTTGGTCTGGTGGCGTCGATGGCTCTCCGTCCGGTAGACATTAGCCGTGGTTAGGTTACACACTCTGGAGCGGAGTATCCGTAGGTAGCCATAACTAGAGAAGGGGCGGCAAGCTTGAACAAGCCGAAATCAGACAGTTTGGGCATATATAAAATCATGGCCCGGCAAGATATATATTTGAGCATCTCAGGTCTCTTCGCCTTGTCGTGCAAGATTTTCATCCCATCCAATATAATGCACGCTTGTTCGCCCCATTCTCTGCATGAAGCTAGCAAGATTACATTGGTTTGCATGATTCATATATATAGCAGAGAGAATAGGAACTAACCGGGCTGTGGGGAACCATCTTGTTGCTTTTGCGGGAGAAGAAACAGGGGAAGCAATTCATCATGCCACTGACAACCAAAGGGCCAAGACGAACACGAAGCCCATGTGCTGTGTGCGGGGAAGTAAAAAATTGTGGGATTTCATGAACGTACGTGTACGTGTTGCAGATATATCTCCAGAAGAGACACGATTAACTCCGCAAACAGTGTGGGGAAATCAATATGGTGTTGGTGTGTATTACAATTGTCCATTTTCAATGCATTGATAAATGTTGTTCACAATATTATCTCCAATTTTTTATAACAGGGAACTAAATAAACAAAACAAAACACAGAAGCAAAAGATAAATGTTGTTCACAAATGTTGGTTACAAATTTTTAATGTTCTAATGAATAATTTATAATCTATTACTAACATTTTGGAAAGAAATTAGATTATGAGCACTGTACTTTATTCCCAAGAATAATGCGTCTTCCTCCTTAATTGCTGTCTACGATTAGATATCGATATTGGTTATTTTTTTTGAATGAAATGGGGATTTCATTAATAATCAGAATATATATGTACAAGCTGTATTGATTCCTCACAATTTTATATCACATGGATGCTGATATATTGATTGGGTGAATAACTAAATGTTTTGATTTTAAGCGGGAAAGGGCAAAAAAATCCACCACCGACTTGGGAGATAACGGAAACTTGGCCCCAGATTGACGAAGAAGCAGAGGCCTCCCGGGAGAACGAGTCATTCCTCCGCGTCCACGTGCATCTCCGATAACTGCACTCTCTCTCTCTCTCTCTCACGCTTTTCTTTCCTTCATCTTCTTTATCTTTTACGGAAAGGAAAGAAGCAGCCATGAAAGGGCATATACCTTACCCACCTCCTTCACCCTACGCTCCTCATTCATTTTTGTCATCTCCAGCGCTGCGGAATTAGTCCTTCTCTGTTCAATCGATGGCGAATTCTCCCCTACCCTCCTCTTCCGATTCGTCCAGTGACATTTCAGTATGTTTGGACTCCCAGAGCATCACAAAGAGCGTTAATGCCACCACGTCTGGTATCTTGTTTCTTTTTTCGGAAAACAAAATTGTGTTGATACTTCTGGCTCTTACTTTCTCAGCGACCCTATATCATTATTGTAATGCTCGTGACCTAGGACTCGGCTCGATTAAAATTTTTACGCATCATATTCTCTCTCTCGGCAATCACAGTCACAGTCACTTACGTGTTACGATCGCTTTCCCGCTTGCTTGACTTCTTCATTTTGTTCTCACTCTGTGTTTCTGGTTGACTCTTTATTCTATTACTGTCTACTACTGTAATCTCAATTCCAATGTGTTGCACAGTGTATGGTTTGATCGAATATCATAATCTTTAAACTTCTTTCATATATTCGGAGGCCCCTTCATGGTCTCGTGCTTCCTGTGCAAAGCAACAGGAGCACGCAATTGTAGTATTCTTACTTTCTAGTGATGTGCTATAAGTTTGTATACTACACAACGCTTTTAATTTTAATCCTAATATGTGCGCTGTGCGTCTTTCTAGCTCTTAAATAGCCGTCCATTAGCTTTACTGTGTTTGACAACCGCCTATGTTTGTTACAAATTATTATTACTACTATTATTGTTGTTGTTGTTTGAAGTTTTGGGGGAAGTGAGGTGGTAATGTTCTGCAATTTATGCAGTTCTTTGGTGTCAGTTGGATCGGAGAGCTCATATTTTTTGGATTTTCCTGTGCTCTTACAGCTACTTTAATTTGGAATAGACTCGTTTTTTTGCCTTTTCTCTGATGCCAGACCTGTGACTCCTGCAAGGAGATCTCCCAGATAGATGTTCACAGGGATTGGAGGACTCTGTTTTGCCAACAAGCTTGTTTATTTTTGTTTACTCGTACTGTGTCCTTTTTGTCTTCATCGCAGAGGATATCTTATCCGTGTTCATCCATATGCCTTCTTTCTTAACCTATCATTTTCTTTTGAAATAAAAAAGACTTCAGTATGTAAGATTGATGTTTCCTATAGACAGGAAATCATCTACTAATATGCCACGGGAAATAATTACTTCTGAACGACGAGAAGTGGGTCAGAGTCAATGTAGTGCTGCTGGAAAAGTCAAACAAAATCATAAATTTTATGCAATGGCCGCTAAATTCTTTGATGAAAAAGTTCCTCTGAGGAAAAAGGTTTGCTACATTACCGTCTTTGAGCTCTTCTCTCTTCTTTTCTTTATAATAAAATCAAGAAGTAATAGGTGATATTGGACCGAACTTACTTTATTAAATATGTAGTGGCTACTTTTCACCGGATTTAGACCATCTCAGAAATGTATTTGTATTTTTATGGAAACATTGCGATTAATTTATTTCTTTGTTATAGCAATATAATATAATTTACTGCACTTGATGACCTTCATTTTAAATGCCTTGGATCTACTAAATTTGATAAAGAGTTACCTCTGTAAATCACTTAAGCTCTCTTTTTCCTTTGTTTTTTGTATTCTCAAGAACTTGTCACAACATTGCAGGTGAAGTGGCTAAAGCAAGTTGCTATGGTTAAGGATGATGGTACTGTTGCAGTTCAAGTTCCAGTAGACATTAGACCACAGTGTCTTGACTTCGGAACTACAGTTATGCCTCATGAAGAATCTGGTGAGGCAACAGACGTTCAAAATATTCCACCACTTCAGATTGTAATGCTTATTGTTGGCACACAGGGAGATGTTCAGCCATTTGTTGCCATTGGGAAGCGTTTACAGGTTTTTTTGGCATTACTATTTTTTTGAATTGCAGTTTTCAAGAGATAATCATTTGAGTAAATTACATGTGTTACATATAATCGCTTTTCTGTCATGCTTGAGGAAAAGACGTGCATTTGGGATTTTGAAGTGCATTAACTGATGCCACCAAAGTTGCATAACTGGAATTACTGTTAGAAACGAGACACTCTCGAGACTTATTATCAGTCTTGTCTGGTCTCATATTGGAGCCACAGCATAAAAACTTCCTGTAACGTGAATGCTTGCATGACATTGTAATTCTGTGTGTGTGTGTGTGTTTTGCATCTCTGTCACATCTTGAACGCCGAAATTTGACGTTAAGCGTACATAATAAAACCTATTTTTTTTATACAGTCTTTGTTGATATCTTTTTTGTAAAATTGATAAAAGAGTTGTTATTGTTCATTAAGTGAATGTTTTATTTGGACTAACTTTCAACGCAGGTGCTAATTTGCTTTAGATTATTTTATCACGCACTCCCCTCGCCGCTCCCAACCCTCACAACATCAGAACGTCTGTTTTCATTTATTTCTTAAGTGATTTAATATGAAAATCCTGTTTCATTTTTTTCAGTCTGCATGGGAAAGGAAACTTCTCAAGGAATCTAAGGCTTTAATAAACACTAATATGGGATAAAAGCACATTTACATATGATTGACTTAAACACAAAACTGTGGCTCTTGCTTATAATTAGAACTTATTATACAGTTGGTCCTAAACATCCAGTCATTTCTTCTCACTAGTTATGAAACTGTTAGCTGCTCTTATGTTGTTGCTGTTGTTCTCTAGTCCTTGATGCCTTGACAGCTTCATAGTTCAATTTTAATTTTATGCAATATAAATTGATCATTGCCAAAGTTTTTTTTTTTTCAGGAATATGGCCATAGGGTTAGGCTAGCTACACATAAAAATTTCAAAGATTTTGTGTTGAATGCTGGCCTGGAGTATTTTCCTTTAGGTGGAGATCCCAAAATTCTTGCTGGTTGTAAGTGTTTAATCGCTTATTTAAATACCATGTTGCTAGATTGTTTGTTTCAGTGATTCTATACTTAACGTGCAACTGCATCAGGTAACAGCTTGAACTAATTAAAATCATCTTCTATGGTGTTTGCATGTTAGTCCGACTGGAATTGTAGATTGCAGGAATAGTTTTCTCTCCTTATAGAGTCATTTTGGACTTAGTTTGAGCAAACACCCCCCCCAACAAGGAGATGCCCCTTACGGCATAAATTTTGTCTTAAAAAAATAAAGATGACGAATATGCGACTCTAACCTCAAAGTGAGTCAATATTAAATTAAGAGATGTTTAAATATATTAATCTGCTTCAATAGAAGGTGAATGGATGAAACAACAGCAATTCAAGAAATATGATTGCGTTATGAAAAGGAATTATCGAGAGTTTTCCAACTGAGCTTTATATATGATTTAGGAGAAGGATTTTTGTATTGTCAAGGACAAATTTTAAGTATGAATGTGTGTGTATAGAGAGATGGAGGGATGAATAGATAGATTTTACACTTATGCTTTGAAATTACTTGTAGACTTCACATATTTTTCCTAAATTTTACTGCAGATATGGTCAAGCATAAAGGCTTCTTGCCATCAGGACCTTCAGAAATACCCGTTCAAAGAAAACAAATAAAGGATATTGTTTACTCTCTGCTTCCTGCATGCAAGGATCCTGACCCTGATTCTAAAATTCCCTTTAAAGCAGATGCAATAATTGCTAATCCCCCCTCATATGGTTAGATACTTAAGACTTCATTATTTAACGTTAGCTTTTGGTTCGAACCTGTCATTATTATGTGCCATGCAATACAATATAACCAAAATGAAAATTGACAACAAAGTCTTTTTACTGCAATCACACAAGGACACTTACCCATACTTTGGGTGCATTACAGGCATCGCTTTTCTTTAATCTATAAATCTTCTCTAAATTTTTGACGCTAGTTAACTTAGAAAATTCTCAAGCTCCACCTTATGTTTCTCCCCATTCTTTCATTCATCTTCCTGCTGCTTCATTCAGTTTGCTGCCCTGTGTAAATGATGCTCCATAATGGTCAGCACCTCTACTCCAGCCTTGAATGTCCTGCGCACTGCCTCCATGTTGCACCTTCCAAATAAGGAACATGAACAGGAGGCTTCTGGCCTTACAAGATTTTAAAGGGAATAGCTTTGGCTGCAGTGTGAAAAGTGGTGTAATACCACCATTCAACCTATGAAAGCCATCTATGCTATTTTTTAGGGTTTTCCCAAGCCATGCGCCTCAACTAATTCTCCAAACAGAATTGAGAACTTCGGCTTGCCCCTCCATTTGTGGGTGATATGCGGAAGTCAATCTCTGTTAGACTTAGACCCTTAATAATTTGAGAAATTATTTCCAGAAATTTCTGAGGAATATAGGATCTCAGTTACTTATTATTTCAGTAGTAGCTTCATCCAAATTGCGCACATTATCTAGATACAATTGTGCTACTGTATAAGTTGAATAGGATGGGTTAATGGAATAAAATGGCTATACTTGCGCAATCTGTCAACTGCCAGCAGAATACAGTCCTTCCCCGTGATTTTAGGTAAGCCATCTATAAGGATCCATGCAGATGCACTCCCACACAGCTTGAGGAGAAGATAAAGGTTGAAACAACCCTGGTTGAGCTACTGTTATAGTTTTACATCGAGCACAATTATCTCATTTCCTCACACATTCATATCATATTGTTCCCAAAAAAAAATAGCCTCACACGTTGATAAGTGGTATGAATTCCTGAATGTGCTCCCTGTAGTGAATCATGCATTCATTTTCAAATGGTCAGCTTTAACGAATTATTGGTTATTTATTATATTCCAAAGGATCAAATAACCGGTCATAGAGGGGGACTAAGAAAGCCTTAGTTCTTTGGGACATATATTTTGATTCTAAAAAGGAAAAAAGTTCATTAATGGAAGAGAGAGAGAGAATATTACACTCCGAAAATCTGATATTGCTTATAATGAGAGTTTCATACAGACTTTTAACATGGCCATGAACTTCTACAGGGCATATTCACGTTGCCGAGGCACTAGGAGTCCCGCTTCACATATTTTTTACCATGCCATGGACGTAAGTCTTGTTTGGTGAGGAAGACAATCCTGCATTTACTAACCTGTTTACCTACATTGTTTTCATCCTACATGTGTACCTTCCATTGACTTTGGATAGCTTTTCAATCTGTATGATAAATTTGTGTACTTTCTGATTATTGATTTCTTCATTAGCATACGAAACACATTGGTAGCTTCAAACTCACGGATGCTTTTATATATTTCTTGCACTTGTTAATGTTTGACTATCTTGCAGGCCTACAAGTGAATTTCCCCATCCTCTTTCCCGTGTCAAGATACAAATTGGATACAGAGTGAGTCCTTTGGCATGTCTGATAATCGAAATTAACATAGTCAATATTTCTTTTTTCTTTTTGGCGGAAATCATAGTCAATAAATTTTAGTGGCATGTCTAATTTGATTTTATTTTCATCTCTTTCAGCTGTCATATCAAATAGTTGATTCTTTAATCTGGCTTGGGATAGGGGACATCATAAATGAATTTAGGAAGAAGAAGCTGAAGCTAAGGCCTGTTACTTATCTACGCGGATCTTACATTAACCCTCAGGATTTGCCCTATGGCTATTTATGGAGTCCTCAACTGGTCCCTAAACCAAAAGGTGAAGTATGCAACTATAGCCCTGTTTCAAGTATAGATGTGTTTTCAATGTCGAGTGGTGATACTTTTGGTCTCATCAAGCATCAGCATTGTTCGTCACTAGTTCTCTTGTCTGACAGGCGTTTTACTTATGTGGAGCTAATTTTGGGAGAATGTTGTTCTAGCATCACTCGTCAGCTTCTTGTTTTGCAGATTGGGGCCCCAAAATTGATGTTGTCGGATTTTGTTTCCTTGACCTTGCTTCAAATTATGAACCCCCGGCGTCACTTGTGGAGTGGCTTGAAGTTGGCAGAAAACCTATCTATGTTGGATTCGGTAGCCTTGTGAGTTTTTATATTCACATGTTTTAATTGTCTGGCTACTCCGATGAAGTTAAAGAATCCACTCTAAATTTAATATAATTTTGACAAGTAACATTCCCATTGAACGGCCTTACCTATACTTGCTTACGCCTATATCGCGTTCTCGTGTCCAGTGGTAAAGATCATGTAATCAACACAGTTACACTAAATCCGACAACATATATACTCGCGAGTATGTGATGATTGCATACTCATTTTTTCTATGGTGAAAATAAAAACAAACTATTCCTCGGAAGTGGCTGTAACTTAAACATCTTTCCACTAATGGGGAAACATAATTAGGATGATTTTATTATTATCGTAAGATAATTAGGATTCTTGATTTATTAAGATCAGGATATCGATATTATCCTTTAGATTAAACTTAGTTTTGAGTTCAGGCCCAAAAACAACTTAGTTTTGAGATAATATTTACTCTTCTAGTCGGACCCTTCTAATATTTTTCACTTTGACTAAGGAAAATCTTAAATCTTATTAATTTTGTCATAAAATTTAATAACTTTCTAATTTTACTCCTGTTTAATATACATAATACCAAATGAAAATAAAGTCAATATAATAATAAATATGACAAAAAAACCTTCTCTCTCTACATTACAAATAAGACCAGAGGAGTATCTAATAAGGAATACTCATTTGGTCTTATGCATAGTCCCTTCCTAGTTCCTGCATGATTCACATAGACCAAAAAAAAAAAAAAAAAAATCCTAAACTTCATTAATTTTACTTTTTAACAACTTTTTAATTTTACTCCTATTTAATTTAATGTACATATACCCATAAAAACAAAATTAACACGGTAATAAATGAAAGGAGTATCTTTTCTTTATCCTAGGGTTGTTGATTCGAAGTTTTTTTGGCCTGTTAAATAAAGTACGAGTATTTTCAGCCACTTCCTCAATTTCTCTCTATTTTGTTCCTCCTCTTCCTTCTGCTTCTCCCTTCCCTATCCCTTCACTTGTTTTACATCATCCCCATAAGCCTTATGAGTTATGAATTGTGATGATACAATTAACTAAAGATGAGAGATTTGTAATGGCTCATAAGCCTTCCAAAGATTTATATGAAACCACCTGATTCGTTAAGATAGGAAAGGTTATTCAGGAAGAAGGGTTGTAAGTTGTAACGCATTAGCTATGTGTTGCAAAATTTGTAAGTCGTAAAAATTAAAGAAAATTGAATGAAGTGATTAGAACAAAGATTTGAATTGTTGCTCCATATTAGCCATATGATTTAAGATGGTACACCATCCGATTGTTGAAATAAAATAATCTAGCTTCATTAAGATAGGAAAGATTATTAGAAAATCAGGGAAGGCCCACCGTAGAAGGGAAATGTAAACTTGCAATTCTCTTGAACAGCCTGTACAGGAACCAAAGAAGATGACAGAAATTATAGTTCAGGCTCTGGATATAACAGGACAAAGAGGCATCATCCACAAAGGGTGGGGTGGTCTTGGGAATTGTAAGTCCTTCTTGTGCACATTTAATAATTTGCAATCTTGCCGATGTGAAGCATGGGTTGATTGTTAGCGGTTCTCAGTGGCAGAGAGGAAGAAGTCGGTGTACATCTTGGACAACTGTCCGCATGATTGGCTGTTCCCGCGATGCTCTGCTGTGGTAAGTGACGTACAATTGTTTGATATTGTCGTCGGAAAAGAGAAAGTTTGATTGGAAGGTGCGCGTGTTACAAGGTACATCATGGAGGTGCGGGGACAACGGCAGCTGGCCTTAGAGCTGCGGTAATATAATGTACTGAATTGTTTTGTAGTAACTGGTATCGTACCAGCGGATCACAAGTCTCTTTTTCCCCACTTTGTAGTGTCCAACAACGGTGGTGCCATTCTTTGGCGATCAGCCTTTTTGGGGGCAACGAGTGCACGCCCTAGGAGTAGGCCCTGCGCCCATCCCAGTCGATGAGTTTTCGCTTGACCAGCTGGTTGGTGCTGTACGCTGCATGCTCCATCCTGAGGTTCGTATTATCTTTAGCTGTATTTGTAATCATAATAACGCTGCTCAAAACTGAATCAAGTTTACGGTCGTGAGCTTCTCAAACTCAAACCAAACCTAAATCACACCTCATCTAATTCTCAATACTTTTTTTTTTCACTTAACCCAACCCGAAAATAATATTTTTATTTAAATAATTTTACATCTAACGACCAACAAGCTGTTGGTTGAGGTAGTAAGCGACCTCACCCCGTAAAGAGGAGAACACAAGTTCATTCTAGTCTTCGTCATAAATTATAATGAAACATGCCTCAAGCTACTGACAAATATAATCCTTTGGTCTTATTTATAAAGTAGAAAAAATTATTTGACCTTATTTATAGGTCAAATCATTAAATTTTTCATATAAATATACAAATTCAGTTTAAAAATAAATTTTAAGATACAGTTAATAAAATTTAAGGTTTTTTTTAGTTCCAATAAAATATGTTGGGAGCCAAACCTGTTTCCCTACTAAGCAAAGTGCTTAGTAGGGAGAGCTAATCAGATCTAATTCGTCTAATCTAACAGTTTTTTTTTTTAAGTTTATATTTTTTTTATAAAAATTATTTTAATGGGTATAAGATCTAAAATAAACATAATCTCTTAATTATTATTTTTTTAAAAATAATTTTTTTAATTTAAATATCATCATTTTATAAAAACTCAAATCTACACCTTCAAAGATCACATATGGACAATTTATATATGATTAGTTCTCCTTATTACTAAGCATAAACCGGTTCTGGAAGTGTATGTCTCATAAATAGGTCCAGTGGAGTAAATAATTTATTTAGGGATTAATATATTCTTTGTTCCCTCATATTTACCTTCATTTTGATTTTAGTCCCTAAAATTTCAAACTCTCCCACTGCACCTGTGTATTAGAAAAATAATCAGTTTTTTTTTTTTTTTTTGGGCAACCCGATCAGTTTGGTTCGATTCATATTTTCCTCAAAACCGAATCATTGCGAGTTAGATATGAGCCTGTGAGATTTATCTGATAATAAATACCCTGATTATTTCAAATGAAGAAAACAGATATTTGCATGTCCGTCTAAGGAATTAGTTCCTTTGCACTCATTGCCAACCTAAGAGGCTTTTATGCAGGTGAAAAGACGGGCCTATGAAATTGCGGAGGCCATTAAAAAGGAAGATGGAGTAACAGAAGCCGTTAAAGCATTCTATAAACATTTTCCTCGTCGTGTATTTGAGGCCAAACCGGAGTCACAACACACTCCCACTAAACTATTTTCTTTGCGTAGATGCTTTGGTTGCTAAATCTTCCAGATAAGTAATTTTCTTTCATATGTTGTCCTCGTGTAATTCTTCCATTTATGGGACCGCACTGGATACGAGATCAGAATCATCATGTGATTTTTTTTTTTTATAACTGGAAACTGTAGACTAATCACAACAAATTACATGCACGTAGTTGCCATCCTTATGTCTGGTCCTACCATCAACCACCCCCTCGTTAATTGCAACAAGGTAGGGGTTGATAAAAAAAGTTAAAAAAAAAAAAAAAATCAACCTTATGATGAGCAGACTTAGCTAAGGTATCTGCACAGATTAAATTCTCCCTAGAGCTAAGGTCAAAAATAAAATTCCAGTTTTGTGCCATTAATTAGAGCTCGTCTAGGGGTGAGCAAAACCGAACCGAAACCGAAGACCGAATCGAATCGAATTAATTTCGGTTTTTTCGGTTTTCGGTGCATGTTCGGTTTTTTTGTTCGGTTTTCTTCGGTTTTTCGGTTCGGTTCGGTTTTTTTAAAAAAATTTCGGTTTGAACCGAAAAACCGAAATTATTAAAATAGTATACCACAACTGAAAAACCGGATGCAAGACAAAGAATGATATATCATTGGATATTCATCTTTTTGAATTTTTGTTATGCTTTCTTTGGATTAAGTAATATTGAATACAATTATTCTGCATCTCTCAAAAACCTTCCTATTTTTGGTTCCATTATTGGAATATTGGGTACTCCAAACTACATTGATCATATATATAATATGTTGTTTATACTTTGTTTTATATCATTTTTCTTTAGATCTTGATGAGGTTATTCAATTTTATAATTTGTATTAGTTTTTGCTGGTTGAAAATTCAGATATTTGAAGTAAAAAATGAAGGCTAAAAAAATTTCGGTTTTTTCTTACAAAACCGAAACCGAACCGAATAATTTCGGTTATTTCGGTTCGGTTATTTCGATTGTTCGGTTTCGGTTCGGTTTCGTAATTTCCTTTAGTTCGGTAGTTCGGTTTTTTCGGTTTTTACCGAAAACCGAACCGAAAAACCGATGCTCACCCCTAAGCTCGTCTCCAGAAGAATGATATCTTTGTAGAGGTGACCGTCTCAGAAATCCCAATTGTTATAAGATCGATTTATAGCATGAGAGCCATCAGAAATGAAGCCCAAGTTCCAGCAAAGTTTTAGCCCTTTTGCAATCCCTTGTATTTCTGCTATTATTGGAGGACAATCATTCAGCTTTTGACAGAATCCCAAGATCCAATCATACTGCTCAGATCTTAAGCCTCCCCAGCAAGAGCTTTCTTCACTAGCCATAACAGCACCATCAGTCTCAATAAAACAAAAACCATATTATTTGGATAACCATCCCAATCTATTTTTTGTTTTGTCTTATAATGTATATGATAGTTCCCAAAATGATTAACTATTTGTCCAATCCTTAATATAAGACCTAATTAATTAATTTGGGTAGATTAAAGATATTAGTTAAGTTAGTTATAATGTGATATTTTTTTTAAATATCCTAATTATTTTCCTTAATTCTCTCCCTTGATCATCTTTTTTTTTTCCCCTTTTGCCAGAACCCTCCCTCCATCTTCTACTTGATTGTTGTTGATGGAATATTAATAGGGTTAATTTAGAAAAAAAATAAATATGTGAAATAGATCTTATATTTAAAATAAACATTAGCTCTCCAATTAGGTCTTACGTTAAGAGTCAAATGGGTAATATATGCTTTTTTTTTGGGTTATAAGGGAAAGCACTAATGGCTTAGGTTACAAACAAAACAAACCTACGACCTCCTACTTATAGGAATCCATACCACTAGCCTATAATATCTTTGGTTAATATATACTTCGGTCATGATATACATCCTTTTCTGACAACTTGGTCTAGTCCAAAATATAGGCAAGAACCGGTAATATTTAAAGTATTTAATATTTGTTTTCATTGCCCCTCTATACAATTAAACTTTATAATAACTAATTTATTATAATTAACGTAAAATTTACTTTTATCAACGACATATTTAAAAGGCTTTACAAATTATTTAGACACACATATATTTAATGTTATAATTATTTTTTAACTAATATGTTTGTTCGCGTGAGATGGTTAAATCGAATTTATATTGTATACAAGAGTATGTGTGTTAACCATGATACTTATTACCGAAATCTTCGCTCCTTGTGATCTCTCCATTTGGATTTACAAAATGGAGAGAAAGGGAATAATGGATTAAATAATATGTGACTACACAATTTATCATTCCACTTTTTAAACTTTTTGATCTAGTCATGTTGGCAATTGTAGCTTGGGGATATGGTGCATAATCATTTTGATATGAATAGCATGTTTTCACACTTTTCATAAACGTGCGACACACGATAAGGAAGAACTTTTTATCCCGCATCAACATATGATAGTTAAAAAATTTAATTTACTCTTACTTAGTATATCTTCTTATAAATGAAGAGCTTTTGTTTCTAGTGATAACTCTTACCTGATGGGCAAAAAGAAAAACCTCAATGAGAAAAGTTCTTACGAATTAATTCAGATTTTCATTAATCTTTATACAATTAACATTTATAATGTTCTTATTTTTCTTTTTTTAGTTTTTATGATTTGTGAATTTCATTTTTTTTTTCAATTCTTGGATTTTACTTTAAATCTCACCTATAAAATTTTAGTATAAGCCATGTTTTTTATAGACATTCCAAATCAATCTGTCACACAAATTAGATAATTCACAAGTCATAGGTAAAACAATTTATTCTTTATACTCTTGAAATGCATAAGAAACTATGTCTAGTTAAAAAAAATATATATTTAAAATTTTAAAAGGTTAATACAATACTATCGTCATAATTTACCCTCATTTTAAGGTGTAGTTTCAAATCATAAGTTTTAACTTCCCAAAGGATAAAGTAGTCTAAATTTTTATTAAAATATAGGGACTAACATTTTAAATAGAAAAACACTTAAGGGAACATAACTATTAGTTTGAACTAAAAGAACCGAAACAAAAATAAGGATAAATTTATAACCACCAAACATTATATTAACCTATTTCTAAATCACAATATTAATGGTTTATAAATATGTATGATGTTTTCTACATTTAGAAACATTGTAGAGTAAGGGTTAGGAAAAATGTTGGACTGAATTCCCATATAAAGGAAAGTTTAAAATATCCTCACATTTCTCCCTTTCTACTTTCCATTAGATGATATGCGCTTTTTTTTCCCCTTGTTTCCTTTTTTCCTTTTTTTTTTTTTTTGGGGTTTTTGGGGGTTCACGGGGCAAGTCCCGCTTCGCTGCATAAATAATGACTTGACCTTCACGACGACACAGGACCAAGATATACATAGTTGGAAGATAGAAGAGAATTCAACATCTAGTACTTTCCCCCTCCATTGAATTTTATATTGATTGGTTTAAGCTGTGTTTCACCAACGATCGAAGAACTTCACCTTTTCTGACTCAATGCGTCCTTATCTGAAATGCTTAAAGATGGATTCGCATCAAAATTGGACATTTGCAAGGAGGGCACAATAGGAGGTTTCATTCTGCGGGTTACTGTCATCCTCAACCCTTGTATTGTGTGAATAGTTGCCCCCGTAGTCATTTCAACCTATCAGAGCACCACGTGTCAATCAGATCCTCATTGCCAATTTCTTAGTTTCAGAAATTTAAACGACCAGTTTCTTAGTTTCAAGACATATAAACAACCATTTCTAGTTAGGTCAATGTCAAAAGAACCTTGAGATTTCTGGAATTTGAGAATAGCACGGGAGATTGTTGTGATTTTATCAAACCTAGTTCCATGTAATTGACATGAAAAATTAGAAGTATTAAACAAACAAACTTACTGGTGGAGCTCCAAGGGCCATTTGGAAGTCGAACCTCCTAACAAGCATTGCGAGTGCTACTACAGTCTATCCGATCATTATCACAAATCATACAAGTAAAAGTTTGTCGTTAGTATGAATAAAAATAATGCCAGCTACTTAGTAGTGAGAAAATTGAATCCATTCACATTTTCAAAGGTAATCCCAACTGGATCATTAGAATTGCCCATAAACAAATAATCTAACCACACAACAATGTCTTGGCACCAAACCTACTTCATATGAAGCAAACATGTCGCCGACACATTTTCGGGGTCCGCCACCAAATGGAAGATATCTCAAGTAGGACATGATCCCTTCTGATAGGAGAGGGAGAAGAGAACAAGAAATCAACAAAAGTTATATACTTGAAGTTTTGATTTGTCTCATTCGGATTAGGTCCATCTAAGGCCCATCTGTCAGGAATAAACTTATCTGCATCTTCCCACAGTTCTGGACTCCTATGTAAGTTCCAAACGGAGATAAAGATATCTTCACCCCTGAAAATGAAGTCCAGTAAAACTTACTGCTGACCAAAGGTTAGACTCTCAAAGCATATTCATATCAGGTAAGAAGGGTAAAGTTCACATAACTCTTGCAGTTGGTGCAGAGAAATGAAAATATAGCAAGAATATCAAGGGTGGCGCATTTTCAAAATTACCTTTTTACAGGATACCCTCCCAGAACATCATTTTCAAGAGACCGGCGAATTAGCACAGGTGGTTGTGGGTATAGCCTCAAGGACTAAATTGAATATACGTTTAAAACCAAAAAAGAAAAAAGTCAACTGCTAGCCATAGAAGAGGTAGACTCAGCAAAATTCCCAACATATCATCATACCTCATTGATCACTCGAGTTGCATATTTTAGTTTCTTCATGTCATCAATAGATGGAAATCGATCTCCTAGTATGGAGTCAACCTTCAATAAATACATCAATAACAAGCAATGGCTATTATATTGTCAGAAATGTAGGAAGCTGAATGCTCACTATGAGACTAATTCGGAAGCTTAAGAAATTGATACCTCTTCCTGAAGCTTGGACATGATACTAGGCTCCTGCAGCCAACAAAGCAATAAAAGATTCTCAAATGAACCGTTATAGTAGGATAAATATGTAAGGGTACTCATAGATCAACTACTAACGGTACCACAATATTATCATAACCATTTCTTGCAGTAGGTGAAATGGAGGAATAACCGCAATTTCCATATTATAATAACCTCTCTAAACATTGACACTCTTTGTCAGCCAAGTTCAAAGAAGTCTATCTGGAATTTATATTAATGAAGAAAAATTAACAAGTACAAATCTTCAAATTTTCCAACCCATCTAAATAACAAAGATCTGCGGTAAATCAAGGATAGGATAAGCAACATAGGCAACAATTATAATCCTGTCTTCACTAAAGTTCAATAACATCTTACCTTTGCTAGAAGATAAAAGGTCCAAGTTAAGACAGCAGCTGATGTTTCATGTCCAGCAATGAGCATCGTCATTAAATCATCACGAAGTTGCTTGCTTGATACCTACACAAACAGTTATTATATAGTACTAAAGCCAGTTTTACATCAATTAAGACATGCTTTGACAGACAGCTAACATACATCATCTCCCGATGCTAACAAGAAGTGCAGAATACTAGGGTCTTTTTCATTCATGTACTCTTCATGAAACTGTAACTCTTCTTCATCAACCATCCTCTGCAAAAGGAAAAATTATTCATGAAATGCCAGCTGAATTTAGTAGGAAAAATTGTTTTCAGGAGCCATAGCAGGTATTTTATGAATCAATGAACTTCATTCTGGTGAAAGTGTTAACTAATGGAAGAAGAAATTTCACTGACTACTGAACCCAACATTTCTTTCAGAAAAAAGCGCATCAACAGACAAATATAACGTTTGCAGTTATTTTAAGAAAATTATTAAGTTAAAAAAAAAAAGCTATTGCATGTTGTGCTAAAAGTGTGTTCAAAGCACGATATATAAGCACACCTACACTTAAAATTTTTTCCAACTTAATTCGTAAATGTCATGTTAGCAATCAAAATAATCTCCCATTGGGTGCTTCATTGACAATGGATCATAGTTTCTGAATGCAGGAGACCTAGTAAGAGATTCATGCATTGTGAGGCACCATCAAAATCATCATGTACTCCATCATAAACCTGACAATCATGGGGTGTTGACAGTTCACCGATATGAGCAAGTTCCTTTCTGTTGAGGTGTCACATGGGTAAATACTTTACCTTGCATATTGATATTAGATCATCAAGCGTGTCATTGACTAATTTGAGAGCTGAAGCAACCTTCCTTTGACGTGGTGAAATGTCTTTCCATATGGGGATTTCCCAGAAAGGAATTGGAGAAACACTTCGATCTTCTGCTTCTCTCAGTACAGTATAAACTGCCTGATATAATCAAATAAATCACCAACATATGAATCTTGAATCTAAAGCGGCTACTGAGCTAAGTTGAGAATAAGCAAGGAAAAAAACTGAAAACTTGAACATCAAATGACGGGAAGGGAAGGGGAATATGGCAAAACCATACCTCAACTATACCAGTATCATTTGTTAAAGAATCAAAATCGTAATTGAATACTGCCTTGCCAATGATATCCAAAGTCAAACGAGAGAAAAGTGATTCCATCTCAACATCTTCCCCATCAGATGCTGCAGCATCTAATTTCTTGCAGAGTCTCTCCGTAGCTTGTCCGAAGAGGCTAATCATAGCCGCTACATACTGCAGTTAAAAGAAAGAAACAAATCAATATAACAAAAGGGTAATCATGGAGATGTTTTAAGGAAATACGAGTAGAAGAGAAATAGCTTGGAATATCCCTAGGCTATGTACAATAACAACAACAATAACAAAGTTTTATCCCGCTAAGTGGGGTCGACTATATGATCACATGGCACTATTGTGCTCTATCAAAAAAATTGTGCTCTATGCATTTCGAAGTCATAAACAACAATCTAGTGATGAATACTAAATAGGGAACCTCCACTTATTTATTAAGAAACAATGTCAGCAAGTGTATCCCGCAAATCGCATTATTTAGTTATGCCATGTGCATCAATGGCAAGTTAGTCATCTCTTCCAGTATTAGAGTAGAAAACTTCAAATAGTGACCAAGGCAAGTTGCCATAAAAAAATTTTCAGGTAATATGATATTTTGGGGGATACACTTCAAATACAACAGTCCAAAGATACTAGATAACCTTCTGATGCAATGCTGGGACTATAGCACGGCGTCTAACACGCCATATTTCCCCATCCGCAGGGATGAGCCCTTTGCCCATTACAAAGTCCAGGATCTCAGCCAAAATGCCCTGCATGTGGAGAGGTAACAAAATCATGAGGAGCTGCCATATGCAAAGGTTTGATAGTCATAATTCATTTAATTACCTTTGAATACGCCTTTGAATTGTCTCTCAAGATGTGCTTTGCAATGGATGGATCGGACACTATCAGAAAAGACTGCATGATAATCAAGTGGGATAGTGGGAATCAACCGAGATAGTAGTTATATGGTACAGTTGTTAAAAACACCAACATGTCAGCGGGTATAAACATAGAAGAACAAAACTAACCTTTGGTCCAAGGGTCAGTCTAAAAATTCCACCGTATGTGAGGTAAAGCTCATACAACGGAATGAAGAAGGCCTCACTTCGAATGGCTTTGACTGATCCTTTGGCCTCGGGAATTATGGGATTTTCACGAAGCCCATCCATTCTACCAAACAAAAAATCCAGAACCTCCTCGGGCATGCCCAACTTTGACAAACTCTTCTTTAATACAAACGGGAAACTAGTTGAAAGCCGAAAGAAATTTAGATGAGAATTACAGCTTAAACTCGGAAAAGGCAGAGCGGCGTGCAAAAGGCAGAAATGTCTACAATAAATTCGCTATCAAGAGTGCGAGTGAACAAGGGACGAAATCCAGAATAAGCACAGCGAGAGAGAGAGAGCGCGGAGTGATACTGTGGCAGGGTACGACCCGGAGTCGTGAAATGATTAATTATGAAGGCGAAGGGAAAGATAGTACTGCGGGAAGAAAGAGATGAGGAGGAGAAGACATACCCAGACTGCTGCACCGTAAATCCTCCGGAGGCAATGCGAGCGGACAACTCAGCTCGTCGCTTTTGTCCACGAAGGCGGTCGCCACTGTTGACGCCATCCGTGTGTCTGCCATTAGAAGAGCAGGAGATGATTGCCGAAAATCCGGAGAATCCTGCGAAAGAGTGGGGCAAGCAATTGAGGAGGGAGAAGATGAATGGAGGAGATGAAGAAGAGAAAGATGAAGATACCTCTGGGCGCAGTGGAGATGGAGGGAGGGTTGAAAGGGGAAGGATAGAGGCGGCAGTGGGGGGGAGTGGAAAGAGGGAGGAGAGCAAAGTGAGGAGCCATGGATGACACGGAGGGCCGAGTGAGCCAAAGGGAAGGGATGATGATGATTGATGCGTATCGATTGGATCGTACGAGAACTAGTCTTAATCACAGACGGCGCAAAAATCCACCCAATGGAATCTCCACCTACCGCGCTTCTCGATGCCTCTCTTTTTATAATCTCCCTCCCTGCATTGCCCGCCATTTTTCACTCTTTCTTCGTCAATCACTTTTATGAGATATTATCTCCTGTGTTAAATATAGGATATAATTTATACTATAAATTATATCATATATTTAAGATTAGTGAGATAACTCTCATGGCTGACTGTCTAAATCAAATTTAATTTTTTTAAAATAATTATTTTAGCGTATATGGACAGAAGGATAATATATCTTAATTACTATCAAATTTTTTAATTTAAAAATCTTTAATTGAGAATTTTGAATTCGAACTATTAAAATTTTATTGGGGTGCTCTGTCGAAAATTTGGTTGGTTACAACTCAGAAATTAGAACAGCATAATGTGGGTTAAATTTTGGTGATTAAATAGTGTGTTTAGGAGAAGGAAGGTGATTGTTGGAAACAAAATTTAGAGAAAAAGAAAGCAACAATTTACAAAGGTGGGAGAGGATTCACATGAATATATACATAGGACATTGAGGCTATATATTCTTGGTGTTCATGGAGTCCTTGACGAGCTTAGCATTTTGCCTGACAACGCGAGGAGAGGGTTGAGGTTTGTCCTTTGAGTGGTGATGATCTTGTGGTGATGAGGAGGAGTATGCCTTGTCTTGCTGCGCCATTTCTGGTCCCTTCCCTGCTTCTTCTGTTGCTCCTCCTTCCCGGCCGCTTTCGCCCCCTACCTGCCTCATTTCAATGATCCAATCATAAGCATTATGATTTATGAGTAATCTTATTACAGATGAATTCATTCACTTACCTGCATGTGCCTCACCCCAACCACTCTGCCCCTGCTCCTCGCAACACCCCACCTGCTCGCCCAATTCCTCATCGCCATTCTCATTTTCTTTCTTTCTTTCTCATGTTTCATTACTGCCTTTTTATACATCCTCATCCCCCCCGTCCTCTTCGCCCATTCCTTCTCTTCTCCGCATATTCTTTAGCCAAAGGTGGTCTCTTTTGGAGAATTAAGCAACCCCGTGACCATGGCCTCTTTCCCCTTCATTCCGCCCTATACCATAATGTGCAAGTCATATTTGATATTCTAATTCCCTTCCATGACACGTAATTAAATCCAATATACAATTTACCTTTCCCTCTCCCTCACTAATTACCTTCCATTATGTGCTACCCACCTTCCAGAACATCTAGTTACCTCACACTGTATGTAATTAAAATTAATATGCAATTACCTTCCCTAATATTTAATTCACTTTCTATAATACACAACTACCTTACAAAATATACAACTAGAATCGGTATTCAATTTATTTCTCATAGTATACTATATTACCTTCCGTAATATGCAATATGGATCAATATGTAATTTATCTTCTACCATGGGCAACTCAGCCTCCTAACCATAATTGGAATAAATCCCTATATCAAAAGATCCAAATTCTGCTGAAATATGATAATATATCAATATGTATAGGTAAATTGCGCATGAATTCTAATGGAAGATAAATTACAAATTGGCCCATATTGCATAAGGTAATTATATATTACTAAAGGTAATAGTATATCGTAAGAGATAAATTACATATTATGAAATTTACCTATTTATTATTTATGTTTGCTTTTTGCGGAAAAAGATGATAAAAAAAATCCTATAAAAATTAGAAGAAAAGAGAAAAAAGAAAATTATAGGGGAACCAGAACGCAGCGTTTGGACTTTGGGACAAATCTAGGGCCTCGCTCCCCAGCGACGAGATGTCATCGGGGAAAGATTTTTTGCTGCCTTTCGAGCGTCTCTTACGCTCTCTGCCGGGAAGGCCGACAAGCTTAAAACCCTTGGCACAACTCCTTCGGTATGAGTTTGACACAATTCGCCATGGTATGTTTCGGTATAACGGTTTTATTTTTCCTCGCTTTTCTATTTGTTCACAGCTTTGAGTATCACCAATTATTAAGTTCTTAGTTCTTGCCAATATTACTTGAGCTGTTCTTGTTTGGCGGTTACAAAATCCTCTACGTTCAGCGCTGAACCGTTTACTCCTCGTTAAATTTTCTCCCATCTCACTGCTCACATCATAATACGGGAGAAACCAAGCAAAAGTATATCTTTCTATCGGATATTGTATATGAGGAATACAATTTTACCTAGCATCTGGTGATCAATCGATAGCATAATATGCATATCTCACTCGGAATTTATGTGAAAATATAACAACGCAAATATTTATTAAATGTTGGAAATTTGCCAGTGGACTAGAAACTTGCGCGGCATCAGTGAACTTGGCGCGTGTGTCAAGTCAATGGTTCAATCCAAAATGCCTTTGAAAGGAGAAAATTAGCTCCTGAAATATTCATCAGTACATGCCTGGAATTCTTGAGACGGTTTGAAAGGGGTGAACCCATTTATTCACGAAATTTGTGAAAGGGATTCACAATATATCAGAAAGTTATGCAATCACACTTCATTGTTCTTCACCTCATCCTCCTTCTGTATGCTGTGACGACGCTGCTAGTAATTTCATGTATGCTTACGCTCAAAATGAATTGGATTTTGGCTGAAGCTTGATGAACTAGGACATATATCTGCCTGCTGGAATTCAATGTGATATAGTTAACTTTTGGTGTTCATTCATGGTTAGATAAGGCTTGTATGTTCATCAAAGAATTTGTCTGAAAATGATTTCATTGTGCTTTGGATTTCAATGTTGGCCTAATTCTCTCTTAACAGCATTTGTTCACATGTTTGTCTCCCTATATCTGAAGCTCAATAGCTGCCAGAATATTAGCTAAGTTCTATGCTATTCAATTACTATTCTCCTTTCTGACGAATATGTATTGTTAAATTGTCGATCAACTCTTAGTTTTGCTCTGCAATTTGTTTGTATGCTGCCTGCTACTCAGATTAGCTTTCCTTAAGATGATACAAGGGCAGCATTTACTTTCAAGAAGTAAGAACACAAGGCAGAATCTTTTATCTTTTTTTCTGAATTCTGCTATAATAAATGGAATAGGTTGAAATCTCAGGGAAAAAATATATTTTCCATTATTTATTATTGACTTTTCTTTGCTTTCACTTTGCCGTGAAATTTTTTTGAATTTGTACTATGGACACATCTGTTTGGAAGGATTTTCCCTGATGTATATGTTTAAACTTCTTTGTTGTTAGCAGGTTGAGGAATTGGCTTTTCTTGTCAAGGACAATCTTCCTTGCAAGCATCTAGTTCTCAATATGGAAGAAGCCCTAGTTAACTTCCTTCAGGATGACGACACAGGGTAACAATTTATGGGATATCTTGATTGATGTTGAAGATGAGATTTAGTCCAAGCCATTTCAATGGCACAAGTGATAGGAAAGTAATAGGTTTTATTGATGCTAATAATTTTGTCTTGAGCATTGTAATAGACAAATATGAATGCCCCAATGGACCATACTCTATATTTTTTCATCCTTTCTTTTTTGTTGCATTTGGGCCCCCACCCTGGGGGACGATTCTCAAAAATTTTTGTTGTTCTATGTTTCTTACTAATTTGAAATCCATACCAGTGCATCTCTTACTCACATTTACATAAAATTGAATTGTTTTAAGTTTGTGCCTTAATTCTTAGATAGAAGAAGGGAGGTTGGGGGGAATGGGCATTTTGTTTTATTGGTCTTTTTCAGCGTCTCATTTGTAGGTGGTTTTTGCGCCTGTTCAGTGTATGCGTCCTGCATTTAATACATAGTTTACAAAGGTTAGAAACTTTCCCCCCTAGCATCATACGTATTTCTTGATCTGTATTTTTCTTGAATTGTAGTTCAGATGGGGTCTTGGAATTGGAGCCAATGAACTCTTACAATCGTCTTCTCTTACATCGTCTTGCAGAGATATTTGGGTATGAATTTAGTTCTGTGCAACTTGACCTCTAATTTCCGATTTGGTTTCTTTGTTATTGTTTTTCTTTTCTTTTTAATTTGCATATTTAAAAATATTGATAGTTTCAAAATTTGTGTCAGGTTTGCACATGAATCTATTGGTGAAGGGGATGATCGTCATTTGATTCTGGTGAGGTGTCCAGAGACATCTATGTACGTGAAATAAAAAGGCCCCCCCTTCCCACCTGTTTAAATCAAGCATCAATTAAAATATTTTATCTAATCTGTCTCCCAACATTTGAAGAAAACAACAATGTTTCTGAGGTCTCATGAAATAATCTGTGTATGTGGATCGATTGCAGACCTCCCATCCTGGTTAGGGATATCCTCTGGGAGTATGATGAGCCTCAATATCTGATTTCATCACACCAAATATTAAGGAGAAAAGAAACCATCCCGGGTAATACATGCCGCCCTTGATCTTAGCTATAGAATATTCCCTGGTTGAGAAACGAGAGAAATATAGTATACTATCCTATGATTTAGGATGTCTTCACTTTGCGACCCTGCATGTCACTCTACTGCCTTTATGTTTGGTCCATCCATTAAGTCTTTGACATAATACTGCCTCATGCTTTAATTTTAGTAATCATCAATTTGAAAACCTCAAATTTCTGCTGATACCCTAAATTGAATTGAGGGCTGGGGAAAGAATTTGGAGGTGTTTGATTGAACATTTAGGGAAGAATTTCTGGATGGGTCAAGAATTTGGAGTGTGAGAGATTTGGTTGAGAAGGAATTAGGGATTTCAAGATGGGATTAATACAATTTTGAAAGAACTATTGGATTGTACTAATCAAGAAATTCAGAATGGGAACTGATTTGTGGAGCGGAGGAGTTGATGGAGGACGGCAGGGGTTAGGGATTTTGAGGCGGGACTGGGAGAAAATTGGGGAAACTGGGAACCACAGTGGATGGTTGGGAGAAATTTCGGTGTTGTTGACCTTTTTTTTTTTTTTTGGAGGGGGGAGGGGGTTGCAGGCTTTTGAATTAAACAGAATTTTTTTTATGATAATATCAGTTTACTTGCAACATTTTTCTCTTGATGAAATCAAGTGTACTGCACTCACTTGAGTGGACCTTTATATTTCTACTTCTTTTTTCAGTCTCTAAGACAACGACAGCATCCTTTCAACAGTCACTAGAGAAGAGAAAAGAAGCTTATTTGATTGCTCGTGAGCGAATTTTTTCCGTGAATTTGGAGGATGTGAAAGGGTCTGGTGAGCGGAGGCCCCGAAGTGTGCCTGTGGTTGCCCGCCGAATGATTGCTCATGCGCTAGGTCAAAGCATCCATTCAAAAAATCAGAATGGCATGGCAAACAATAATTCGAAGGATAGAGTATGTACAGACGTATCAGATGGTCAAGATAAGAACGGTGAAGAGTCCAACCTTGTGAAAGATTCTGAAGAGTCTATATACCCAGAAAGGAAGTCAAACAGCAGAATAAGAAATGACAGCAGTTCCAATTCATCCTTATTCAACGAAAGGAATGCTGACAAACCACAAGTCTCTCAACATGTAAAACATGGTAATAGGGCAAGTAAAGACTACATGAAAATGGAACATTTAGGAGCTGCGAGGAGAATCTTTGCCCATGCTTTGGGTGTACACTCTGGGAAGGATGCCACTTCTGTTTCTAAAAGTGGTAGAGAATTTAAAAAAAGTAACACAGAATAAGGTGGAGAAATCTTATATACCACTGCTTTCAATATGAACGTCCTCTGGGCTCTGGCCAGGTTTCAATTGTGATGAGCAGAGTGAGTACTGATCACATTTTACTTAAAATTCCTGATGGTTTCTGGGGATCTTCATGCGAAAGACTATCCTAATATTATGATGGCTTATCAGTTATAAATGAATGCGATGTAGCAAGTTGAGAAGCAATTCTGTTCAAAGGCATCGTCAAATAGGTAGAAGAAACAGTATCATTTGGACCTGTTTTGGGTTATGAAACTGAGTCGGTTGCATGGTTTTTGGTCTTCCAAACTTCGTAACCCTTGCAGTCCCGTCTTCGTTGTTCATTGTTATTGTGTTATGTTTAACGTAGGTTTTTTTTTTTTGGGACAAGACCTTTCACATGGAGGGGGTTGTATGTATTTTTAATGTAACATATTTCTTTATCTTTGTTTGTGATATTCTAATTCAGATTCTTCAGTTTACGTGTTGTGATCGTTATGATAAGAGACCCATTATTGCTTTGAGTTGGCTTCTCTTCATTTACTGACACGTAAGAGGGCTGAGGAACGGTTAACTAACTTGAGAAATGGGGCAGCTCATGTGAAGTGAAGTTGCATCAAACTTCCAGGGAGTATATCAAATGTGCAGATTTTATGGCAAGAGCTGGGCATGGGCTGTCATCCCAAACTAAATGGAGAGATACAATTCCAGAAGAGTGTGCTCGGTGGGTTTTGGAGGATCAGCGTCATAGCAGGTCAACCCCCCCTCTGCTATGTCCTGATTAGTTCTAGACTAGAAGTGTAGTCTAGCTTATCTTTATTCTCAAGCTTCGGCTTGCCCTTCATGTTAAAAACCACTTGAGAAATGGGGCGGGGTTGGACAGTCTCCAAACACGGGGAAGTGACAAGGATATCGCAAAGTCATGCACGTATGCCACTTTTACGCATCATAGAGGTGGCGCCAACAGTAGTAGGATTTCCTCAGCCAAGCTTCAGACGAGTAGTTCGTAGCAAGCAAATAAAGCATTGGTATTATAATAAAAAGGGGGTTAAGGAGCTTAAATAACTTTATTTTTTCTTGGTAATACAAATTTTAGAAAAGGGGCTGAATTCACCCATGATCTAAGGGTAGGGCATTAACCCAGATCCACGATTAGGTTTAGTTGACTAGACCAAGAGTATATACGCCTCTACCAAGGCTAGTATAGGCTACGCGCCATGTCTAGACCCCATTTCACCTGACTACAAGATGCCTTTACCAACTCTAGGATCGATGCCCTCTCTTTGGTGAGAGTGTCCGACCCTATCGCCAGTTAAACCCAAGGATGGGGGGTATGCTTAAATAACTTAACTTTTTTGAAAAATGTAACAGTAACCACAAACAATTTTTTAGAGCAAAAATAATCATAAATGTTATAAAAGAGAGCAAAAATGACTATGACGTTAATAACTTCAAATGTCTGTTACAATTAACTTTTTAATGAAAAGTTAAAGCGTTAAAATAGTCATTAACTTATATCAAAAGAACAAGAATAACCATAAACTTTTTACGGATATAAAGGTAACTAAAATATAACTTCTTAAATATTAATTCATAAGTTTTTCTATTGAGAAATAGAATCAGATTGGAATGTTACAATATCAGTACAGGACATTATCGAATTTATAATAAACAACATTATTTACAAGCTATGAACAATATGACTCGTTTTTGAAATATTGCATAGGGCCGCCTAGTTTTGGAAGATGCATGTTTGATAATTACTTGTGAAACATGCAAGTAAAATACACATTCATCCACCCATAAGAGAAGGGCACATGGAGGCCTAAATAGAGATTTGTGCCAAAACTTTTTTACCCTCCAAGATCAATGCAATAATATTGCCAACAGCACCAAACTTACTTCCAACATAATTGATATGGTCTAGTATGCACCGATAGATCTTTCCATGGCTGGCTAACTAATTAATTTGCAAGAATAGACATGAAAGTAGCTTCACCAATACTTGACAGTACCAGATATCACGCCAACAACATCAGGCCAGGAAAACCTTCCCCTATCTGCACATAATGTTGACACAACTAAGACGTATTCACAAATGGTTTCATGACAAACAGTACAACCATGACCATAGGATAGATCAGCTTGACAAGAACATGAAAGAATACCAGAAAAAATCACGCATATTTCGATCACCATTCTTTATCCATCCAGCAGCTTTGAATGCAGCAGGATCAAATCCCATATCAGAACGCTACAAGTTTTCAGAGGTTCATACAGAATATTCTCTGACCATTACTCCCAACTTCTGTTTCGATCAAGAACCAACTCCCATATCAGAATTAAATCCATGCAATGATGATGATCCCCTTTACCAATACCTACTCCGATTTCATCTTTCATTACTCGCCAGAGAAAAAACTTGGTTAAACTTCTTCATTACTGTTTACTTGAAACGAATGCCTAGATGACGTAGAATAAAGCAGAGACTGTCCAGCCACCAATTTGTCCCTTAGCATGACATTATACTCATGTAAAAGTTCTAGATTCCTCTTGACATCAGACATGTCCATTTCAGAATCACTCTTAAATTCTGGCATGCAAATGACAAGTTAAATGTATGTGAGATATCAAAAGCATTCAATAATATTTTAAAATTTGTACAACCACATTAAAAATAAGAAAGCAAAAATAAATAACCAAACCACAAAGAAACATGAAAGAAAATGAATGGTAGTCAAAAGTCTAACAGCTACAAAGCATTCACAATCATTTTTTTATGATAACTCAGGCATAACGTATGGTATGTGAATGTAAAAGTTTAACAAATCATTTTACCATAACCATATTAAGGTTTGACCGTTCATGATAATTAAAGCTCAAGCTATAAAACATAGTTATATCAATTTGATTATAATTTATTTATATTAGTATGATTCATTTATATTACAAGTAGTATCTTGATTGTTAGTCTAACCTATGTAGCGTGGTAATTAACGCATAGATCTAACAGCTGCAGAACCAGTAGTCATGCATGACATACGATCTTAGAGTAACAGACGTAGAATAAAAATCACAGGCAAGAGAATTTGTAGAACCATGGAAACCATTATGATGGTTATGTAAATACAGGATTGAATCTGCAAAGTTTTTAAATTAGAAAATATATTCCAATGGAGGGTTTTGTGAATGGTCATGGGAAACAACATTCACGAAAAATAAGTATGTTGACCCAAACAGAAATTAATTTCTACCTAGTGAAGGCGGTGGTGGAATGAAGTTATGAATGAAAGAAGATTCTTGAGGTTGAGACCGCACTATTTCTTTGCCTGAACCAGAATTCCGCTCCTTTGATACATTCTCTGAATGCTTTTTCTGATCATTTGCAGATTCAAGTGGTTTGCAGCTCAATGACTGGAAAAGAAAGCATTGAAAGATGAATTTAAAAAATTTCTTGGGACAGTGCAGCATTCCCATTTAATTTTGAAAGGAAAACTACAAACCTACTACTGATTACATAAATGATACTCCATACATAGAGATCATATTATTGAGAGAAGTGGCTAGGATAAGATGATTGAGATGTGGAGATCACACAACCTAATTTCCAACAACAATGCCATGTTCTTCAAAACTTACGGCCAATTTATATTGAAACTTGCATCTTGAGGTTGCTTAGCATGTTTGGGTTTGTAAATGAAAGTATTGGATTATATGATTATGCCTACTTTGTAGTTTTACAAACTTGCACATCAGATGTACCATTTTTAGCTATTTTACACAGTGACCCATGTCATACGAAGCAACCTCAAGAAAAGTGGAAAGAGTGGGATCTAAAATGCAAAAACAGCTAAATTAACTTAGTTTTAGCATGAATAGAATAAAAGCTTTACCTTGGTTGCAGTTCCACTGGCTTTTTTGTAAAAATTAACTGAATCTGTTCTGCTTTTTTGCCTTTGCTTACGTGATGACCCACTTCCATGAATTGATTGCAACATAAGCCCACTGCAACTTGATTCCATTTCAGAGTTCTTGTAAATATCATCTCCAGTGTTACAGCCATAAGTGTACATGACATATTTTCTCAACTAATTAAAATGGACATTATCAGTCATCCCATCCAACAAAATTCAAGAGGATATATAATCAGTCAAAGGAATAAGATGTTTTAACCAGTCAAGCAAGAAATTACTTTGTCCCAATGTTCTCGAGCTTTGCGCTGATTTCTAATTCTCCGCATAATACTATCCTCATTTCGGAGTTTCTTTATCCTGTACTCACACTACAATTTAACTAAGTTAGGACCACATGGGTCACAAGAAAAATATGACTGCTATGAGCCATTCCTCATCATCTAATATAAGATGCACCATCAAATAAAAGGATAGTCACATAGAAAGTCATAGCACGAATGGATATTTTAAAAATCTTAACTAATCAATTTCATACAAAACCAGAAAACTTTATTGCTTTACAATTTCCACCAATGCATGTTTGGCATTTGTCACAAACCGAATATGGTTTCTGATGTTCGGGCTATGTAGGTGGTATATGGCCAAAGATCCGCGCTGGTGTCTTTATCTACAATTAATAAATGGACAGACAACTTGCTTGTCTCATTTGACGGACAGTTATGAAGTACAAAGGTTGAATGTTTGCATTCTGTAATCTTCCATCATATTCATTTTTCAATATTAAGAAATCTTAGGTATAATAATACTGAGAGAAAAAAGGAACCAAATTCATACTTGTATCAACAGGTAGAAAAAAATGCCTATGCTAATGCAATAGAGGCCACCAAGATCTGCAAGAAAGCTCACTGCACATGAAACAGAAAAGGATAGAATGATTGATGTCAGTACGAAGCAACATTTAATATATAAGTATATTTGTATGAAGGATACGATGATATGTTATTTAATCATAAATACAAAATTTCTGAGACAGTTAAAGTATCATAACAGAAAAGAAGCATCATAACAAGAAATCAATGCCTCCATCTATACCTTAACTACCTATGGCCAGATGGTCAGGTCTGTTTGATCTACTTATTCCAAAAATTCCCAAACTAGTAAAACGTATACAGCATGTTAGTTTGACAAGACATCCTCATGCAAGACAGAAAAGGGGATCAAGGGGAAAGGAACCAAGTTCTCAAGATTCAATATCAATTCAACATGTCACCAATCAAAGGGTCAAAAAATAACCAACTAAACATGCATACTTCCAGGAAAAGCTATTGAATAACCTAACCTCATCCCCAACAAGCAAATATAACCTAGGACCATAAAACTAATATGTAAGCAGCCCCACTTGCTCAAATTATAAAACCCCAAACTTATGTATGTATATGTATGCATGGATGCGTGTGTGGGAAAGAGTGTGGGTAAAAATTAGAGATCATAGTCATAGGATTAGCCAGATGGACTTGAAGGTGAGAAGCCAGTAGTATTTTGTAAGAAAATGAGGAAATCTGACAGGACTGAGGCTATGCACATGATGAGGTGTGCAATGGCAGCAACATAAAAAAAGGTAGCTAAGATTGCAAAAACTGCAAAACAAGACAGTCATCACAAAGAAAGTGCTTCTGTGAACCTGAAATTCATTTAGACCCTAGAAAAATTGCAGATGGACAGACAAATACGTATACAACTTGGCAAAAGATATTTACCAGGACCCATGATACTCTCCTTGTCGATTTCCACAATATAAGCAGATAGAAAATTGATGTACAATGTAGTATTTAATAGTCCATCAACAGAACTTTCAAGGGATGCCTGCAGTTGATTTGTATCACGATAAATCGAGCCAGGCAGAAACTCATGAAACAAAGGTTGGATAAGCTTCAAATCATGTAAACTACGGTATATTCGAGGGAACAAATTAAATTTTAAAATATTTGATTCCCTCCCTCTGAACGTAACTGGTCCATCATCAAAAGCACTTCCATTTTTTAGAGTTCCGCTAACAAAACTCACGTACTTGTTTAAATTATCCATTGCAGAGAGATTGAACTCAAACCCAACAGCAGTGGCAGGATTATTGGGGAGATCAGCAAAATGCCAAGAAATGTACATGTTATCATGAACCAGCTTGCAGTTTTTACACTTAAGTGTTATGGTTGGGCCCTTGCTTGAGTTGTGGCAGGAGTAGTTTACCAAAGTTGATAGAGAAGCAACTCTTTGATCAATAAATCCAGGATTTCCAGTAACTAAGCTACCAAGATCTCGGAGATTTGAACAGCTCATACTAGAAATAGTGGTGATGTTGAACTCCAGGTCATTCATAAATGAATTTAATTCTGGTCTGCTTGTAGCTCTCACATTATGCACCTCAATTGTTCTTTTTGATATGATCTGGTACAGCAACCTGATGATAGGTCGACTCAAAAATGAAGGCATGTGACAAAAAAGAAACCAAGGGTAGATACTTCCCAAAAAAAAAAAACGTCCTTAAAATATTCTAATCCTTTAAATAAAGAAGCTATCAGATACTCACGCAGCAAATAAACCAATAAAAAGTATCCAACTTGCTATGGAGAAAGTTCCGCCAAGTTCTGTTTTGCGCTTTTTAACTACCTTCTGATCGTCCTACATGAAAAACAGCAGTTACAGATAAAGCATTTTCTCATATAAATTTAAAGCACATCAATAATAGGATGATGAAGCAGGCACTGCATTATATTTACCAAAAAAAAAAAAACAAATTTATTGCAGGTCCAGGCCAAGTGACATGGATTTCAACTAGAATAGAGATGTAATCATGTGAACCAGTCAAGACTAACGCGAGATGTGAAATTTTCGTCATGAAGAACAAGATTGAATTTTGTTTGTATGCCTTTGGCGTGGGGAATGAAGTGAAAACTATATGGGAAGCAACAGATACGAATCACAGGAGAACCTAAAGTCCTCTGGCTAGCCTAAGATGTAATGTTCATTCAAGAATATCTGTAAGCCGTATTTTGGCATTTGCTACCAATAAATTAAGGAAGGAGAAATCAAGGAGCTTCGTTTATCCGATTATAAGTACAGGAAATAGGCCCCAACAAGTGAAGCGCCTAGTTAATGACACGCATGATTGAAAAAAATAGGAGGCAAACTGGGGCTTCAATTCCTACATCTCTTATGCTTGACAGTTGACAGGAGCCCAGGCGAGAAAACAGAAGGAAGAAGGAAATAAATGCGTGAGAATGATGGTCGGATTAGAGGTAGAGCAGGTGAATGAAACTAACCAACCAATGCCTGGTGGCAAAACAAATATCCAAACGACTAATCCACCATCTGATGTTAAACCATAAAGTAGAGCCATCCCCAAGGCTCGTAAGCCTCAAGAAAAAGCAGAGGAGGAGCCAAGAGAGAAGCATAACGAGGGTGGCCTCCAAGAACACAGCCTGGGACTGAGTAAACTTCTTGATGGAATCAAATGCGAAGATGGTCTCCGGAAAGCTGATGGAAAAGTAGTCGACTCCGGATTCAGAAGTAATGGAGGAGTTAGCGGTGAAGAGGGAGCAATTGTTGGAGGGGCGAGTGAGCAGGTAGCCAGGTGGGCAGGCGCAGAGGGAACCATTATAGCGGATGGAATTGGGAGGGCAAGCCATCAACAAAAGATCTCGCTTTAGGATGGATAGATGGATCGCGCTTTGTATGTGTGCTACAACAACCCTCGATGCGTAGCTGTAAGGGAAGGGAAGGGTGAAGAATTCAATTAAGAAAGGAATTTTTACACCGATAGCGAGAGAGAGAGAGAGAGAGAGAGAGTGCGTGTTGATTCCCCTCTGTTGTCTCCTTTTGCGATTCAGCCTTGGCTTTGTCTCGGAGCTTCGACAGCGCCCAAGTTTATTCACTTTTTTGTTTGACTCAAAAACTGCATTCTATAAAAGAGAACCAGCCAGCTAATTTCCTTCATGACATCAGCCACACTCTCTGGGTTACAAGTTGCCAGCTTCAACTAGTTAAGGACACGCAAATTTCTTTTTCTGCGAGAAAATTCATGACAAAATTTTTTCATGCCAATTGAATAACAAATCTAGCTTCAACTAGTTATTTTCACCTACTTCTACCTTCCAATATCTATAAATGAGAAATCTAAGCTACAAATCCACCTATGGTTTGGTGACTTTCAATAAAACAGCCCTATGTTACTTTTATTGTTTTTATTTTAGAGTAGTTGCGTGTTTGGATAGGAAAAAGAAAGTGTTTTTAGCATCAAAACTAAGGTTTTAAAAAATTTTATTCAAATACCCTAGAAAATGTTATAATCCTTTTGTCGCCCAAAACCATAAATCATGATTTTCCACAAGCTTTTTTTTTTTAACCTTTTGAGTGGTTGTCCCGCGAATAATTGGAGTAATAATTTTCTTTTCCTTTTTTTCTCTCTCTCTTTTCTTCTTCCATTGGCGAGCTTTCGTGAAAATTCTGGCCTTTATTTCGGCGGATCCGAAGAAAGCGGTCTGTGGTGGTGGTTAATCGGCGATCGGAAACGGTGGACGGCCCGGTGGATGTTTTGATAAACTGACATCTCTCTCTTCTCTTCCCCATTTCAAAAGTCCTCTGCTTGCAGATCGGAGAAGGCGCTGCTGGTAGTGAGGTTGGGTTGAGACAGAAATCACGCCGGCGACGTCGTGCTACTCTGCGTTTGTGTGTCGTCGTGGCTCCTTTCTCTGCGTTTGTGTTGGGGTTGCAGATTCGACTAGTGGCCGGTGGTGGTAAGCTATTCTCACTCTCTGGTCTGAGGTGCTCTGGTTTTGGTGCTTGGTATCTGCTTACCGAGCCTGCCACATTTTTCTTTTCTTCGTCCTTTTTTTCATGATTAGTTTTGTGAATGAACCTCTGCACAATGTTTTATAGTTCGGCTCTCCGAAAATTTTGCTGGTTTGATTTGTAGTGAAGCTCTCATAATATCTAATCGTGGCTTTGGGATTAGATGCTCTTGGTAGTATTTGCTGGATATTTGGTCCTTTATTGGCTAAATAGAATATCATCTGAAATTTGGGGGTGTAGTTTTGTTGAAACACAATGACTTGTATTGATTTATGAAAATATTATCTTCCTCTAGGAATGAACTCCTCTTTCATCTACTTGCTTTCGAACCGATTTAGCTCTGATCTGCTATCCCTAAAGTCATTGGTGTTTTTATCCGTAGTTGTTTTTCATTTGATTCAGCGTCTAATATTCCCTGCAATAAACTCTTCATTAAATCAGTGAGATACTTGGTAAAAATGCTAAAGTACAAATGTCGCTTAACTTTGTTACTCTGTGAACTATGTCAATTGTAAAATTCGTATAATTAGAATTAGAACGATGATATAATTGGAATTTCATCGCTTTCTATGCTGTTAAAGTCTAGCCTTCAGCTACATCCACAGCAAGGAATAAAATAGCTAAGGTGTTTTATTTATGTCTTGGTGACTCAGACACAGGGTTGTCATTTATCATAGAGGATAAAAAATGACCTGATTGGTGATGATCTTCCAAAATACAGTGTCATATCACTTGACATATATATATATATATATATATATATTACAGGGTGCTTACTGTTCATGGTTCTGCTGATGAAATTGTGGGTGTTGAAAGTGCATATGAATTTGCCAAGATTATACCCAACCACAAGTTACATATCGTAGAAGGAGCTGATCATTCATTCTCAAAGCATCAAGATGAGCTAGCCTCTGTTGTTGTGTACTTCATCAATGAAGCCTTTCACCAAGACAAGGCTCCTACCCCTACTAGCGCATGATCATTTTTCTTCATTTGAGTTACCATCTCTCTCTTTTTAATGATGGTATATTTTGGAGTCTTGCTTTAGTGTGGAGAATAACAGGAAATAATGGCCATTGAATCAAAGGGCATTAGTCATATATTCTCAAAGCATCAAGATGAGCTGGTCTTGCTTCATCTGACATGGCTTTTCTTCGTGATTTCAATGAGGGATCAAATCATTTATTATACGTAAGAGCATTAGTTATGTATAGTTTCTTTATTTTGACGTACTCTATTATTTACAATCAGTGAAATGTAATTGTATCCCTACCATTAACTTGTGTTTGGTATTTTATAGTAGATTGTTTTCAATCGGATATGGATACAAATTTGTATTAACACAAAAAAACTTATATGGGTATAAAGACCTTAATTAAATTTTGTCATTTTTATTATAAAAAATCACTCTTACTTGTTTAAGGTTCTATTTTTAGCCACCAAATATTTAACTATAAAATAAATTATGTATTTCAATATAAAAGAGATTATTTTAAATACTTATTATTTATAAATGATTTTTAATTATACAATTTATTAGTGTGTGTGTGTGTTTGATCTATTTTTTTATGTTATATAATTGACTAATGTTATAATTTTAAGTTTTTTTGATAAATATATTTCATTTTTGGTATTTAGTATAAAATTTAATGTCAAATAATACTTAAAATATAATCTTACCTTTTATATATAATTATCACAAAAGCTGAAAACCTTTTTAGTCATTTGACATTGAAAAAACGTGCTTCTAACACTATATCCAAACACTATTATTTTATCAAAATCATTTCTGCTCATAATCTATTCTCTAAAATCACGTTTATCACTTTTTCTTTAGAAGCTATTCTCCAAAAGCTAATCTAAACATACTTTAGATGATCTCCTCCCCCTTCAAAAAATGATCTCCCATGCAGAATTTGTAGAGAAAAACATATAATTCATTATTACTAGACTAATTATGAATTTTAAATTACCAAACAAATTATTCATCTTATCTTTGATATAATATGATTTGATTTGGGAGATTAAAGAAGATAAATAAATTATTTAACTATAACATATATGACATGGTCTCTTTAAGAAATTTTAATACAACTATGTCAATTTACAAGTTAGACAATTTGCTTTAAAAAATGATAAAATGAAAAAGTCTCACATTCAGGATCAAAATTCATTAGCAAAACCTTAGCTGCATACGAGGGTGAGTGAGATGAGTGAGAAACCGAGAGTGAGAACGGGTGAACATACAGGTTTACAACAACAACATTTAATCTCTGGGGTGAATCCTTCTGCTAAAGCACGGGAAGTTTTAAAAGAACAGGAAGATCTATTGGCCAGTAATATCAAGAAAATGTATGGTAATAATCCAAACTTTCAAGAGGAAAAGAAAAAGTATCAGATGGAAATTGATCAAACAAAGGAAAAAACAGAGGAACCAAAAGCCAATCAAAATTTCCAGCAGGGTCGGAAGACACAGATAAGGCAAAAATCATGGGCAAAGAGGAAGATAGAACAAATCAAAGTTTTGATGAACTTATGCAGGAATGGCTTCATGAGGAATCGAAAATAGCACCAATGATTATCGAAGAGGAAAAAATTCTCCTTGCTACTCTGCCCAGACTCCATATGCCTAATGAGAAACTTAAGGAGCTTTGTCGTCCATGGAAAGATGCTCTTATAGTTACTTTATTGGGTAAGAATACAAACTTGGATATGATGAAGGACAGGATAGCATGGCATCTCAGATCTAAGAAATTCGAACTCATTGACCTACCAAATAACTACTATGTTTTCCGTTCTGATGACCTTGAGCTGTGTAGGAAATTGTTGTTTGATGGGCCATGGCTTATCCAAGGACATTACCTGGCTGTGCAACGATGGAGTCCTAATTTCAATCCGTATTGTAATAGAATCAGGAAAGTAGCTATATGGGTGAGAGTCCCAACTCTACCTCTACATTGTTATTCAGTTGAATGTATATGGGAACTGGGGAATTTGATTGGGAAAACTCTGAAAGTTGACATGCATACATTAGCTAAGTGTAACAATGTGTAATGCCCCAATTTTTGATTAAGGGCTAATGATGATTAATGAGAATAATTTGTGAATTTAAATTTGGAATTATTATGTGTTTTGTCGCAATTTTAATTAATATGTCATAATTAGTGGGAAATTGGAGGAATAGCCATAAATTAGTGATTAATGGAAGAAATTAATTTCTAACTAAGAAGGAAATGAGATGTGAAATTAAAATGGCTAATGGAGGGATTAAGGTGATTAATTGGTTGTTTACTTTATGAGAACAAACCAAATTCAGACAAGTGTCACAATGAAATGAAGGGAGAGTTGTTGTAAAAGTCAATTTCAATAAAATAAGTATTTTCTCTCTCTTTTCTTCTCCCATTCGACTGACAAGAGAGGCATGGGGGAGAGGCTATCATTGCATCTTCTTCTTCAAGCTTCACTCTCTCATTCTCTCTCTCTCTCTTTCTTGTTCGATTCCATGGCTGCCTAAAGGAAGAAGAAAGCCTTTGATAAAAGGTGAGTTTTGACCCTTTTAATGACCTCTAATGAAAAAACACTCTTCTATAAACTTGTTTCTTGTGTTGAGAGCTTCAATTTTATGGTTTTAGTTTGTCCATTTGGTGGTTTTTGAGCTCTCAAGAAATTTTGGAGTTTGGAGAACCAAGAAATCCCTTTGAGAAAGTTGTTGATGTGAGTGAAAGCTTCATTTTCATATAAATTCTGTGGTCATTGGTTGGGTCTTGAATTTCTGGAAATTTTGCCCTAATTTTCATGATTTAGGGTCATGGGGGAGTATGGTATGTTATTGTTATGGAAATGGTGCCTTATTTAGTGTTTTAAATTGATAGAATTGCATTGAAGCTTAAATGTGAAGTTTGACCACTTTGTGTTGGTTTTTGTGCGTTGGACAAAACAAGGCATGTCAATGGGGTTGTGATTTTGGTCATTTTGAGGCTGCTATTGTGTTCCTTGTGGAAAATTATATGGGAATAGGTTTGGTTAATGATTTTGGAGTCATTGGACACTTTAGTAGAAAAGTTGGAAAATCTGTCTTGTGTGAACTCTGTTCTGGACAGTCAGTTTGCACGAAAGTTTTGAATGACCAAATGGTGTCAAAAAATTATGAAAATTTCCATTCTTAAATTTTACATCACAAGCTTCAAAATGGATATATAATTCATGTCATTTCGTTTTGTGAACTGAAAGTTATGCTTTGTCAAAGTTTGGGACAAAAACTGGATTTTGTTTTGGAGCAGTGTTGAGTTTTGTGTAATTCTGGAATTGTGTGGTGATTTCTAGTTATGGTCCATATTTTTCCTGTAAAGAGGACTTAAATACCTTTCATTTAGCCTTAGAATCACCTCATTTCAATTTTTTAGAATTAGTTATGATTTTTAGAAGTTCAGTTAAGAATCAGGGAATTTCTTGGCCTCAGCCCAAGGTGGTTGGTTGCAGCCTAAACCTTTCTGTCCTGATTCTGGCCGCGGTCTATGGGTGGTTGGCCGTGGCCAGTGACCTTCTGACCATATTTTGGCCGCGGCCCAAGGGAGAGCTGGCCGCGGCCAACCCCTATGTTCCAGCACTTTGAATTTTTGAAAAGTAATCTTCAACCTATTGTTTTCCAACCTTTTAGGGCTTTTATTATAGGTATTTGTGGCCTTTTAAGGGTCAATTATAATAACCAAATTTAAGTGTTATAAAGTAAATTAAGTCTTGAAATAGAGTATAACTCTTCGTCCTGAATTATGATTCTAGGATTTGACATTTGCCCTACTCGGGAGAGACCGGTGCCAAAATACGCCCGGAAGGATCAAGGTAGTGACTATTCTCTCATGTTGTGTATGATGTTTTGGTATGCATGACTTGTCATTGAGTTTTGTGAACTGTATGTGCCATGGTCCATTACAGTGTGATCAATGCAGCATAAGCCATTTAGGGATTGCCGCTGGTCATCTCTAGCTTGGTCGTTGTAGTGCCGTTGTAATCGACATGGATCTCTGTGAATTCGACACGTGGGGCTGCGTGTTTATGAATCCAGCCGTGAGCTATGTGTTATATATCTTGCCTGTATGGCTCGCGTATAAAATACTTTATATGAATCCCAGCTGTGGTGAAATATATTGTGTGAATTGTTGTGGTGCAATAAGAAGACTTCAATGTGAGCAAACGTAAGGGTGACATGAGTCATACATGTCATTGCCGCTGTAACTGCCGTTGTAGTTGCCATGTGTGTGTGATGATTTGCTTTTATGCCTTATTGTCGTGCATACTATGAGTGATTTGTTACTACAGGGATTCTTTAGAATCTCACTCTCCCAAAACAACCTTTTAGACAGGGCTGAAGGATCTAAGGGAAAGCAGGCGACGAAGAGCGGATAGAGCTCCGGTTTAGGAATATATGTTGGTTATTGGTTATCATGTAAATTATTTGGTTGTTTTTGGGAAACAATTATATATATTGAGATTTGTAGTATAGTTTTATATAATCTCCAAGTTAAAGGGAAAAAAGTTTATAAGCTTTGTGCCTCTGTAGAACCCTTATTTATTGAATAAAACCCGAGTGTGTCGGGAATTTGCGTTGTGCAATTGTACTGTGAATATGAGACCATTGTGAACCTATGTTGTAAAAGTTTTTGAAAACCCTGATTTTAGGAAATTTTACTTTGTCTAAGTCCCAAATCATACATGGTCTCTAATTCAAACTTAATTACGTTTTTACGAACTAATCTTGACCTTGGTTGGAAGGGGGTTACACAATGCAAGCACTACAATGGAATGAGGGAAGTTTGCTAGGATTAACGTTGAGGTGGATCTTAACAAACATCTTCAATCAAGATTTATCTTTAGCTCAAGAATCTTTCCAGTGGAGTATGAGGGTCTGGACGTTATATGCTTCAAGTGTGGGAGATATGGGCATAACCATGAAGATTGCTCTCTAAATAATCCTATGAATACTAACGCACAATCAGGAATTTTAGTTCCAAATCAACCGAGAGAGTTAAACTATCAGAACAGGGGTTCTCAACAATCGAATCTAGTGGCGATGGGCTTACTGGAAAAAGCCTCGTTGGTGAGTGTGGCCGGGAATTTCCTCCGATGAGCAGTACAAAGCCTGGATGAAAGTGACTAGGACCTATAAATAAAGACCAGCTAGATTTGATGCAGACAGAAAGCAAACGCAGAAAGGGAAGAGGGTAACAAGTCTAAGGAGAAGAATGTTAGACCTAGCAATAGGTATGATGCCCTGCACATCGAGCATGACGAGGCTAATCCAGAAAATCCTCTGAAAAATTACACGAAGAAGGAAACTTTGAAAGAATGGAGACAGAAGAGTGAACGAGAGAAAATATCGAAAGAGGGACCTATGATGGGACCCTTATCAGAAGAACAAGTTGAGTGTGCAGTGGAAAAAGTAGACCAGAGTATGAATTGCTTGAAAGTTAAGGGAAAGGAGAAGAAGTTAGCTGTTAGAAGAAAGAGAAAGGAAAAGTAAGTGTTGGTTTAGAAAAGGAAGAGAATAAGGTCAATGTGGATATGGACGTGATGGTAAGTGGGCTTGAAGATAAAGTGCATGGTGAAATTTCAACAATGGGCCTAGAGGGGGACGAGGGTGCTCTTATTCAGAAGAAAACAATAGCTCAAAAACATTTAAAAAAGGTCATAGATTACATCCCAAACTGCGTCCATCTGATTTTAAAAGAAAGATAGGGCCTTCAACAAGAGCCCACCATGTCGTTTTTGGATCAATGTCTAATACTAAGCTGGTTAGCTTGGACCAAATCCAAGAAATGAACGGGACGAATTTATTTAATATACAAAGTATAAGCCCACCTAATCCCACTAGTGCAGAGATTAATATAGGGGAGGAATGCCCCCAGGTGGTCTAGATGTTAAATGAATTTCCCCCATTAGAACAACCGGTGGAGTCATGCTGTTCGAACGAGCAGAATTTGGAGAAGAAATCATAGACGAGAGGGAAGGGATTTCTCATCTACAAGAGGGATGGTCAGAAGAGGTAGCGAATGGTGAAGGAGATACAAATATGTTGACAAAAACATGAGTTCTGCTGGATAATGGGTTCGATCTTTCCTTTATATCTCTTTTTCTTAATATGAATTTCATATCTTGGAATTGCCATGGAACGACTTTTAGAACATTTCCTGGACGTGTTAGAGCCCTGACTAGGGGCAGGGAAGTGGATATGCTTATTCTTATGGAGACTCGTGTAAATGGTGTAAAGGCTGAGAAAGTGGTGAGAGAATTAGGATTTTCTAAATGGATCAAAGTGGAGGCTACTGGTTATGTGGGTGGCATTTGGTTACTGTGGAATGATGACTGTATAAATGTTGGTTACTCTTCATCTTCTACCCAGTATGTGCATGTTCATGTAAACATCCAGACCAACAATCAAGTTTTTTGCTTACTTGTGTGTATGCAAAACCTTCTCAAATTAAGAGGCGGGCTTTATGGGCAGACCTTGTTTCTCTCAAAAATGAAATTAGAGACCCTTAGTTTGTGATTGGTGATTTTAATTCTTACTTGTTTGTATATGATAAAAAAGGTGGGTCGGGTCACAATTTTCTAGCTATGAGTCAATTTGCTGAGTGCATAAGTCAGTCCTCCCTGTTTGAAATGGATTTTGTGGGAGAGAGATTTACCTGGGAGAGAAACCTTTTGAAGGAGCATTTAGATTAGGGATTCGCTAATGATCAATGAAACCACCTGTATCCTCTGGCTAAAATCCGCCATTTAAACAAGTATGGGTCTGACCATAAACCTTTATTTGTAAAGTGTCAGTCAGAAAGGACTTGTAGATTTCCCAAGGCTTCATTTAAATGTCAAGCAGTGTGGCTTTTGGAAAAGGACTTTGCCACTTTGGTTGATAAGTGCTAGAGTGCAGGAAGCTGGTAGGAGAAATTAGCTACTTTCACGGACAAGGCTAGTAATTAGAATAAACTCAGAGTGGGTAATTTTCATCAAAAGAAACAGAAACTCATGCAGAGGATTGAAGGGGTTGAAAGAGCGAGAAATAGAAGAGATAGCCAACACCTTCTGCAAGCAAAATAGGAATTATGGAAGGAGTATAACAAAGTTTTGGCTCAAGAAGAATTATTATGGTTTCAAAAATCATGATGTAGTTGGCTGAAATGGGGTAATCATAACACTAAATTTTTTCATGATTCAGCTATTATTAGAAGAAGAAAGAATAGAATAAAAGGGCTAAAAAATTCTAATGGGGACTGGATTTTTGATCAAACTGAGCTTAAGGCAATGGCTTTATCTTACTATAAGAACCTATTTAATAGTGATTTGAGAAGCTTTCAATCCCCTTAAACAAGAAATGGCTTCCCTACCCTATCTATGGAGGACTTGGAGAAATTAAAAGCTGATGTGTCAGATGAGGAAATCAAGGTAGCAATTTTTGATATTGGGGCTTTCTAGGCTCCTGGTTCGGATGGTATTCAGGCTTTCTTCTATCAACAATATTGGAATATAGTACAGGGTTCGATGATCTCTTTAGTCAAGGATATCTTTAACAATCCTTCCATAATTAAAAATGTCAACCATACCAACCCTGTGCTTATTCCTAAAATTGAGAAGCCATAATCAATTAAAAATTTCAGACCTATTTCCCTATGCAATATAAGCTACAAGATTATCACAAAGATTATCAGTCAGAGATTTAAAGGGATTATGGACAAGGTGGTGGGTCACCATCAAAGTAGTTTTATTGGGGGAAGACAAAGTTGTGACAATATTATTATAGCTCAAGAGGTTATTCGCTTTATACGAACTAAAAAGGGGAATAATGGTTGGCTGGCGATTAAGGTGGATCTAGAGAAGACCTATGACCAGTTAGAGTGGCCTTTCATTTTAGACACTCTGAGGGCTCTGGGCTTGGATAAGAAGATATGTGAAGTGATTATGGGATGTATTACAAATTACTCCTTTCAAGTTCTCGGGAATGGAGATCATACTGAGAGATTTACTCCATCTAAAGGCATTCGCCAAGGTGACCCCATGTTTCCTTACATTTTCACTTTATGTATGGAGATGTTAAACCATATCATACAAGATGCGGTTGAGGAAGGAGATTGGGAGACTATCAAGTTAAACTCTGCGAGGCCTAAGCTTTCTCATCTCTTTTTTGTTGATAACCTCATTCTTTTTGGTAAAGCTTCAACCTCTCATATTGATTTGATATTGGAATGTATTGACAAAGTTTTGTGCAGTATATGATCAGAAGATGAACAGAGCCAAAACAAAGGTGTTCTTCTCAAAGAATATCCATAGTTCCAGAGTTCTGAGTATGAGCCAGAGGTTAGGTGTTGGTTTTACGGGGGACTTGGGAAAATACTTGGGGATCCTACTTCTCCATAAGAGGGCATCTTATGTGATTGATGCTCTGCTTATTGAGAAGTGTCAAAAGTGCCTATTGGGTTGGAAGAGTAAATGCTTAAATATGCAAGAAGAACCAACCTCATTAAAGCAGTTTTATCTGCTCTACCCTTGTACCATATACAGACCATGTTTCTTCTTATAAGAGTGATTAATGTTTTGGAACACTACAATAGGAATTTTTTGTGGGGTGGGCATGAAGACATTAAGAAGACTTATTTGGTATCTTGGGAGACAATCACAAGAGATAGAAAACAAGGTGGATTGGGGATCAGGAACCTTAGAAATCAGATAAAGCATTCTTAATGAAATTATGCTGGGGCTTGATTCATAACACGAATGCCTTATAGGTTAAAGTTCTGAGATCCAAATACAATTGTGAGGGACAAGCTTTGCTTGAAGTGACGAAGAAGAGAAACCCGTCCCTTACGTGGAAAGGAATTTGTAATGTTTGGGACCAATTCAGAAAAAGTTTGGGAAAGAGACTCGGGGACGGGAAGAATACCTCCTTTTGGTTTGAAAACTGGTCTCCTCTCAATTTCCTGCTTATTGATTCTATTCCAGGTCTTGAATAGATGATTAATCGAAATGAACGGGTTGTGGATTATGTGACTCAAGCTCGGGAATGGGATAGACAAAAGCTTCAAAGATGGCTCAAACCGGAGATCATTGACCGTATCACCTGTGTTTACCCACCCTGTGAGGAGAGAGGAGAGGATATGTTTGTTTGGAAACCATCATCAGATGGTCAATTTTCAGTAAAATCTGCCTATCTTTCTCTTTTTGCCGAAGGAAATGCGAACAACATATGGAAAATTCTATAGAAATGGCATGTTCTTGAGAAGATTAAGTCTTTCATGTGGTTGTTTTCACATGGTAGGGCACACACAGCGCAGCTGAGAGCAAGTAGAAGGATACAAGAGTCAACTACTTATCCATTTTCGTGCTCACAGCAGGAAGATTCCATACACCTCCTAAGAGATTGTTCTAATGCCGTGGATAGATGGAAAGCAATAGTAGTACAGGACCAGTGGAGTACTTTTATTTCCCTCCACGGTGTTGAATGGGTTAAATGGAATTTAAGTCATGGGGCGGGTAAGGAATATACAAAAAAGGTTCATTGGTCAACTTTGTTTAGGTATATTTGCTGGGATATTTGGACGACACGATGTAATAAATTATTTGGAAATACAGTTCAAAGCGAAGATCATAAGGCAGTTTCTAATTTCTTTAGAGCTAGTGCTGACTAGGATTTGTTACGTACGGGAGCCCTCGTCAATTTCAAGGGCGATGTTCAAGGAATTATTCCGAATGACTTCACAGATTCCTACATCTTGGAGGTGGATGGCTCAATCTTGAGGGATGGTAGAAGCGGGTGTGGAGGGATTATAAAAGATAATGGAAATCAATGGGTTTGCGATTTTACATGTAAACTTATTGGGGTTCCGCCAGCAATAGCAAAGTTGATAGGTATGATTCATGGCCTATATTTATGCTAGAGCAAAGGCATTCGAAAAGTATGTCTGTTGTCGAATTGTGTAAAGGCTATTAATTTTGTTGTCAGAGGGTGTGATTTTGACTACCCCTTCAGGGACCTTGTTGATGAGATTAGGACTCTTCTTTATAAAGACTGGTAGATTAATTTTGTTAATGTTCCTAGAGAGGATCTTTTACTTGCTGATAGATTAGCTAAACTAGCTCATACTATTTTCTGTAATTTTTATATTTTTGATCATCTTCCACCTCCTAATCCAAAGGTGGATCATGATGAAAGAATGTAAGGCCGGTAATCCTTGTTTTATATTTTCCTTTCTTGTTGTATGATATTCAGTTCTTAAAATTCATTAGCAAACTACGTCCGTGCATTTAGGATACCAGAAGTATTATAAATTTATATTTATTTAGCTTCAATTTTTTTACTCATTCTTCATTTTTCAAGAAGGAGGGCAGGAAAGAGATTTTATTTCCGGGTAGGGAAACGCCTAGAGCTTTTACGTTATTTCAAATACGTGTGGAACCGTATCAAGAAGAATTCGGCCGAGGGATGATCAATCGGTCCCGAGCCAAACGGACCGCAAAAATAAAGAGTTAAGGGCAAAATTACCAACGATGTTTTAAGAAAAGAGAATCTTATACAGTTATCTTTTATAATGGGCAAAAATATCAATAAACAATTAAAAAGGGGCATCCACCACAAAAACCGTTAATCCATACTAACGCCGTTATAAGTTTTCTTCTCTTATAATTTAACACCGTTAGTACGGATTTAACGGTTTTTGTGATGGATACCCATTTTTAATTATTCATTGGTATTTTTACCCATTCTAAAAGATAATTGTGCCAAATGCTCTTTTCTTAAAACATCATTGGTAGATTTGCCCCTTAACCCAAATAAAAAACTATCCCAACAAATTAGTTTTAATTTATGCATATACATAATTTATTATTTTTCTTTTTATAGTTTTAATTTATGCAAATACATAATATATCATTTTGCTTTTTACCTTCAAATACATGTATACATATCAATATAGAAACAACTATTATTAAATCCAATTAACAAAGAAACGACAGAGATTGAGTTCATGGAACTGCAATCCGAAAAATGGGTCATACTGTGTTGAAATGGATTTCTTAAAGTCATTTTTAAAGCGAGTTTGTATTTGTAATCTTTAAATATTCACTACTAAATTTATTTGATGAGCCATGGGATGACAAGTGGCAATAATATTACAGCCTTCTATTCCATCGCAGCAAAAAGGAAAACCGATAGTTTTTTGAGGTGGATTTATTCAGTATTTTTAACATTGTTATTTATGATTTTCTTTTTTCATAGTATACACACATGCCTACTTATGTATGGATCGAACTCGCAAAGAGTAACAGAAACCATCAAGTGATGGCATAAAATATAAAGCTAAAAGATGTGGAGGAGAAAGCAGACGGTTAATGTTCACACAAGTCACGACTTCGCCCAATTCCAAGGATGTAAAATTAAACTTAGCGGCGACCTATGAAAGCACACCGTTTTAAGTATGCTAAACCTAAAAGCGAAGGAGGTAAAGAAGACTGAACAAACCACAGGAAGTGGATACAATACACAACAACAATAGTTGATTTAGTAACAACATGTTGATTCTCATGGCTCACCTTCACTGGTTTGCACTCAAATACCAAGGATGATTGCGCGCAATAGGAAGGCTGCGAATTGATCCTTCTTTCTGCCCTCGGGCTCAAGGATGCTTCAGGAGCACATTGTCTTCTCCAGCAGTTCCTGCAATTCTCCACTCTGATATGCCTCTGTAGCCAATCACACAGCCTCATGTTATTCTAATAGCAGATTGAACAGATCAAAGCAGCATCATGGATTACAATGGCGATTAGTCACACTTGATCCATAAAAGCCCTCCTATAGCTATAACTTACAAGCATAACTTGGACAACACTTAATGATACCCGGCTTTAGTCACGATATCCATTAACACTTTACAATTTACATTTGAATTTAAAGCACGGCACGCATACAAATCTTTCTGGTTTTCCAGACTCCAGACCACAGAATGAATGGTAAGTTGCATCCCTTCCCAGGTTCTAACCAAATAATGATATTTCCCATTAATGACAACTTCTTATGCACGTACACTTCAAAATAACATGCCAAAATCGTACTGTTATCAAGGTGAAGAGATACCAAAAATTACACAAACACAATCTTCGCTCCAGCGTGGGCACTACTTTTCCAGAAAGAAATCCATACAAGATTATACTGGATACTATCAAATTGATTTTCATTTACCCACCTCAAATATAAAACACCAATGGTCCATTTGGTTCACGGAATCAAAAGGAATGTAATGCAATGATGACTATATGAACTTGTTTGGTAAGACATCTAGGAGAGATGATGCATAGGCATGATAACGTTTGATTGGATTATAACAAACATGAAAATAGGAGATAATAACATATCAAGAGACATTTAATCCTCTCCCATAGAATCGATCCAAAAGGGCTATAAGTTCATCATAGCCGTTTCCTAGACAACTCATTCGCTTTGGATTAGCCAATAGCAATTACTATGCCCACTGGCCTTGTTTTAATTATTCCACCCATCGGAGAAAGACAGGCTAACTCACTAAAAGCATTGCGGGTGTTTACCACACGCGTACTGTAGTTTTGTACTGCTTGTTTAGCGCTTTCTTTTGGGTCTTTGACGCCTCCTTTTAACACGCACACGCACAAACACCAAAAAAAAAAAAAACTCAATAAGAGCATTAATCAAGACAGCATTGACTTCTATTGGGTGTCAAATTCTTGAAACCTTGAAAGTATTATGATTGGGGCAGAATTAAGCAAGGCAACCCATAAAAGGGAAAAAAAATCAGGTGGAAATGAATAAACATCACATACCAACAGTGATGTCACAGCCACCAAAGAACTCTCCATCCAAGTATAGTTGAGGAAAGGTTGGCCAGTTGGAATACTCCTTCAGAGCTTGGCGTAACAAGTCATTTTCCAGGACATTTATTGTCTCAAAAGGCGCATTGAGAGATTTCAATATTTGCACCACCGTGTTCGAAAATCCACACTGCGGGAACTCTTTAGTCCCTTTCATAAATAGAACCACTTTATTTGAAGTAATGACTTTATCCAAGGTGGACTTGAGTTCAGGAGTTAACGCTGAAAACATGGGGGCGTGCACCAACACAGGCACAAAAAACAGAAAGAGCTGTGAGAGTGAGACTACTACTATCTCATAAGAGAGATTTGTCCAAAGAAAATTTCAAAAATAAACCAAAGTAAGAAAGGCGACCGGCCAGCTTTGCGCAATGAAAGAACGGAATTGTTTTTTTTTTTTTAAGTTCCTGATAATTTGAATATCAAGGGCAAGGGTGTGGGTGTGTTGAAAAATCGAATATCAAGGATCAACAAATCGGGGGAAAAACAAATCAAGCAAGTTGAATCAGTAAATGGGGAATTGCGAGCGGCGCAAAGAATTAGTGATTGGTAAATTGAGAAAGGGAGGGTACCGACAAACCTAGTCGAGGAGAAAAGGGGAAGATGCAAGATTAATAGTAGTAAGAAGAGGAAGAAAAGGAGAAGGAGAAATAGAAGCGTACCAGAGAAGCAACGAAGGGCTGTGGTTCTGAGTTTGGGTATGGGTTTGGGTTTGTGGGGGGAAAGCAGCTTAGGCATGGAAGGGAGGGAGAGAGTAGAGAGTATTTGGGATGTTGGGGGATGACGATGGGGCGAGGAACATGTGCGAAGCTGGACCTGAAAATGGAAGCCCTTCACACCACAACCACTAGACATTGTTCTCTCGCTTCGCTCGTCTCCCAAATTGCTCCTCCCTTCTGCTTTCTTGGTAACTCGTGTATCTGCGAGCCGCGTCCCTTTATATCGAGGCAAATAATACCTTGGGACCAATATGTTAATTCAATTTTATTTTTAGTATATAATTGTTTTTCAAAATTTCAATTAAAAGACCAAGTTTGTTTAGTAATTAGATTAATACTATTATTCATCCTTTACTCTTAGTTTATTATTTATTTAATATTTAATATATTTGTAGTTATATTTTATATATTTATATTAATATAGAGTATATATTTCTATTAATTTATATAGAGTATTAGAATTTATAATTTTTTACTTTATTCCCTGAAGTTTGAAGCTTATTCTTTCTAAAAGACTAAAAGTGTTAATCCCTATAATTGAAAAAGGACTCGAAGCTATTATTAACGTTGTTAAATTTACATACTATGTCATTAACGCCACTAAAATTGCTTATACAGCATGTTGACTGGGCTAACTGACTTGGCAAAAAAATAATAAAATATAAACTTAAATGCGTAATTACAAATTGTCACTTTATCTAAAATTTTTTATATTAAAATCTGAAAGACCAATTGCAAATTTTTGCCTCTAGTAGTAAAATAGTTTATAACTGATATTCTAATTTTAATATAAAAAATGCGAAAAAAACTTACACGTAAGGGTAGAAAAATCCACGCTTGAGTTTCCAAAATTTAACATTGATATATAAAAAATTTATAATTAAAGTTTCAACTTTTAATATGGAAGATTGAAAATTGAAAATACATGCATAATTAATTGTGCACTTTAATTACCTAATTTTACATGTAATCATCATAAGAAAAGGAATAATTACCCCGGTTGATGTTTCAATTATTTCGACACCACACTAGTGCTGATCACTTCCATGTAATTAAGAAAAGTGTCATTCACATTGTTACAATGATAAAATTTACACCGTCCACTCTTTTTTTTTTTCATTTGAAGGGTTTATGACTTTATGTTTAAAGTTATTTTATTCAAAAACACACACAAAAAGATAAAGAGAGAATCTCATATAAAGCCGGTTAAATTACTTAAATTCTAATTTGTGTTTTTTTTGGGCTCGAAAAGAGAAATTCATTACTTAAACAACCACATAACAAAACAGTAGGAAACATCATCAGTATGAAAAACTAAAGACAAAAGCATAAAAAAGGAAACACCCGGTCTAAAAAAACAACACAACAATTATCCATGATCATCAATAATAGCAGCAACATCCATGTCCAGTAATCTACATAGTTGACTCAGAGATCTCCACGTCCAGTCAAACGGACACGACCTCTTCAACGAAGTTTTAGCAACTCAGTCAACAACTAAATTAGCTTCCCTAGAAATCAACAATAGAGAGTGGTTTTGAATAAGATTCCTTTTAAAAAGGATGTTCTCAATAAGAGTCTCATACCTCCAGTCAGGCGAAGTATTATTCTTATTAATGCAATTCACCAGAGTGAGATTATCAGTTTCGAAAATGACATCTTCAAGCTGGTTCTCGATAGCATAATCAAAAGCATCATTCAAAGCCATGCATTCTGCCATAAACAGAGACTCAGCCATAAATACTTTGTTTCCGCCATCCACCACCCACCCATTGACATCCCTTATCACAATTGCAGATGTTGCACTACCCATTTCACTAGAATAAGCACCATCACTAATTAATTTTAAGAAATTGCCTTCAGGAGGAGTCCATCTTTTACAACCTATCTTAGCCCGATTCGTAGTATCCACAAATTCAGTTTGTCGTTCTCTCCAACCATCTGCCGTCCAGAATTCCTGAAGTAACAATTCTGCTTGATTAGACACAATCAAAGGATCAGGTCTAATAACTTGGTACAAAAAATTACACCGACTCTTCCAGATTTGCCACAAAATCATAGCAATGAGAGCCTTTTGCCATTCAGAAAGATTAGCATTAACTAACATGCACGTGATCCAGCCATTCAAGTCCCAATGCTGACCATTATCAAATTTGAAACAAAAACTGCTACCAAACCAAAACTTTTTCACCCATTCACATAGCAAAAATAGATGACACGCAGATTCGCATTTATTTTTACAAATTAAGCATAAATCAGTTACAGCACACCTCCTTTTATTCAAATTCCCCATTGTTGGCAAAGCTCCTGATATTACCTTCCACATAAAATTTTTAATCTTATGAGGCGCCTTTAATTGCTAAACTTGTTTCCACATATCCCTATTAGGTGACAACGATGATTCAGGAACATCATTACCATAGGCACCCAAAAAATTCTGAGCAACTCTATAACCTTCCTTAACTATATATCCACTCCTAGAACCCCCCAGTCCAAACCCATGAATCTTTTCTATTAGACACAGCAAACCTTACATTTTTTATTGCACCACATTCCTCTAAAGATAAGTATTGTTCCACTAAGGATACATCCCATCCCCATTCTCTCCTCAACTCTGCCACCTTAAGACTAGCCACAGAAGGAAAGGGACATTGTGAACTTAACTTAAATCCATGCAGTTCTTTAATCCAAGGATCACCCCAAATCTTTGTTGATCGCCCATTTCCAAAACTAGATAGGATATTACCCTCCAGCACACATCTTCCTTCTACAATGCTATGCCATAACCAAGAAGCTCTTGCTCCTTCTTAGCACTCAGAAAATCACCATTTCTAAAATATCTCCCTTTCAGCACTTTAACCCACAATTGATCGGGTTCTTTCAGAATTCTCTACCCTAATTTTGCTAACAAGGTAAGATTAAAAACTTCAAAATTTTCAAAACCCAAGCCCCCATGTAACTTATCACACTTCAGCTATTTCCTAGATACCCAATGGATTTTTCTTTTATTATCCGTTTCCTTTCACCAAAACGCAGAAATTAATTGATCTAATCTAGTTAAAGCAGCTTTTGGGAAAAGAAAACATGACATGGGATAAACAGGGATAGAATTGGCCACTGATTTAATTAGTACCTCTCTTCCAGCCTCAGATAGGAAATTCCTCTACCAACCCTGGACTCCCTTCTTGAGACGATCAATTACAAAATTTAGAGCTTGCATCTTAGATCTATCCCACATGATAGGGAGACCAAGATACTTACCAGGAACGTCAAAAGCAGGAATATGAAAAATATGCCCAATCTCTTCTTTCAGTATTGGCGAAATATTTTTTGAGAAGTACAAGCATGATTTAGTCATATTCACCATTTGGCCAGAAGCTGACAATACAAATCAAGAATATATTTCATATTTCTACAAGTCTCAACATTAGCTTTCAAAAAGAAAACAGAATCATCAGCAAACATAGAATGAGTAATATTTGGACAGCCTCTAGCAATATTTATAACTTCAATCTTCCCTTGAAGCTCCCATTCTTCTACCAATTGAGATAGAACATTGCTAACCAGAATAAATAAATACAGGGATAGAAGGTCCCCCCGCCTTAGGCCCTTTTCTGATAACACATGAGACACTCGCCTGCCATCCAGCATAATAGAGAAATTTACAGAACTAATGCACCAAAAGATTCCTCTAACCCACTCATCACAAAAGCCCATTTTTGACAATAAGGCAATCAAAAAATTTCACTCCACTCTATCATATGCCTTATTCATATCAAGTTTTAGGGTCAATTCAGAGACATTCTTCTTAATCTTTACATGGTGAAAACATTCATGCACAATGATAATATTATCCTATATAAGCCTCCCTGGAACAAAAGCTCTTTGATTTTCAGATATAATCAACAGAGGCTTGAGTCTGTTTGCCATTACTTTTGAGAAAATTTTATAAATAAAGTTGCACAGACAGATGGGTCAGTAATCACTAACAAATTCAGGACAATCAATTTTCGGAATAAGGACCAAATCAGTATTATTGACATCATGTAAATCAAAGTCAGAGAAAAAATTTTGAATTAGAGCACAAACCTGCTTGCCAATGACATGCCATTCTTTGTGAAAGAAGGCGCCAGTAAAACCATCAGGTCCTGGAGCTTTTGAACCTCCAAGTTCAAATGCAGCTTTTTTAATCTCTTTATCAGAAATATCTCCCATCAGCACCTGATTCTCCTGCTCAGTAATTACACAAGGCATATGATTCAGGCACCCATTGAAATTTCTTTGTCTTGAGGCTGCAAACAGATTCGAGTAAAATTCCTCAAAACATTTACTAATCATTTCCTCACTTTCCACCCATTCATCTTCAGATACTTTCAATCTAGTAATCTTATTTCTGCTTCTTCTCTAATTTGAGTCATTAAACTTAACAAATCATATATCAGGTTATACGTCTATTTAAAATTTTGGTCAAATTACCTCCATATCCCTTAGTTATTAAAACAACAAAATCAAAAACATAACCCTATATTTTCTTCTCCATTAGACCTTCCATTGATGCTTTCAATCTCAAAATCTTGTGAATTCTCCATTTCTGCAGAAATTTCCATGAGATCCAAGCCTCAGGTAAAAAATTTCAAAAAAAGAAAAAAGAAAGAAAAAATATAACCTTAGAAAGAGTGGAGTAATAGATTTCTTAAGTTCCATCTACAAGCTCCTCTTTGACGTGAAGATATTCAGGGACATTCAATTTTGGTATTTCCACTACAAAATTATGCGGAAACAGAATAGATAAAGCATCGATCGCAAAATTATTCTTTAAATACCACTCAGAGAAACACTAATATAACTAAAAGGTTACAGAATCGAAGTTGTGCACGGAGAGAACCTACAATGTTCAGGAAATGCATTCTCCGTATTCTGATAAAACATGAAATACTAAATTTCTTTCTGAGAAATGTGATATGAATATAACTCACTTGGAAGAAGGTTTAGAAACCCCTTGAATTCATTCTCCTGAACTCCAGTAATGGACCCAGAAGACCCAGCCCTGGTCACAGCTGGCTTCTTGTCGTCTTCAATAGGAGTCGCAGCTTTCTGAGCTAAAACGCCCAAACAACAACACTCCCATTTCCAGCATTTCTCAAGATCATATCTCAGACTCATAATTAACCCAGAATTCCGAGCTGTAAGTTCGCAGCCTATAATTGAGACGTTTTTTAACACCCACCGATATCAGAGTAGACCCTGTATACAAACACAGTCATTTGATTGGAAAGGATTACAGGATGGTTATGGTTATGGTTCCTCACAACGGCTATAATGGCGGCTACTCACGACGGCGACAAAGACGGCTAGTCACGGAGTCAACACACTCCTCAGGGCAACACTACAGAGCCATAGATTGTTTCACTTTCGACTCTCTTTCTTACATCCCCTCCCTTTCTTTCCACAATGGGTTAGGGGCAGTATGCTACAATACCCAAAATTCAAATATCCTAATTTGGGTCATCGTCACCGATCAAGATTTGTTAAATTTATCAACCTTAACCTTATATGAAATTTTACTATTTTGAGTGTCTTTATATGGGTTTTCCCAAACATAAATCTGAAGTCTGAAACATTTAAATTTAGGGTCAGTTTTTTTTTTCTGTGTCCTGTTTTTTTTTGGAAAATTTCACTACACTCCCTCTATAGCAAATTATTCTGAAAGAACCCCCAAAACTTCTTGAAACTTCACTATGCCCTTAGAGCTAAAGTGGAAATAAAATTTGTGGGTGAAAAGACAATTGTTCTTTTACTTTACAAGTCAAATATGAAAATATACAAGTCAAATATGCTTATTTATAAGAAAAATAATTGAAATCAAAAGATCATTTCAATCATGTACAAGAATATAGGTTATTTACAAGACACATGTGGGAATTTACAGGTCAAATATGCATATTTACAAGATATGTGGGAATTTATAAGACTGTCTTGGCCATATACAAAACAAAGGGTATAAATGTCTTTTCAGTCAAAAACTTAATTCCAGTTTAGTCCTAAGGGTGCAATAAAGTTCTAGAAAGTTTTGGGGGCTATTTGAGAATAACTTGCTATAGAGGAGGTGCAGTGAAATTTTCCTTTTTTTTTTTTTTTGTCAAAACAATTTTATAGAATTGTTTTTAAAAACAAGGTTTAACAAAAAAAAACATTATTTGGAATAGTTGTTTTTAAGAAAATATTTTTGAAATGTTCTAGCGGTGGCCATTGCTGACAATAACGTGTTAGTGGTCACGCCAGGTGTGGTGTCAATAGTGAATAATTGATGGCATCAAAAAATAAGAAATAAAAAAACAACTAAAAACCATTTTTGATTTTTAGTTTTTTAAAACAATTTTTTTATTTTTTATTTTAAAAAAGTATTGGAAACAATTTTGGAAGAATTGCCCATAAGCAAGGTTATTAAACCGGGATCGGTCAGTGAACCAGTCGGGATATTAGGTCAAGGGTCAGTGGATCAGACCGGAGCTAACCAGGAACCAAACCGGTGAGAGAGTGAAAATTTTAGGTTTATTAATATGAAATTATAAAGAAATTTTAAAACAAAATTAAAAAAATACTGAACCGGACCGATTTTCTCATCGGGTTGCCGGTTCCCGGGCCGGACCAACCGGTCCGGTCCGAGTTTAATAACTATGCTCATAAGTACCTCATTAGAAATTTATCTGCCAAACAAGACCTTTTGTTCTAACAATCTTCCCCATATACAAAATACCTTCCCTATGTGATCTTCCTTTTTGTTCTAACAATATTCCTCGTATGCCAAAAATATTTCCTTAAATGCTTTCATACCTCATTTAACAAATAAATTTTCAATAAGATCTTTATGGACAATTTTCCCAACAATATTTTTCAAACAAGTTTCATTGTTTTACTATTTTTTTTTAAGAAAAAAAACTGTTTTTGAAAAAATAGAATCAATCAAGGCTTAATTCCTTGAAATTTGTGATGAGCTCATGACCCAAACGTTATCTTCCCCGGTTGACTTGCCCTTAACCCTTAGCACTCGTGAAATTATTTCCAGTTGCTTTGGGTGAAACAGAAGTTATGGAACCTGGATCAAACCGGCTGGTCCGGCCCGAAAACCGGAGAACTAGTCCAGTCCAGGTTCAAATTTTTATATTTTTCCTTTAGAATTTCATACTATAAGCCTAAAATTTTCAATTTCTTTCCAGTTTGATCCCGATCTAACCCACTAACCCTTAACCTAATACCCCTGACCGGTTCAATAACCATTCTGAGTTTTAATACCTTGTGAAACACAATATCCTTACGAGCAACTCCAGTAGCATATATCCTCAAGACGTTTTTCCATCTCATTTTTGCACAAGAAATAGCCCTAGAAGTCTAAATATAGCCCTCCATGAAAACCCTTTCACTCTAAAGTCTAAATATAGCCCTAGAAGCACCATAAAAACTAAAAAGTTGTCATGGAAAGGCTCAATATTTAATTGAAGAAAAAATCTAGGGTCTTGAACATTCCTTTTCCACTAATAAAAATAAGAGGAAGATAAGCTTGTGTCAGATGAGCTTATGATGATCCCCATTTGTTGTAATGCCAATCCCCATCAGGTGCAGTTCTTCACGCAGCGCATTGGCATTCTTGAAATGTATACCCCTGATGCCAAGTTCAATGGCTGCCTCAACATTTTTCATCCTGCAAGGGAAATCATATAAATAATACACCCTATTAGCATCAAGCAAGGCAATCTGAAAATATTCAACTCTTCCAATCTAGTCCGCCTGCTATTTTCATAAGAAATATTGCACAACAACCAGTTCTGGATCAATCAGCAGGAAAGGTGGCCACAACTTTTAGCATAACCCTTTTTCTAAAAATCATTTTTGCCAAAAGAAAACCGAAAAGAAGAGAACAGTAGGATGGGGAAATAAATAAACGGCCAGGATTCCCAGGAACACACTAATGCCCGCTTTGCTTATAAAGAACCGCCGTTTCAGTTGCATGACATGAATTCGCCAGCCCAGGACATACAAACTTCAACTCAAAGTGTATCACCATCAAGAGGCATACCCTTCTATCCACAAATATAGGGCACTTCAACTATATCACAAGAAACAAAAAATAACAATTGACTCATTTAATATGTCCTTAAATATAATTTTTTTTTTCATTTTTACCCTTCTTAAGAAATGTGTTTAATTACATTGGGAATGTTATTTTAGAGAAGGGAGATATAATGGGTGGGTAAAGTTGGAAAGTGAGTATTAATCACAGGGGCAAAACAGGAAAAAAAGCATTAATTTAACTGGAGGTGGTTTATATTATAAACCATGTCTTCCTTCTAAAATTGTCCTATATTATGAACCAGAGGGAGTACCAATTTTAACCTTGATTTTCTTACAAGGACATGATGATTGGACACATTTATCAGGAAATATATATATATATAATTAAAATAAAATCCGTCATTACGTTGCCATTGATGGAATCTTTCAATTTATATGCAATTTTTACTTTTGGGGGGGGGGGGAGTACGAAGGTTCAGTAATCTAATTTAGGTTAAAATTTAATAAAAATCCAGTTTTAGAGAGTGTAAGAACCTGTCATCCATAAATATACAATTTGATGGATCAACTCCAAGTTGTCCCAAAACTTCCATATAGAATTCTGGATCGGGCTTTCTCTTTCCTGAAAACAGAATAAATTGTCTTTAACTGGGTAAGGTTTGCATGGCAAAATAACTTGAATTTATGTCTCAAACTTGATATTCCCTAATCAAGCAAATATATCAACAAGAAGATGATACAATCATAAGGCTGTCTCAATTCTCTCTAGACAACATCAAATAGAAAAGATGATCGACTTGTTTGGGCTTTCTTGTTTGTATGTGTTTCGCCTCGGCCTTATGAGGCCTGGGCTTCTTGGTGCTTTAGTCTTTATTCAATGTTGTAAAGAAGCGCAATATGTGTTTATCATTTTACCTTGGTTTGAAAGAAATTATCTTTTCATCACCCGAAAAAAAAAAATGATCGACCTAAAGGGCAGAGTGAGTAGGAGAGAAGAAAGCCTAACAAATGCCAGACTACGTAAAATACCATTTGCACACGAACAAAATGTCCAAGATAAATATTTGGATAGTTTCAGCTTGTCTTCAATCAACTGGTACCTACAATAGGAAATATTCTGATCATGGAAATCAAAAGCCAATAATAAATCGCAACAGAACAAATCTCTTACCATATGGGATAGTTTGTAAATGCATGCATCTCGTAGTTATTTTGCTTCAAGTCAAAAAGCAATTCTTCAATGCCTTCAACATAGGAATATCCACTTTTCATACAAGATTTGAGGCCTGCCATAGACATCCACATCCAATTCAGCGGCTTTGGTAATTTCTAAGCGGGTATGTGGATGGGGCTTGCATTGAGCACAATAGCAAGACACATCAAACACACTTCAGGAGTGTTGAATTGCAATGTTGAAAACTAAATCTCCACTAGCATATAAAAAGTGACACACACCTGATTAAATTAATTCATAACATGCCCATGAGAAGAATTACAAAGATATGGAGCAGAGCAGACAGCAAATCAATTATCAGGAAATTAAAATAAGTCAGCAATTTGTCTTGGATTAACATAAGCAATACTTTTACATCCAGTCTCAGCCAGTTAATGAATTACTAGACAGTGCTCAATTACCAGCGTCAGCATTCTAGGAGAGAGAGCTGATACAACTTGCAAAACACTTGTCAGAGAACAAAATCACAAGAAAGCTAAGATAAGATGTTCAGGACTCTGGAGTACACATGACATGCTAATACTCATGGAAGTCAATTTGTAACTCTTCTGAGTCAACTTGCTTTTCGATACTAAATAGCATATATATATAGCAATTCTTACACAATCCAGCAAAATGCATATATGCAAAAACTCCCCCAGGCATAGTGATTTTCTATCTAGTAGACAATTTTTTTTTTGACCAAATCGACTAGACAAATTAAAACACAAGATTTGAACAAAAGATCAGGCTTTATACACAAGAATTTTAGACCAACCTTCTAAATCAAAACGTCTTCCATCTTTAAAAAATTTGCTAGCCAGCTCCGTCTGGAAGAAAATGACACAGTTTGCTATGAAAAAGGCAGAGACAAAAAACTTTCATATCATTAATGCAGAAGATCTGAGAATAGGTAATGAGAAAATGACAGACAAACATAAATCATCCCCAAAAACTCAAAAGAATTATAAGTGGCGATAGGATTCTCTTGAACAAGTAAAAGCTCAAATCTTTAAAGGAAACACCATACACTGAAGCAATGAACGCAGACCTCACTGTTTTTAAGGAAAATTTTTGAGTCCAATACTCTTAACACCGCCTTCAGATTTTTTGATTTGTCAAGAGACAAAAGGCTCTCCTAGCCCAAGTGATTTTCCCCTACCTCCTCAGAGACTCAGACAAAAGCCGTCTTCTTATCATAGTCCTCTCTAACAGAATTCTCTCTCATCAATCCCTCTGTCATCATGTGCTACATGATACAGGTATGCATGCGATGCTCTCATGCTGACACCTGAACATTCTTGCCAGCTGCCACTGATCCACTCTTCACTAATTTTCTTCTTATTCCTTCTATTATAACTAATAAGTCTCTAGTCACACATTGAATTTTTCAAATCAAACCAATATATAATTTTCTTTTTAAGTCTCATCACCAAGGCAAGATCCAAAAAAGTTGGAAAATGTAAGGTAAGAATAAGATTGTAAATTTGTAAGTTGTAACCATAAAGTTGTTTCTAGTTTCAAACACAAGAGCCCTGGAATAAAAGAAAGAGACACTTCTAACTAAGTGCTGGAAAAGACAAGAGAAGGTTGAACTTAGTGCAAGCTCAGAAGACAAATTAGACCTGTTTCTATCGAGAGAGAAAGTGGTGAGGTTGTTAAAAAAACTGTTACTTCTCAATTGAACATTTTGGTTTGGGGGGTAGGTCATAAGGGAGTCTTTAAAGTGAAAAGTGGTCAATGGCCCCTTAAATGCATGAAGGAGACATGAGCTAAAGGTTAAGGATTTCCCTGCCACAAGGTCTCGGGTTCGAGACCGGTGGATGGAGTCTCAGTCTCTGCTGGAGGGAGAGGTGAACATCCAAAGGGTCTGACACAGCCTCAAATCCGGACTAGTCGGTTGCTTGGGTTTACCTGACCCAAAGAAGGCCAAAACCTAGAAAAAGCACAGGACACCGGATGCTAAAAGCAAAAAAAAGAAAAAAAGAAAAGAATAAATGCATGCAAAACCCTTGTACCAAAACCCTGATTTAAGTCATTATGGAGTTTTACTTGAATGGCCCAACAGCTTAACACTTGTACCAAAACCCTGATTCAAGTCATTACGAAGTTTCACTTGTATGGTCCAATCCCTCAATGTTCAAAGCCAATGTCATGGAGGGCTCCTTATGAGATGAAACATTGGTCTTCTCTAGCAAACTCTTGAGTTGAATGAATTTTATGGGAGTTTTTAAGTGATTTCCTACAGAGGTTGACAGCAATCAAGCCAATCAAGTGAGTTTTAAGCTGGGGTCAAACCCTACCTTGTCTTCTTTTAGGTAGATATCTTCAGTGGTTAGGCCAAAGATAAGGAATATGGTATTTGTTCCTTGGAAGGTATGTTCCTAAGGGATGAAGCATGAGGGCAGCATTAGGATTGGGAGCTTCTAGCAGAATCGGAGGCCTCAAGCAAGCACCACAGGTTGACTACTTATAAGGATCCAAGACACCTTGAAGCACGCTTTCCATAGTCCATCATAGATTTCCATATCAGAGATTCAGGTCAGTCCAAGTAGGTGAAGTCTGAGGCTAGACCTTTTTCCCCTGGCTAAATTTTCCTTCACAATAACAGTGCCTTAATCCTTAGGTACGTACCTGGGCATGTCAGAATTCTAAAGTCACTCATACACCGACAAACCTGAGCAGATGTTAAAAAAAAAATCAGAGAGAGAGAGGGTGTAATTTTTACAACCCTTTGCACATTATCCTTGTAGTCGTGCCAGGCAATACCCGCTGCTGGGCACACGTGCTGGCAAAAAACTTTTCTTAGGGATTCAGCAAGGGGTCAAGGTCCTGATAAACTGGAAGAATAAGATATTTCCGGTTTCGACCAAGACAAACTAGGTCTAAATAAACACACTGCAACTCATTAAACACTTGAACATGGGATCCACATATGTATTTGCTGAGAATACTAATCCACAGAGACAAATTTTTCCCTACTCCAGAATTTATCAAGGACAGAAAAATTCAAAATCCAAATAATCCCATCCAGGAATCACTTCTACTCAAGATACGGCTATATGTGGAGGAAAAAAAAATCATGTGTGATTGATGGATTTGAACATTCCCAATTACCAAAGCAATGAAGGATCTTCAAGAAACCAAAAGCGCAGACCATACGCACTTCAAAAATAATTAAGCCAGCCTCTGATGAATCTAACTGTTGTCTAAAGGGACTAAAAGCTTATGCTCATCACAAGTTGTGCCGTGCCAATTTTTCTTCCAAGTTTGAACACAGCATGATGTGAAATATGTCCGATACTGATAATTTAATTCATGACAGAACTTGTATGGATTCTTTTCCTATGAATTTGAGTTTTACCTCATCAATTATTCCCTTTTCGAACTCCATCCACGCATTTGGGTGCTTGCATTCTATTAGTTCCTTCAAAGTCATTCTGAACATGAAATAACTGTGTGATTGCCCAGACTGTTTATAATACGAAACAAATTCTAGAAGGTTGCAAATGAAGCTGAAACAAGATATGATCACCCGAAACAATTGTTTCTTTTTTTTTATGGCACACCCGAGACATTTCACAAAGGATACTCTTAGCAGATGAAATGAGGCAGCAATGTAGTGTTTAAGATTGATGTATGCACAAAAAACCCGTATATATCAGGGTTCCAAAAGACAAGAAGTAGCATTTGTGGAATTCCTAGGTCCTAACCTGAACAAAGACTGGAGCAAACACAAAATGCTCCGATCCCAGTTGCTAGGTATGGAACCGTAAAAGGATGAACCTAGCTTTCCTTCTGTTAACTTAAAGGAAAAACAGGCACAATCTAGGTTTCGCACAACAGGATAGTAAACGCCACAGATTAAAATTTCGAATAGTCAGTCGAGCGAATATTGATTATAATCAAGCAAATGAGTGATCGAGCATCGAGCATTTATAAGATTTCTACTTATTACAAGTGAAATTATGATTCGGTAAAAGATGTTAAACAAACTTTCAACAAGCGAGATGACGAGAAATGACTGTCCCAATAAAAAGTTGTGGAGTTCAAATGGGAGTAACGGTTGATGTACCCGAAGAAGGCTGGGACGTCGTGGAAAAATGGATCACGAACAACAGTGTCCATGATATCGAATAGAAGTATGGGTAGTTTTCTTTCAGTGTTGGGAGTGGCAGTTGATGAAACGCCTCCGATTTTGGCCATTTTTGGTGGGTTCAAGTTCGAGTATAAATTTTGGCAGAGAGAGTGTCTTGGATGAAAGCAGATTGAGGGTGCTCGCAACGAGAAGACCACCGCCATTTTACTGAGGCCCGGGGATTATGATCAATCTCCACCCTCCCTCCCCCCCAATCTGGGTTTTTTGCTGGTTCCAGGGTTCCAGCTACGACGTGGGTCCACATCTGCCCACTCCTCATCCGCTAGCGGCCAGCTTCTCTCACGTGCCTCAACGTTGAATTCGGCAGATATATAAAGGAAGAATGGTTAATATAATGTCAGCCCTTATAGTTTACAATGATTTTTACATTGGTCCCTGAAATTTCCAACTTCATTTATTTTCTCTAGCTTCTTCATTTATTCGTGCTTCGTTGATCTGCATTTGGTTCATGCCTTCTAGCTTGGTATTTATGGAACTCGTATTTGATTCCTCTGCTCTCTGCTCCTTTGTGGAGCAAATGAGGAAAACTAAAGTGCAACACTGTTTTCTATAATTAGTTAAATATGTTATATAGCAAATTAAATCTTCTCACTCGATTGATGAGGTCAAAGAGGAGAAGCAAAATGTTATCTTAATGCTTATGCTTTTACTCTCCTCAAGAAGTCATGCTTTTTCTCTGTACTTTCATTATTTTGGACTGATTTCTCATGGCACAAACGGAAACAGACGGAGTTTGCTTTTATAAACGGGATCTGGAAAAGGAAGAATAGAGTGTAAGAGGCCTCTGAACCAGATCGTCTTCCATCACGGTCATGCGCTTCAGACCGACGACAACGGACTAAAGATGGCGGTGGTTATATATATTTTTTTAGAGTAAAAAATATTGACTATCGCTCTATTTTACCTAAATTACACAAACTTTTTTTCTATTTTGAAAACGTATATAGACCTCTTTTAAAATTAAAATACAAGTTACAGAAACCTTCCTTACATATTTAATATTTCATTTTCATCCACCTAACCGTTAGTTAACCGTTAAGTTTGACTATTAAATATTTACTTTAATCAAAATATCCCTTTTTCAACAAATAAATAAATATTTATATTTCCCTAAAAATAAATTTATATATAAAAAAATAATTTTAATACATATATGTTCAAAATTTTCAATATATTATAAAATTTTTTAATTTTTATTATATTTTAAAATTTTAAATTTTTATTATATTTATTGAAACTTATTCATTTAGTATTCTTTTAAATAACTAAATAAATGTGCCTCTCAAATGAAAGGCAGAAAGAAAAAGAAAGAAATATATTTTATTCATAATATGCTATTAATAATGTAAATTTGATACAGTATATGAATTATATTAATTTTTTAAATATATTTTTTGCACAAACATTTATAAACATGTTTTTTGTAGTATGCATCTATTAATATGATTAATCGTATTTTTAATTAAGTTTTCTATATCTACATTAATTAAATTATTTATTTATTTATTTTAATATGAAAAAATTTAACATATAACTATTTACAAAAGTAAAAAATAAGTTAAGAAAAATAAAAAAAAAAAACTCTTAAATCACTTAAACAATTTTAATCAAAATTAGAGAATTAGTAATGATGAAGGATACATTAGTAAATAAAATTTATGTTAATATAAATTTTAATTAAAAAATAAAAATCATTAATGGAGTTAACGGTTTAGACTTAAGTGTATGTTTTCAAAATAGATGGGAGGTTCGTGTAATTAAGGTAAAATACAAGGGAAGTTAGAGTATTTTACTCTTTTTTTTTATTATATAACAACTTTTAAAAATAAGTTTAAAATTAAGTTTTTGACTTCAGCGTACCCAGTCAGGATCCACACATAAGCATATTTAACGGTGTTAATATCATATAAATTAAATTAACTGTGTTAACTTTAATTCCAAATCCTTATAAAACTTTAGGAATTAAAACTACTTATTTAAAATTTTAGGGACCAAAATCAAAATCACTGTAAATTATAAAAAGTAAAGATGGTCTTGACACTTTTTTATATCTGAAAAGATGAAAAAAAATGTAAAGCTATCGATGATATCTCAGTCTTTTTTCTTTCTTAATCTGTGTTAGTTTTATTAACAAAAGGCTTCAACACTACACTTTTAAATATTCAAAAAATATTCAAAAATATCAATGAAATGTTAAACTTTTTTTTGCCAGTAATAAAATGTTAAATTTAATTTCTTAAAAAAATAATGGTAGACATAAAATTTACTCCCTCCATCTTATTTATGAGAAATACTTGCATACTCTAAAAATACCACCTCATCTGTACTCTGATTAATTAAAATACAGTAACTCATCTTATTTTAATTCTGCATGGTAGGTGAGTCATATAGAAAAATTCAAAATTTATGATTTTAGGGATAATGAGAGGGAATTGCCTTTTTTATTTTTCTAAATTAAGAGGTTTATGTTTTTTAAAATCATAAAGTTTAAGTTTCTCAGATGACTCATCTACCATATAGAATTAAAATAAGATGAATTGTTGCATTTTAATTAATCATGGTATAGATGAGGTGGCGCTCCTGAAGCATGTAAAGATTTTTCTGTTTGTTGTACATTTATGAGATTATATAGAATGACACAGAGGATGCCATGTAGGATGTCATACATGTTATATTGATCTAACGTGTTAATTTTCGTTAAAAAGATAACAGTAAATTAATAGCAAAGTATTCATGGTAAAAAAATAAAATTTTAGGGGGTTAAATTTAAACTCTGAAATATAAGGGAGGTTATTTGCAACAGACTCAAAATTAAGGAGGTCTTGTATAATTAAGCCTATAACTTTAAAAAAAAATAATCAAAGAAGCTACATGAATTACTTATGATTTGTTTGATTCGCATAGAGAATGTAAAGTAATAATTATATGAATTTGTTTGGTTTGTCTTCAAAGAAAAATGATGCATAAGTATAAAATTATTTGGTTAGATTACATCAAACATGAGAATAAATGAGAATAATATAATAAGAGACAAAGTTGCTCTTATCTACATATATATGTATGATGGATTAAAGTATTTACTTTTCACCAAATAAGCATAATAACCTTCCCACATATATAATTATTAATTAATTAAAATTACCTCTCTATATATAACAACTAGTATAGTAAGTTAGATCCTATCCACATATATAATAATAAATTAAAGTATAATGCAAGCTTGTTAATCAAAATTTTGTGCGTGTATATATATTATATAACAAGAATTATAATTCCAACGTGTATATCATATTAATTTTCAATGTGTACTTGTAATTGATGCTGGCATTAATATATTAATATTTCTATATCACTTATAATAAGTTATATTATTAATTTGATTTGATTATGCTAATGTTTAAACAAAATGAATTTATCATGTTTTTATTTGATAATAAACCCAAACAAACTTCATTATTTGTAAAACATGAATAATATACTTTATTTTGTGTAGTGTATACGTGAGATTCATGATAATTCTTTAATATTTGATGGTGGAAATATTATAGAGGTAATTTTTCAATATTTAATTGTGAGAATATTATTTAATGTGACATTTTAATATTTTTAAATGGTGGAATATAATTTTATTTATTTTTTAATGGGAAATTATTTTTAAATTTCTATATTATTTTTTAAATTTTTAAACATTTAGTGGTGATAGTTTTTTAATATTTAATAGAGTTTATGTGTGAACACTTTGGTTAAATTAAAAAATTATAATGGCAATAATATATTTTTCATTTGATTACAAAGGCCTTCATTCCCATTTATCAGTGTTAGTGTAATTTTGACTACATCAAATAATTTGATGTAATTGTAATAAAAAATAATAATAATTTGATGTAATCAATGTTACAAAATATAAACCTCTTTGCATAAGTCCAATTGCAATCCTATTGTATCAAGATTATATGTAATCTCATCCCATGGAATTGAACCAAAGGTGCTATTAATTACAATACATGTGGCCTAATTTCTTTAAAATGCTTTTATATCACATTAAATTATACATCAATTTATAAGTTAAACAAATCAGTTTGAAAAAAAATGATAAATATAAAAGATAATTTTTAAAAAAAATAAAGGAAAAATCCCTATTAAGTGTGTGTTGGGATTAATTTTTGTTAATAGCTTTTATGATTTACGAGGTAAGTATGTGACAGAAATTTTGTCTCAACTTACGGAAAATAGCTTCTAAAACCACGGTTTGGGTGTTTACCAAACACTTGCTAAATCTGGTTGAAATCCAAAATCCAGATCCAGGCCTTCACTTTCAACAAATTCTTAATTATATCATATACGTAAGAAGGATGAAAGGAGACAGAGGTATGCCTGATTGATTAGAGAGGAGATAACCTAGTAAATATTGAAGGGTATAAATGTAAATCTACAATATTCAGAAACATCTTATTACCCTTCTTAACCTGATTAAGAATTTGTTGAAAATACAGGTCTGAATTTAAATTTTAGTATCTTAACTAAATTTAATTGAGATTTTTCTAAAAATAAATGTCTCACATTTAGAAGTAAAACTTAGCCCAAGTTAGGTTCTGACATTTAAATCTGTCTGTGTGTGTTTGGGCGTGTGTGTGTGGCTTTCGAGCTTGCTTGTCTTATTAGGGCTTGATCTGAAATGATAAAATCATGAAATACCAGAATCCCTGTTCTGGGAATACAGAGGGGCAAGCATAAGGAGGGCGGTAGAGAGAGTGCTGGGCGAGGGCAGACGCTCCATCTGTTCATTCGGAGCATCCAAAGCAAAACAAAATCCATAATCATGATTCATGGCATGACGCCGGTCCATCTGCTATGAATGAATTCTTAACAACAGAAAAGCCAGCACATGGGAGTGTAGTTTGTCATTACATTATTATGGTATTAGGAATTAGGAATAGGAATAGGAATTATATCAATGCATTGTAATGCCATGTTCCTTCGAACCTACCTATTCTATCTACCCCAAGTAACACCAGTCGAAAGGGCTTCGTGTAATGCAACTTCTTCGGTCAGGGAGTTATATATAATAGCATGTCCTTTCCGGATGCCCCATTTCAATATGTTGAATGAGGTTAAATAATTGCATCAAAAAGGCTCATCTCCACAGTCATCTACGGAGAACTAAATCTGTCGCATCCGCTATCATCGCTATACCCACAGCATTTCGACATTACTGACATCCTATTTTCTCCATTTTACCACCTTAGCAGTAACTCCTCCTGTCCTAATATTTGATAGGACCGTCCAGGCTTCCAGATGCAAACTGCCAACTCACAAGGGAAAAGAAAATGAGACTATTGTATAAAACAAAATGATAAACTAATAAAACAGTCTAATTTGCTCCTACATTCCAACAGTCCGACTAAATAGAAAAGGTAGCTTTTCATATCACTCCCCCACTTGTTGCATTTACACCAGGAGACTTAAACTCCGTAATATAACAACTTCAAAAGACCCCGTCTTTTGTTATTTAAGCCACAACACACGCACAAAAATAAAAATAAAAAACTAACCTGTTGGACAATTGGATTTGTTGATGTAGTAAATTCATGCGTCATTCCTTCCCAGACAATCTTACCCTTGTGTAAAAATAATAACCTGTATTCATGCAGTGACCTCTTAGGAATAGGGTGCATCAAGACCAGGCTGGGCAAGAGACAGTCTATGCAGAAGACCTGCAACCAAACTGAAAATACCCTTTTACCTGTCAATAGCTCTTTTAATGGTACTATGTTGGTGGGTGACAACTACATAAGATGCAATCTTCCCAGGTTTTCCAAGAGCATCGCGTCCTTTTATGTGAACAGAGCGGATCAGATCCTCAACTACAGTAGAAGCTATGGGATCCAGTCCTGCAGTTGGTTCATCATACAAAAGCACCTGTACAGTAGTGCAGAAAAGTCATTTACCAATAGAAAGGGGAGAGAAGGGAATTCTGCTAACTGATTAAAAATAAACGCTTATTAAATTTACAATATCTAATAATAATCAATTAGAGAAGCAACAGTAATCAGGAAACTCAGCGTATTTGATTGTGACTGTAGACACACCATTCAATTTCTTCAACACCAAACTAACAGCAAGAACTACAGGCCGTTTAAGGAAGACAATTTGACCTGGGAGTGAGGGGAAAGAGAAAGGGGTTAGGTGGAATTATTGTCCAAATCATCTAATGCAGTAAAAGCACTTAGTTTTAATAGTTTGTTTAATTGTATCTTGTTCCAACAGTTAAAAAACTTGGGCAACATGCTTATCAATTTTCTTTGAGTTAATAAGATTATTGATCTTTACAATTTGATTAAATTATGATTTTGGTCTGAAATATTTTCAAATCATGGTTTTTCGTCCCCATAATTTCTTCCATCCAAAATGTTAGTCTTTATAGCTTCAGAACAACTAGGATTTGAGTTTAATGGCGTTAATGAAATATGGGGAACAACATCAAAACTCAAAAAAAGTATATGACTATAGGTACCAAAACGAAACCTCGTTAAAAGTATAAATAAAACAAGCCAACTTAAGTGCGTGATAAAGAAATCAATTTTGACTGATAAAACCAAGAGGAAAAATTGATTTTCAGAAATAAAAACTTATTTCTAACATTTGAATTCATGCTGGTTTCTTACTTTCAAATCTGATTTCATCAATTTTGAGAGGGCGCGATCATTTTCAGCGGGTGTAAGTTTTCTTTACCTATGTGCAACATAACTTAAGCTATGTGCAAATGATTTCCATATTTAAGACTTTTGCACTTAGTTGAGAATAGGTCGCACATGATTGAAGAAGTGTTGCGCTCGCTATTCGCTAAGGATAATTGCATTATGTCCCTAGGGGAAACTTTTTATTGATATTTTTAATAAGTTTTGGTTTTTGTTCCTATACCTTTAACGAGTTTTGTTTCGTTCCCTAGATTTAACGACGTTAACAAATTAATGCTGTTAAAGTCAGATGCAAGTTCTTATGAAACTATTGTGATTAACATTTTGATCAGAAGAAACTATAGGAATGAAAAACCACAATTTGAAACTTAGAACCGAAAAAAAAAATTAATCTTGCTGTTAGAACCAACAACAATAAACCCATTTACTTTTCATTAAAAAAAGATTTCCAACAAAATTCATAATAGATTAGATTTGTTGCTAGGTGCATATGCCTTCATTGTCTATAGTGACCAAGGGTGTATTTATGTTAATTAGGACTGTTGTACTATTTTGTCATAATAAAAGTAACTATGTTTCATTTTCAACACCAGCAGCCTCTTGTATTCCCTGTGCTATTCTTGTAATATTATCTAGGGCTAACACTAGACTTTAAAGGCATGCTTGGTTTAATCCTATAAAGCCCAATTCCTATTAATTATGATTCCATTCCCACATATGGTCCATTCAGTTTGTCTTTTTTTTAGTCTGAATGTTGATTCTCATGGAAAGGCCTAAACTTTTCATGTAATAAGGACTCCTCAAAAATACCTATGCAATGCCCATTCCTAATTGTCTGAATCAACATGTTAACAACTGTACCCTCTTCTTTCTCTCTCTTCCACTCTCTCTTTTGACATCCTTATTCTTCTTTGTCGGTTCCCTCTTCCACAATCAGCAGCATCACCATCAACCCCATCTCCTCCTGTAACCTCATTATGCGCCAGCATCCTCTTCTTTGGCATTTCCGGATTTGCTTCAAATGCCAGATCTTCTTCTTTGGAGTTCCAACACAGCCAATCTACTTCTCCAATGTTTGAACACAGCCATCATTAAACTACTACACAATCTCCACTCCATTGCTAGTTCAACACAACCATCGATGATGAAGGTGAAGAAGAAAGATGAAGCCAATGAATTTGAACTTGATGTGCCTGCACTCAAGGAAGAAGATGATGTGTCCTTCATGGTCTGCAATGATGCCTGAGTTCCAGTTCTTCAACACAACCATCGATGATGGTTCAAGGAAGAAAACATTTTGCTGTATGTCCATCTTTTCATTTTGTTGATCTGATTCATTCGATCTAGGTTGAATTTAATTTCAGACTTTATATTTGCATATTAGTTTGATTCTAATTTACTTCTGATTCTATGAGACCAGCAGTGATGAAGATGAAAGCGCTGGTGAGGAAGAAAGGAAATGACTCAAGGTGGAGTGGGGAAACCATTTTTCTGGAGCAAGGCAATTTGTATTTTCACTTTTTTTTCTATTTAATTAAAAATCAGAAAAACTCCGACATCATACCAAACATGTTGACAATGATAATCATTTCACTCCATTATATTCGCATTCTTTTTATAAATTAAACTGGCCTAAGGTGAACAAAATTTTAGCAGTCAACTTACCTCTGGTTCTATTGAATCATTTGTAGTGTCATAAATAATGGACCGTGCTAAGGCAACTCGTTTTTTCATCCCACCAGACAATTCCGAAGGCAGCCGATCCTCAACACCCTATAAAAAAAAGGATGACAAATTAGTCTATATGCTAGAGACAGAATGGCAATGAAGCAATGGTCAAAGAAAACTGAAGGGGTGTGAATTAAGTGGTCTAGCAACATGTCTAAGAACCCTTTTAATTTTCTGAACTTGTTATTTTCTTAACCATGCTACTTGACAATGGTTGCAACAAGTATTAACACATAATTTGACATGTTCAAATGGGGGAAAAAGATATACTATAGTCAGACAGAAAATTGCATGAAGTATACCTTTAATCCAACAGCTGCCAAGCTTTCCTTGACAAGCTCTGAAATTTGATCCTCAGACATTCTTGAGTGTTCATACCTGATCAAATAACAAAGTTGGTGCTATTCAATAAAAGATTATGCAACACGGCAAAATAAATTAATTTTTTATATTTTGTCACACCCAATATTAGGACCACATCTTACAAGAGAAAACCAACATTTTCACGTACAGTCAAAGAATCAAAAAGAGCTGCACTTTGGAACACCTACAGACAAACAAATAACACCACAATGAAAAAGCAATAGCACTGAAGAACAAGCATGATGCGCATAACTCTAAAACTTACTAGTCCAATCCGAAGGCCAGATATCTCTTCATCGCTTATCAAACCAGCCCTCTTTTTACCTCGGATGTAAACCTCTCCCTTCTCATTTAACAGATATAATAAGCAAGGAAAAAAAAAATTAGAATTTGCTTAAAAACAATTGTTTAAATTAATGTCACCAACCCAATCTGAATGTAACTGTATATTTTACCTTGTCCGGAGCAAGCAATCCAGCAATAATCTTCAAAACAGTAGATTTGCCAGTCCCAGAGGGACCAATTATTCCAACAGCTTCGCCATGTCTGATCTATTCATAATGCAAAAGAAGAAATGAAATTAAAATATTCAGTAAGCTCCCTAAAGCGCATATTGATACCAGTAAGACCTCCATTTTTAACAGTATAGCAGTCATACTGATCATCGGACCTTGGCATTTTTTAAATTTTTTCTTATTTCATGCAAACATACGCAGAATACACAAACTTAAAAAGAAAAAAATCAATAAAAGGTTATTACCTTGAAGTTCACACCATTTAGGATTTGCTTTTCCCCAAAAGACTTGTAGACTTCTTTACACTCAATAAGAACATCAGAATCGTCCTCAGGATCCCCTATTGTGTTTAAGTGCTCTGATTTAGAAGAACCCTACATAGATTCTTGTTATCAGTTAATCAAAAAAGAGAATAAATTGTAAATTTCTCATAAACCAGGGAAATTCAACTACCAGAAGCTCAGAACAAAATAAAACTCAGGGAAAAGGAGTGATCATCAAAACAGAGACACAAGTGGTTGCATTACAGGATAACTTCTGGTATTAAGGCACTTTCACCGAGAATCAAAAGGCTCAGATTGGGTAAGCTGATAAACTATGTTGCGACGCATACACGAAAAAACAGCCAACAGGGCATGAACTGTAATGGGGAACGGGTAAAATTGAGGATTGCACAGCGCAAAGCAAAAGAATGGTTATTACATGCAGACGACAGTGCTAGGCAGCTAGCATTGACAAAACGACAACGACGGCGCCAGCCAGTAGAGGAAATAGGCTCGCAAGAGGGGGTCAAAAGGAGCAACGAAACAGGCATTGAAATAAAAATCAAGACAAAAGCCATCAATTAAACTTAGCGTTGAGAAACAAAATACTACAGAATTACATTAAATTTAATTGCCGATGACTCATCGCTCATCAAGTTTCGAGGAGAAGCCACACAAGCACAAACAGCCTTCCTACGCTCGTTGCTTTGCCTAGCATGGAATGAACTTATCGCCCTTGCATATGCAGCCGCAAATTTAGTCGATCGAGAGGCACCATGCTGGGTGGACGGGGGAAACAATGAAACACTTGACAAGGAAAGCATTTTGCTTGGGAGCAACGGGTTCCTTTATTAGAAAATTAGGGATCTTGTGAGCAGGAAAGCCCTCGAACAGAAGGAAGCAATTCAGGGGTACACAAATCGGATTGCAGGTAATAGAACCTTTGATGAACGCAGGGCACGCGGATCAATAAGAAGGCGAAAGTAGAAGTGACGCGGATGAAACCGGATGTTGAGGATGGAATTGAACTGCGAATTAATTGCTTCTGCCCAGTAGTCGTGTTTTACTAATACCATTCCCCCAATACCCAATTCCAAACTCCGATTTATAAAACGTGTGCCTGCGCCCTACCGCATCCCGCTTCTCTTTACACTCGATGAATAATCTTCCTATCCCAATGCTCACTCAACCTGTTTTAGTTTTATACTTCTTCCTGGCCTTGCCATCTGTTGTGATGCGGAGTTTTCCATGTCACTATCGTTAAATCTTGGATAATTAATAAGTGGGTGTTGGTATTGTTTATTGGGGGTCAATAAGCATTTATTATGTAAGTCGAGATAAAACTCTTCTCACATATTTATCTCGTATATCGTAAATCATAATTTATAAGCACTTATTACCTAAAAATAAACTATTACAAACAAGCATTAAATCATCATCCTTATAATTAGCGCTTTTTTCCAAAATTAATCAATCATCATCACTGTTGTAAAAATATTAGATGATGGTGTGGATGTCTATGAACTCCTAATTCTTAACCTTTCACTTTTTACATTCTACAACATCTCTAATAAATAGTCTTTAAAAGTTTTTATATCCATAACTCAAATGTTACAATTTGTGCATTGATGAGGATTAACTTTGCTATTTATTTTATGTAACTCTTGGTTGAGGTTGATGACCTATGAATAAAACAATATGTACTATATTTTTGTGACATCCAAATGAATAAGATATTGCTCCATCTTTTTATTTAGTTCTCTCTTTGTATCTCTTCACCTCTTTCATCTCAATCTCTTATATCTTCTTGATTTCATAACACGTTGTCAGCACGAGTTCGTTCAAAAGGCCTATGGTCTGGTTTTCTATTTCTTCTACTATCTAATTTTCTTATTTCCATACTATATTTTATTATGTTTATTCTCTATATCATTTTATCTCTCTAGTTTACATTATCGATATGTTATTCTTTATTATTTTTGTTTTACGCTATCTATTTTTATCTTTCCTGTTGTTATCTTTTATATGTATATCTGAGATAATCTAAGTCATTATATGGAATTAAAAAAAATATTTTACATATTATTTTATATATCGGGTTCCATAACTAAGATTGGAGATTATTACTACTTTATTCTGACATTCCAAGATTTTTTTACTCTTATTTATCATTTTTCTAGAATATCTTATTATGCAACATTTATATTTCTTTATTCCATATTCCAGTATTCTTTATATTTTATGTTGTTATATTATGTTATTTCATTTTATTTATGTTTCATTTATTTATTTACTTATTTAACATTTATATATCTTTATTATTTATATCTTATGTTAATTTTTATTGTTTGTGTTTCTTTATTTTCTGTTATTTATTTCATCTTTCTTTATTGTTATTTTATTTATATTTCATTTATTTATATTAATATATTATTGTTATATTATTATGTCAATATTTTATTTTCATTTATTTATTATTATATTAATATATAATAGTATTATATACGATCATATAATGTAATCTATATTATCATGGGCTTATCTATTATTTATATTTGATTATGAATTTGAATTTGCTTAATTTATTTTACAGTATTTTAATTTTACCAAAAGGCTAGAAGCCATAATATTCTTAATTTCATGATCAAATGACCAAAAGTCACATCATTTTTATAATAGCTCTTATACGAAAGAACACTATTGGTTTCATTACATGGCAAGATTGATAAGAAAAAATTTGGCACTTTGATGATTTAATTGTTGCAAATATCTAAGCCCTGAAGGTTAAAGTTCAAATATCAAACAAAACAAAAATTTTTGCTTTGCAGAATTTTTGCTATGGTCCTAGAAACTAATATTTGGAGAAATTGATGATGTGCTATTGAAAGTAAAGAATATATCTATAAGAGTGAAAATAAACATAATCACATTGATTTGTAGAATTGATAGTTGAAAGTTAAGAATATTTTGTCTTGGCTATTGAACCACAGTCATGAAAATACTAACATTTCTAATGTCATTAAAATTATGATCAAATGTTATACTATGACTATAAGTCATATAGAGAGAAAAAATGGTATAACATTATCAGAAGTCCTATAGACTAATATGTATCAATTTATTGGAAGTAAAAATCAAAATGGTTGTAAAGCCAAAAAGATCATGAGATATTGTGAAAAATACCAAAAGTAGTTATAATGCTTAAACCAATAAGTTATGGAGAAGATGACCAAATTGTAAAGCCAGAAGAAATAATCGTAAGCCTTGAAAGCTATATGATTTTGATTTTGATTAGATTTTAAATTTAAATTTAAATTTAATTTATTGTGATTAATTTGTGAGAGAGAAATTATTATTTGATATTATGATATCCATAAGTGTTCATGAGTGATATATGAAATCAAATAGATAAGAAGTTAATTATTGGGTATTTTAAAATTTTAATATAGTGCCAATTTATTTAAAAATTTAAACATTATTGATAATTATTGACATTTTGATTTCATGGCCTTTTAGAATTCTACCTCATGATTATTGTCACTATGCCATATAACTCTCAAATGAAATGGTTTCTAGTATTTATCAGGTAAACTTCAATTACACAATTAAGTTATTTAATAATTGTACAATTTATTTGTAACTTTAAGTATATAATGTATATGAATATTATTCATATATCAATGGAGTTTACCACGTCAAACCTACCTCTATTTTCTTCTTGGGACTTATGTTTCTCTGTTGCACCATATATTTCACATAAAACACTCAACTCATATACTTCAATGTCAAGGTACTTTTTTTCATTATTAGTCATATTTTTCATTTTAATTTTGTCTTCCATCTCTTTTCTCCTCCTGAGCACTATTATGTTGCCTTACATATATGTGTAATTTTTTTTGTTCCAAACATTTCATCATACAAATACTCTACAATTTTTATTTTATTTTAGTACTGATAAGTTATTATCTTCTTTCCCAATTCGTTGTATTGTCATTTCTCCTTCTCCTTATCATTCTCATATGATATGTGGAAGTTTCATACATTACTCATGATATAATACATAATATGATATATATTGGAATCAAATTGGTTTTATGTGACATTTGTGGAAAAAAAAACCATATATCATATTTGAATTAAGACAATGAGAATTTATTTAATTTTATGAGAAAATTTATAATGAATAGTTTATGATTTTTTAGACAAAATCATTTTTGTAATATGCGTGAATTATATATATAGTGCAAGTCAAATTTGTGGATGATCCAATAGTAGGAAATCTTTGAAAGAAGACTATATATCATAATTATTCATTATTTCATATTATAATACATTTGTCTTTACATTTCTCTCAAATTAATTTTAGCCCCTAAACATCACAAATCATTGCAATAAGATCTTTCTATATTTTGATTATGGATCTCCTCATATTTCTTTATGCAGTGAAAAATTCTAAACATTTCATACTTTGGATATGCATCAAAAGAGGCAAATTGAAGCATATTATTATTAGTGAGTAATGAAGTTATATAAAAGTGTGATAATATATGTTAGTTCCTGAAAAACATAAATGTAACAAAGTCGATATGGTTCATGGAGAACTAATATAGATTTTTCTCAATTCTATGGGTGGAAGAAGATATGATCATGAAATGTTATAACCTATAGATCTACATCAGAGTTTTACTCTGTTAAAGGGTCTTAGTGATAGCCCAATAGACTGAAATCTATGATTGCATGTGAGTTATGAAGTACTTGAACTTTCAGATGAAAGATAGATTATTGGCTTACTATATGCTAGTTTGTCTTTAAAATATAGAAATGAATAAAGTGTATTTATATGACTCACACTTAAGGGAAAATTTGTTAGAATACAAGTGTGAATTAATATTGAAAAGTTCTACTCATATATTTCCTCACAAAGTCTATTAATCTTCTAAAAATGGATGTCATATTGATATTTTATATCAACATTTTATAGAAATTGAAAAGTTTGTTGTTGGTTAAACAACATGTTACAATAACCCAACAGTTTACTGATCTAAACAAATTTATCGTTGGTATGATTTGTTTGATCATCCGAGTCATATATAAAAAATTATCTATGACATCTATTGAAGAATTAAAAGATTCTTCATGAATAACTAACATATTATATAATTCAAGAATTATCGTGTACTGCTTGTTCTTAAAGAAATCTGATTATGAGAGTATTACAAGTTATGATTTTGAATGAATCTCTATATTTCTAGAAATATATTAAACTCATATATGGGCCCATTCAAATATCATGTAAATCATTTAAATATTCAATAATTTTGATAGATGCATTTATAAGATAGTTATATGTGATATTATTATTAGTTTGCAACCTAAAGTTTGCAGGAATGTTTAAATAACTTATCATGTTAAGCGCAATTTTCAGATTTTATGATTCATTCATTGAAACCTCCATAAAATTGCTGGATTAATACTTATGAGAACAATATTTCTATTTCAGTGTTGACATATTTGATCTTACATATTGTGGTACTTATACTAGCCAACCAAATTCTCCCTATAAAATTGGTTTTTGGTCAGAATTCGGGTATATTCCATCTTAAAAAGTTTAAATGTGCATTCCTATTGATCCGCCACAATGCACATAGATGGATATATAAAAGAAATTGAGATAAAAGTTGGGTAAGAACCCCCTTCTTATTGTTTGTCTCTAAATGAAATAAAATAATGTTTTGAATGAAAACAAATAGATTTAGGAGATTTATACCGTATGATTAATCGATTGTCATTTGACAAAGCTTTCCTAACATAAGGGGGAGAAATTGAATAGTTGGAAAAGAAAATAAAAGGAATGTATTATTACTATTAAGTATAGATCCTCACATATAGCAATAGGAACAAGATGTTCATTAGGTTTTGCGTACATGAAATATTGCAAAAAATCTGTCAGATGCAATTACTGACCTAAATGAGAATTATTAAATCTCATATTCCAATTGAAAATGTTCTAATCAGCATAGATGAAAGTGAGACATGTCTAAAGCATGAGAGAAAAATCGATCCCAAAAGAAAAGAGAAAGGAGCACATAATCAAGACGATCATATTGAGGAGGCAAGTATTCAAAAAGAGGCCAAGACATGACTAATTGTAAAAACTTCAAAAGAAGTTCAAGTACCTAAAAGTAATAAAGAGTCTCAATGAATTATGTTATAGAAAAATGGAACCAAAAAGATTAAGTTGTTGACAACGGTTTTGATAATAATTGCATGTGATCAATTAAGGATCTTATATATAAATCTATGTTGTGAGTAGACAATGATGATTGGCCAAAAAGGAAAAGTAAAAGGGGAAAAGACGCAATGAAAATGGAATTATATTATTTCAATATGTGAAAATTATGGATCTGCAGTCCCAACTGAAATATGAAATATATAAATATTTAAGTGAAAATAAAGATTTTCACAAATGCTAATGAAGACTATGATGAGGTAAACTATTTTGTGGTGGATACAATAATTTTGTATTTATGGCAGCATATGAAAATAAAATTATGCGTATATTAGATATTGTTATATAAAGCCTATTCATATGACTCATTAAATAGTGAAATTTATATGAGAATCCTTGAAGGATAAAAAATGCCAGAAACATATAGAAGAAAATCATTTTATATATAAAATGTTATGCGAATTTGAAAATAGTTCAAAAATATATAATTAATTAAAAAATATAATGAAAAATAAGTAATTTTACATTTTATTTGACTTGTAGATCGAATTATCCAATGCATCAAAGATTTCAAAATCACATATTTTTGCTATGGTGAATTTTCTTGCAAAGATATATTGAATTCAATGGTCTAGAAGTACCTTATATTTTATGAGAATATTTTATGTATCATGCTAATATTGTATTTATTATGATTTTATAGGTAAAAATGAGTTATTGTAGGTATGCAATAGATAACGAAAATGAAATTTAGTATAATAGTACTATGAATATATTATATGATATTATTTTTGTTCGAAACAAACTGAATATGTGGATAAGATAGGTTAGAAGATTACATCTAGTAGGACATTTGGTGATAATTTATTATTCATAGTTTGACACACAAAAAAAATGATATGCTCGACAATACATTGGAAGTGATGTTCTCTTCATCGAAGTAAAATTGATGTTGTTATCAGGGGGAGTAAATACGATATTACTCCCTCCGGTCCTAATTATAAGATAAAGTTGACTTTTTTAGAGAAATTAAGGAAGCCAATTAACTTACTTTAGAGTGTTTATATTTTTGTTATCTTTAAATTATATATTATTTTATTAATCAAATTAATTAGTTTAGAGAAAAAAATAAAAATATAAATACTCTAAAGTAATTTAATTGGCTTCCTTAATTTCTCCAAAAAAGTCAACTTTGTCTTATAATTAGGACCAGAGGGAGTATCATCATGTGAAGAAAGACCATATTGTACTATTTTCTTTAACCAAGGTTTTGTCCCATAGAGTTATTTTAGTAAGGTTTTTAATGAGACAGCTTCAATTTGTATTGTGTACTTTTTTTGCTTCATTAAGTTTTTGTCCCATTAGGTTTTTCTCAGTGTGTGTTTGGGTAACCCCCACACTACGGTTTCAAAAGTCCTTTTTCGCAAATCGAAACAAAACTCCTCTCACATACTTACCTCATAAATTGTAAAAACTATTCTGCAAAAACTAATCCAAACACACACTTAGTAAGGTTTTAATGAGGCATAATATTTGTTCATGGACATCCAAATGAGAGTGTTGTAAAAATACTAGATGATGTGGATGTCTATAAACTTCTAACTCTTGGCCTTTCATTTTTTACACTTCACAACGTCTCTAATGAATAGTTTTTAGGAGTTTTTATGCCAATAACTCAAAAGTTACAATTTGTATATTCATGAGGATTAATTTTGTTATTTACTTTATATAACTCTTAGTTAAGGTTGAGGGCCTATAAATAAAGCACTATGTACTACGTAAGATATTACTCAATCTTTCTCTCCAATTCTCTCTTTATTTCTTTCTTCTTAATCTCTTATATCTTCTTGGTTTCATAACAGTCCCTACATTTTAAAACCTTACGAAGTTCTCCCGAAAACTTTGACCTGCTTGCCCTGTTAGTACCTACCAAGTACCAATCTAAGGCAAATTTACCCATGTACATTAAACAATTACCTAAATCCTCTCGGGTGGGAAGTATTTCCCAAAATGCTACACCATTTTTTTTTATCAGAAGACAATATTTATTAAAATATCAAATGCTTGTATAATTAAACCTCTGCAGTCATTGATGGACATGACTGCTGGGTTACGAGTAAGCATGGATAAATGCCATCAACAAGAAAAAATTTATCAAAATTTAAAAACTAAGCATGTTGGATATGTCTTGTAGAATCACATTTGACGAGTGATCCATTCTGCAACCTCCAAGAGAAATCGTTTTTTCACACAAAAAATAGTTGGGAAGTCCTTTAGATCTATCTAAAAAGTGTGTGCTTCAGTATCCAGTGGATTGCCGCTCTTAGACACATATGAGCAATGTTTTGATGAAAAGACACCTTTTTCAATGTCAAAAATTGAATGGATTGACCTTGATAGCAGATAAAAGCACGATAGCTCCATAAATTCAAAGTTCTAAATCTTTGCAAAATGATGGTCCATCCTTGATCTGGAATTCAGTGAAGTGGTTGCAGAGCTTGATGGTTAGGAGCACCTTCCTCTTTCTTTATAATTCTGTTGAAAAGCAAAATTGCTGAGCAAGGATGCCATATGAATTTCTTTAATTACTGATTCAAGATTCTTTTCTTCCCACGATGAAGCCGCAAATTTCTCTGCATCCAAAGTATCGAGATGACCTTGATAATTCTTGTTAAAGCCTCATATTGACCCGCCCTGTACAGGTCCATCAGTGTTGATTTAAGCCAAACTTTGAACTTGGAGAAAGATGTGAAAGGAAGTCTAATAGACAATCCACCAAACCAAACTGCCTTGGTGAAGGGACAGTTTACAAATGAATGTTCTAATGATTCTGCTTCTCGGCAGCCAAATGGACAGTCACCCAAAATATTAAGTTGGTGTTTAGATAAAACATCGATTGAAGGAATAGCATCATTAAAAAGTTTCCATATTAACAGAATATCTTTCATTGGCAATGACATTTTCCAAATGAATTTCCAAAATGGATCCACTGGAGTATGGATTGAAGAGGAGACGAACTTTAAATCCCAAATTAGCCTTGTAATCTCTTGTAGGACTTAACTTCCATGTCAACCTATCACTTACATTGCTAAAGGATACTGGGATCTGAAGGATAGGTGAAGCAACATGTGCAAGATATATTGCCTTAACTAATTCCTGATCCCAACAAATAGGACACCAAGACGAAGGAAGATGCATTAATAAGTCCCCAACTATGCTTACATGGTTCACTAGTGAGGACTCAGATTGCATGGTCCATTATAGAAGGTGGTTTAATGGAATAGATATACTAGAACCTATTTTCCATTGCAGGTGATCAGTTATAATATTAGTACATTGGAAAATACCTTTCCAAATCCAAGATGAATTATACGGCTTCTTCACTAAAGATGCATTACTTGTGTCAATGTACTTAGGCTTTAATGTCTCGGCAAGAAGAGAACCAGCCAGGGAATTGAGAATTCTCTGAAGTTGCTTGGCTAGAAGAGCATCATTGACTTGGCCAGTTGATTTGATTCCAAGTCCTCCTTCCGAAACAGGCCTTAAAATGAACTCTTTATTTGCAAGAAGTAGGCGGTTTCTATCACCAGTAGAGCCCCGAATGAAATTAATGCATCTTGCGTCAATTTGGTTGCATTTATATTGAGACAATTAATTGCAAGATAGAACATAAATATTAACTCCCGACAAAACAGATCCAATCAAAAGTCAGACAAGAGGCCTGAGATAACAGTTTTCCATGCTATTGTTCCTTGATCCACAGCTTGAGTGACTTGGGAGTAGATAGGAGATTTATTACATCCAGGATGCACCCACGTACCTAGATATATCCCAAGCTTGCTAGTAAAATTTATTCCCAAGAAATTTGCATATTGGACCTTCTGAGAGAGTGAGAGATGTTTGGACTGCAAATGATTGAAGATTTGGATGAAATTGAATCAAATTCTTGATTTTGAAGGGTGTTAGATGCAGTTAGGGTTGGTAATTTGAGCTAATCCGCTGGTTGTGGGCAGCCTTCGGGCTAAACTAGAGCGGGCCTGTGCAGCCTCCCTCCTAGCGGTCTGACAAGCCCGCCTATTAATTTTTGTTTTTTTTAAAAAAATTTATCACACTCCATTTTTTATTACTCTCACCCTTTTCTCTTTCACTCAATTACATCACACACCTTTTCTTTTATACATTTGTGTCAACAACCATTTTGGCTCTCACTTCCCCTTTTTTTCCATCCACCATTATCACAAAAATATATAAATACCTCTCTTTTAAATTTAACAATAGTAGAATAAATGAATATAATATGATAATAAAAATGTCAAATAAAAAATATGAAGAAGTAGTTAAACATAGCATTAAAGGAAAAGGGGTAAAGATATTTGGGTTTATTTTTCAAAGAAAATTAAAAAAAAAAAAAAAGAATTTTAAGCATGCTAGCCCACTAGCCTACGAGCAAAATAGGGTGCCAGCCCAAACTCGACACTTTTGGCAGGCTGGTGGGCTGGGCCTGCGAGCTCTAGCCCGTATTACCGACTCTAAACACAATTGTTATAGTCAAGAGGTAATGGGGTTTTAAAGGTTCTATTTTATTATTTCAACTTTTAAATATGCATCGCAGCTACGATGGATTAAAGAAACCCAAGTAACCCATTTTGATAAAAACACAAGAATTTAAGTACTCATTGCCTTTGCGTCGTAGGTTGGAGAATGAGAGGGAGGGGTGTTTTCTTTAGTTAGGGGCATTTTGGTATTTTCAAAATAATAATGCAAGACCCACCGCAAAACTAACCGCTGTTAGGTTGGATTTGACGGTCACTGTTTCTTTTGCCCCAATTTTCAAAGTTTATTGTTATTTTGCCCCCTCAAAAAAATATTTGGTGTTAGGTACACTTTGGAAAAAATCTCTTATGTATTTTTACACTTTAACTCTTACTTATGCCCTCTTTGTTCCTATATACAAGGTGCTTTTAACCTGTGTTTGTTCAAGAAAACAGTTAAAATTAGTTTAGGCTTAAAAATAATAAATGTCTTAAAAAATATACTTTTCCCAAATATGCCATTATTTAATGAGAAAAATGTTGAGAGAAATGTATGTGAAAAGATGATGTGAGAATATAAAAGGAATCGGATAGAATAAATGGAATGAGTCTAACAATTTTATTAATGCATTATATGACATTGATTGAGGGTAAAATGGGTAAAAATATATTTAATAGTGAGGCAAATCAATGTCGAGACCAAATAAATAAGGAGAAATACTTACATATTCCAGGAACGTCACTTTATCTATATTCTGACTAATTAAAATGCAACAACTCATCTTATTTTAATCTTATATGACAGATGAGTCATCTGAGAAACTCAAATTTTATGATTTTAAAAAGTATAAACTTTTTAATTTAGAAAAAAAAACGCAATTCTCTCTCATCATCCCTAAAATTATAAAATTTAAATTTCTCCAGATGACTCATCTGCCATATAAAATTAAAATAAGATGAGTTGTTGCATTTTAATTAATTAGATTACAGATGTGTCACTCCTAGAGTATATAAGTATGTCTCTAACAATTATATATTTTTTTACCGGGGGTTAAATTGTCATTTAATATTTTTTTTAAAAAAACTAGTTCTCCTAGTATATCTTTGCCGTCGTCTCCAAGCTTCCTCTTCTTGGAATTCTGATCAGAATTCCATGGTTTGATGCAAAATCCTCTTCTCTGTATTCTTTCCTTCCAACATACTTCATTCTTCCTCATATAGTGCTCCACTCTCTTCACAAATGACTCTGTTCTAAATCTGTATCTAGCTTGCTTCCTTTTGTTTACTTCTTTCCTGAAACAAATTTTAACAAGGACTTGAAGATTCCAACTTTTTGAAAACCAGTCATCTATTCCCAGAAATTTCGGAGTTTTTGCAAATATAGGATCTGAAGTTTTACTTGCGTAGACTTCATGTTACGTGCAATTCTGGTGAGAATCATTTTTGGCCATGAGATGTGTGGAAGAAGAGAGGTGCTATGGCCGTCAAAGGTAGGAGATCTGAGTCCGATCGATGCGTTAGAGCTATGGGACTGACAGATGACGCCTATAGCTAGTCAGAACCACGACACCATCTTCTTGAAGGGGTTAACTAAGGACGTGACAATATGCAGAATGATGACCTTTTCTTTTTCTTTCAGAAGAATTGAAATTAAAAGTTGAAAGGAAGCTCATAGGACGCAGCAAGCAGATACCATCATACTAGAAGAACTAGGGCTTTTTAATGGTAAATGACAATTTAGCCCTTGGTAAAAATATATAATTGCTATAAATTTATTAGATTACATCGGATGACGCAGATATGCCATGTACGATGCCATATGTGTTATATTGATTTGATGTGGGAATTTCTGTTAGGAAGATAATAGTAAATTAACAACAAGGGAAGGGGTTCATAGAAAAAAAATGCAAGTTTAGGGGTTAAAATTTAAACTCTAAAATTTAAGAGAGGTTATCTGCACTAACCTAAAATTTAAGGAGTCTCGTATAATTAAGACTAAATTATATAAATAGGTCTTTCCGGAGTGTAGTTTTTGAGCCAGGATAAACGGTAGGCTCCATGAGCCCAACTCATTCCCGCTCTCAGTGGCGAAAAATGGTTGGAAGTTGGAACCCAGAATATAGACCGCCACCCATAGTAGAAAACACAAAAAAATAAATACAGGAAAGAAAATGAGAGAATTTACAGGTGAAAATGTCTTCATCATCAAACTTTGGTCTGGAGGATGTAATTTCTTGCTCGAGGTGAACAGAAGAGAGCAACAACACCAAAATCGAAACTAACAAAGGCACTTATAAAGAAAACCCCCACAGATATTGGTCCATCCATCATATCCTCCTTAAAAGACTTCCCTTTCTTTGATGCATTCCTTGCTTTATCACATCTTTCGCTGGATGATTCCAAGCATAAATCGGGATTTCCAGCAAATGCCCCGGGAAATTTCCCATACGCCTGCTTTTGGGGGACATACCCAGAAAAACAGTTATAAGAAAAATTCAAGAGGGTCAGATCTTGAAGGCTGGAAATGTTTCCTGGAATCTGACCAGACAGGGAGTTATGTGACAAATCCAAGGCTCTTAAACTCTGCATTTTCTGCAAACTTGGGACCTGTCCATCAAGAAAGTTGTACGACAAATTCAGATATTCTAAGGCAGCCAGTCCAAACAAACCCTTTGGAATCTCTCCGCGAAGCAAATTGTGGGATAGATCAATCCCCACAAATGAGGAGAGGATATATTTAAAGCTGGATTGATTGCTATCAGGGACAACAACTGAAATTTTCAGTTGCACATTTCTTGATGCGCCCAGTGGCTCCCTAACGGGGATGCCTGCCTTGTTAAACAATAAGCCCCCCTTCAAATTGAGATCAGGGATGAAGCCGGAAAATTTGTTGCCAGAGAAATCCATCATTTCTATTTCTTGGAAGGCGAACAACCAACTGGGCAGACTTCCACTGAATTTATTCTGAGCCAGAGAAAGATACCTGAGGTTCGTCCATTTGGTTATTGCATCATTCAAGGATCCAGAAAGATAGTTGGAACTAAAATCTACAATCTCGAGAGATTTACAGCCCGCTAGAGTGAGCGGAATCTCGCCGGAAAACCCATTGTTGCTAATATCCAATATCTTCAAGCTATCCAATGCATCAAATTCGGGTTGAATTGCACCAGAGAGGTTGTTGTTGTTGAGTATTAGGGCAAGCAGCTGAAAGCACCCAACAATATTTAGCGGAATGGTGCCGGACAAAGAGTTATGCGAGAGATCAATGACTTGAAGGTAAGTCAAATTTCCAATTCGAGCAGGAATTTCCCCAGAAAGATGATTGTGGGAAAGGAACAAAGCCTGTAAGCTTTTCAATTCCGTAATTTTCAGCGGAATTTCACCAGAGAATTGATTGTGAGAAAGGTCAAGAAGGAAAAGGCCCACTTTGTCTGTGGTGTCTGCGAGCTTACAAGGAATAGGACCAGAGAGGTCATTATGGCTCAAGTCCAAAACGAGGAGCTGCTGGGTGAACAAAAGCCTAGGAGATATTTTGTACGTCAAGTGGTTAAATGATAAGTTGAGATGAGTGAGTGCTTGTAAGGAAGCAATACATGAGGGGAGGCCACCCACGATAGAATTGTTGGATAAATTTAAGACGGCGAGAGATGAAGCAGAAGCAGAAAAGCAGGGCAAAGTACCGGAAAAGAGATTGGAAGCAAGATTGAGAAAGAGCAAGGGCTGGTGAAAATAGGGGAGGGTGCCAGAGAGACGATTGTTTTCGAGATTCAAATAGCGGAGGGATGGGAGGGAAAGAAGGGAGGGAGGGAGAGGGCCGTGGAAGTGATTGTGAGAGAGATCGAGGGAGGAGAGAGAAGGGAGGAGGCAGAGGTTAGGGTGGAAATGGCCGGACAGGCGGAGGGAGGTGAGGTTGATGGAGACGACTCTGCCGGAGAGGGGGTGGCAGGTGAGTCCGGTCCAGGAAGAGCAGTTGGGATTAGAAGGGAGCCAGGAGGACAGAGAGCGGGAGGGGTCATGCAGCCAGGAGCGGAAGAGTAAGAGAGAGGATTTGTCTTGAGGGTTAATATCGAGGGAGAGACAAGGGTTTGCTGAGGACAGGAGGAAGAGTAGGAGGAGGAGCAGCGTTGGGGCCATGAAACAAAACCTAGACACAGGCCCAAGAAAGACGAAGACGAAGATGGGAAATTTGGAATCCGGCATTTGCTTAGTGGGCGTCGCACCAAAAAGCACACGCCGTACCTGCCTGCCTTTTTCTTTGAGCCGGGTATGACTTTTCCATATTAATACCAGTATCATTTTGTTTGTTGTCACCCTACAATCAAAATAATAATTTCCCCCGTAATGAACAAAAATGCGATATATTTTTAAGTAAAATACATCAATAATATTACCTCCATATTTAGAATTATTAAATTTTTATATTTCAAACCGAAGTGCATTTTTTAATATAAATATTTTTTAAAAAGTATTTATACTATTAGCAAAGTAGTTCATCTATGGTGCTTGCCGATGAAGATGCGTTCCCGGATTGTGTCCGATTCGTCCTCTCCATATTTCCTTCTTTTGTTTAGATTTAAATAAAAAATCCACGAGTTGTCAGTAATTCTTACCACATATGAAAAGGATAATCTCATAAAAAGTAAAAAGATAAGAAATTGAGTTTCAAGTTATTAAACCTGGACCGACCACTGAACATGTCTGGGTAGTGAGTTAAGGGTTAGTGAGTTAGATTGAAGTCAAATCGGGGCTAACTCGGGGTTGAATCAGTGAGGAAGTGAATTTGAAAAATAATATTTTTTAGAATAATTTTGGAATTTGATAATTTTTTAGGATCAAATAATAATATTTTTGAGTGATTCTTTTTATATTAGAAAGTAGACATCTCAGGCTTTCCATAGAATCTTAATTTGTAATTTTTGAAAATATGTAGAATTATATATGAATTTTTAAAATCAGAAAAATCAGAATAAATATTGAACCGATCCGGTTTTAAAAACATGGGTTTCAGATAAATCAAAAGTTCAGGGACTGAATTATAAGTGAGTCAAAAATTTAGGGACTGTGTTATAGATAAGTTAAAAATTGAAGGACTAAAAGATTAATTTTCTCTAAATACTAATATCACAGTGTTGATGGTTGTAGTGAGATTTATAACATTTAAATACATATATATAATTGGCTTTGCTGGACAGTTGATAAATATTACTAGAGAAGATGAATTTCCCTGATAAATGGATAGCATTAATCATGCAATGTGTCACAAGCATCCTATATCATGTTAGCTTCAATGGTCAAATTACCAGCTCCATTACTTCATTTAGAGGGATTTGTCAGGGAGATCCTTTATCTCTGTATATTTACATAATTGCTGCTAATGTGATCTCCTACATTATTATTTCCTTTGAGCATTTAGGCCAACTAAAGAGGATTAGAATTAGTAGAAGCTCCTATCCTGTGCCTTATCTTTTATATGCTGATGACTCAGTCTTTTTCTTTAAAGGAATAGACCATTATGGCCTCAATTCAATTAAAGCTTCCTTGGACCTTTACAATTTGCGGTCTGAACAGAAAATTAATAGATCCAAATCCCCATTATCTCTAGCCCCAATTTCTCTCGTGATCAAAGAAATCACTATGCTCAATTTTTGGGAGTTCATTATTCTGATGAGCTTGGAAAATATCTGGGAACTTGGATTGATCTAGGACACAATAAAGATCAAGTCTATACCCAGGTCACTCAATCTGTTGATCAACGAACAGTAGCTTGGAAAGCGAGATTACTCTCTTAAGCTTCAAAATTGACCTTGATAAAGTCAGTCCTCTTAGGAGTTAACCTTCATGTCTTGTCATGTATGAAGCTACCTCAGTACATCTGCAATAGAATTGACTCTAGCTAGATGTGCCAATTTCTTTTGGGGATCCAATGGAGACAAAAATCGCATTCATTTGGCTAGCAATGAGTTCATTTTCAGGACGATTTTTCAAGGTGGTTTGGGTATACGTTCGATTGGGAAGGTTAATAATGCTCTTCTGGCAAAACAAATTTGAAGAATCCTCACTGCTCGGCCAGGCACTTTTCTCACAAAAACCTTGAAGCCAAAACACATTGATGCAAATGATACTTCCATGGTTCGTAAACTTTATCATTCCTCATGGATCTAGAACGGAATTCATCAATGTGCTCACATTATTGTTGATCATTTATGTTGGAAGGTTGGTTCTGGAAGATCTATTTCTTTGAATCACCCATTGTAGTAGCTCATGCAGTCTGAATCCATAAATGCTTCTTCATTAAGAACAGTTGCAGATTTACTAGTGCATCTTCCTTCTAGCTGGTGTTTCATCATATGGAATCACAACTTGGTCAAAAATTCCTATCCTTCTCACATTGCTAACATAATCCTCCAGACACCTACTTCGTTCGTGAATGAACATGACAAGTTAGTTTGGTCTCTTAGGAGATTATGAGGTCGATATCGCATTTAGAAGCATCTCTTCCTTACAACGAAATCAGCGTGACGACTTTGAGAAGTTCTTTAGTCCATTTCCTTGCCGCTGAAGGATCTACTGTTCATCGGGAGAATACTCAATTATGCGATTCCCTCGGTGGACGTTCTTTCCAAGCATCATGTGCCTGTCCAAGGTAACTGTCTTTTTGAATGCTCCAAGGCTGAATCTTCAGAGAATCTATTTGTTAATTGTCCTTTTTCAATAGCAGTTTGGTTTGGGGATCTATCGATTTCTTTCAACTTCAATACCCATCTTGCTTCCGAAGTTTGGCTTAAAAGAATCTTGATTGGATTAAGTAGGGATGGCCATAATGAGCTAATCATCTTGATAATTAAGCTCATCAATTTTATATGGATGAAGAGAAATCTTTTGCTTCATAATGGTAAGAAAGTGGATCCACAAACAGTAATTAAAGAAATATATTTCTCTTCGGCACTTCGCAAAGCTGCTTTTGCATCAGAGGACACAGTAAGTGACTGAAGACCGATGGTCCCACCACAGACTTCTCAGTTTCACTCTATTCCATAAAATGGCGAAAAATTCGTCCAGGTGTATTTGTGTTCCGTCGTTCCTACACTTGCTATGAAGGACAATTAGTTCAAGCTCTGCAATGGAAGAAAACTTGATTGGTGAAGAATATTACTCACATGGGATTAAGATCTACTCTTCACTGGATTATTAAATGTCCTCTCTTCAGCTTAGGATTGAAGGAATCTCTAACCATCTTTTGCAAGAAAAGATGGTTCCAGTATGTGGAAAAATGGCAATCATCTACGGATATTATTCTTCAGGATATTGCAAGTCTTCTAGATTATTTTGATTTAGATAAAATAGTAGTAGTTTCTAGTATTGATAATGTCTTTCTTAATTCTTTGCAATCATGTCCTTCTTTGATTGCAGAGATCTAATTTTCATTTGATATTTTTTAATGAAAATTGATTATTTTTTTAAAAAATATAAATATTACTGGATGCTCCAGCTCATCAAAACAAAATGGTGACAAGATGCGTGTCCACCCAAAATGTAAACAATATTTTTTTAAAAAAATATTTGCCAACAAAATGCAAAAAATAGCTAGTCAAGCAAAAAAAAAGTTTAATATTGTCTTCTAACTTTATTATAGGACATATTCCTCCGGTCTTTAATAGAAGATATATTTAGATAATTAATTTTGATTCTAAATATAAGACATAGATTTCATATTTGACAATATTTTCTGAATTTACCCAGGTTTTTGAACCCGGACCGGACCGGCCGGTCCAATCCGGGTTCATATTTTAATTTTTTTTTTTAATTTTTCCTTTAGAATTTTATACTATAAGTCTAAAATTTTCAATTTCTCACTGGTTTGGTTCCGGTTTAGCCCCGGTCTGACCCACTAACCCTTAACTTATTACCTCGATCGATTCAATGCCCGATCCGAGTTTTAATGCCTTGGAATTTACTCTTATAAATGCCTCCCACAACAATAATTAAGGAGGAAGAAGAATGGGGGAATTGAGGAAGATGATTTTGGCATTTTTGAAAATACATAGAGGATTAGTTAATATATGTCATATTAACTACCTCAACTACTTTTTTATCTAATCAGATTAGGTAAATATGTCTTATATTGAGGATTGGAGGAGTATTTACTTAAGTTGATTAGATTAAAGGAAGTTAGTTAATATGACATGCATTTTCCAAGGGTGTTCATGGACAGGGCAGGGCATGACCTTTGCCCGATACCTAGCCTGAAAGATGAACGGATGTCATTTTGTAGCTCGCTGTCCAGCCCAGCCCGATGAAAGCCAGAGTAATTTTGGGTTGGGTAGGGTAGGGTAGGGTAGGGTGGAGCAGCACGGTCTTCCATGCCCGAAAATCTCCTTAAAATTGAAAAAAAAATAATGAAGCACCTAAAAGGAATACAAAAACAGTATTGTTTGATATTTTAAAAACCATATTCTATACAATAGTTCTTTTTAGATTTTATTGTTTAGATTCAATTCATGGGCTAATAAAATAAATTAATTCAGTAGAGATTATTTTTTTCTTATTTGATAATAATTTATTTCTCAAGAACTTAATTCACTGATTTCTTAATTAAATATGTTTATAAAAAATCCGCATATTTGCTAAGTAAATAGAAGGTATGTTTATTTATTATATTCTACTTGAATGATAAGTAAATACTTGTTGAATTTAGTCAAATAATGACTATATATGTGTATATTAGACATATATTTTAAATACATACATTTCGGGGAGGGACAAATGGATAGGGCAGCATACTTTACCTGGTGCCCGGCCTTGCTAGAAGACGGCTAGATGATTTATGGGTTGATTTTTTAGGGCCGGGCTTGGCCTTTTTTTTACTGGCTCGGGCGGGCATTTGGGCTAATGAACATCCGACATTTTCTTTAATTTCCTCATTGTTTTCTCTTCCTTAATTATTTCTGAATGAGTATCACTAAGAGTAAATTAAGATAATATTAATAAATATATAAAAAATAGATATTATATTTAAAATTTAGATAAACTCTTTAAGTAGCTTATATATATATATTAAGCATATGAGGGTTTAACAAATACAAAACAATACATCCCCTCATTAAAACGCATTAACGTGGGTATTTTAGTTTTGGCTTATATCCGCCATCCACATGACTGGTTTGGAAATAAAACCTAGAAGTGACTAGGGGTGAGCAAAACCGAACCGAAACCGAAGACCGAATTGAATCGAATCAATTTCGGTCTTTTTGGTTTGATTTTTTCGGTGTTCGGTGCATGTTCGGTCTTTCGGTTCGGTTCGGTTTTTTTAAAAAATTTCGGTTTAAACCGAAAAATCGAAAATATTAAAAGAGTATACTACCACCGAAAAACTGGATGCAAGATAAAGAATGATATATCATTGGATATTCATATTTTTGAACTTTTGTTATGCTTTCTTTGGATTAAGTAATGTTGAATACAATTATTTTGCATCTCTAAAAAACCTTCCTATTTTTTGTTTCATTATTGGAATATTGGGTACTCCAAACTACATTGATCATATATGTAATATATTGTTTATACTTTGTTTTATATCATCTTTATTTGGATCTTGATGAGGTTATTCAATTTTATAATTTGTATTAATTTTTGCTGGTTGAAAATTCATATATTTGAAATAAAAAATGAAGGCTAAAAAAATTTCGATTTTTTCTTATAAAACCGAAACCGAACCGAATAATTTCGGTTATTTCAGTTGTACAATTTCGGTTCAGTTTCAAGATTTCCTTTATTTCGATAGTTCGGTTTTTTCGGTTTTTACAAAAATCAAATCAAAAAACCGTTGCACACCCCTAAAAATGATGGCGTGCGTGGGCACACGCAAATATTTCAAAATATTTTGGTTTGATATGATTCTAAGTTTTATTTAATAAATTCAAAACAACTGTCGATAATAATGGGAGACATTTATGATTGAGGTAATGACAGGGATGTGGTATTAATATTGGGAGGGACACCCTCGTAATCTCCTCTCTCTTTTTTTTTTCCTTAGAATTTCATCATCACCCTTAGATAAAAAATAAATGGTTCATATTTAATATTTTATAAAATAATTATCATAATATTTTATAATTTAATTTTTTTAAATTTTGTTTGAGTTAAAGTTATGACTTATGAATGGTGTGAATCAGATTTTAATAGTTTAAATTTATTTATTTATATTTAAAATAATAATTTTATAAAATATAAAATCTAAATCATCTATTTTTTCTAATGTAAGGGTTGAGATAGAATTCTGAAAAGAAAATGAGATGACAAATTTTGAGAGAACCCAAACCATTAATATTGTGAATATTGTGCAAGTGAAGTTCACAATTTTTGGCAGATGAGGATTAAGAAATTTAAAATGGTTGTGATTGTAATGAATGGGCCACATCCGTGTATATGTTGGCCAACTACAATAATAGATTATAGTAAGAGCCTGTTTGGTATACTGATAAGGTGGGAAGGGAAAGGAAAATTAGTAAGTTTTCTTCGTGAAAACATGTTTAGTTGTTAAATGTTTTCTAAACTCAAGTTGCCATCCATCTTAAAGTTCTCTTAAATATGGGAAGATTAGTTCCTATCAAAATTGGTGGTAAACCATCTTCCCTTTTATATGGGAAAATGCAAAATACAAATTTTCCCTTGAAAATTTTAAATTAAAGCACCAAAATTGAACCACAATTCTAATCAAAACTTGAAGATGATTAATGAAAGCATATGAAGAAGAGAACTCACTTAGGTCAACAACAGTAGCATTGACAATGTAACCACAAGTAAGAAGAAGCTTGACGAGTCACAGTATTGAAGCCATAAGCACCAGTGACGCACACCACCGTTTCGTTTCCAGCGTTGCTGCTCGTTCTCTTTACTTCTTCTTCTTCTTCTTCAATTTGATCAATGCTTCATCTTTGCTCTATACCAAAGTTCGTTTGATGCTTTTAAATTCTGCAAGTAATGCTTGGCTTCATAGTTTGTTATTACACACTTGTTAGTAGCTACATTCATCTTTATTACTAAAAAACCCTTTGAGAATTCTTCTCAATAAACATTTGAGAACAATGATCTTGTTGCTCCCAAAAAAAAGAAATCTTCTCCAATAAATGGATTCTTTTGCTAAAAAATCAACAAATAAGTACAAAGAAAATAAAAGTTTAGGTTGTGAGTGTTGCCTCGGATTGCTTTGTTTCAGCAACCATAAAACATGGGTGAATGGAATTTTGCTCTTTTTCAGCAAGCGGGCGAAAAAAATTTGATTCTCAAATTTGAATTTATTTAACAAATTCAAATTCATTAATAATTTTATTAATGAAATTCAGATTTCATTCCGTAAAAAAAAATTCCAATTTAAGAGGTATTCTGGGAAATTTTATATTTTCTTTCCACAGCCACCACTTCATTTTCTTCCTCCCAAATATCTTATTTTCCCTCAACCTATGTTCTGTTCCCATATTTACCAAACAACACGCTCCTTTAAATTCCCTCCATATTTTCACTTCCTCTCCATGCACCTCCTCCTTCACTTTCCCTCCTCAAACTTTTCGCATACCATACGGGCCATAAATGGGAGTATCTCAAAGCAGGGATAGGAATTATTAGGAGACAAATCCGTCTCAAAGTATTTATAAAATCTCAATATGACCCTGTAAGTTTTTTTTAATCTCAATATCACCAAGAAAATCTAAAAACGTAGCAATGTCGCCTTTAGGTTAACTGATATTAAGTTTGACTTGACTAATTTATGCTCATTGAATTGTTGATGTGGGAGCCATATGATAAATTAAGAAATAAAAATGAAATAAAAAACAAAACACCCTAATTTCATTTTTTGAAACAAATTGGCATGAGCGTAATTTCTGGGAAGCTGAAGCTGGAAACAGTGAAGTTGTCGCCAGTTCCCAATTGATCGATCACTCATAGAGTAGAGGCCAAGCGAAAATGAAAAGAGCACCGAAATACTAAGAATTATATTAGGATTTGAGCACAGAATCGAATTGAAATGCATCTTTTTTCTATCAAAGTGAGTGATTCTCAAGAACCTATGTTGTGTTTTGGGGGGGGGGGTAATTAATAGAAATGATGGGAATGGATGCTGGTTGAATTGGGTCTAATTCAAAAAAATAAAGTCTTGATAAGTATTGGCTGTTTAGTTCACCGTAAACAGAGGTTGTAAGTAGTATAAAAAGTTGTCATTCTCATGAGGACTAAGGTAAAAGTAGACTAATAAATGCAATTATGCTCTTAATTAGGTTAGGCAATGTCATTTGAACTATTTCAATTTGAAAGAACAATTTTGGTTCTAAATTAGCTAAGTTAAAAAAAGCAAAGTAAAAGTTGTTTCTAACTTCAAGAAGTTGAAACTCTAGAATCAATTCTCCCCTCTATACTTCATAAGACCAATTAATTTATTCTCAATTAGTCATAATGAAAGTTCAAATGTTTGTCTAAGATTTACAATTATTAGAAACGTTTTCTCAAGTAAAAACCAACATCTATTTTCAAAAAAATCATTCAATTTCATTCAACAAGCTAATGAAAATAGTTGTTAAAGCTTGATCTTATAATAACAATACTAAATTAATAGATAAATTTTTTTCCTATTAATAAACCATCCATTCAAACAAGAGTTTCAAGACTATTATAATTTTATCTAAATTCTTTGAACAAAATATTCTCTTTCAAGCATCGTATCATTTAATAAAAATAATCAAGTGGTGATCAAGCATTTAGAGGCATTAAGTATACAATAAAATCACCATAAACTCTGAATTAGATGTTAAAAGAGAATATTAACATAATCTCAATCCATATAGAGATTCAAAGTAACCTTAGAACAAGAGGTTTAGCTATTCATAATTCAAAAAGAACATGAAACACATAGAGCCTTCATGTCTATAGCAATGGAAAGAATATATGAGAAGAAAGGGAAAGAAAATTAGAAAACCAATGAAAGAAGACTTGAATATTTTCAATCTTTCAATCTCAAGCTCCAATATCTTTAAAATCCCAAACTCTAGCACCTCCTTACTCCAAAACGTGTTTCCTGGCCGTTTTCTCAATTTTTAGGTTGAAAACGGCATCCAAGAATGAAGAAAATCAGGTTCCATAGATTATTTATTAGCAAAAATTGAAATTGTGCATGTTTTGTCCCATAGGGTGCCATGGCACTCCTGTTGTTGGTCGTGGCACCTGATGTTTCTTTTCTCCATAGAGTGTTGTGGCGCTTCTACTAATCTTCTTAATATTCATTGGCTCCGTCCTTCCTTACTTAGAATATCCATGTTTACCTACCAAAATGAACACTTGTGAGTGGAAAAATCTGCTTGATTCAATTTCTAATATTTTTTTTTAATTTCTTGATAAATTAATATTAAACTCATTTGGCGCCTTTGGTTAATAAACTCATGAAAACAATTCTAATTTTGCATTAATGACTCCCCAAATACGTTAAAAACATATGTTAAATATATTAAAATTGGGGAGTCATCAATAAGAAAAATGTTATGTATAAAGGAAAAAACAAAAGAGGGAAAAGAAAGTTGAGAAGATTTTTTTTGGTCCAAATCCACCCTCGGTTAGACCAGGTGCCCCTCCCCCTCATCTTCATCACTCAAACCACCTCTTTTTTCCATCATCATCCTTCGTCCTAACCCCACACACAGGCATGAAACCCAGAAACAAATCCCACATGGACAATAAAGAACCCAAACAATATAGATAAGAGAGGAGAAAAAAGATCAAACATAATCAATCACCCAGAAATTTGAACTAAGGAATGAGAAAAAAAGTTCAATGAACAATGAGGCTATTTCAAATCTTTGCCTCCTTAGATTTAGAGAGTCCAAGTCTGAATCCAAATCTAAACCTAAAATCTCCAGTGAATCCAACTTGCTCTCTGTATGCATTCCAAGGCCACCATCGACGTGAGTTTCAAACTCAAAGCATGGAAATTGACGACAAGGAGAACCACTTTCGACAGCGTAGATTTGGGGCACTGCCAGCCAATATCGCTTCCATGCTATGACCTTTACCTACTACAGAGGTGCTGTCGGCGCTTTTAGCCGGAGAACCACTTTCAACAGCGTCGGTCGCTAAGTCATGAGTCACAATTGTCGGCGGTCCAAATCGTCATTCCTTCACTTCCACCCACAGCTGCTGTTGCCACCTCTCATTATCATATTTCAAGCTTACTTAGACGATTAAATTATTGTGGGCGTGGATTCAAGCTTTTAGAGATATAGATCTGGGATGTGTGGGTGAATGTTTGGGATTGTGTTTGCACCCCCATGGTGAATAGCGCTCTAGAGGAACAAAGAGAAAGCGAAAAGAATTTTGCCACATAGACCATCCATGTCATGTGGCTCATATAAAAAGTGAGGTAAATGCTATATTTGGTAAGTTAAATAGGTTCAACTAACGGTCAAAGCTGTAGACGGACGGTTGGGGGGCGATATTGCTGTATTTTTAGATTTCCTGAACTACGTTAAGACTGAAAAAACTGCATTGGCCAAAAAAAAAAAAAAAAACTGTTAGGACATAGTTGAGATTGGACAAATAGTTTGGGTATATTTACGTCAAATGTGTTTAGATTAGTTTTTAGAAAATAATTTTAATATTTTACAGATAAGTGTAAAAAGAATTTTATTTCGATTTATGAAAAAATTCTTTTAAAACCATAAATTTGAATTAGTCGAACACACTATTAAACAACAAATAATGATGGGGAGGAGAGAGTCCAGAAAGTTGGACGCAATCCAGGAGCACGAGGATGGGATGAGAAGTTGACGTATTTATTACTTATCGATCATCGATCGCGGAGTGGAATCGACGCTAGAGCAAGAGGATCCATAATCCGTAATTCACTCAATCCACCGCTCGCTGACTGGGTCTCAGTAGGCGCGCCGTCGCCCCCATATCTGCATCTTTCATGGGCTTTTTCCTTTCTCGTCTTCACTTCCTCTCTCCATGGCTCCCTCCATCCCTTTCCTCTTGATCCTTTACAGATTACCCATCACCGGCCTTCATCTTCTTCTCATCTTCCTCCACTCCCTCTTATAACCTTTTTCCTCTCCTTTTAATCATTACGTCTTCCAGAAAATCCTATATCCCGTCCGATTCAAGTTACAGCAGGTAATAATCTTTTAGATTTCCTGAAAAACATGATCGCTCTGGTGGCCCCAATTTGATCTGTTTCTTCTTTCCGGTTTGTAGATAGGAAAAAGGAAGGATTTGAATGGCATCGGTGTTCCTTTACCACGTGGTGGGGGATCTGACTGTGGGAAAGCCTGAGCTGGTGGAATTCTATGAGACGGAGACGGTGGAGTCGGCAATTCGGGCAATAGGAGATTCAGCGGAGGGCAGTATACCCGTCTGGAAAAAGAGATCACACTTGGCCATGATCGAGAATAGTGAAACGAAGCAGCAGAGATTTGTCGGCATCCTCAATTCCTTAGATATAGTCGCGTTCTTGGCAAAGAGCCAGAGTTCCGAGGATCGGGATAAGGCCTTGAACACCCCTGTTGCTGAGGTTGTCGTTCCAAACAATTCTCTCTTGAGGCTGGTTGACCCTGCAACAAGGTTATCCAACAAACTAGACTTGTTCATAATTCACATCATTGCAGCCGATGCATTATTTTCTTTTAAGTTTTTTTGGATAACTATTTGCTTTGATATTATTGCATGCACCAGAATAAAATTGAATCTTATCAGTCTATGGTGTGGTTTTCATCATTTTGGCTTATTTTCAAATACTGTACAGTATTTGAAAATAATTGCTGCTTTATATGTTTCTACTTGCTAGAACATATCCGTAATGCCTTGCAAGCACGCAAGATATGTAGATTTACGTGCATGTGAATATAAGGAGAAACTGAAAATGTGTGGGTTTGTTCTAGGTAAAAGTTATGGATTTTTTTTCCTCATAGTTTTTATCTGTATTTGTTGTCATTGGAACTTATAAGCCTCTTCTGCAGATTGTGCTAGGAATTTTTAGTCCATATGAATTACAGAGGTAGATTGGCCGGAAATTACTCCATCCTCATATGGTTTAAAATTTAAAATGCCACTCTAGATGTTCTTATTTTGTTTGATTACTATTTAACTATTTATGCATTTTCAGTCTTAATTTTAAAAAAATAGTCACATGGATGATTAAATTGGTGAACTTTTTTTTTTCTTTTCGTTGTTGAAAAGTATAATTCACTTATGCCAGTTTTCCAAGTTGACATTTGAACATTGGAACTCTCGGCTTAATCCTGGCAATTTTCTTAGAACTCAGTTATATTGTCCACTGTCTAGTTTTTCATCATTGAGATTTTCTTATTATGGATAAGGTGAAAACGACAGAAGTTTAATTTGTTGTCCCTGGCTTTCCTTAAGGTTGATAGATGCGCTGGATATGATGAAGCAAGGGGTAAGACGTCTGCTTGTTCGCAAGAGTATAGCATGGAAAGGCATGAGTAAGCGATTCTCAATTCTCTACAATGGCAAGTGGCTAAAAAATATTGAGGCTCCTAACAGTAGCAGCAACAATTTACCTGCAAACAAGAATTGGGGTTCCTTGTCTTCCAACAGTTCTATTCGTGACAAATTCTGCTGTCTCTCTAGAGAAGATGTCCTCCGCTTTATCATTGGTTGCCTTGGAGCTCTGGCTCCACTTCCTCTTACCTCTATAGCTGCACTTGGAGCAATCAATGCAAACTACAATTTTATTGAATCCTCAAGTCCAGCAATTCAAGTAACTCGGAAGCTTCCTGAAGACCCAAGTGCTGTTGCGGTGGTAGAAAGCACACCAGACAGTCAGCATAAGATCATTGGAGAGATTTCTGCATGTAAATTATGGAAATGTGATTACTCAGCCGCAGCTTGGGCTCTATCCAATCTCTCAGCTGAGCAGTTTGTTATGGGAGTTGAGGACAATGTTTCACCAAGGTCAGTGCCTGAGCTGTGTGTAAATTCAACAGCTGGTGATGATAATTTGGTTAATGGTGGTAGTTCAAGAAGGCCAAGGAAATTCAGTAGTAGGAATATTGGGTTCTTTAGTAATCCTGCAAACCCTTGCGCCGGCGCCAATAGGAGCATGTATAGAGGAAGAAGTGCACCTTTGACGTGCAAAATTACTAGTTCACTGGCTGCTGTCTTGGCTCAGATGCTGTCTCACAGAGCAACTCATGTGTGGGTGACTGAGGATGAGGGCGACGATGTCTTAGTTGGCGTCGTTGGTTATGCTGATATTTTGGCTGCTGTAACCAAACCGCCTACAGCTTTCATTGTTTCCAATAGATCAACTGAGGGGTTCGGGAATGAAGTTCAGACACCCAGTTGAGTGTTTTATTCTTTTTTTGTCTGTTTCTTTGCTTTTGCCTTTTCCGGTAGCACATGTCTTGTGCTTGGTTTGTTTGAATCTTCCTGCAACTGAGCTTCTTAGTTGTTGCCCTTTATGTTGGAATCAATCAAATATCCGCATCTTCATTTTTATAAACACGTACGTTCCGTAATGAACAAGTAAATAAAAGATGGTTTCTATTAGCCCCTCGATTGACAAGGAAGAAATCAATGGCCATGTCTTGTCTCAAATTTGTATAAGCGCAATTTCTCGAGGAGAGCTGTTTCATTTCAGATGTTTTACCACTGCACCCACCCACCCTTTTAACATAGAGAGAATTCACTGACATGATAGCAAATTAGAAATTAACGGTTAAGCATCATAATTTGCAACTGCAAACTGTATTCGTGAATTATCATTTGCATATTATTTTTTTTAATAACTTTTCAAAAATCTAACTGTGTTTGGATGATTTCCAAAACCTTGGTTTTGGTTTCAAGAAAAATAACTCAGACACTCATTTTTTTCATAATAAATTTTTCCATCAAAATCATAGTTTTGTTGCTAGCCAGCCAAAAGCTCTCTTTTCTCTAGAGCCTATTTTTGGCAAGAAAATCATGGTTTGCAGCGAAAAATCATGGCATTTTAGAAGTTATTTTTTCTTGTTTTTTTCAAAAACTATTCTCTAAAAACTAATTCCAGCATACTTATAAATTTAAGTTTTATGACCTAACTGTCATTCTCCCTCTAACATATAATGTCTATTTCCATCTCTCTCTTCACTTGAAGGATCAACTAAGGAGCATAAATTGCATGCATTCAGATAACGGAATTGTTTAGAGCATGTTTAAATAATGGACACAGGTTCCCGTCACCTTTTTGCCGTATACTAGTCCCATTCCACTTGATCCTATGATCAAAAGAGAATGATAATCAGACGTTATAGTGTGGCGCTGTTAAGTGATCTGTGATCACATTGAGAACGCTTGCTTCGAAGCAGGTTGAAGAGGTTTAGGATTCTTATAAATATAAATAGCAATATCCGGTGTCACTGACAAGAATTACAAATGAAGTAACTGAGATTGTCAAACAATAGCAAGGCAGGAAAGAACCTGTGGTGCCTTGTTTAGATTGCATTACCGAGGAGACAGTTGATACAGTGACAACCGGTTGCAAGATGACACATACAGTCGTCATCTTTGGAATCAAATTCAACCGCCAAAGAAAAAAGGGGTCTCCCAGTCATTCTTCGCTAAGGGCTACCTCTTTTCTGCTTGGCATTCTCAATGAGGGGCTTCAACTGTTTCTTCTCAGCAAGGATTTTCAGAAAGTTAAAAAGAAAGGGTATGTAATTGTGTTTCCTACGGATATTTTCCGTTCTCCATTTTTTGAATTTTTCCTCCTCCATCAAGATCTTTTCAGTAGCAGCTTCAATACCAGCGTTCACTTCAGAAAGAGTGCTGTTCAGCGCCTCAGCGTTGCTACTGTCCACCGGTCTCTCTGACTTTGCTGAAGCCAGCTGCTGCAAGACACGTTCCCTTCTCTTCTGGAGCTCCTTGAGCTCAGCTGTATAAATTTCTCTCCTGTTCTTAATTATCGCCATGAGATTAAATCTTATCTCACTCTGGGAATATCTATCAATACGTTCCTGGATCACAGGTTGCACCGTCTTCAGCCAATCCCCATCTCCTTGCCCACTAGAGCACTGACCAAGGCTAATAGGACCCTCCTTTAATCCATCTAGCTCATACACTATCCCATCAACAGGTAGATAGCTTATAAAGTGGTAAACGTCATCATCTTTGCCAGCAATCTTCTGCTCTTCAGGGACAAAAGGTTCTGGCCTTGCAAAGCTATTATGGGCGATCCGTATAGCTTCACTATTATTGATTGCCAATCCTTTGAGTTCAGGCGGAAAGTTTTTGGTAAATTCTTTCAATTTTGTCAACTCTGGGCCAATGTCAATCTCTGGTGAATTCATAAGAATAGACAATATTGCTTGGGTCGCACAAGCATTGTTAATTACCTACAAATGTATAATTTAGCTCGGCAAAATCACAAAATAATCATTAATTAACATTGATGGCAAGAAGGCTGACCTGGCTAGCGAAAAACAAGTTAGGGTTAGGATCTTTAATTACAACACGTTCATCCTTTTCCCCTGGACGCCATTTGAAAAGAAAAATCAACCCATATACAGGCCTGAAATTGAAGGAATATGCCACAGAAAAAGATGCACATGTTCACAAATATATCATTATAACTTGGAATTTAATTATAAGTTGGAGCAAAGCTGAGAGATAGTCTACAAACCTAAGGCTGTTGAGAGACTCCAGATCCAACGAATACAGCTCTTCAACCTGACAAGTGAAAATGAAACCATCATGTAATGACAAATTAGGAGCACTAACTAAAGATATAACTGGAAACGAGAGGTGATTAGCCCAAGTTCTTTTATTGTGTGGTGAAAACAGAAACCAAAAGCCCCATCTTCATGAATCAAACATACTGTCATGGACTAATATCATCATAAACTAGAGCTCCTCCATCACTAGGAGCATCATCAAAATAGCTGAGTTACTTTACTATATATGCTGAAGAAGGCTAAGGCATCTGCTCCTTCACCCTCCCCGAAGATATGAAAGATCTTCAAAAGTCCGAGTGTATAATTTAATACGCGATTCTGCTGCTTCTTTACTACGGTGCTTTTCCTCTTTCCCTTTTTGGCTCCGATCAATACAACGGAGCTAAACACAACTTCAGAAGGGTTGAGCCCAAGTATAGGGATATAACTCCTTAACGCGATTATGAAGTTCATTTAGATATGATGTGTGAATCAGATGATGGGCCGCTTTAAGTTCAAAAATACGCTGAAGCAGCATTTTTCACAAATGGCATCATTTCTTGATGCTAACACCTTGCTGCACTTGGAGACTTTTTTCCCCCTCTTTTTTGTTTTTCTACCTTTAAAGTATCTAAATTGTGCTCTTTTGCCATTAGAGAGCCTTATCAACTGAAGCAAAACCACGTACAACCAAAATAGTGCAGAGGGACAAAGAAACTAATGAAATTTCAAAATCTGTTCTTAATTCTGTGTAGATACAATGTTTCCATCATAGTTTTTCACTTTCCTTTTCCCTTCCAGAGTAAAACCACTCCTGCACACGTGTGCTCACTTCCAGACCTAGTTTTCACTAACTGGATTCTGAACAACCAATGCTTCAATTTTACTTCTCTTCTTATTATTTTCGCTAAAAATGAAAGAAAAACCTTTATATTTTGATCCTTGGGTAAATGATCCCTAGTAGTTCTAATTTAGCAAAGAACTGCTTGAATTTTCAACATGGGGCAAAAATCTTTCTCCTTAAAATATGTTAAATTTATAAGTACTAACGAAGATATAATGATATAAAAGGCAAAGCTAGAAACTACTAAGGGTTGTTTGCCAAAGGTCAAAGGGGGTTGTCTGCAATTTGATGCATTACATGTGCCAACATTTTTAGGATATTCAAGAAGTGATCAAGCTATTATTTAGAGTTAACATCCATGTTAAACCTGCGTTAAGTGCTAAGTGACAATACCTAGCATCCATTAAGCATATCAAGAACATTCAAGTATATAAATTTTAACGAAATAACAGATGCTACAGAAAATTTTATCTATGAAAAAGAGAAAATAGGTCCTCGAGGCCAAAAAATCCCACCAAAAAGCTAAAACCATGAGAAAATAAAATTTCAATTGAGCAAACCAAGAGCACATATACCCACCCCGGTATATTACCTGTACTCCTTTCACTTGCATTTGTTGTATAAGCTCTGTAAATACACCTGGACGTGAAGAAAAGGCAGAAAATATTACGAAAAGGTTGGAGGAAAAGAGAAACACTTAAAATGTCAACCGAATTACGAGCAGGAAATAGACACTATTATTTCTAAAATGTATTCAAACAGAGGAAGAGATGAAACAGAATGGTATCTCTATTCATGTTGAAGGCTACTGGGCTAGTAACTTATGAAACTAATTGAATTTCTGGCAATCCATGCCTTAGATAATTGTGGCCCTCCAGATGAAATTTTAAGGGGGAAGGGTTGTTGATGAGCTATCAAGCTCAGGGGTTCGATACTCAATCCCCGCATTTCTCTAATGATTGAACTAAAATTCAGCGCAACTTAGTGGCGGAACATTTCATGGAGCTGTATGTACGAGACAAAAACCATTCATTGACCTCGTTTAACAGGTTGAATGGTTCTTGACATATTGGACATTGATGGGTCAATGAATGAAACAATATCTGCTGAGGCGGTCAATACTCAATAACAAGAGCAATGAGTAAGAGCAGGTTAGCAATTAATGAAAAAGTAGAAAAGAAAAATCAGCACGCACTTAGAAGCGAAGGTTTATCACAGTGGAAAAAATACAGAAACAAACAAATTATGAATAGGCTTGGTGCGATTGAGTAATTAATTTTGAAGTCATACAGAAGCATCAAAAAGCTCAGGGGGCCGGCAGCATACCGGGATCTGACTCAATCGTGCACCAAGACATGATTGAAAATTGTTGAAGTTGCAGCAATAGTTACGCGAGGGTATCAACCGGTTTTGAAGTAGATGAGAATTATAAATCCTGCTACCAAAGGCATAAAATTTCCTTCGACTACCAGGGTTCTCCAGATCTTAAATTCAGAAAGGTGTTCAAGCCAAGGCGCCGACTCGAGATAAGATTCATATGAAAGTACCTGTGGGCCTGGGAGGGGTCCATTAAAATGTTGCCAGCTTCCTTCAACTTATATAATCAACCGGGCCTGATGGCAAAAAAAAAAAAAGAAAACCAGGCCATATTCTCTGATACTTATTTTTTTGAAGGATCATATTCTCAAAGGCTTTGTTTGATCTTCAGAATCTAACTGCACATTTGGGCTTCATATTTTGTGTAAGAAAACAAAAGACGGGCCGTCAGTCCGATTTCTAGAATTATGTTAGGCCATTCCTGATTGAATTAGTAGAATTTTTAGTTTTATACTTATCAATTTAAATCAGAAAGATAAAGAATTAATTAAAAAAAATTTAAGAACTTGATTTTCAATAAAAAATAATAAATTTTAAAAAAAAAAACCAACTAAAGATAAGTAAAAATATATGTGGTAATTTTAAAATGTTAACATATAATACCCCTGATTCTAAATATAAAATCTAGTTGACGTTTTTGAAAAAAAAAATGATAAATATAAATACTTTAAAGTATTTTAATTAGATTTTTTAATCTTATAAAAAAAATTAACTGGGTCTTATATTTTAGACCGAAGGTAGTATTTTATACTTTAAAATATAAAAATGGAATAATTATGAGATATAAAATATAGGAGTAAAGTTTATTTATTCCCCTAAAAGTATTCGCACCAAACTAGGACGCTCAAAAAAATTATGAAGCAATATGCCCATATTTTTTAGAATCAGGTGCATTTTTTATTGATAGGAATCTAAATAGCAATTTTGTCAATTTCGCTAAGTGCCTTGTGTTTCATAATATTCAGCTTTCAAGTGGTGTATGAGGAGAGATAGACGGATTCTCAATTAAGTCATTTTGTTTTTATTTTCTATGTACTTTTTTTTGCCCACATATGTAATTTTATTATTTACATGAGTCATTTTGAATTTTTTAGATTAATAAGAAGATTTGATACTTTTAGATATTTTGAATTATCCTAAGAATCTTTAAACTTTATTAGCAATTTTTTAAGTATTTTAGATATATAAGTTGATAAACAGGGATCTCTATGATATTATTTAATATCTTATTATTATAACCCTGATTTAATTTTTTTAGGAAATTCAAAATGATATTCATTAGAAATTATAAGTTAAAAAGTTCCATATGATACCGGACAACAAATATTTTGCAACAAAGAAATAAAGAAACAGTTGGAAGAAGAAGAAACAGTAATTGCGGAGAAGGAACATAGTAAGAAACTAATGTCATAACATATTGCATCAAGATTTTCAGCCGAAAATTTTTGTGGACTGCATCTTATCTTCAATATCTGAAGAATATTTTAGACCATCTTTTAAATATTTTGAGTCCAATTAGGGTTAAGAAATTTCTTCATTTAAAGATCAAATTGTATTTAATTATTTTCAGATTTTGGAATGAATAAAAAATTTCTTTTACGAGTAGAGTTACTTGTGAGTTTGTATTTTGGATAGAATACGGTGAGGCTGTAAGAGTGTAATCCTATTTTGTAGAGCTTTTTATAGTTAAGGATCTAGAAATAAGTTCCTCCAAGGTTTTAACTTATCAAAATTCATAGTTTTTCGGGATTTGTTATGGAATTCCCGCATCATTATAGTAGGCAACATTGAGTTAATTGTTGATGCTGTTAAGAGGGGTTGGTTTTTTTACCCAACTTTTTTTTTTGATAGTTTTACCCAACTTTGACTATAAAAGAAAAGAAAGGCAAACTTTTTTCTGATTTTAAAAGATAATGAATTATGGTTAAGGTGGATGCACAAGAAGTAATTTTCAGAGCTCAGGAACCCAGACCGGACCGGCCAGTCTGACCAAGAAACCGGGCGAACCGATTGGTAGACCGATCCGGGTTCCTATTTAATTTTTTTTAGAATTTTATATTAATAAACCTAAAATCTTCAATTTCTCATCGGTTTGGCCCCCGTTTAGCTCTGGTTTGACCCCGATCTGACCCATTGACTCTTAATCCAATACTCCGACCGGTTCAGTACCCGATCCGGGTTCATGAACCTTGGTCATTTCTCATGTAGATTCAACATCTTAAAATATTTTGTGATGTGTCCGTCACCTTGAAATATTTTTAAGATGCATCTATCATCTTAAAATATTTTTTGATGCATCCAGCATCCCAAACTGTCAAGATAAATAAATACTTTAGGATATTTGAAGCACATGAAAAATATTTTAGAGTGCTAGATGAACCTTACTTGAAGGTGCCAGATTCACCTTAACCCCATAAATTGAGTATTACTAGTACATAATTTTAGATAAGGTACCTATGCCAAGCTACTTACTTATTTTATACTACTTTCTTCAATCCTATATATAAACAACATTCTCTCTCTTGAATTCGTCCTTAATATAAACAACTTTTTTTGTCTCAAAATTCAAAGTTTTTTTTTCTTTTTTATCTCTATTAAATACATATTTTTATATAAATAAATTATTAATTCTCTTTCATTTAATCATTTATTATCTGTTATTTCTTATATTTTTTTTACTCATTTTCTCTTCTATACTCTTTTGGGCATATTTAAAAAAAACATTGTATTATTGAGACATCTATTGTTTCATTGTACGCAATTAGAATAGTTATTGCTTATAAAAATGATTGACGGAATAATTTCTAATGTTATAGTAATAAGTACAGATATTTATTACCCATTAGCCTATTAGTCTTCCCTTTCATATACTTACTAATTATAGGCATGCATAGATCAATATTATATAGTACTTGAAAACTTGGTTTAAGAAGTTAGCATAAAAAGAAAAGAGAGAACCTGGTTTAAGAAATTTAACTAGTTTCAAGGAGGTTGAATTACAAAATTTGATCGGTTGATGCACGTTAACCATCCCAAGCGTAATGGTGAGAGGTGACAAGAGGGCTTGGATATCAACAAAACACATGAACCAGTTGGAACATCAGCAACGAATATTTAAGCATGTTCATTCACCTGGCGATTCATGAAGAGACGTCGACTCTAATAATAAAACTCAACCCATCGTCATTTGGTTCTTACAATTAACACATCCTTAGGTCAGGAGACAGCAAATGATCTGAAGCCCTGCCCAATAGAGGAGGTCAGACACAGCAACCAGCGCAGTTATATGATTTCAAACTACCACTAACACCAGTTTAAGCTTCATTACCTAAGGATCTGAATTAAAAGATAAATAAAATACAAAGGCCAAGAGGATATGCATGCATCCACACTCCAGAGTGTTGAAATAAATAGAGCAAGCAATAAAGCAACAACCTTTCATATGCGGAAGGCTTAATTGACCTATTCCTACCCAACCAAGAACCAACTACTCCCCTTAATACATACGGTTGGCTGCACCCACATGCATTAATAACTTATCCGCCAACAATTAAAAGCCATCCAAATTACCGTCTAACCATGACCATCCATCCATCCAGGGACCACCTGAATCAATCACCATCACCTTCTACTTCTACCCTTGCATCATTTTACAATCTACGCTACACCCTCCCAGGGCTGCATTCCTTCCATCCCCTCACCACCCACCAACCAAATCCCCTTCCCCCATCATTGCCAGCGTCACTCCCACATCTTTTTCTCCCTTTTCAATCTATTACTCGTTAATAATCTAAGCAAGACACTCCTAAAGTCCTGCACAAGAAAACAAATTGCCTGATGAACACAAGGCTCGGTAGCCCCAAAGCCCCCCACAAGTCTTTAGCCCTAATGACAATGATTGGCAAAAGTCAGTTCTTAATCCTACACCAACCACAAGTGCCCTGAGCATTAGCGTTATTTTATACACCCCAAAGCGAGATGTTATCATGAACCGCCATATCTCCCACTGAAAAGGGCAATATTTCCCGATTCCACAAGTAGTTCATACTATCATATATGATATATCCATTCGGACAATGTGCCACCACCAGAAAGAACTGGTAAAAAAGGGGAAGGGTAAGAAAGAATACCAGGAAATAATGATCCCCCGAGTATTAATAAAAAAGAACAAATCAAGAACAGGTATTCTTATCATTCACACTTGGGACGGCGTTGGGAGAATCCTCGAGCTCAACCAATTTAACTACAAATTATAAGAGAAGCGAGGAAGGGCGAGTTAGAGATGGCATCCAAAGCAATTACAGGTCTTGGGCGTGAACGAACAGAAGCCAAAGGGTCTGTTGGGTATGTTGCAATTTATGGCATAGCAACACGGAGAGGGCAGGCAAACCCCTTTAGTTCCACCGCAACAGGTACAAAGCGCACATATCTGGAAGCTTCCCAACTTCCTCCTGCTCTCATTCATCAGCATGAACACCTCCATCTTGCCGACCTCCGACACGGGTGCCATCGGAGAAGCTTGATCGCCCACCACCGCTGCCACGGCCGAACCATTTTCCTCCTAACCAGGAAATCGAAAGTAGTATTCAGAAACATGGGGGAAAAAGCAGAACGAAAAACAAAAGGGTATGTGTAAGGGGAGTATACTCACACGGCGCAAAGTAGCTTCATTACAGTGGAGGGCATTGGCGAAAACGAAAATAAAGATAAGGACAGACGCAGGCATGGTTATTTGAGAAGAGGCTGTGTAGCGAAGTTGGAGGAAATTGGAAATAGAGATGAAAGGGGTTTTGGGGTGGCGTGTGAGAATTTGAAATTGGGATATTATAAATGCGTGAGAGAGGAGTATTTTGAGGTGATCTGGGAGGGGAAGGCGGAGGAGGAGAGGGGGTTTCAAGAATTTTTTCTTGTTCTTCCCCTTTCGGCTCTGTTTTTGTTTTCCACGGGGCCAACAGCGAGAGCGAGAGAGAGAGAGACACTGATAGACGGAGAGTATGAGCAATAATATTACGAAAGGGCGGGCGAATGTGGCTGTGAATGTCTGATCTGTTCCTGTACCGTGTAGGGTAACCTAATCTAAAGAATTATTAACTCTTCCCTCCGGCGGTATTTATAATCGACATTTTCTCACATAAGGCTGGTTTTTGGTTACCCTAGTCACAGTTTGAACATATGTTCTCTAGTTTTCCCTTTTTTTGCCAGTAAACGAAACTTCATTGCAAATAAACCTGATACAAGTTCATATTACAGCGTACATACAATATTAACAACCTAACTTAACTTCATCTAGATATATTACAACATTAAAAGACTCAATCAGGTTCTCTTACAAAAGTTTGGGCATCAAAATCCAGCAATCTTCTCAAACGTTTAGGTGGTCAAGCAACCCAATCGATCGGGCACGACCCTCCTATCAGCTACTAGATTTGCATTCTTGGGAATCCAAGGATAAGAATGGTTTTGAATTAGTTTTCTTGAAGTTTGAATATTTTCAAGGATATTCATACACCTCTAATCATTGGGAGAGACATCATCTATCAAGCATTTGATTAATACTTGGTTATCAGATTCAAATATAACACCTGTGAGCTAATTATCATGAGCATACTGCACTGCCTTAAGAAAAGCCAGACTTTCTGCCATAAAAACTAAACCAGCAGCTACACATTGGGTATCCCTATCTAATAACCATCCATTACAATCCCTTACTACCATGGAGTAAAAAACCGAACCGGACCGGCCGGTCGGACCGAAAAACCGGTCTCCTGGCCGGTTCGGTTCGCTGCTGGAGAGGGGGGAGGGGTCGAACCGTTGAGAACCGGGTTGGATCGGCGAAACCGGCGGGCTGAGCGGGTCGGTCGGGCGGGAAATTTTTTTTTTAAAAACGGCCAAAACGTCGCCGTTTTGGGTCATTCTGGAGCAGGCAAAGCAGGCGACCCGACCCGACGTTTTTGCCCTAATCGAATTGGGGTGCATTCTGCTTCTTCGAATCTTCATCTCCACCACTGCCAGGCGCGATCCGAGAATGAGAAAGTGAGAATCTGAACAAACTTCGACCTTCGGCTGATCTGAACTCCACTGCCAGGCACGAACCGAGAATGAGAAAGTGAGAATCTGAACAAACTTCGACCTTCGGCTGATCTGAACGACCTTTGACCTTCGTCTCCACTGCCAGGAGCGAACCGAACCGAGAATGAGTGCGTGAGCGGCGGATGGCGACCTTCGACCTTCGGCTGATCTGAACGAACTTCGGCGACCTTCGACCTTCGGTATTTTTTTTTAATTTTGACTTTTGATTCATTTAATCATTTCTTGTTGGCCTTACGTCTGCTGTCACTGTTCTCAGTGTTCTGAATCCGATGAGCTGCGATTTTAGGTTCATTGGATTTCTATCTGTGCTTTGAAGTTGTATAAAAAAATTGTTGTTGTAATGTCTCTGTACGTGTGATGTATAAAAAAATTGTTGTTGTAATGTCTCTGTACGTGTGATAAACTGATAATAAATTGCTGTTGTATAAAAAAACATTCAAGAGATATTCTGGGACTTTGTATCTCGCACAATGGCTTATGCTTGGACATTAATGAATATGCAATCAAGTGTAATTGACTAATTGCAGTAGAGGTGATGTTGCTGTTTTATTTTGGGACATTAGTGAATATGCAATCAAGTGTAATCGCATAATGGCTTATTCTGGGACTTTAAGTCATACTTACGTGGAAGTGATGTTGCTGTTTTATTTTGTTATCAACTCTTGAACACGCCTTGTTTGTTATTTTCTGCTAGCTGTTATTTTGTTCTTGAACACGCCTTGTTATTTTGTTTGCTATTTGTGTTCATGCTTGTCTATTTTGTTTTCTTGTCTATTTGCCTTGTTTGCTGTTCCATATGACTTGTTGCTTTTATTACACCTCCCTTTACTGCTTATTTGCTTCAAGGACTTCATTCTAAAGCATGTACGTTTGGAATCACAGTTTCCATATGTGCCAAATTTAATGCCAATATAGTGATATAGAACTCGTAACTACCTTAACTTTTTTTTTAATTAACTTGCTATTGAAACTTTAAGTTTGTTTCTTTGTTGTTGCAAGGATGGATATATCTAGTTCAGGAAATGAAAATGTCACTCCTAGTGCTAATACTGAACCTGATACTCCTAATACCGAACCTCACACTTCCAATTCCAACACTAATCCTACTTCTACTCCCAATACCATAATTCGTGGTAAAACTGATCCAGCATGGGCACATGTTGCCTTAAAAAAAGAGGGGACACAAAATGTATACATATGCCTCTTTTGTGGTAATAGCTATAGAGGAGGAGGCATAAACAGAATGAAGCAACATCTTGCTGGTGTGTCTGGTCAAATTGCTTCTTGCAAAAAGGTTACTTCTGATGTGCGTTATAGGATTGCAGAGTCTTTGAAAAAAAGTTCAAAGAAAAAGTCCGTTGAAGATATAAGAGAGGAGGAAGTTCAAGAAGAAGAGGTTGATAGTGTATCTAAGAAGAGGAAACATCCTGGGACGATGGATAAATATTTCGCTCCTAGGACAACTCCTGGAGCTCAGCCAACCATCAAGAGTGCCTTAGCATCAAAAGAAGCACAACACAATGTGAAAATGCTTATTGCTGAATGGGCTATAGTCAACTGTATTCCATTTAAAGCATTGAAGTGCCCTTTATTTCAAAGAGCTATAGATGGAATGTGCTCTATAGGGCCTGGGTTTAAAGCCCCTAGTGCTTATGATTTTAAAACCAATTTGTTAAGAGATTGGAAGAAGGAATGCTAGTTACTCATTGATGGTCATAGAGCTAAATGGAAGCAAAACGGCTGCACACTTATGGCGGATGGATGGACTGATGTGAGACAACGAACTTTGATAAACTTCTTAGTTTATTCTACCCACGGAATAGTGTTTGTTAAGTCTGTTGATGCATCAGACTTAGTCAAAGATGCTAAAACTCTGTTCTCGCTGTTCTCTGAAGTGATTGAGTGGGTTGGTTAGAAGAATATTGTCCATGTGGTGACTGACAATGCTGCCAACTATGTGGCATGTGGAAGATTGATCAAGGAGAAATATAAAAATATTTATTGGACTCCTTGTGCTGCTCATTGTTTAAATCTTGTATTGAAAGACATTGCAAGCATGCCTCATGTGTCGGACATTGCAGCAAAGGCATCAAAGATAACGGTATTTGCTTACAATCACATGATATTCTTGTCTTGGTTGAGGAAGAGGACGGGTTGGAAAGAAATTGTACGTCCTGGTGCTACAAGGTTTGCCACTACCTTCATTACATTGCACAGCATTTACATGCACAAACATGACTTGCAAGCCCTTGTTGTTGATAAGCATTTTGTGGACCATAGGCTATCTAAGACTACTCCGGGAAAAATTTTTAGTGCAATCATATTAGATAGCCGGTTTTGGAATGAGTGCTACCAAATTGTGAAGATTGTTACTCCTCTGATAAAATTGTTGAGAATTGTTGACTCCGATGAGAAGCCCTCACTTCCATATGTTTATGAAGGCATGCAAAGGGCAAACAGTGGAATTAAGGAGATGTTTAAGAGGAATAAGGATCATTACAAGCCCTACATAAGTATCATTCAAGCGAGATGGGATAAACATCTGAAGACCAATCTCCATGCAGCTGCTTATCTATTGAACCCGGCATTCGTATATGGTCCAGCCTTTGTTCACAAGGGAGGGTTAATGCAAGCTTTGATTGACGTGGTGGAGGCTAACTCAGATGAAAATGTTGATTGTTATAAGGTAATGAAGCAAGTGACGTTATATCTTGATGGCAACGAATCTTTCAGCAGAGAGACATGCAAAAAAGGGGCTGAAAAACTAGATCCTTGTAAGTAATTAAGTATTTATCTTTATTGTTTAATATTCAATTAACAATATATTCATTGATTGTAACTAATATTATGTATATGTTTTATTTTGTAGATGAATGGTGGATGTACTACGGCTATTCAGTTCCAGAATTGCAACGTGTTGCAACACGTATTCTTAGACAAACATCTGCTTCTTCTGGTTGTGAGCGAAACTGGAGCTTATTTGAGCGCATCCATACAAAAAGGGGAAATAGATTGCAGCATCAAAGGCTGAATGATTTGGTTTACACTAACTATAACTTGCGATTAAAGCATAGGTACTTTTAGATATTATGAAAAATGCTTTTAATTAATATGGATTAAGTTTTAAATTTTAACTAAAATCATTTATCATTGGAAAATTGAAGGAGTGTATTGAATAAAAAGAAGCCAAGTTATGATCCCATTGACTATGAGTCTATTGATGAGGTGGATTTTTGAGTGACGGAAGAAGATCCCATTCCAGACTTTAATGATGAAGATGCAGAAAATCTTGAAAGTGTTCTTAATAATGAAGGCGTTGCACTTTTATCAACTCTGGATAGGATTATTGAAGGTTTATATAATTATATATCCTATTAATATCCTATATCCTGTTACTAATTTATTATCCATCCATATAATTATTTGTTATACGTAATCATTGATATTCATTATTGTTGTGCATTTGGATAGGTGACGAAGATAGGGACATTCCCGAACCCCCGGCTTTGAATGATGATGTCACTACTACTTACCATTTCCTAAATCCAGTACCTATTGACTCATCTCCAATAGATCAGCTTGATGAGTTGTAGAGTTTGTTGAGTGATGATTTACTCATTTGGTTACGGTTGATGGATGATGTTATTAGCTATTTTTGTGACTATTTTGATGCTATTGGCTTGTTTGATGAATGATGATTGATATTGTTATGTTTTGATTATATTTTGATGTTAGTTATGGGTTTGCTTTGAAGAACTAACTAGGTATTTTAACTATTTTGATGTTGGTGATGACGTATGACTTATAAATGTTGATTATTTTGTTATTGTCAATTAAATTATAATATTTTAATATGACCGGTCCGACCACCGGTCCGACCACCGGTTCGACCACCGGTCCGACCCCGGTTGACCCATTAACCCTTAAACCTGTGCCGTGACCGGTTCACTGACCGGTCCGATTTTTCGTTCCTTGCTTACTACTATTGCCACCGTGGCCCTATGATCTAGATCAGCAAATGCATAATCCATATTAATTTTAATTGCATTACCTTCTGATTTGCACCATTAAGGAAGCCCTATGTTCTTAGTTCTTTCCCTTTGATGAAGTCTAGATGCATCACATTCCCATCCATGTACCTGCCATAGTTCATGAAGCAACTTTTCAGCCTATAAGAATACAAATATAGGATCAATTGCTATGTTTTCAAAGAGAAAATAATCCCTTGCTTTCCAAATTTGCCACAGATTCAAAACCAGCAATGATTTTTGCCAATCCAAAAGCCTGTTATCACACAACCATTTAGCTACCCATTTGGTTAAGCTAAGCCATTCATTCTCCTCAATTCTAAAAGAGAGGTTGCTACCATACCACACTATTGTAGCCCTTTCACAACCTAAAAATAGATGCTCAGCAGATTCTGGACTCCTACGACATATCAAGCAAAAATATGAAACACATTATTTTCTCCTCCATAAGCTTTGGAGAGTTGGCAACGCCTTAGATAATAATCTCTATACAAAGTTTCTAACTTTGGGAGAAACTCTAAGATTTCACACCTCCTTCCACATTTGTTTTTGAGCATTATTAGAGGATGATGGGATATTTTCATTTCTTCTTAAGACATTGCATTTTGCACTCTCATAACCTTCCTTAACTAAGTATTAAAGGTGGTAATATGGTTCAACCCGTTGGGTTCGGGCTAACCCGCCACGGGTTGGGACCACATGAGTTCGGGCCCAAAAGGACCGCATCAATATGGTTTGACATTTAACCAACCTAACCCATAACTACTGGGTTGGCAAGTTGGACGGGCCAACCTATATTTTTTTTTCAATTTTTTTTGACAATATAATAAGATTGTTTTTTTATACAATAAAATTGGTTTTTCTACACACCTAAACATAATAAAATTAAAAATACATTGCAAATTAAAGAGAGTTAAGACAAATTTTTTAGACTAAGAGCGTGAGCCGTAAGAGAGATAGGGAGTGAGAGACTGTTTCAAACAAAAACAAAAGAGAGTTGACCAAGCTGAGGAGTAAGGACTGAGAGTGGGAGTACTGAGCTGGACTTTGGAGTGATGGTCTTGAACTGTTGGGGGTTGGGCCTTAGCTAATGACTCTTCCTTCTTGGTTTTAAAAAAATAAAATAAAATAAAATATGGGCCAACCCGTCACGGGTTGGACCATATGGGTTTAGACCCAAAGGACCGAATCAACATGATCCCAATTCTATAGAACCCAAACCACCCATTTTGTCGGGTTGGACGGGCTCGGCCCACGATCCCAACCCATTTTACCACCTCTACTAAGTATACACTCCTTTTCCCCCAGTCCATACCCACCTATCATCTCTATTCCTCTGGCTTGTTATAGTGTTGTAAATTGCTTATCTTTCACTGTTTGTAATCCATCCCTCAATAGACATCAAGTTCCATCTTTCTTCCTGAATTAATTCAGTAACTCTTAGCTCCCTAAAATCTTCATGTAGGCATGGTGAGATCGGCCTTTTCCCTGGGAGGTCCCCTAGCCACAGATCCACCCAGACTCTAGTGTCCCAGTCATTACCTATGCTAATACATACCTGTTTATCTAGCACATGTCTGCCCTCTACAATACTAGACCACAACCATGATGCAGATCTCCCCTGTTTTGCTTCCATAAAGGAGCTTCTAGGAAAGTATCTAGCTTTTAGCAGCTTTACCTATAATTGATTAGGGTTCTGTAAAATCCGCCATCCAACCTTGGCCAACAAGGCTAGGTTGAAAGCTTTAAAATCTTTGAATTTCAACCCCCGTTCTACCTTGCTCCTCTTTATTTTCTTCATGGATACCCAATAAATTTTCTTCTTTTCTTCATCACAATTTTAGGATACAAAATGCAGGACATTGAATAAACAGGAATCGAATTAGCTACTGACTTAATCAACACTTCCTTTCCTACTTCTGATAAAAATCTCTTCCTCCTTCCCTGAGCTCTTTTTTTAACCCTATGTAAGACAAAATTCAAGGCTTGGGATTTGGATCTGCCCCAGATAATTGGAAGCCCCAAATAAATACCAGGAGCATCCACAGTGTGAATTTGGAAGATTTGTCCTATTTCTTCTTTAAGCAAATGAAGAGTATTTCTTGAAAAATGTAAACATGACTTTCCCAAATTTATGGCTTGGCCCGAAGCCTCACAGTATTCATTCAATATTCTTTTTAAAATTTTGTGATATTGTTGATTTGCTTATAGAAAAAACACAGAGTCATCTGCATAGAAACTAAGTAATTTCTAGACAACCCCTGTTGACCTTAACTCCCTTGATCTCTCCTTTACTTTTCTCTCTTTCTATTAGCCTAGACAAAACATTATTCACTAATATGAACAAGTAAGGAGACAAGGGGTCTCATTGTCTTAGCCCTCTTTTAGGGGACACCCTAGCTACCATCTTCCCAGACATCATTACAGAAAAATGATAGAATTTAAATACTAGAAAATTCTATTCACCCATTCTCTATTGAAACCCATTTTTAAAAGGGTTGCATATAAGAAATCTCATTCCACTCTATCATAGGCTTTATTCATATCAACTTTTATTGCCACCTTACACAACCCCTTCCTCTTAAGCTTTATATGATGAAATGTCTCATGTACAACAATAATGTTATCCTGAATCAATCTACTTGGCACAAAAGCCCTTTGACTCTCATCAATTGCCTTACTAGGCAAGGGTTTCATATGATTGGCTAACACTTTGGAAAAGATTTTATATGAGAAATTGCACAAGCTTATAGCATAGGCCTATAGTTACTAACAAATTCAAGGCAATCTACTTTAGGAATTACCACCATATCAGTATCATATCAACAAGCAAGAAGCCAATTTGAAAGTAGTTTTTAACCATTTACATACTTGATCACCAATGATGTTCCAAGCTTTTTGGTAAAATGTTCCAGTGAAGCCATCAGGCCCTGGTGCTTTCTGTCCCCCAAGCTGGAATACTGCTTGCCTGACTTCTTCCCTTGTAACTTCGGCCATCAAGACGTTGTTGTCATCCTCCGTAATGACTTCTTCAACACTTTCCAGCACCCTGGAGAACTCTCTAGTTCCTACTGGAGAGAAAAGAGATTTATAAAATTGTGTAAATTGTCCGCCAATTTCTGCTTGTCCTTTAACCCTTACATTATCATTCCCTTTTACTCTTGTGATTTTATTCTTGCACCTCCTTCTAATTGTAGACATGTGGAAAATTTTTGAATTGTTGTCCCTACATTTCACCTAATCTATTCTAGCTTTCTGAGCCCAGTAAGCTTCTTCTTGTTCCCATAATTCACCAATTTGTCTTTTTAACTCATCCATTTCCTTCTCAGTTTCTTCATTCCAGCTTGCTTCTAAACAAATCTGCACCCTTTTCACCAATTGATTTATTTGCCTCAAGTTGTTTCTAAACTCCTTTTTACTCTAATCAGTTAGGACCTCTCACAGAGCATTCAAGTTCCTTACAAAATTTGCCAACTCCTCCCCACCTCCTTCCATCTTTCAATTACTTTTTATCAATTTAATTAGATTTAAGTGGTTAATCCATCCAGCATCAAATCTAAACAAAGGGGGGATTTTGATTCAAAGTGGTCATATTCAATTAATATTGGGCTGTTATCTAACCCTATTGCTTCTAATACCTGCCCTTGGCCTCTCTAGAAATTTTCCTTCTAGCTGGTATTTATGACTGCTCTATCCAACCTTTCTCTAATGAACTCCTCCCCCTGTCTATTATTTCTCCAAGTGAACTTACACCCATTGAATTCTAATTCCATCAAGTTACAATTTATCATGGTTTTCCTAAATATGTCCAGGTCCCTTTGATTGCGCTTTCTTCCTACTTCTTTATCTGAAGAGTACAGTAATTTATTGAAATCTCCTAGTATAATCCAGGGAATTGCATTACTTGGATTCAAAATCTCCAACTCATTCCACCGACTATTTTTCCTTGACAACTCCTATAGACCATATTCTAGGGAGATGTTTCCTATATAACCCTCAACCATCACCTCTTCGAGATGTATTGCAACCTACTAACAAACCTAATTTTTAGCTGGATTTTTTCTTTCCACCATATTGCCAACACCCTTGATCTTCCTAGTGGATCATAATAGCACACTTCATCAAACTTTAGCTTCCTTCTGATTCTGTCCACTTTTGTTCTTTTCATTTTTGTTTTATATAAGAACACCAAGAGAGGTTTAAATTTGCCATATTGAAACTTTAAGTTTCGAACTGTCAAGGTAGTTTCCAACCCTTGACAGTTCCATTCAAAGCAATTCATAATTCCTGGGTGGCTGCATTAGGCCAGCCACCTCGCCCCTTAGTCTTGGCTTCCCCTTCATTTACATAATCAAACAATTCCTCTCCCCTCCTCTACCTTCTAAATTCTGCTCATTTTGAAATTCTGGTTAATTTTTTAAAACTGTATCCTTTTAGCTTTCCTTTGTTTTTGATAATCTTTTAAACATTTCCCATAACTGAAATCTAAATCCCTATCATACCTATGGCCGAATTCTTTAGCCCCGTCAGTCTCAGCAATCTTTCTATGTTCCTCTTCAGCTTTTTCTTTATTTCCGGCACTTTTCGGAGAGTCTTGTTTGTGGTCCTTTCTTATCTTATTTATCGGCGATTCAGGTTCCACTTCTGCCTTTTTCTTCAAAGAAACCTCTCGAATCCCTTGTGCCAACTCATCAATTTGTGGGTTATTAACTGCCATAATTGTTCGTGTACCCTTAACCCCGTCCTCCTCATCCTCTACAAATTCTGCCCAATACTAAAACTGTGATTTCAGGATCCTTTCCTTCCGTGCATGTAATAAATTGATTGACCTATCCAATGTTTTATCATAGGGTCCAATTCATTGTTCTGGTCCATTTCCATTATCATTTGGGCTTCAGTTTTCTGGTCTAGGCCCATTTCTTTTTGGGGATTATTATAAGTGGAGTAGCTTATTAACTTTTCTGCTGAAACGCCCTCTAAGCCAGTACCATCTCAACATTAATTGAATTTAGTTGAAAGCAAACTTTTTCCTTTTTTCCCATACCCTGTCTATTCGAACACTTTCCTACTTCCTTGGAAACGTAGCTTGGGTTTCTCTCCATAGTCAAATACTGCTGCTTTCTGTCAACACCATACATTGCCTTTTTTGCCGAGACACTCACCGGAATCTTACCCGCTAGCATGACCCACAGATTCTTGAGAGGTTTTGCACACAATGTAGCGTCATATCCTCTTGTCACACCATTAACTATGAACTCCATTGTTTCATCTTCACAGACCTTACTCTCATGCCCAAGCTTGCCGCAATTATAACAGAACCGAGCTAGCTTTTTGTATTTTATCTATATACATATATCTTCCAGCTCTCCATCAGGCCGAGGTGTTAAGAATCCCAAGATTAAAGATTTTTCTACTTCAATCTCCACCCTTGCTCTAAGAGCCGGGAATTCGGGCAGAGCCCGTTGGGCCGGCCTGTTTAGGCCTGAGTCCTTCAAGGGCCGGGCTTATGATTTAGAGGCTAAAACAGGAAGTGGGCCTAAAAGGGCCGGCCCAACTGCAGCCCTAGAGGGCCCGCCCTTTTAGGCCCGTTTAATATTTTTTAAAAATAAACTAATATATAATAGTATCATATCAAATTATCAATATGAGAGACACCTAAATACCTAATAGAGTATTAGTAACAGGTAAACACTAATTAAATGGTTTGATTTATTTTATTTTCTACAATGATTTATTCATTGAAACTTTAAAAAAGAGGCTAATTTGGACATTAGATGATTATTTTAACTAAAAATTTATGATTTTTAAAAATAATGTATCTCAATTTAAAGCAAAATAATAAATACATTGTAAAAATTGAAAAATATTTTTTTAATTAAAATGAGTTCATGCCCGTTTAGGCCCGAGCTCGTGAAGGGCCGCGGGCTTTAAAAATTGGGGGTTTTTCAGGAAGCGGGCCTAAACGGGCCGGTTTGTTTAGGCCTAAGCCCGTAAAAGGCTGGCCCAAATTCCCGTCTCTACTTGCTCTGCCAAAATTCCTTCCACATAATCAATGGTCTTCCAGCTCTTCTATTTCTATAGCTCTCCTTACTATGCTCAGCATCATTTTGATGTTTGTACTAATTCTGCCTTCAGGGGGAGGTTATGAAATTGGACCCATAACTCACAAGTATTGACTACTACTTTATTATCACTCAGAAAAGGTCTCCGTTTTTGCAAATTTAACATATAATTTTTAACAACCCAAGGATTCTCTTTTAAGACTCTCTGCACCTCATTATTGTTTTTTAAAGTAAATAAGAACAGATTGAACCCAATAGGCTTTACCTCTAAGCCTTCTTTCACTTTCCATGCCTCCATGACTGTGTCCTTTACTGTCGTAAAACCCACTCTAGAATTGGTCAATACTTTACTGATAATTTTGCCTTAATCTTCCCTTTGGTTAGTCTTCGTTCTCCATTGTAGCTTGATATTGAGGCGCCTTCTGTCCATTTTGTTGCCATCTTCCTCTGTTAGACACTATTCCCGGCCAACTCCCTTCATTGTTAACTAACTGAACTCACCACTCTGGCAAAAATAAACAGGGACAGAACCCTCGCGGACTCTCACTTTAGAGAAAAAGAAACTCTATCCAATATCTATTTACAATCTTACTTCCTTGTTTTTGTTCTCTAGTTTTTCTTATTTCTTACTTTACTCTTAAAATTTTAAAAAGTTGGATAGTTCAGATTTAATGTTTTATAAAATTATTATTTTAAACATAAATAAATAAATTTAAATTTTTAAAATCTAATATACATAATTCATAGGGAAAATCCCATTTAAATCCATTTAAAATACCTAAATTATTAATCAGGCCTACACTTTGAACAAATTCCTAATAAGTCCGGTAGAACTGGTTAGGGATTTTTGAATTTATCAATTTGACTAATATGTCCTTTTGTTATTTTTTATGGTTCTCATTTTTTTTAGTAAAATCTCCTCAACTCTCCTCCTCCTCATCTTGAAATCAGGGTGATTCACCATCAAAGATCGTTAATCTCAGTCTAATCAGTTCGGTTTGCTTCCGTCTGATCAGTTTTAAACTATATCTCTAGTAAGTTGGGAATGATATTTGCAACTCACGCTCTATTCTTTCCAATGTTTCAATTTTTATCCCTAACTGTTCCTTGTTATTTCGACAGAGGAATACTGTATATGTACTGGCAGCAAACTGAAAAAGGTGTGTTCATGTTGTCATCTTTTCTTGTTTGTGCATTGTGTATTAAGATGACAATTTGTTTTCTTGATCTTTTTAATGCCATTTCCATGTCGTCCTGCTTCTTTGGTATAATTATATAATATTTGTACATCAAGATACATGTCCCCACCTATTCAAGACTAAATTATGTCATCTACCCCAATGATACTGTTAATCCACGTGGATATACTTTAATTGACTTCTATCTGTTTCGGGTACTGGTTTAGGTTGACAGGTTTTAACCACGCTAAACCTTATCATTAAATGCTTTGATAATAGGGTAATTTGTGATGAAGATTAGTGAATGCCATCTGGGAATCTAGGATTCTATGTTTCAATTTCATGCAAATTATTGACTGGTCAAGTATGTGAATTCTGTTACCTTTTTCTAGTAACTTGCGCAAATTCTAATGTTTGTCTCATGAAAAATCAATTCAGCATCCCTGTCCCATGAGTCCTTATACTTCTGGGTGCATTGTCTTTGAGCATTTGCAATATTTGGAAGTATGGTCTAAATATTTTCATTTCACTTCCTGTAGAGGATGTTGAACTGACCCTAGTTCTACGTCTAGGAGCTGGAGCTTGTGCTGGAATAATTGCAATGTCTGCAACTTATCCAATGGATATGGTTTGAGGTAGGATTACTGTACATGTGCTTTTTATTTTTATTATATTTTTATCTGTTTACTATATAAATCAGGCTATGTATTTTTCAGAATGGTGGCTTCTTGTGTATGAAGATAATAGTTTCTTGTAGTACTGCAAATTGAATCATAGAAGAAACCTTGATAAAATATGTCCATCTTAGTTTTTTTCTCATTGTTCTTCAGCAACTTTTTTTTTAAATTTGCAGACAGTGAATTCCCCTTACCAGTATAAAGAAATGTTCCATGCTCTTTCAACCATGCTCAGGGAAGAAGGTCCACGTGCCTTGTACAAGGGTTAGCTTCCTTCAGTCATTGGAGTTGTGAGTAATAGTTCTACAATCTAAGTTGTTCATTAAGTCAAGGATTTATGGTCATGATCCTAATTCATAAAAGACCCAATTATTATACTTTTTGTAAAAGTTGACTTCATAGGAAGTCCTGCTTTACTTTAAACACCCCCTACCAGCTTCACAGGGAGTTTCTGTTATAAAGCCTTGAAAAGAGGGATAAGTTTGTTTGTTGCAGCTATACAATTTATGTTTTGATTTTATTAGTCTCGAATATCCTATTGGGGGAAAACTGAACAAGAGATCAAATTATAGTGACATAGATTCTACACCTTGCTGAGGTGCAAATTGGTAGGTTCTTTACACCTTTGACCTATAATACAACAACGACAACAAGCCTTATCCCAAATGCAGGATTCCTGTGACTATTTCTTGATTGGAAAGGCTTATCTAGTATGATCTAGAAATGCACCTAGGCAACAGTGGTACCAAATGCATGATCAATTGTATGTATTTAATTGTAGGGGCTCACAATATAATGTTGATAACGTGCTTCAGAAGTATTACTGACATTGAAGTTCTTTTTTTTAACTTTGCATAGAATCTCATTTGGGTGCTATGGATGGAATTCATTTTCATACTGTTTTCTCTTGCAGATTCCTTATGTGGGTCTCAACTTTACTGTGTATGAGTCTTTGAAAGACTGGTTGGTTAAAACCAAACCATTTGGTATAAGTCAAGATAATGAATTGGGTGTGGCAACACGGCTAGCATGTGGTGCTGTTGCTGGGACTATTGGGCAAAGCCATGAAATTGATGGAAACCAGAGTGGGTGAATTTGAAACTTGAATTCAATGTTACTGCTGAGAGAATATATCTTTACAATTCTTTTGTTTTTAATTATTATTTATAGAGAAAAAAGAAAAGAACAAGCAAGGAAGAAAAGTAACAGAGAATTGCAAAGCTTGCTGTTTATACAGCAACAGTGGATCTATGGAGAAGTGTATAACATCTGGCATTTTGTTATCACTCAACAAAATGGACCACCTCACCTTGGTTTCCATATTTGTGTTAAGTGGTGGCTGATCCATCTTTTTTTTATTATTGTAGTACTATTAATCATTTCAAAGAAGATTTGTTGGGTCAATGTTTTGATCATTCAAGTGCATAGCTTAAAGAATAGTATTTGATGATTCAGATCTGTTTAGGATCCATGAAAACCAAAAGGAAGACACAAAACAGGTAGAGCAAAATGAAATTATGTCAAGAAACTTGAAGGTAGTTCACATTCCAATAAAATCAATAACTAATAAACCATGGAATAAACCTCCAATAAACCTGCTGAGTATGATTTTATGCAGCCAGTTGAAAATACTGTAATTTTGATGGGAAAAAAATGAATATACTACAAAACAAAATCAATAACTAATAAACCATGGACATACTATACGATGCTGATGTTTAATAATTAATAATTTTATTTCAAAGAGTAAAAGCAACAAAATTTTTGCAATAAACCTGCTATAATTCAGCCACATTACATGTATAAAAAAAATCAGTCATTTGTTAGGCCAATTTCAACAAGGATTTAGATTCTTGCAAGTCTTTATTGTGTGACCAGCTTGATGGCATCTTGAATAATGGTATGTTTTCTTGTTTTGAAACTGTGATTCACGTCTTGTAGTTCTTGGCCTTCTAGGAGATTGGCTAGTTTAAGGTGGCCGGAGGAAGATTTGTCCTTGTATATTTTCCATCCTTAAGTTATTTGGGTTTGACATGTCAATTGTTACAACAGGTATCATACTCCTATTATAAATATTCTCTTGCGCTGTAATCTTGTAGCAGTCTTCAACATAATCATACACATTACCATGTACAAGTTTGATGGTTGCACAAGCATATGGACATGGAATTCCAGACATTTACCATGCTGCACAACTGCATTGGTGTATATGAAGATCAACCCGTAAGTCCCCATAAGCCGTGCGAACACGAATCATATCTCCATAATGTTCAACTAACATCTGTTCAATTCTAGCCACATGTTCTCTCACTTTTGACTCTATGTTTGGCCCAACAACATTTTTCCACTTCTTCATTGCTATACTTAATGCATACATCTTCTTTGCTACCTTCTCTCGATGCTCATGGATCAATTAGGCAATATTATGCCTCCTTTCCTTTACCATCCACGCATTGAATGACTCAGCAAGATTTGTTGTTATATTATCCCATCGTCTAAATGGAAACTTACTTAAAGCCCACATATCAACATCCCCATGATTCTCAAGCCATTAGAATAACTGTAGATAGGAATCTCTCATATTTTTCATAGCCTCATTGAAATCACTGTCAAGCCTTGCATATGCAATGTCATCAAGTAACTTTAATGCATGATCCTTACTTTAGGCATTTGTCCTTTTCTTACCTCTATTTAATTTTATCAATTCCACACTAAAGTTTTCCTTCACATGCCTATAGCAAAATGCATGACGCTCACCACTAAATATTGCACGGACAGCTCCAATAATGGAATTGTGACGGTCTAAAACAATTGTCAATTCAATTGACCCTACTATCTATTTAATCATAAACAAAAATGATGTCCAGTCCTCATATGTCTCCCCTTTCACAATAGTAATTGCGAATGGCAACATTTCATTATCAGCATCGTATACAGAGGCTGATAGCAAGGCGCCCTTATATGGGCCACTTAAATGAGTCCCATCTATGTACAATATATGTCTTGCCCCAACCAAGAACCCCTCTATACAACACCCATAAGCTATGAAGACACGCTCAAAAATGTTATCAGAAGCTACCCATTCTGCTACAGTTTTTGGATCAATTTCCTTCAATCGTCGACAAATCCAGGGTATAAGCATATAAGACTGCTTTGGTCTACCCTGAATCTCCTCAACTGCCTTTTCCTTAGCAGCATATGCCTGTTTATATGAGATATTCACCCCATAATCTCTTTGTAATGTCTTTCGAATTTCATTAGGACGCTTATCAATGTGAGACCTCACCTCATCAATTATGATAGATATGTTAGACTAGCTCTTCCAGCACGTATCACTTGAAGACTGTCTTAGGCATAATGAATATGTTCATCTTGAAATTGTGTCACATCTAGGAAAGGGGTTTTCTTCCCTACTGCATTTGCTGTTATCTTCCAATGACATCTTTCAATCTTATATTTCATAAACATCCTATCCTTGTTATTCTTTAAAAATTTATACCCAAACTTGTTAGCAATACTATATTTGTAGAGTGCCTGTTTAAAAGCATAAGCATTTGCAAATGTTTTCCATACTCCTGACAATAGTCCTTTCCATTTCAATGAGTTCAATTCAGGCATAGATGTGGGTGTACTTTTTACCCCACAAGATAAACTACTTGGTCCTCCACCAGCTTCATTAGTTAGGCATTCAACACTAGTTTGATAAGACATCGGTTCAAATTCGTGATCCCAACTGCTTCGAGAGAGAGTGCTTCGCTGTGAATGTCCCAATAATTCCTCAATGCTGCATAATTCAATTAAACCTTATGTTACTATATCAACAACAACACTATAATAAATAATAGCTTTTTTAAGAAAAAACAACAGCAAAGTCACTTACACTTGTGGTTCACCAAGTGTTTCTTGCACATTGTCCTTCTCTTTGCATGTTATATACACATGCTCACTTCTCTCATTATGCTAAAACATGTTTGCAATGTCCACATCATCAACAAGATCTATTAGGATCCTCTCATTAAAGGGCACATTGTATTTAATCTCGCTATTATTACAATCAATACCAATCCATGATGAAATCATTACTCTCATATCTTCAAGTGATATTCCCTCTCCTATGGTTTTCACGCTTACACTTCCCCCATTATATTGAATTTGATCTTCAACATTCTTCACAAATTGTCCACCTACATGAAAAAAACAAAATAGTTCTTTTAAATAGTTCTTTTACAGATGTTGATCCTAAAGTATATGTCATTTTTAATGCCAACCTGCAACAAATAAATTAATTTATTTTGGTACTTCATATTGTTCATAAATCATAAATAGTTAAATTCATATTGTGGAAATATGTGCCTAGTTGAAATAAAGAATAAAAAAGTGACTATGTGGGGCTAGATATATAACTTCTTGTTTTGGTGAAGGAATGATTCTATACTATGCTAAAAAGTTTTGTTCTTTTCCTCTTGGATTGACTTGTCAGGCAAAAGGGAATCAAGTAAAAGCTTGTTTTCGATTTAAAACAAATTTCCTTAATGCTTGAAATTGATATCGATGTGCAGCGAAGGGTTCGATCATTCACATAATAATTCAATACATATGGATACTTCCAGACCCAATTCATAAACGAACATTTTTTTGAATTGATCTTTCATCAAATTCATATGGACCCTTTTATCAAATTCAATACATATGGACCATTCTATTAAATTGATGATTTGGATTAAGGAAATCCCAAAACACTATAAGGAAGAAAACCAAATTTTAAATGGCAAACTAAGAAAGATGAGGTAAACTAAAAGTTGATATCACAATGATTCTAATGATTAGGGTTAAAGAGAAACTATTAGAACTTACCTTTCAATGTTGTTGCAAGTTGACTAAAAGTTGAGATCCCAATGATTGAAAGAAATGTAGATTCTTAGGGTTAAAAGTATATGAGAATTTATAGATTAAAAATCTTTATTTTTTTAATTGAATAAGGGTATTATGGTCTTTCAACAACATTCTAAAATCCCTAATTGGACTCACGGCCCGATTAAGAATTTGGTGAAAGTGTAGGCCTGAATTTGGATTTTGCTATTTCGGAAGGATTTAATTAGGATTCTCCCTAATTCATAACTGTAATATATATAAAATTAAAAAAATAATTTATAAAATATCATAATAATAGTTTTATAATATATTAAATATGAATCATCCATTTTTTTAATCTAAAAGTAGAGATAAATTCTTAAAAAATGAGAAAAAAGATTCCAATGTTATGAAATAAAGAGAAAGATGAGAAGAGAAAAAAAGAATGAGTAGAAAGCTAAAAAAGTAATTCTCATTCACTATTTAGTGTTGTGTAAAATACATAACATATGCCTTCTATTTATAGGCACAACTCTCTAATTTACCATTAATGTGATTCTATAATTATAAAAAATAGTAGGAGTGAATAGGAAATAATAGGGAATATCCATAAATATTATATACATAACATCTAAAAAGAGTATTTTCTTCTGTTTCAATCCGCCGTCGTGAGTGGTTTTGACTTGGACCAAGGGTTTTTTTTTTTTTGGCTTTTTTGTGTTCTGCCTTTTGTTCTGGATCTTTTTGTTGTTGTTTGATTTTTATTAAATGAAATATAATATTTCTCGTTTGTAACAAAATGTTGGGCCTGAATACCAGAAACAAATTGATTTTGTCTATTTTTTAAAAAAAAAATTCTTTGTTAGTTCTTTACCCCAATTAATTACTTATTTATCTTATCTTTTTTTCACTTATTATCTTCCACACTCATCATTTTCATAAATAAGGGCGTCTTTAGGGGAAAAAAGTTATATCGTACACATTTATTATTTTTTATAATTTAAACCAACAATTCGTGTCACATGATTTTTTATTATGGTTGATTATAAAAGGACCAAAGGGGAGATAATTGTTCTCAACTCATCTGATAAGAATATTATATGATCCTCATGTTTTGAGGAAAATAATTAACTCTCAAATATCTACTTAGGGTGCAATTGATAAAATAAATCTTAAAGGGACTAGTACTGCCAATTATGATTTCAATATCTTGATATCGCATATTATTTCTTATCTGCCGCTGCCAAGGCGCAGTCTTGTTGGACCAATCTATGAAGAATTAAACTTCCAGATAAGTATTTATTATTTACATGGAAATTCTTGAGCCCATCACCTCAACGTAACATTTTTGTGCCCCTTCATTGTTAGCAAGGGAAAAAAACATTTATTTATTTATTTTCTTTCCCAGAAATATGATTTATTCTCTGTTAGAAAATCAGGACACTTATATTGTGAAACAAATCATTATTTTTCTCAATCTGGTTTGGATAAAGAGGAAACAAGCTATATATTCAAGAGTTATTTTAATTCTGCATTCAATGATAAAGGAGTTCATGGGTATCTCTTGTTACTTGAGCTTTGCTTACAAGTAGACAAATCATGCTCCATATAGCTCCCCTTGTTATTTGAAAAATTTTAACTCCCCTTATTTTGAGTTCTTGCATTGACAAACTATTTGGATAAAAAGGTTGAGGGGAGGAAAACTTCTTCCTACTTTTTCAGTGTTTAGTATTATGGGGAATTGATTCTTAATTTTGACTGGGGTTAAAAACTTGACTACTACTTCTAGCAATTTTTATCTCTTATCTTTGTGAAAAACTTTAAATTGGATAGTACATTATAGCTCTTTATCTTTTACATTACAACATCATTACTGAGGATCTCATTTTTTGACAATTTTTTTATTTTCGATTATATACTTTTAGACAATGTTTCTTTCTTTTCAAACTATGATGCTTCATCTCTATACGGTAGGAGTTTACTATGTTGGATCTTTTTTATTGTTTACTTGTGCATTGTTTTAACATGGAGAAATCAATTGGAAGAGATGGATAACATAATGGGTACATGTTTGGGGACAATAACTTAGTCTATAATTTTTCCTCTTTGAGAAATGCACTCAAGACAATTATATATTTTAGATGAGATTCCAACAAATTTTCGTTTAAACCCTTTAAAATTTGAAAGTTGGAATCTCATTTTATGCAGAATTGTCTTAAAAATGAACGAGTGTGGAGGGAAAACATCCTGAGAGACTAAGGTTGCACATTTTGGTAAAAGTGCATAGAGGTATTGGGATTCTAATAAATTGTTCATTTTATTTTAAAAATTGTGTAGTATTTTTGAAATGCCAAATTATTAAGAAATAATATGATTGGTAAGAGTGATCAAACTCATTCAAGATGATCACACATGATAGATTGTAACTTCTAATCATGATGAAACTTCGGTTTTACATGATGTTCCTCTCGTTAAGGTAAATGTGAAACATAATGAAGTCCTGAAGTTTTCAATTGGTCAAACCTGAAATAAGAAGTATCAACATTAAGGACTCTATCAATTATTAGGAAAAGTATCCCCAAACAAATGAGGGATATTTCAAATTGATAGATGGTGCTCTTATTATATAACTTCAATCTGTCAACAGATTGGATTAAGACCAATAACAATTCAAATTTGGAAATTGCTACCAACTACATCATGTATTTCAAGTAATCTGATTAGAACATAAATATTGAGAGTGACGCTAAATTCTAAATAAAGGCGTTGATTCATGATAGATGTGTGAGATTTTAAGGCAAACAACAACATATGGATAATTGTATAGTTGTTATTGTATACATCATTCAATATCTTCATGATGTTTAATGCCTATTTTGAGTTGGAATATTATTGGCATTTTTCCATTGTAGATATAGGGAGAGATGTATGTGAATTAAAAGAGAGAGTCAAATAAATTATGATGGAAATTTAGTTAGCAAAACCAAGAAACTATCATCACAATCATGTCTCACAGTAGTAATAAATAAGGTGTTATCATGCAATCACATACATGATAAGGTTGAAAGCATCATAATCTTGATTGTATCACTAGATTAGTGAGAGTTGAGTCATCTATATTCAATAAAATGATGATCCACTCATTGCTAGCAAATTTTGACATAAGATGTCACAAATGACTAAATCACCCTTGTTCAAATTTATGATATGACTAAGTTAAATATAGTATTATTTTAGAATACATAAAGAGACCATTCTCAAAATACTTGAGAATGTCATAAGTAACCTATGATCATAGGTATCTGAACATTTATGAATAGATAGTGGGTGTTGTATTTAACATCTATTATGAGAATATGATTTACTTGTTTATATGTCTCTAATATTATTGCATTTTGATCCTTCCAATTTAATTTCCTAGGTGTAGGCTTACTTTGTGACACCTGTCATTTATACCTCTTTATTACGCATTTGAAGTGTTACGGATTAAGGGAAACAATAGCTTAAGCGCCCAAACCAAAACTTTCATGTTTATTTTCTGGTTGCCATTCATTTGGCAAAAACTGTACTGTCCAGATTTCTTATGTTAACTTCAAAAATCCATAACTTTTAATAACTAGTATCAGAGAAGTTTCTCTGCTTATAATTTTGAATATTGCTTATGAACCAGTATACCCTTAACGTTACTGATACCCTAGTTACACGTCCTAATACCATTACTCATTGATACAACTGATACCAATGTCTACTGATACCACCATTCAGGCATTGATACCATCACCATATGCACTGATATCACTACTACATTCCCTGATATCACTACAATATGCACTAGTATCACTAAATTCCTAGGTGTACTGATACCATCGTAAACTATTATTGCTACTGGGTCTAGTTTACCATGCAAATTCATTCTTACTTCTTCTTATCCATATTAAAACATGTCATGGGTTACATATCTAACGTCATTATTCAATTTGGCATGTTATACAATTTATCAAAACAAGCAATAGTTTATACAAAACAAATTATCGCGTATTAATCTTCACTTCTCCATCATGTCTTCCTCTTGCTCATCTCTATGTATTCCTCTTTTACGCTTACATACCTATATGGTTGGATGAGGGAAGGTGAGATTCGGGAGAATCTTAGTAGTAAACATTATCAATTATGCATGCAAGTAAATGCTTAATGCATGATATGCTTACCTTACCTAAATTCATGTTTACATAATGACATATTTTCATGCTCAATGTTTCATACATTACATCCATGGCTACAGCGTGAACAAAAATAAAGCTTCAATAATTCATATATGCTTTATACAATTTAGCAAAATAATTACATACATCAATGCATAAGCATAAATATCAGGTACATGCAAGTTAGGTAAGTTCACTACCTTTTGTCTTTGTGTCCTCCTCTTGATTCCTTTCCTTCCAATCATTGAAGTTTCTTGGAACTCCTTCCGTTTCCTCTTCCTTGATCTCTCATGACTCTAGATACATAATCACATTATGTGGTTAACTCATTAGAGTCATGAAAAGCATATGTTATGGCTTGCTTTCCCTTACATAATCTTTAACTCTAGTTTTTGGATTCTCAATTCAATCCTTCTGAAATTATTGTGCATGTTATTCCTACACAATTTTACATGTAAAATCCATTTCTAACTTCAAATTCATCAAAAACCACTTCCTTCCCTATAAATCATTCATGGCCGAAACTTAGAGTTTTCGGGCCAAAATTCTACTTTCGACTCTAATACTTCCAAAATTGATTTCTCAACTTTATCCCTCACAATTTTTTATTCTAAACTTATTGGAAGCATCAAAATCACATTCCTTCCCTAAAATTCAGGTCTGGCCGTATAGAACCCTAGTTGCCACAACATGGTCTCTTGCAAATTCAATCACAAAACTTACTCTACATCATTTCTATCATATTTAACCCATATTAATCATCATATTCATGATTTTAAGAACACAAAAATCCTATGATCCATTTTTGGCTGAAAGTTAAAGCACAACATAACCTCATGAATACTTCTCAAAACCTCAGGATATTAGACTCAAATTGGAGCATACGCTTACCTCTATTCGATGCTACAGCCCATTCTTGATTCTGGCAGCACCTACTTTATAGAGGCAACATGAAACTCCTCCGTTTGAGAATCTAAAACTGTAAAAACGTAGCCTTCCACGATACGATCTTGTCATCTACGTACATGCCTATATATTCATATGTACTCTTCGTCATTGTTAAATTTACATACCATAGCATAAGGTTTTTGAACCTAAGATAAAGCGATTAGAGAGAGAATAAACACTGAGAGATATGGCTTCAAGGCAAGATGTGAGCTCTCCTTTCTTTCTGCATATCTCAGAGAACCCGGGGTAAGTTTTTGTCAGCAAATTGTTGAGCGAGACAAACTATTAAGAATAGGTGGTGGATATGAAAAATGTGTTCCTAGATAAAAACAAGTTTAGGTTTGTTAATAGTTTGGTCAAGAAGCCTACGGTTGATTCAACCGACCTTTCTAATTGGATTCAATGTGATGTAATAGTGAAAGGATGGCTTAAGAGTGCAATGGACAAGGAGCTTCGAAAGACTATCAGGTACGCTTAAACGATGACAGAAATATGGTTGGACCTTGAGGAAGACTTTGAGAAGGGTAGTGCTCCTAAGGTGTACATGATATATCATATATTTAGCAAGAAAAACAATTTGTGGCATCCTACTACACTAAGTTAAAGGTGCTTTAGGATGAGGCAGGGTCTTTGACACCTCCACCAAGGTGTACCTGTAGGAGCTACAAATATGACTTGAAAAGCAAATAATGGAGGCCAAGGACAAGAAACAATTGTATGAGTTTCTCATGAGATTAGATGAGGAATTTACTGTAGTTAAAACCCATATCTTTAGTATAAAACCCTTGATGCATGTAGGGGCATCATATCACTTAGCCTCAAAAGACAAGAAGAAGAGACACATATAAGCATTACGTCGAACAAACCCTAAAACTATGGCCTTTCAGGTGCAAAACGTGAAGAATGACAAAGATGACGGGGGGAAATCTCGATGTGGGTGCTGTCAGAAGCTTGACATACCGAGGATAAGTGCTATGAAATCATAGGCTATCCTTCCAATTGGATAAAGCCAAATAGAGAGCAACGAGACAGATCATACTCATAGAATGATGGGCATAATGAACCAAAAGCAGCATATGCAAACACAACTGAGAGTCTAATCCCTGGTCTCATGCTTCCACAATATGAACAACTTATTTAAATATTGAATGGTGAGATGGATAGACAGAACGGTCTCGCTACTGGGTCATCAAACCAACCTATGGAGAACATAGCCGGTACGCACTCAATGAACTTTAACTCTAATAAAGTACTGGTAATAGACTCAAGAGCAAATCATCATATAATTTGTGATGATAAATTTTTATTGAATGAAAGGAGTAGAACGTACTTCCCCTGTGCTAATGCTAAATGATCAAAGGATATCGGTGAAGTCATCTGGAAACCTAAAATTATAGAATGGTTGTTGCCCAAAGATGTTTTAAAAATACTAGATTTTAAATGTAATCTTTTGTCTGTTAGTAGGCTCACTCATGATAATGATCTTGCATTGCTTTTTGTTAAGAACTTGCACGTAATACTGGACTTGCGCATGAACATTGTGATTGTAATAAGGAGATACCATAACGGGCTCTACATTCTAGATTCAACACTAAGGAAAAGAGTTGCACTGATGGCAGAAAGAATTGGTGATTCACAACTGTGGCATTGGAGGCTCGAGCATGCTTCAAAAGAGAAGATGAAACTCATTAATTTTTGTTTAGATGATAATGAAATCTTTAATTCTTGTAATAAGGAAAATCACATAGACTGCCATTTGGAAATAGTTCAATAAAGAGTATCTCTTGTTTTGATTTAATCCGATGTAATGTGTTGGGACCATATAAGGTGCTTTGTTAAGAAGGCTAAATACTTTCTCACTAATGTTAATGATTTTAACAGAGTTACTTGGGTCCATTTAATGAAACACAAATTAGAGGTAAGTGACCTTTTGAAGAAATTCATGAACATGGCAGAAACACAACATAAAAAGTGAGTTAAGTATTTGAATAGACAATGGAACAAAATTTAAATCTCTTGAGCTGTAGAAAAATTATGATGAAAAGGGCATTCTAACTCAAACATTCTGCACAAACACACCACAACAAAATGGTGTGGTTGAGCGCAAGCATAAGTATATCGTTGAGATAACGTGGACTCTATGAATCCATGTAAACATGCCAATGGTATTTTGGGGAGACTATATTTTGGCCATTGTGCACATCAGTAACAAATTGCCTAACACAACCATTGGTAATTGAATACCTTACAAAGTTTTCATGGGAAAGAAGGTTAGTTACGATCACCTAAGGGTGTTAGGGTGTGTCTCGCATATGCACAAGCCTTGATCAACTCTGACAAGTTTGAGGTAAGGGGGAGGAAGTGTGTTTTCATTGGGTACCCACTTGGACAAAAGGGCTATAAATTTTTTGTCATAGACAAGAAGACGGTTTTTTGTATCACAAGATGTGACATTCTTTGAGCAATGCTTCACTTTTAAAGATGTTACAGGCACTATTGCATCCCCAAGCAAGGACTTAACCAATAACAATGGCAATGATATTAAGTTTATGAATCAGATTGAAGTTAATGAGGAAGAAGAATTGAGAATGCTTGCTCAAGATCCAAGAGAAAGAGATGAAGTTCAGGTCCATTAAGGGAATAAGATTAATGAACCTTAAGAAAGTTATAAGGAGCCAAGGAGGGAACAACGTGCTAGCACCTAAGAGATTATGTAGTTGACTTGCCACCCTCACTATCATGACATGATGATGTGACTACAACCTTGAGTAGCATAACACACGTTATAGCTAGCTATGTTAGCAACGAAAGATTCTCAATAAGTCATAAGGCTTTCCTAGCAGCAGTAGATAGAATAACAAACCCTAAAACCTTCAAAGAGGCAGTACAACATGAGTGTTGGAGAAAAGTAATGTAAAGAGAAATCGAAGCCTTTTAACAAAATGGAAAGTGGACTCTAGAAGCCCCTTTGCCAAACAAGAACATCATCAACTCAAAGTGGGTTTATAAGATAAAGTATAAGTTAAATGGGGAGTTGAACAAACACAAGACAAGATTAGTTGCTAGAGGTTTCACTCAAGAAAAAAGTGTTTACTATGATGAAACTTTTGCCACAGTTGCAAGTTAGTCATTGTGAGAATGTTGTTAGCAATGGCTGCTAAGAAAGGCTAATTAGTACACCAACTTGATATAAATAATGCATTCCTCTATGGAACCTTAAAGGAGGAAGTTTACATGAGAATACCATATGGTTTTGCATAGAAGAATGACAGTAGAGTGTGTAGATTGAGAAAATCTCTGTATGGGTTGAAGCAGGCCTCCAGGAATTGGTATGAGAAGTTCACTATGGCATTAAAGGACATTGGGTTCGTTTAATCAAGGGTGAATCATACATTATTCATCTTTAAGAGAGGGTCAATATTTATCATAGTATTGATCTATATGAATGACGTAATTCTTGCAAGAACGCATATTGAGAAGATTAATGAAGTCAACGTTACCTTGACCACAAGTTCACCATCAAAGACCTCGGACCTCTCAAGTACTTCCTTGGAATTGAAGTGGCCAAAAGTGCGAAAGAGATAGTGATGAGCCAATAGAAATACGACCTCGATTTGTTGAGAGAAGTTGGAATGGAGGGGTGTAGGCTGAGTGAGACTCCAATGGAACAAAATTGTAAGCTAGTGATAAGGAAAGAAAATGGGCCAGAATATGAAGATGAACAAGATGCTGAGAGCAAACAGGATACTGAGGAGAACAAACTGGTATATAGGAAACGCTATCGCAAGCTCATCGGGAAACTAATATATCTAATGGTAACACGACCTGATATAGCGTACCCAGTGAATATCCTAAGTTAGTATTCTTCATAATCGAAGCAGCTCGACAAGAATGCCGTAGAAAGAATCCTAAGATACCTAAAGTCCACCCTGGACAAGGTATATTATTAAGAAGTGATGAAAATTTAATACTTGAGGGCTGTTGTGATGCAGATTGAGGAAGATGTCCGCTAGATAGACGATCATGTATAGGATATATCGTTAAATTAAGAGGATCTCCTATATCCTGGAGAACCAAGAAACAGAGTATAGTTTCACTATCATTGGCAGAATCAGAGTATAGGGCAATGACAAATACAATAAGTGAGCTGGTATTGCAAAGGTGGCTGGTTAAGGAGTTGGAAGCATAACAAAGTAGTGCCACAACTTTGTATTGTAACAATCAGGCAATATTACACATTACTAAGAATCCAGTCTTTTAGGAACGGATGAAACATGTTGAAATAGATTATTATTTTGTAAAAGAACGGGTCTAGTCAAAGGAGATAGAACCAACAAAGATTTGGATGAAAGAGCAACTCGCAGATGCCTTCACCAATACATTAGGGAAAGCTCAATTAGAGTACTCTAGAAGCAAGTTAGACATTGTCAATCTATATGCACTAACTTGAGAGGGAGTGAAGAATAATATCTTATTATTATTATCACAATTATTATTATTATTATCTACTGTTAGTATCTTTAAGTAGTAGTTAGGATTAGAATTCCAAATCCAGATCAAGATAGATTCAAGATATTCTCAATTAGAGTTTTGATGTGATCTCGTCATCTAACATATACCTATATATTTATGTGTATTCTTAGTCATTATTCAATATACATACTTTTGAGAGTTTCTTCGTATTTATCACCTACCCACATCTCCTCGGATTTGGAGCCTCTACCCTACCCTTCCCAGCTACCCTCTCTGCTGCGCCTCCATTTTGGGGGCTTTCCCAAATATATTTTTTATAGCTCTTTATATCATTAGATTCTACATAAAATGAGTGCAATTTTGACATATCATGAGTTAAAAATAGATCTTTTTTCAATTTTTTATAATATTTCAAAGATTTTTCAGAAAAATGGTGTTTTTTTCACTTTAATCACTTTTTTCTGAAAAATATTTGAAAAATCATAAAAAAAAATTGAAATATATCTATTTTTTGTCAATAATATAGTAAAATTTCATTTATTTTATATAGAATCTAATGATCTAAAGAATCATAAAAAATATATTTGAGAAAGTTCCAAAGAGCGCAACAGAGGGGGCAACACCTGGGGCGCAGCTGACACCCCAGGTCCCATCTCCTCATCCTTCTACTCCGGCCGTAACGCCCTCTGCCACTGTTAACTGCTTCTTTTCTGGATTAAACAAATATTTAAGGATCGGCACCATATTGTCGGTGACCTTGAGTTAAAACTTGATCAATTTTTCATTTCACCACTGGAATTCTTTAGATCAGAGGAGTGGGCGACGAGTTTACTGGGTAATGCAATAAAACGAAAAGCAGGGGTGGTGGAAAATGAGTTGAAATGCTTAAAGGCGTACGTTTGAACGTTGGTGATCAGCAATGGGGGATTCGTGAATATGACTTGGAAGATGGTTACTAAAAGCAGAGTGAGAACCAATATAACTGAAGTTGCTGGGGAAGGCAGGTAACTCAACAAACCCCAATTTTTCTGTTCCTACAATCAATGATGCTCCGCTTCTTTATATGCAAGAAATATCAGATTTGGTCTCCATCGCCCGGACCTGAGAGCTCGCTTGAGATCCACTACTTCTAGCTAAGAGTCCAACACAAGTAAGCAAAAAAGGAGTAATAGATTATTATATACAAATATATATATATATATATATATATATATATATATATATATATATATATGTATGTATGTATGTATGTATGTGATGCTTATGGGACAAGAGAGGTAAGTGAAGGACGGGTGGAAAATGATGTTCTTCACACTCCCATTCTTGTTAGGATGACATTCGTTAGAGGCATATACGATTATACGTGAGATTGATTAGGTGAAACTGGTACACAGTGACATTGATAACTTATATTTAGTGACCCCTCCAAACGCATATCACCCACCAAATGGTTTTAAATGCAGCAGGACTTTCTATACGTAACATAATTGTGTCTTGAAAACAAAGCTAGTGACTGCCCAGGTAGCTTGTAGTTAGCGTCATGGATCATGGGCTGTCTATATATATACACACACACACAGGCGCACATATGAATGAAAGAGAGAGAGAGAGAGAGAGAGTTGCAGAATTGCAGAATTGAAGGGCGGATCCAGGGGCAGGGGATTGACATCGTGTTGGTGTAGATAATGAGAGACAGAATGGAAAGGCTGGTGATTCTTCCCTTCTCTGTTGGGTGTATGTCGGAGGCAAGCGTGGCGGTAGGGGTTCCGCAGCCAAGAAAATCAAGATCCTTCACCAACTCAACAAGTAAGTATGTATATATGTGTGTGTGTGTGTGTGGTTACTTAAATGCGTAACTGTAATCTCATGCGGTGGTTCTGAAGGATGTAAAGGGGAGGAGGAGGGCGGGATGGCTCATGTACCCAAGCCCAACAACAACAGCGCATCCACGGGATTCAATAAGCTCGTGAAGGGCTTCAAGAACTTGTCTCAAATATTTGGAGAGAAGGAGGATGAGCTGGAAGAAGAGGAAGAGGAGATGCAAATTGGGGGTCCCACAGATGTGCAGCACGTGACACACATCGGCTGGGATGGCCACGCCATTACTGCAAATCCGGGCGCCCTCATCAGCGCTTGGGACTTGCTCTCCCTCTCCCTCCACCACTACCGCCCTGCCCCTCAATGAACTTGTATCTATCTATCTATCTACTCCCTCTATTAATCTATTGTCTCCTGCAATGTATTTGCCCATCCTCATATTCCAAACAAATTACTTACTATTTACTTTCTTCTTTTACGTAATTAATCTTATCATAATTTAATTCCCACGCGTGTTCGTGCACATTATATTGCGCTACTTAATTGGGACCGCGCCGAATACTACGCAATTGACAATACACAACACACAGAAATTGAATACAAAATACTCCATTGAGATACCTTGCGAATTGAATGTACAGTGTACAAACTTAATTTGAATCACTTGAAGTAGTAGGGAAGGTTCAAGACGTAGAGGAGGAAATAGGCCCAAATAACTCCGGAAATGCCGCCGAAGAAGAAGCCGCCTGTGAAGTTGGCCCAGCCGTCGGCGGTTTGCAGGGGATCAGGCTGCTTGGAGCGGCCGGTCAGGGTCAGGGAAGGAGCGACGGAAGGCTCTCCTTCCGTGAAGGAGGCGATGCCGTAGATGGTGAGGCAGATGCTGAGGATGACCACCAGGCCACCGGCGGCGAGGGATCCCGCCCCTCCCGCGTACGGGGTGTCCCTCAGCGGCCCCGTCTTCACGAAGGGACCCACCAGCAGGAAGCCGTGCGCCAGCCCCACCTCCACCCCTCTCAGCAGGGGGCTCACCGCCGTCCTGTAGGCGGGCAGGTTGGACAGATACCAGGCGATGAGGGGGCTGGACGTCACGGGAGTTTCGAGGCTACCGATGAAGGGGTCTCCGTTGATGGGCTGAATCACCTGGTAATTGGCGCCACCCAGCACAGTCTGCAACAGAAGAATATGAGCATATAGTAGTAGGAATGATGAAAAAGGAGAAGGAAGAGAAGGGGAACCTTGTCGTCAGATTGGGCGGCCTTGACTCTGAAAGTGAAGGTTCTGAGTGGAAGAGGCCTGAGGGGAGAAGAGGCAGACAAGCCCTTGGGAGTGAAGCAGGACTTGAGCTGGCTGGCCATTGCGCAACTGGTGGCCATAATCGGCGTCTCAGAGTTGGGGGTGATGGGAGTGAGTGTTTGGGAGTCAGACCGCTCCGGATGTCTCCCACCTCAACAAATATTGGAGTGCGTGGCTCTGCAGCACCCCGCCCTCTCTTCCCATTGGTTCTCTCACATCGTTCCTTATCCTTTTATCCCTTCGTCATCCATCCAGTATCCAATGCCTTCTCCTCCCTTCTTTTGGACTTTGAAACGGCCCACTCATCCCCAGCCCACTCCTCCTCTCTTATTAACTAAAGTCTCTTTCTTGTCCACATCTCTGTTTGCCTCAACCATACTCCTTCTACCACTAGATTTTTTCACGTCAGAGTCAGGCATCACAACTTGCAGCGATGCAAGAATGCTACCATTCCCTACGGGCGTCCCCTCTCTCTAACCCTCTCAAATTATGTTTTCAAGCTATTAGATTCTACATAAAATAAGTGATATTTTCACATCTTAAGGTTATAAAAGATATAGTTTTAAATTTAGGAAAATTCTAAAAAAATATTCTGGAAATTAGAAAATGACACATTAGAGTTTTCAATTTACAGAATTCTATATCAGTATAGTGGAGGAATCTAGGATTATAAAATCTTGATAAAAAGACACCTCTGCCCTTGAGTTGCTTTCCCTTTCATCTTCTTCTCCTGCTCTCTCAGTTCAGAATAATTTAGCTACTTTTTTTTTGCCCTTCATCCACCTCTCCACTGGCTAATTAGTTCGATGTAATTCAGAGAACGAGTTTTTGGTGTTGAGACCATAGACGGAGCTCGAAGAAGCCCACACAATGGTGGGTTGGGGATTCGCAGCTTTGGCGATTTCCAAGAGGTTGATAAATCCAACAATGTGTGTGAAAGGTGTGTGTCAAAGAGTTTCGACAACAAGGACCCGTAATTAATGTCGCCTTCAACAATGAAGATTTGGTGCTTGGAATTTGGAAAAAAGCGCCTATCTGGTGCGCTTCATGGAGGGATCGTAATAGCTGTTGCAGTTATCAAAGCCAAGAACTCCATCGCCGCGCTTCTTGAAGGTCAAGGAGTAGTAGGAGCTGATGAAGCAAGTAGCACCATTGACGAGGAGGGACATGGCATTAGGTCGACCAGGGGTGTGAGTTGAGATACAAAGTTGTGAAACAAGAAAATGAAGTTGTTAATGTAAAATATTGTACTGTTAATATGGATACGGGTGTTGTTATTGCCCCTAAAACTTGTTAATTTCAAATTTATCCTTGGGCATATGTTGGTTTTTGAGATACAAAGTTGTGAAACAAAAAAGTGAAATCGTTAATGTAAAATATGGTATTATTAATATAGATACATGTGTTGGTTTTGACCCCTGAAACTTGTTAATTTCAAACTTATCCGTGGGCATGTGTTGGTTTTTGAAATATGAAGTTGTGAAACAAGAAAGTGAAGTTGTTAATATAGATACGAGTGTTGTTATTGACTCCTAAAACTTATTAATTTCAAACTTATCCTTAGGCATGTGTTGGTTTATGAGATGCGAAGTTGTAAAACAAGAAAGTGAAGTCATTAATGTAAAATATATTATTGTTAATATAGATACGGGTGTTGCTGTTAGCCCCTGAAACTTGTTAATTTCAAACTTATCCCTAGGCATATGTTGGTTTTTGAGATACGGAGTTGTGAAACATGAAAGTGAAGTAGTTAATGTGAAATATGGTGTTGCTAATACAGAGACGGATGTTGTTATTAACATATTTTACATTAACGATCTCACTTTCTTGTTTCACAACTTCGTATATCAAAAACCAACACATGCTAGGGATAAGTTTGAAATTAACAAGTTTAAGGGCAATAACAACACCGGTATCTATATTAACAATACAATATTTTGATGTAACAATTTCACATTCTTGTTTCACAACTTTATATCTCAATTCACACCCCTCACTGACCCAATGGCATGTCCCTTCTCATCAATGGTGCTATTGACTTCATCGGCTCCCACTACTCCTTGGCCCTACAGGAGCGCAGCGACGAAGTTCTTGGCCTTGATAACTTCAATGGCTATTACGATCTCTCTCTAAAGCGCGCCAAACAAGCACTTTTTTCCAAATTCCAAGCACCAAATCTTCATTGTCGAAGGCGACGTTAATGACGGGCCCTTGTTGTCAAAACTCTTTAACACACACTCTTCACGCACATTGCTAGATTCGTCAACCTCTTGAAAATCGCCAAAGCTACAAATCCCCAACCTACCATTGTGTGGGTGTCTTCAAGCTCCCTCTATGGTCTCGAAAACTCGTTCTTTGAATTACATTGGACCGATCAGCCTGTGGAGAGGTGGATGAAAGCAAAAAAAAATGTGGCCAGATTATTCCGAGCTAAGAGAGAGTGAGAAGAAGATGAAGGGGAATGCAACTCAAGGGTATGGGTGTCTTTTTGTCAAGATTTTATAATCCCATATTTCTTCGCTGTATTGACATAGGATTTTGTAAATTTGAAGCTCTGATTTGTCCTTTTATAATCTCCAGAGTATTTTTTTGGAATTTTCACTTTAAATTTTGTTATGGCTTTTTCTAAAAAACACAAAAAAAAACTCACAATTTAGAATATGTTTCTTTCAAAAATCATTAAAAAAAATTCTAAACTACACTATTTTATATTCATAAGATATTAAAATTTCACTCATTAATCAGATATGAAAAAATAGTTTAAAAATTATGACATTTTAAGAGGTGTTAGAAATAAGGTTCTGAAACTTGGACTGGTCACAGGACTGGTCGGGGTACTGGGTCAAGGGTTAGTGAATCAAACCGGAGTCAAACCGGAGTTAACCCGAGGCCAAACCGATAAGAAATTAAATATTTAAGGCTTATTAATATTAAATTCTAAATAAAAATTTAAAAAAATAATTTTTTTTTTAAATTACTGAATCGGACCGGTTTCATACCCCGGTTCGCCAATTCCTGGACCGGACCGGTAGATCCGGATCAAGTTTCAGAACACTGGTTAGGAAGCATTAGAGGTGGGGTGTCCTTCCCAAAAACTTATATTAGAGCAACTGCTCAAGCATAAATCATATATTCCTTTCTTTTTTTGTCATAAATATAAAATCTATGTATTTATTATTTTATAAAAATGCTTAACTTTTCCTAAAAATGTCCTCTCTTTTTTAATGAGAATGTGAAATGGATGAGACATATAGAATTGAAAAATAAAATTAATAGGGCTTGACTTCCCCAGAGGTCACGGAGGTGATTTTTTTCTTTTTTAACAGGAGAGAGATGATTGAGAGGACCTGGTGCTACATTGCATAAACTCTGGTCATTCAATACACGTTGTTATGTGATGAAGTGATAAACTATTCTTGCAGGCTTGGGAAACGTATGAACTCTGAAGGGGCGGAGATGATTTTTTTTTTCCCGTTCTCATTTTCACCTTTTTTTTTTTAAATTTACATTTTAGGATTGAAATTTAATATTTTATGAAATTATTATAATATCACTTTAAAAATAAATAAATTTAAATTATTAAAATTTAATTAGTACCTGCAACAGTGAATGCCCGTATAATTTTATTTAAGCAAAAAAAGTGATTATTAAACTCTTTGATACTATTTTAATTTTTTTGAAATTCCGATCTATCATGGGGAGCAGATTTCAGTTTGGGTAAACATTGAAGTTCATTTTAAATAAAATATCAGGAATTGCTTTGGACAGTCACAAAAATAAGCAGAAGAAGCCCCGATGCTCAATAATCATTATTTTTTTTGGCAAAAGATGAATAATCATTATTCCTTGTCTTGTTTCATTATGTTTAATTTTTTTTTTTAAAAAAAGTGTGATTTGACTGATTTTGACCTATATGACGAATAAACTTATAATCGAAACAACAGTTTTTTTTTTTGAACAGCCAATCGAAACAACTTTGACACACTCAAAACAATGAAGTAAAGTCCCGTTCGATACATGTGATGGGAGGATCAAGTCCTGGAAGTTTACTTTTACGAATAAATAACTATTAAAAGTAAAAGATTAAATAATTAAAATATAAAACATGACAATAATTTTGAGTCCGTACAATTCACTGAGACTTTTTATGTTAAAAAAAATATATTAAAAACCGTAATAGTTTATCATGCTTAACACTTAACATATAATTTTTTACCAAGCTTATATATAAAATCACTAAGTGCTCGTTTGGGGAGATGAAAAAAAAAAAAGCTTTTCTAAGCATTTTTCTACAAGTTGAATCAATTTCTCTTACATATTTACCTCAAATATTATAAAAGTACTTTTGAAAAGCTAAAACAAATGGGCACTAAATATACTCAAATTTTAAAAACTTGCATGAAGTGAAATTGTGAGTTTATCTCCTAATAAATGCGCTTTTCAGAATTTAAATTTGTATTCTCATTTTTACTTACCGCTTCAACTAAACAAATTAACATTAGGAAACATAAATTATTTTATAAATACAACAGATTCCAATGAATGCCTGCCCATGTATATTACAAAAAAATCAAGAATAAAGAAAAATCTGGTATGTATTATTAAATTCTTTAATTAAAATATAATATTTAGCTAAATTCTTTAAAGAGGAAAAAAATAAAGAATATCTACATATTTTATTCTTAATAAAGAATCTAACGACAAATATTGAATAAATTGCATCTAAGTCTTATGTTTAAAGAGTTAGTTCATCACACTGCTCGGCATGACAATTAGCAACAAAAGAAGTGCCAGTATTTCACCAAACAATACAGTGGAAGCTGATGATATATTGTGGGCACCCACGGCATATACTTTTCCAGACGTTTCATCCTTCACCTTAATGCCGGAAGAGCCTAGAGAAACAACAATACAGTCAATTGATCAGCCCAACAGTAAGAGTGAAGTGATGAGTACTATAATGATCAATGAAACTTGGCGGCTAGCTCTTTTGAATGGGCAGATGCTATGCAAATAAACATCCTCCTCCTTCTTCACGAGTACTCTCAATGACACGAACTTGACAAAATTTTGATTAGTAAAAATGTTATTCAATAATCATACCACAAATTATAAAAGACTACTTGACACTCACAGTTGAATTCAGTCCATCCAATGGTCATATTTTCAAGGTCATATACGACTAGTCTGTTCGATAGCACCAAATCTGCAATTGGAAACAGTTAAAAAGTTCCAGCTCTAGCACGATTTGAATTTAAAACTAGCATCATCGGTTTACTGTTCAGCATTAATTGCTTACATCAACGGAGACCAAATGGACAAACCATACTAAGTATTCAGGACTGTACCTCCAAGAAGAGTCATATCCTTTCCATTCTTAGCTTTCGCCGTGCTTTTCTGCCAGCCAACACACCACTCGCTGTCCTGGGGGACAACAGTTAAGGATGAGATCATATCAAGAAATGAAACGCCATTTTCTTTTGGTATCAATAACAAATTTATCAGAAATGAACTGTCCAAGGGGCCCTTTAAACCACATTAATAGTCAACAGCAACTAGAAGATATTTAGCCCCACATGCATACATATACAGTGAATGATCAAGTTCCCACTTACTTTAGTCTTGAATAAATAGTCGTGAGGATAATCTGTCAGAGTAAGAGAGTTCTCAAAATGAAACTTGACCGCTGGAAATCCATCATCAACACTGCAAAATAATACAATGAACAAGTAGTTTAGGCCTGCATAAGTCAAAGAAAACTGCACTAATCGCTTCCTTGAACAGATAAAATTGAACTCTTCAAAAAACTATTTAATTCATGTAATGCGATCTGCCGAAGTCCTGTGAGGCATAACTAATAAAAATACTTGCTTTATTCCGATGTCATAATTTTCCATATTAGAATCTTTGTAAAACTGGAACAGATACTTCTTGTCAACCTAACCATGTATGAAATTATTTGTTGACCAAAATGCAATACACCCAACAGCTCTCTTCCAGAACAACAGACAAAGGACGCAAGGAAAATGGGAATGAACGTAAAAAGTGCCAAGAGGCAAGAAATTAGATATAAGCAATGCCTATTGACCTAACAAAAGATCTTCTGGTTTTTGTCAAGTAACAAAACCCAAATGTTTTTATTTCTGTTTGCACAAGAACCTAATAAATGATTTTCTGCCCAAATAAGTTCTTCCACTATGCCAACATGCTCAAGTCCAAAATTTAAGATCCAAAAAAAAAAAACACCTCTGTTATCCTAAAAGAACCTGCTGCATACTGCCATATCGATTAGTTGGTGATAGACTAATTTGTGTCCTTTTACTACCTGAATGTTGCAGAAGGTTAAGTTACTAATATTTGAGAAGATATCTATAAATCAATTTGAGAAGATATCAATTTAACCCAGGACTAAACAGTCAAAAGAGTTACGGTTAGTGCCTCTGTTAATTCATTTGTTGAGCTTGGTTAGTGAAACTAATATTAAAAAATTAAACCCAAAAGGAAAAGAAATTCTTTCCTCAATGTTGTCCACAAAAAACATAATTGGTATTACAAAGAAATACAAAAATTTAGTCTCCGCGTGTGAAGGGAAAGGAAGCAACAGAAAGAATGAAGACTATACTTTCCCGAATACTCAAAACATGTAAATTGGTTGTCCACAAGAAGTAACTTCAATCCAGACTGCCCAGCCATAATCTATTGTAAAGAGAAATCATCATCATAAGTATTCAAGTTAAATGTATTAAATTTAATCAATCATTACAAACACATTTACCTTGTCCATTAGTTGTTCATAAACTGTTTCAGGAAGATAAGCTAAGGTTGTACCACTATCTATTACACTTGCCATATCATCTCCAGAATCCAGTATACCAGAGGAAAGCTGTAGAAATTCCTTATTGACTTCAATATCCTTCAAGACTACATTGTAGTGTCCCCTATAATAGTTAAATAGACTGCAGTTATGAGAATTTCAAATCCTACACCTCATAAGAACCTGAAGGAATGAAGAAACTAATCTTCCTCTTTCTTGCCTATAGGACTCGTTGGCCCTTCTAGTTGACAAAAAAGAAAAAGAAAGCAAGAAAGAAAGGATGCATGATTCATAAAAATAATAGAGAAAGACAGATGTATTTCCATTCACACAATTCGGAATCTACAGTATTAAAAATCATTCCAGTTGAATAGTGTAAAAGAATTTTATTCTTTCAGCATGCCAGAATGAATAAAATGTTATCCTTTTCGATTAACAAGCGTGAGTACTTCATTTTTCTGAATCACAAAAAGACAGTTCAAAGTGACAAGATAGAGGCTAAAAGAATAAAACCCTCCAACCAGTTTTATTTTAACCAGACTTCCAACCAGTATTTAGGTTATGCCATATGCAAATATTTCAGTGTAATCATTACTCGCAATTTTAGTATTGGATAACTTCAGAGTTGATCCTTGCATTTAAAATACAATGACAAGGCATTTAGCTAAAATTGGCAAGAAAATAAAGAACACAAGGTGCATGCGAACTGAAATCTTCATTCTCCTTAAGTGAAATGGTAGTGGCATTATCTGTTGACTGAAAAAATGGTAGCATCATCATCATCAAATGAATACCATCAGATTCTAGTGAATTACCATAATCAGCTAACAACAACATATTGATCATATTTACAACAAACATCATGGCATGGAAACAAAAGCTAAGATAACGCACATACTGTCCAGAAAGTAATGGAGTCGTGTTGAATTTTGGCTCTATCACTTCTCCAATAGAAAAGATTCCACCTCCATGAATACTGTCGAGGCAGTGTGAAAATATTTTTTTCACCTTTCCAGATGCAGCAAGTTGTGAAAGCACAGATGAATTTGCTTGCCCAAAACCTATAATTCCATCAAGGGCTTCATCAGATGATGAACTTAAGCCCCCGGATTGTTTAGCACCACACCTAGCCACAAGAGAATACTTTAAAAAACACATAAAAATGCATTGAGATGCAATATAAACAATCTTTTATGCTTTTTCAAATTTCCTTCTCTGCCTTAGAAGCAAAATATTTATAAATATAAAAGAAATACCGAGACTCCCAACTCAAATTTTGTAATGAAGCAAAGAACATCCAGAAAAAAGAATACACCCAAAAAAATTTTTAAAAAAATTACTGTTAAATTTAAGGGTGAAAATACCCCAAGAAAATCTCCACAAAAAAGCCACAAAATTACAATGGAAAAAATTCACAGAACAGAAACAATTTAGCAAAAGAAGGATAAAAAATTATTGTACATCCAAGAACAGTTCTCTCATGAGAAGCAAGAATAAGAACCTGCCACAAACTCAACAGCATTGCCAGCAGACTAAATTAAAGCCAGAAAACTGCTTTCAGTCATTAGATATCAACATTATACGACTACAGAAATAAAATACTATAAATTATTCTTACCCAAAAATTACACTACTATTTGCCGGTTCACTATGAAGGTTATCATTGACTTCATCAAATGTAAGATCGTCCTTCACAAAGTATCCAGAAGTTGTGCCTCCATCTCCATAAGTTATACTATATAGGCAGGACTTCTGAGGCTTGCAATCCGAGACTTGATTGTCGTAAGTGGATTTGCAAAAATCTCCATCGCAATAAACTGGTTTTGAAGTATTGGAGGCCTTTGAGTTATATAGTTTTAAATCTATCTGTAATGTAACAGTTATACGGTAAGGAATACTTCAATAAGGGGTCAATATAACTTTTTTGATCTCCCTTTAATCTGAGCCAGCATGCATAAAATTTCATACGATTATATTTCGGGTAGCTATAAAGAGACAGTTGAAGAAGAGTAGCATGGATACATACCCCAAGATCACTCTTCTTGGGACACTCCGTGCATTCAATGCAGTTTACCCATAGAAGATCACTTCCAGTATCAACTTGCACATAGTAGTCCTTTGGAGGAGACCCAATCCCGACTTTTGTATAATACAGCCTAAACCAAATAGCCATTAGCATCAACTCCAACATAATAAAAAATTTCGAACAGGGAGCATTAATAATCACACTAGAACAGTCTCCAGAGTCCAGATCCAGGTAAATGAGTACACTCTGTCAGACAAACACATAAGGTGTGGAGTGCCTCATTGACATCATCTTATATCTTCACTTTTATACAACTCCAAACATAAGTACTCTAGCACTTGAATAGAAGAAGAAAGAAAAAAAACAGATAAAATTGTTGAACAAGTTCCATTTTGAAAGTCTGTGGCATAGAACACATGAGACAATCATCTGACTATATTTAATGAAATGAATCACTTTGGTCGAATAATGAAATTGGAAAAGCGGCCAAAGAAAACAACATCATAACAAAACGACACGTTTGCGTGCCCAGGGAATTTGAAAAGAAGCAGCAGGAAACAAACCCAGTTTCAGAAGGAAGGCCATTGCCGCCAAGGCCGAGATCAACCGCAGAAAGGAATCTACCGCGACGACGGTCGTCATGAGCTTTCAATGCAGCTAAACTCCTGTGGCGACCTTTGAATTTATGCACCACCGGAAACGCTAAATTTCCGTAAGCAACCCAAGAAAGGTCCAAAACTAATATGCCCACCACAACCAATCCTCTGAGATCCATTTTCGTGAGATACAATTGAATTCTACCCGCCTGTTGCTTCGAGAGGGAGAAATGTCAAGAAACAAAACACGAAAGAAAAGTGATCGGACAAGTGGAGTAAAATTCAAAGAATCAAACTAATATGTTATTCTTGTTAATGTCTGAGGCTAGAAATCCAATGCCGACCCTAATGAAATCAAGGTCGGAAAATGGGAAAGGAGGAAGAAGCGAGGGAAGGGAAACATGCACAAAAAAGATGCTAGTCGGTAACAAATACAGGGGAGGATATCCCGACTTCAACGCCAAATGCCACGTTCTCAAATTTAGCATGCACCCTTTATTTTTCATTTTCTGAATTACCGAAATGACTATATAAAGTTGGGTCTCTTCCCTCTGCCCTGGGCCTTTCTTCCCTCCCTGCCGGTTCCTGTTTTTTTTTTTCGGCCAGATGCCCAGATGTCCCGGTCTCTTCTTCGGCTCTATGTTTTCTTTATCCGAAAATTATATTCAGGTCTCACGAAAGAAAAAAGATAAAAAAATAATCATTTAAAATTTTAAAATGAAAAAATGCCTCATTCATAACTTCAGGTGTGGCTCATTGACAACTCTAGAGGTACCATTGACAACTTCATAAGACCATTTTTTTATTTTTGAATTTCAAAGGACCATTTTTTTATTTTTCTTTGTGATTGGAACCAGAGTATAATTCACCCTTTCTTTTTCCATGTTCCATAACGTTGTAAACCTGTGAATATAAAATGCATAAGGGGTGATATTTAATTATAGGGTTTGGGGCAATTTTCTGTTGAAATTGTCAGTGAGAGGTAAATTTATTCTGAAATTATAGAGTAATTTTGTCATGACCATTACCTCAGTTAATTTCAATTATTAGTTGATCAAATATGTTGAGCTGACAGTTCACATATCATCCACGTTATTTTTGTTAAGGTACATTTAATCCGAAATTTTTAAATCTAACTCTAGAAAAAAAATAAAGTAACGAAAAGTTTGACTTTCAGGGCAAATTTGTACATTAAAAAAATAACATGGATGACATATAGACTGTCAGCTCAGTATATTTGATCAACTAAAGATTAAAATTAATTGAAATAACGACAAGTTGCTCTCTCTTTTACAATTCCAAAATAAAATTGCCTTTCAGTAACAACTTCGTGAGAAAATTGCCCCTTAACCCTAAATTATATGTAAAATTGTTTTATTTTTATCATTAATACCTTTATTCAATTCAGCTCATACTCTATTAAAGTTGAAATGAAAGAGTGGGGAAAGACTAAAAAATATACAAAGAAAGAAAAAAAATAAAAAAAAAGGTGAAAAAATATTGTTTAGTTCCGTCCGAAATAGCTTGGACTTTCCATTAAAGAATGGGTAGAAATGCAACTATGCGCCCAAGAAAGAGATGGCAAATGCGATAGTTTCCACCCGCTCTTTATTCCATTTCTTTCCCAAAAAATAAAAAAACCTCATAGAAATCAATAATCTTCTAGAAGATGCTTTAATCTTTGAAACAAATCTTCCTCTTCTTAGCCCATACAGTGTTTACCATCGAACCAATGGTCTTACCAGGAATATTCGGACTCTTCTGACTACTAGACGACCTCATGCTAAAGAGGTTGTTCAAACAACCAAGTTGGAGCAGTGTCATCTTCCAGCAACAACAGAGGAACAGTATGCTACCATTGAGATACCACAATCTCTGATCAATCACTAGAGATCTAAAGGATATACCCATCTCCATATGGGGGCTATCCGACTAGCTTTGACTCTTTATGGAAGAAAAGGCATGTCAGTTACAGCTTGAGTTGCTCTAGTTGACTCCACATACAAACAGTATCCTATGCACTTATTGGCACTCTTTTAACTACTTTGAGCAATGAAACTGTTATCCTGACTATCCAACCAGACTTCGACATCAACCTGCTGGACTTAACTTTGACAAATCAATTCAAAGTGCAAGTTTAAATTTTTGGAGCTGAACAGGATCCTAAAGCTATAATGGCTTCTCTACAACATCAAGTGGTTTACAGACTTCAAAACCACTCTCTTGATCTTCACCTACCAAATTCTACAAAAGATGCTCTTTTTGTCATATCCAATAGATCTGATGATACTTCTATCATTCAGATTCCCAGACAAATTCCATGAGAAGAACTCTCTCAGTTAATGCCTCTTGAATGGATCAATAATTATGAAATGATTTTCCATGGAATTCAACCAGATATCCGTACTACTATGCCTCCTCTTATCCATAAACTTTCAGACGGAACAATAAAAACTACCTTTGAGGGACCTACTCCACAAACACCTTCCGTACCTCTTGGAAGGATTCTTACTCTCTCTCCTGTCTATACACCCTCTAGAAGAGATCCACCTATAGCTTGGGTATACCATAATGCAAACCTTTGCTATGTTTCTCACCTAAATGGTCATTTCTTATGGGATGTCCCTGGCTTAGGAATGTGTGATTCTGACTGTGAGTGTGATACTCCAGAGTGGTGGGAAGAGTTTGGTGATGATGAACAAGGACTTTACATGTACAAATATGCTATCAAGAAGGCCAAGAAAAACAAATTCTTTGTAGGATTTTCTTGTTCTCATAAACATCACAAACACCATAAAGATGATGATGACTATGGCTAATCACAATCTGCTCAGCAAAAGAAAAGAGGTTGGCAACCTCCACCTCCTCCTAAAAGATCTTCCAAAGATATGTCCCTTGTTGAACTGATGATAGAAACGGGGCATATAGATCTTGTCCAAAAGTTATTTCCAGTACTATCAACAAAACCAAAACCAGTAATTCTAGTTGTTCCACCTACACCTGTGCAATCATTACCATGCATAGGGATAATCAGACATCCTTATGGCTCTGAATTTCCTCCTCTTGAGAGAAAAACAAATGAAGACACTAAGGTTTCTGCTTGACCTTATGTTATTCCAAACACAGTTGATTCTCAGGGAAATCTCAGACCAGCATCTGCAGATGAAGAAGTTCTAAATTGGCATACTCAGAATGCAATTTGTCAAAATATGGCGCTAACAGGACTCAGCTCCAAACTTGATTCTATAACAATCAAGACAGAAGGACTGTCCTCTCAAATAGGACTACTCTATGAAGAAGTCAGACAACTATACCCAGAAACTGGATGCAGAATTGAAAAGGTTTATCACTACTGGATATATGGGACCAGAATTCCAACAGAAAGAAAAGGAATTATCAACAATACAAAAGGATCTACAGCAAATAAAACTAGATATGGCCAGAAAACAATCTCAGGTCATATATGAATCCTACCCTTCATATCCTACTATACTAAGATTTTCTTATCCACCTCCACCAATGACTTATCCTGATGAAATTTATTACAGTAAAGTTTTCAAAATGAACTATCCTGTTTTCAGACAATTCCAACAGCCTCTACCTATCAACCTAAGCCTATCTTAAGACCTACTTTTCGTATACCAGAAAGTCCTTCTTCTCATTGGCTCTCCTCCCCATCTGTTTTTAATCATGGTAACACATCAGGAAGTTAGAAACCTGTTCAACCAGGTTTAAAGATCAATGAACCTGTTGTTCCTCAGAAAAATACTCAATCCCCTCCACAAAAAGAAAAACAAAAATATTCTGAAACCTTGACTCCCCAAATTCCTCCAAACACTACTTAGCCTCAAAATGTTACCTTAGCTATCTTCTAAACACAAGACCCTACTGAGCTATTATTGGATTCATCTAGTTTTCTATCAGATGATTTTTCTATCTCTGATGATGATGATTCAGAAGATCATCTTGTTGATATTACCAAAATTGCAATGGTCCAACCTAATGATGATGATGACAGTAAAGTTGAGGAATCTCATGTTGATCAACCTGATCCTCCTAATACTCATCAGCAACAACATGATTTTACTTACAAGCTAACTTCAGGACCTTGGTTTACCTTTGATAATACTCCACAAGATAAATGGAGACAAAGACTCCATGAATTTGAAGCATGGATTGATCTGCAACTTACAACACAAGGAGTAACTCTTGAACAAATCCTTAAAGAGTTTGTTTCTAGATTTATAAGCTCTTTAAGAGATTGGTTTCAAAATCTCAATGCTTATCAGAAACTTCAAGCTGTATAAGTTGACAATCCTGGACAGATCCTAGGTGCTATTCATAAAGAATTTATTGGAGACTTCAATCTTATTGACAAAAGAGATAGACAAGAATTTTTTGAGATGAAATGTTGTTCTTTCAACAGGAAAAATCTGCAAAAGCATTATATGAGAATGGTTGAAAAGTACTACATGCTGAATGGCTACAATGATGTCAATCTCCGGCATACTTTCATAGCTTCTCTTCCTGATGAACATCAACCTGAACTTCATAGAAGTATTAATGCTCTTCGCAGAGATATGTCTCAAATTTTTATTGGAGAAATTTACCAACTGGCTCTTGCAACTGTTGATAAGCTTTGTGAGCAACACAAGTATGTTAATGATATACTCAAAGGCACCACAAAGCTAAAACATGTTTGCAAAAAGCCTTACTTGAAGATTAAATGCAAAGATCCCAAGGTTTGTCATTGTTCAACAAAAAAGAAATCTCACTACCGTTCGTACTCCAGAAAACCTGAAAAAAGATTCTTTCCTAAAAGGCAATTCAGAAAGCAAAGAAAGGCTAGATTCTTCAAACCCATAATATTCTCAAAAGGCAAAGGAGATCTATGCTTTATCTGCAGAAAGAAGGGACATTTTGTAAAGAATTGTCCTTACAAAACTGAAAAAGACATCAAGATGATTCAAAGACTCTATAAAATCTTGATTATCACAGATGAAAATGTAGACATTGAAACTTTTCTTGAAGAACAACCCTTTGAAGATTATGATACTCAGTATGTTCTTCCACTTTCTGATGAAGAAGAAAATTCAAAAATCTCTTACTTCTCTGATCTTGAATCTGAGACAGATGAAGAAGAGATTTATCCTTACGGATCAATCAATCTCATCCAACTTATTCAATCTTCCTCAGAAAAACCTGAACAGATTTTCATATGATCTCTTGGTTCACTCTGCTCCAATCCTAAAGAACATTTCAACATTCCTCTTCTAAATATAAAAGTCCAAGTCCTTCCAAATAAATACTCTAAACCTGTCACAGCTATTGCCTTCTTTGATACTTGATCCTGTAAAACATTCATGAAACCTCATATTCTTCCTCCTGAAGAATAGGTTCCTCATAACCAGTATTTTCTCACAGCTGATGCTAAACATTTCAAGATTGATCTTATTTCTAGGCGAAAGATTGGAATCAAATTCTTCCCAGGATGTACTTTGAAGAATAAAGTACTAAGAAGTGATCTTTCAGGTAAAGATATTCTGTTAGGATTTGATGCTTTCTATCATACTCAAAATCTTATGATCCTACCCAAAGGGATTAAATGGAAAGGAAATTTTAGTCCTTATACAGAAATCCCTAGTCTGTTTGAACTTCAACAGGCTCTGCTTTAATATTCGGATATCAAGGATCAATTGCTCCAGTACTATTCAGACAATCATGATCAATTTCCTTATCCTTCCCCATTATGGAAAAATCAGGAGTTTTTTTATCAAACTTCCTTTCAAGAAGAATAAAGATATTAATCCGACTAAAGCTTCTTATCCAGGGATGAATCCTGATGATTTGAAACTTGCTAGAGATGAATATGCAGCCTTATTAAGGCAAGGTCTCATTGAAGCTACAAAATTTGATTGGGCTTGCCAGGCTTTTTATGTTGAAAAGAGATCAGAAATCAAACGAGGGAAAAAGAGACTTGTCATTGATTACAAGCCACTAAATCATTTTCTTCAGGATGATAAGTTTCCCTTACCAAAGCCCAGTACTTTGTTTTCCCATCTCAAAAAAGCCTAAATCTTTTCAAAATTTGATCTTAAAGAAGGATTTTGGCAGTTGGGTATCCACCCAGATGATAGGCCCAAAAATGCTTTTTGTATTCTAAATGCCCAAGACCAGTAGACTATTATGCCCTTTGGTTTAAAGGTTGCCCCATCACTATTCCAAAAAGCCATGACCAGAATATTTGAACGCATCCTATCAAATGCCTTGATATACATTGATTATATTCTCCTTTTTTCTAAAGATGAACCTTCACATAGAGTCCTATTATCCAAATTTACTGAAATTATAGGACAATATGGCATTATGCTCTCTTCAAAGAAAAGCGAGATTGGAGTCACATAAATTGAATTTTTGGTTTGCATTTCTCGAATGGTCAGTACAGCCCTGGTCCTCATATTACACAAGAATTGTTGAATTTTCCTGATGATAATTTTATTGTTAAACAAATTCAACAGTTCCTCGGGATTGTAAATTATCTCAGAGATTTTATCTCTCATGTGTCTCATCATACTAGCCAGCTGTCTAAGCTTCTTAAGAAGAATTCTCCACAGTGGGGAAAACAACAAACAGATGCAGTCAAAATTCTCAAAAATATTACTCAAAATCCTCCTCCTATAAAGATTCTAGATTAGGGAGAAAGAATCTTACAGACGAATGCCAGTGATGAATTTTGGGGTGCAATACTTCTTGAAGAAGTTAATGGAAAAAGATACTATTATGGACATGCTAGTGGACAATTTAGAGAACCAAAAAAGCACTATCATGCTACATACAAAGAAATCCTTGCTGTCAAGCATGGAATTGAAAAGTTCAACTTTCATCTGAGCCCCTACCATTTTGTCATAGAAATGGACAATACATCTTTTCCGAAGATGCTTGATTCAAAGAAAAAGATCTTACCAGATGCTCAGCTACTTAGATAGAAAGACTGGTTTTCTTGCTATAAATTCTTAGTGAGACATCTTAAAGGTCATCATAATACCATTGCAGATTTTCTATCTAGACCTCAAAAGCCTTCCCTTTCTCCCAAACCCTTGTACATTCTAACTATCTCAAAAGCACAACCAACAATGTCTCGTAACATAAAAGCCACCATTTTCCCTCCAGACACTTATCCAGAGACTCCACATCATATTCAGAATATTGCAGAACAACAACTATTTTACTGACTTCATCTTCTTTTTGTAAAAACCAACCTCATTCCTCAGACACCCCACTTTAACCTAAACACTCCCTTCACCACCTTACCTTTTCTCCAAGGACCTATGCCTAAAGAACTGTTTTGGTATTTATGATCTTTAATCACCCTTCATGTTAGTGCTATAGCCTTTGCACCATTACCCATCTATTATTACCTCTGTAACAAAGACCATGAAGACTCCCTTCTCCATCAGTTTTTAGACCTTTTTACCCCTCTACCCTACTGGAGAGGAAAACTTTATAGTTTTATTGAAGATAATAATCTCTGGAGAATTGAAAAAATAAAACAAAAAAGATTTTATTGTATTTTTGTTATTAATAGATACTATCATCTCCACTCCGATGGACTTTATGGAACTTTCCTTTTGATTGGGTCCGTTAGAAGCAAAATACTCTTAAGGAACTTGATCATTATCTAGGACAAATCAATGTTCGACTGAAAACAAATTGTCATATCTTAAGCCCAATTCCAGCTGAAGAAGAGTATGATCCGTTCAAAGGAATTATTCCTCCAGAAACAGGCTATGTTACTCAGGGATTTGTCTCTCCGCTAACATCAAGTCAGCCTCCTATTGGAATGCTTAGCCCTGAATTTCAAGACTCTCAAGATCCAAATGGTGACCTTCCTCAATTCAGCCTATCTCTTCCTGGATCATCATCCCAAACGTTTCAAGGTCCTCTACCTGAAGATCTCAAGCTCCCGCAACCATGCCTGACTCAATCTTTCCCGCCTTATTGCACTCAGGCTTCAATTCAAAAGGCTTTCAAGATAACTTATCCAGAACAATCTCATGCATACATGTGGGAAAGGTCTCATGACTACATATGGGATCTGCACAAGGTACGTATTGAAATGTATGGAGACCATGACTGTGACAACTTATCTCCCAACGATGATCATAAACCCATTTACAAAGATTGAATCTGGCCCCTCTAAACTGTCGGCAACATCTCAGCCCTCTATAAAGTTTCGGCAAAATCCTAGCCCTTAAGCAGCGTCGGTAACATCCTGACCGTCCATGTTTCACTTTGTCCAAAAGAAATGTCAGCATCTGTACAAAAGTTATGTCTGTGTACCTTATTGTTAGCGTCTGTAAAAGTTAGGTCTGTGTACCTTATATCCGCGTGCTTCAATAGACTTGTTGGATGTGTTTTAAAAAAAAGAGTCTGGCTACGTGTCTGTAAACTAAGTACCTGTACGTGTTTGCTTATGTTTGCGTGTCTATAAAATAGCCATGTGTATTTTGTTCTATTCTGTAAAAGCCTACTTATAAATACGATGCCTCATCAATTGTAAGGGGCATTCGACCTTAAAATAAAAATCTGGTGTGTTCTACAATGCTTCTCTTCTAAACTTTCCTGCTCTTCTTCTGAAAACCTGAGTTCTTAACATATCATCTCTATCTCTGTAATAAATTCTAGTATGCTTTGCACTTGCCTCTTTATGAGAAACCTGTGCATCGAAAAGAATCTGATCATGATCCTGTGAAGGGTACTAGAGAAATAAGAAACTGTTAAGTATCAGAATTTTTATAAGACCGAGGGTTCTAACGTGTCCTTGAGTGAAGAGTAAAAAAGCTCAAACTTACTTGAACTAAGGTTGAAAGATGTTTATAGTATGCTATAGTTTGTTATTTCTCAATCCATTTGTTTCATATGGGATAGATCTTGGTCCCAATGCCTTTGTTGGTGTCTTCATCTTAGATCTTTTGGTCTCATATAAGAAGACACCACACAGACATTGAGATCTGGATACATCCACCCTCCACTTGTAAAAGCTAGTCGGATAGGCCCCATATGGAGATAGGTATATCCTTCAGATCTCCAGTGATTGATCAGAGATTGTGGTATCTCAATGGTAGCATACGGTTCCTCTGTTGTTGCTGGAAGATGACACTGCTCCAACTTGGTTGTTTGAACAACCTCTTTAGCATGAGGTCGTCTAGTAGTCAGAAGAGTGTGAATATTACTGTATGGGCTAAGAAGAGGAAGACTTGTGTCAGAGATTAAAGCATCTTCTGGAAAATGATTGATTTCTATGAGGATTTCTATTTTTTGGGAAAGAGTTCTTTTTACTAAAGAGGGGAGATTTCTAGGGGTAAATTGAGAGATAAGGGTAGTAGAAGGAGGATTAGAATAGAAAGGTTCGAAGAGCTAAAGGCTTCACTCATGATTTCTGGGTTTCTTCTTACTTATCTTTATTCATAACATCTCATCTCTTTCTCAAAAATTCTATGGCTTTGTTGGAATTGTCTGAAAACATGATAGTTCATTTTAAAAACTTTATTGTAATCAGTTTCATCAGAATAAGTCATTGGTAGAGGTGGATAAGAAAATCTTGGAATAGTAGGATATGAAGGGTAGGATTCATATATAACCTGAGATTGTTTTCTGGCCATATCTAGTTCTATTTGCTGTAGATCCTTTTGTATTACTGATAATTCCTTTTCTTTCTGTTGGAATTTTGGTCCCATGTATCCAGTAGTGATAAACCCTTTCAATTTTGCATCCAGTTTCTAGGCTTGCTGCACCTGGAAAAAGTATAGTTGTCAAACTTCTTCATAGAGTAGTCCTATTTGAGAGGATTTTTATATGTTTCTATTATTTGTATTTTGAAACAACTTGTGTGTGCTTATTTGTTAATTATTTTATAATTCTGCTTCTTTGCCTTTTTTTTCTCTTTACCTTCCAGCTTTTATTCTTTCAAGTTTTGTTTGTATTCTGAACTCTTTACTTAGTGGGTTGTTGTACCTCTAAAGTAATGCTCAGAAATTTTATGAACTTAGATTCATATATAGTTAGAGTCTTAGAGAAGATAGGTGAATCAATCTTAGTTAATTCATTTAAAAATTGATTAAATGGGGTTTTTTGACCTGATAAATCGGGTTTGAAAATAAGAAAACAACCTCAACACACAAATGTTGGAAATAAAATTTTATTGTTGAAAATTGATTTTTTCACTTAAAAATTGATTTTTTCAATTAAATTGTCAATTAAAGTTTATTTCTTTATCTTCTTTCACACGTTTAACTCGCATTTTTTAATAAGTTTAAGCCCCATAAGTCATTATCCTATCCTTTTTTAATGAGTTTTTTTCTCTTTATATTTTTAACAAATTTTGTTTTTTATCTTAATATTTTAATGAGTTTTGATTTTGACCCTACATATAAGTCATATCAGTTTTAGTCAACCGCCTATGCCAACATAGTTAATTGTGTTAATGCCACATTAGCAAAATCAGCATTATTTTCCCATATTTTATGTAATATCCCAATTTTTAATTAAGGGCTAATGAGGATTAGTGTGGATATTTATGAATTTAAATGGGAATTTTTATGTGTTATGACTATTTTAATTAATACGTCATAATTATTGAGAAATTAGAAGAATGGAATTATTGGGCAATTAGTTGGTGATTAATGGGAAAAATAATTACTAACTATAAGAAAAATGAGAAGTGTGTGATTAAATGGTTAATGGAGGGATTAGTGAAGCTAATTGATGATATATTGTATGAGAACCAATAAGATTTGGACATATGTCAAGAGTGGGTGAAGAGAGAAGGAGTAAGAAAAGTCAAAATCTCAATTGTTTAATGTTTCTCTCTCCTCCCTCTCCCTCCTTTTCACTGGCAGCATGGGTTAGAGGGAAAAATCATCATTTTCCCTTCATCTTCAAGCTCTCATATCTCTCTTCCCTCTCTCTCTCTCGTTTTCTCTCTTCTCCCTTCTTTGGACACCATTGTTGCAGAAAAATGGAAGGGAAAAGCTTGAAAAGAAGGTAAGCAAATGGCCTCCATTGCTCAAACTCACTTCATGAATGTTGTTCCTTGGAGTGAGAGCTTCATTTTGGTGTTTATAGTATGCCCATTAGTGTTGGTTTATTCCTACACGAAATTTTGGGAAGTGGTGAATCAAGAAGTCTCTTTGGCAAAGTGAAAGAGGTAAGTGAGACCAATCTATCTATCTAAGTTTTATGCCAAATGATTGAGTTTGTAATTTCTGGAAATTCTAGCCTTGAATTCGAAAATGAGAGCCATTGTGTATTTGGTATGTTTTTGGCATGAGAATGGTATTTTGGGATGAGTTTAAGATAGATAGATTGATTGGTGATTGGAATTTGATGTTTAAATGAGATTGGAATTTTGATGTTTGTGTTGCCCAAAACCAAAGCATGATAAAGGAGTAGGATTTTGGTCATTTTGAGATTAACATTGTGTTCCTTGTGGAAAATTGTGTGGGAGAAGTGCTGAATATGAATTTTGAACCATTGGGAACTTAGTTTTAAAAGTGGCAAGTTTTGGTTAGTAAGAAACTCTGTTCTGGCAGTGATATTGCATGGACGTTTTAAAATAGCAAATGGTGTTGGAAAATTATAAAAATTTCCAATCTTAAATTTCACTTGCCAAGCTTCAAAATGGACAAATATTTCATGTCATTTCGATTTTTGGGCTAGGAGTTATGACTGTCCAAAGTATGATGTTAAACCTGGGACCAATTCTGAAGCAAGGTGGAATTTTTTGGAAATCTGTATTTTTGTGGTGATTTTCAGTAATTTCCCATATTTTTCCTATGATGAGGACTTCAATACCTTTTATTTGGCTTTAGAATCACCTTATTTCAATTTTTTTAGAATTATTTATGATTTTTTCAAAGTTCAACCAAGAAACAGAATTTTTCCTAGCCGAAACCATAAAATTCTTGGCTGCAGCCAGAAACTTTCTGTGCTACTTCTGGCCACAGCCAGAAATTCTTGGCTGCAGTCAGAAACTTTTTGTGCTATTTCTGGCCGCAGCCAGAGGTTTTTTTGGCTGCAGCCAACCCCTGTTTTCAGCACCTTGTGATTTTGAAAAATGGTTTCCAACCCGATGTTTCTCAATCCTTTAGGGCTTTTATTAATGCCAATTGTAACTACTTAAAGGACATAAATGATAACCAAATCTAAGTATTGTGAAGTCAATTGAGTATTGGAATAGAGAATAACTCTTCGTTCCTAATTATAATTATAGGATACGATATTTGCCCTCCTCGGGAAAGACCTGCGACAAAGCACGCACGGAACGAACCAGGTAGTGACTTTTCTCTCATGTTGTGTATAATGTTTTGGTATGCATAACTTATCATTGAACTGTGAACTGCATGTACCATGGTCCATTACTGCGCGAGCAGGTCAGCGTGAGCCATGTAGGGATTGACGTTGGTCATCTCTAGGTCGGCCGTTGAACTGCCATTGTAATCGACATGAAACTTTGTGAATTCAACCCGTGGGGCGGCGTTTGTTAATCCAGCCGTGGGCTGTGAGTTTTGAATCTTGCATGTATGACTTTTGTGATGAAATGCTTTATATAAATCCCATCTATGGTGAAATATATTGTGTGGATTGTTGTGATGCAATGCAGCGTGAGCAATCATAAGGGATGACATGTGTCATACTAACCATTACCGTTGTAACTGCCGTTGTAGTTGCTTGTGTGGATAATGATTTGATTTCATGTCTTATTGTTGTACATTCTATGATTAATTTGACACTACGGGAATTCCTTAGAATCTCATTTTCCCAAAAACCATATTTTAGACAGGGCAGAAGGATCAAAGGGAAAGCGGGCGACGAAGAGCGGATAAAGCTCCGGTTTAGAAGTATATTTTGGGTTATTGGTTATCATGTATATCATTTGGATGTTTTTGGGAAACAATTGTGTATATTGGGATTAGTGGTATAGTTTTTTATAATCCCCAAGTTAAGGGTAATGAATTGTGAGCTTTATGCCTTTGTAAAACCCTTATTAATGAATGGAACCCGAGTGTGTCGGGAATTTTTTTATACTCTGATATTTGTGAATGAAATCAACCTGTACAAGTTATTTAGTATTGAAATGCGAATAGGAGACCATTGTGAACATGTTTTAGAAAAGGTTTTATAAAAGCATGTTTTGGGCAAAGCTTGTTGTATTAAGTCCCAAATCATTTACGGTATCTAATTCCACATTAATTACGTGTTATTGAACTTAATCTCGGCCTAAGCGTGAAAGGGGTTACATTTTACACAGACTTGTTAGCTAAACATTTGCCAATAAAAAATATTTTTTTATTCAAGACAAAATGAGATTAAATAAATATGTGCTTTACAAATTACATATAGTTAGAATATCATAATGAAAACTAAAAAAAAAAACTCAAAAAACAATCAAGGCAAGGAAATAGTTTTGACACATATGAAAGAGAAATCACAAAGCAATGTCAATATCTTTTGTTAAGTGATAGTCCACAAGTGAACACATTAAATAGGCATACGAATGTAGGATTTTTGACTCAATAGATTTCTGAATATTAATCTTTAAAGTTCGAACTTCAATCATCACAAATTCATAAGTTACAAACAATAACAATATAATATGCTATAGTAGTGGCAGATACTAATCAAGCATTCAAGCGATTACCATTCATCCATCATCATCAAGTCTTGCAAATCTTCACTGTTATGTCTGATCAAGTTCGCCTCCTGCTTTTCCATCTTCCTCTACCAAAACGAACAAAGATAAACTGTATATCATATTAATTAATATGTATTAACTAATAAGAAGATGAAATGAAACATTAAATACTGAAAATAGAGAATGCAAATTAAGATACCAATAACAATAGCCGCAGTCTCATCAAAATTATCAATATTAAATCATTCAAGTTGGGTGGTTTTATTGATAGCCAATTTTGTGCACATATGAGTGCCTCAACCATTTTTGAGGATAAAGAGCTCATGAGAGCATCTAATACTCTATCCCCCGTACTAAAAGCTGTTTCTAAAGATATATAGAGACTGATACAGCCAACAAATCACGTGTCATCAAGCTTAACACTTTATACGTACAAGCATTCCATTTCCACCATGACAAGATGTCAAATTTTGAATCACGATAACCAACCAATTCAGCTCGAAGGTATTTATCCACTTCTGAAAGTTTCCCTACATTACTCTCTGCATCTGCCTTGGCTAAAAGCTTTTGGTATGTAGCATCAGCAGATGATAAGGCCACATCAAGTTCTAACTCTGGTAATAATACATTATTCCCTGTACCACTATTATCCTCTTGCTCCATTGTTGGTTGAGATCCAAAAGTTTCACCAAGATGAACACTAACTAAATAATGGTCATATAAACGATACAATACACCCATACTATTCCTCATCATAGCTTCACACTTTGTGGGTTTATGAAAAAGTGACCAACAAAAGTGACTTTGATATATGTCAATTTATATCTGGGGTCTAATATCAAGGCCACAACTAATAACGGATTCATTTTCTCAGCTGCTCCCCAGTATTTGTTAAACTTGGACAACATTTTTGTTGACATGTCATTTAAGAGAGAGTAGGAGCTATTTGCACTTGCATTAAGACTTGTCTGAATTGCAACCATATGTTGGAAACAAGTGTTACTTGTAACATAGTTTGATCCAGAAAACTTTTTTTTTGGTTTACACCCCCCGGTGTCCTACCACCCTTTGGAGGCAGACTAATCCAGAGTTGCCCCCCGTGTAGAGGGACTTCCCAGGGATCGAACTCGGGCCCTTGAGGCAAATGGCGGAGGAGGCATCTTGACTCCCCCTTTCAAACCATCCGAGCCACACCCCCGGGCTTGATCCAGAAAACTTTAATGTCATGTTGTAGGACAACTTTAAGAAGCTAAGAAACTCCTTCGCAGTGCTCCAATCATATGCATTAAGAGGCAAAATTGTAGGTTTTGTAGTCCTTCTTCTAATTGTATCATTAGATACATCAGTAAAGTAGCCACCATGAAAAAGCGTTATTCTGTTTCATCTTGATAATATCAAGTAAGCAAATAATTTCATGTACGATGGAAGGGAAAAAATATTAGAGTGAAGGTAGAGAAAAGTTTGATTCAACCAACCCCTGAACTTATGGAAGTTCATAGACGGGGCCAAACATCCAAACTAAAAGGATTTGGCCAAAGAGCATGATATAAACAGATTGTTAAGAGTTTCTCATCTTCTCAACCAAATATGCACAAACCAAAAGTATTTAAGAGATGTTTCTTCAAAACATCACGAGAAGGTAAAGTATTGTTCAATAATTTTTAAATGAAAAGATTTTTAAAGGATGATTGAGTTTTCCCAGAACTTCCAAAAACTTTTAAAAGCAACACCATTCTGGTTACTAAAAAAACTTTTAACCCACACCAATAATCAACATTAGCACATTCATGTTTTGGTGGGAAAAAATGAAAAAATCAATACCACTTATCAACTAAGCATTTACAATTGCTAGTCATTGGTGAAAAATCCCCATTTATCCTCACATGCGTTTGTAGGGCGGAAAAGGGGCTGGAGATTTCCCAGAAAACCAAGAGATATTTGAAAATGAGAGGGGCAAAAATGTACAAAGGTAGTATCGAAAGAGAACGAGTGGGCTGAGTTGGTTCTGAGAAGTGGAGAAGACGGGGACTACCCTGGTATTTGTGACAGTGAGCGCAAAAGTTAGGTGCAACGGCGTCCTTTAGGAAATGAAGAGGAAATAGAAATAGCCGGCGACAGCAGCCACAGAGTCACAGAGAGCGCTGAGCAGGGAAGGTGGACGTTGATCGAAATCGAAATCGAAATCGAAATCAAAATGGCTGTACTGAACCTCAACGTCTGTCTTCCTCCGAAACATCCCATGAGATGGGTTGCCTCTCGCGTCTCATCTCCTCTACATACTCTGGTCATGCCCCCCGCTCCTCGTCTCCCTCGCGTTACTTCCCCTCTTACCCTCACCGTCCGATCTAGCTTCGATACCGCTTCGGCTACCGTGGGTCAGGTCACCGAGGTCACCAAGGATACCTTCTGGCCCATTGTTCGTGCCTCCGGTGATAAGACCGTCGTCCTCGACATGTATACTCAATGGTATTTCTTCCTCTCTCCTTTCTCATGCATCTTTCAATTACTTGCCCCCTGCCCTTTCTTCCGCTCATCGCTACTGAGGGAGTACTAATTTTTCTCTAATTCTGGGTTGGAGCTGCTTACTTTCTCTTAATTTTGCTTAACTGTTGACGACTTGATTTGCAAGGGTTTCCCTTTTTTAGCATCCTGGCAATCCTTTTACCCCACATGTTGGTTTTGGTTATTCTGATTCTGACGGCCCTATATATGCCCTTAATGTATATCCATCACCATCGTTGCTAAATACTGAGTGGATAATTAGGAGATTTTGCTATTGAATTCGCAGGTGTGGTCCTTGCAAATTGATGGCTCCCAAATTTCAAGAATTGTCTGAGAAGTATCTTGATGTTGTCTTTTTGAAACTTGATTGTAACCAAGAAAACAAGGTGAGCGTGTTAGCTGGTTTTCTTTTTGTTGTCTTCCTACATTTTCTAGGGCTGGCATGATATATATTTTGATGGTTTATTGGTTGTTGGCAGCCCTTAGCAAAAGAGCTTGGAATCAGAGTGGTTCCAACTTTTAAAATTCTCAAGGACAGCAAGGTTGTAAAAGAAATCACTGGGGCTAAATTTGATGGTTTAGTCTTTGCCATCGAGAGTGTTAGATCGAGCTAAAATTTGTATCTGTAAAAATATGATATTAAGAATTCATGCAATTGCAAGTTGAAGGAAAGTTTAAGAAACCTATCTTAATTCACAGTGAGTGATACAGTTAGTATTAATGCTGTTTTAAGTTAAATGATAAGTTTTAAGACGCCTCGCCCCAAATCACAGGGAGTGATAATTAACGTTGTTCATTCTTCCCCAGTTAAGAACTGCTCAAAATGATATATGTCATAGCATGCCTCTTATTTACTGTCGAGAATTCTGGTTTTGGGTATTGAAAGAGATTTGAAATTAATCGCCACTGCCCGCGACAAGGATTCAAATTTTCTATAATCCAAGTCTCATACCTCCACAGCAATAGAACATCCATTAATATGTAGCACAGAGCCAGGTCTTGGGTTAAGAGTTTAAAAAAATTATAGCTTTATGGTATTTTGTTTGGGTAAGTTAATTCTTCTAAATTTCTTAAAACGAGTGAAATGAGACCAACTCAACAAGTCAGAGACGTTTTCTCGTTAATAACTACAATTTCACTGCTTATGGATGAGGACATAGATCTATATCTATTCAATACCCGCGCAACTGGAAATAGAATATAATTATTATTTTGTTGGGGGAAAAATAATTGATGAAGGATGAAAGACTAGAGCATCAATCTGTAAAAATGTACCCTCACAAAACACAATGTACTATTTTATGCATCCAGATTTTCAGGTTAAATTATCAAGCTAGACCAGTTTATGGGAATAATCTTTAATTCAAGATCCAATAATCTTGACGGGCCAAACACAGCTATATTTTCTTCGTGACCACTTCCCCGGATTTGACTATTACAAGTGGGATGATTAACATTTTACTACTAAATATATAAAACATAGTTGACTCTGATTGAAGAGATTAAGAAAGTTAAATAAATTATTTTAAAGTATTAATATTTATCTTTTTTAGACTAACTTAATTTGTCTGACTTATGAACTAATATATAATCAAATGATACGCGAAACATGTTATGATTGGTTATCTTATTTAGTTTCATTAATCTCTAAAAAAAAGAGTTAACTATATCTTATTTTAAAGATGGGAGGAGGAGTAATCATGAAATTCAAGTCAAATGATCTACTTTGGAGTTAAAGGATGTGTTTGGCTCAATAGAGGGGAGGGGAAGGGAGAGATTTTAATGGAGGGGAAGGGACAGGAGGGTTTGAGAGGAATTTTTTTTAACCTTGTTTGGATTGACAAAAAGAGAGGGGAGGGGAGTGATTTTAATATTATCATATTTGATATAGGAGGGGAGCTGCATTAATGATCGAGGCATACGAATCTGTAATTTAGTTTTGTGTAAATAATAAGAAAGGTATTGTAGGAATATTTTAAAATAGCATAGACATATTAATTAATATAAACTCAAACATTAAGCTTTCCTTTCAAATTCCCCCAATTTTAAAGGGGAGGGTTAGGAGGTCCTAAAAATTTTAGTTATCCAGGGAGGGGAGCAAAATCTCTCCGTCCCCTCACCTCGTACCATACAGACCCAAAAAGACAGCGATATTCGACCCTGGAGTCAGGAGTTAATATTCTCATTTGATGAAAATGCAGCTTCTCGTTTTTTTATTTAAAAAAAAAAACTATCGTACCAATCTGGGAGCCCAAACGGAATGGCCCAGGCAGCGGTATAGAATAAAGTGGGAAGCCCTAGAGAAGAGTAGTGATCGGCTTGGGAGTTGTTGAAAAATTGCAGCGAGTAAGTGGAGGACAAGATGATGGCGTCCGCTGGGAATGGGATTCTCGGGTCCTGTCTTGTCACGGCAAGACCTAACCCTAAACCTTTCGTCCCTCGTCCTTTCCTCCAAATGACTCCTAAATCTAAATCCACCCTTGTTATCCCTCACATGTCCTACAATTCCGACCCCACTCCAACGCCGGCCACCGACCGCTTAATCTCGGTGGTCGCTTACACCCTCCCATTCTTCAATTCCCTACACTATGGCCGCTACCTCTTCCTTCAATTCCCTAATTTGGGCCTTCTGTTCGATCCCATCCTTCCTCTTGTCACCCTCTACAGGTCCATCCCTTACTCCAGCTTCGTCGCCTTCTTCGCTCTCTACTTGGGCGTTGTCAGAAATCCTTCCTTCAGCCGTTATGTCAGGTTCAACTCCATGCAAGCCGTCACCCTAGACGTCCTCCTGGTGCTGCCCCTACTTCTTCAAAGGATTTTCACCCCCGGTCGCTCTGGCCTCGGCTTCCGCCTCATGGTTTCCGCCCATAATCTCCTCTTCCTCTTCACTCTTGCATGCTTCCTTTACAGCGTCTCATCCTGTGTGTTCGGTCGCACCCCGCACCTCCCCTTTGTTGCCGACGCTGCTTCTCGACAAATTTGATTCTCTTCTCTTTGGTATGCCCTTTTGCAAATCAATCCATCAACATTTCCCCTTCCATTCCCTCTTCCTAATTTCCTTTCTTTCTTTTTTTTTTTTTTTGGTGCTATACCTTGTTTCCTTTCATTACATTCACTAATTAACAATGTTCTGCATTGTTAACGACTCTATTACATTCAATTTCGTTCATGTTGTCCTACTTGTGTATAATTATGCCTCTAAGCGTCCAATATAGGTTGCCATTATTTCTGGTGTCATCGTAAAAAATACTCCCTCTGGTCCTAATTGTCCTAATTAGATAAAATTGATTTTTTTGGAAAAATTAAGGAAGTCAATTAAATCACTTTAGAATATTTATATTTTTAGTATCTTTAGATTATATATTAATTTATTAATCAAATTAGTTAGTTTGAAGAAAAAAATATAAATATGAATATTTTAAAATAATTTAATTGACTTTCTTAATTTCTCCAAAAAAATCAATTTTATCTTATAATTAGGATCAGAGGGAGTAATTTAAATTTAAATTAATTAATAACCTTCATACCCGTATTATCACTTAAACTAAAATATTTTCACTTCTATTTTCTTTTCCTATATGCTGATTATATATATATATATATAAGAAAAATATGAATCTTATGGCATACTATTTTCTTAAACAAACAAATATTAAGGCTGTCGTCGTGACTATACATTAATCCAAGACAATGGCTGATAATGAAAAGGTCGCAGTCTTGCCACAAGTTCATTGCATCTACCCCGGCCCTGGGTTAGCTCCACTCTTAATCGTATCAGGTCGCGGGCTAGCTTTAATTTCGCGTTAAAGCAGGTTTGATGACAAACCACATAAAAGCATTCGACAATTTACAGAGAACCCACCACTACAATAACAACGCGTCAATCATAATACACCAAATAAGCATTCAACAATTTTGAGCCAAATCACCCTACAGCAAGAACAGCTGCTCCGAGTAGACAGATAACAAGGAAACATTTCTAATTTTAAAGTTATTCGACACCATCAAAGCTTAGTTGGCTACTCTGAAGCTTTAGTTACATGCATAATCGGAAAAAGAACCGACAATGAGGGAATTTCATAGTCCGCCAAGATCCACGCCTAGTCTTGCTAGTACCGTTCATGACGCCTGCCAAGAAATTATATTTGCTAAGTAACGAGCAAAATTTAAAACGTTAGGAAGAAAAAGAATAATGCACTTGCATGACGACAACAAATATTTCCTCATTTGACTGGCCATGATCAACCACCACCTTATGTTGGGTTCTGGCAACTCTATTTGAGTGAATGCAATCCAGTTTATATTCAAAAAAAAAACTACGGATCAAATGATGTACCTGTGGCGATCATAGTCTCTTGATCGTGAACGTGACCTCCGGCGGCTTCTTGACTCGTAAGAGTGGGATCGACTAGAGTCCCTATCTCGGTCTCTATCATAACCACGATCACGGTCATAATATCTATCACGATCTCTGCTCCTGCGATCATAGTCTCTCCCTCTTTCACGACTATCTCCACGTTCCCTATCCCTGCTTGACTCCCTGTCATGGTCCCTACTATGTTCTTACATCTTAGTAAATGAATGCAAAATTTTCTTATAAAAAGTTTTTGGCAGCTTATGAATATACATGGACATCTATAAATTTCGACCTTTGGATCAAAAAAGATTTACCTCCTGTCATCATAAGGGTCAATCTTGCGAATCTTGTTCCTTTCTTCCTGTTCCAGAAATTAAAATTAATACACCCCTACTAAGTTGATGTAGCAGAAAAACGCAAGATTTGTATGATTTACCAATACTCAGAAGATTAAATAACTAAATTCTCAAAATCATTAACCCCTATTATGCCAAGCCAAACTCGATTGCTATGCTTGTAAACATTTTATTTTGGAATAATCAGAAACAGCCTGTAGATTCAACTGGAGAAAATGTCTGACCATGAAATGAAAATTTACAGCCAATTACCCCCTCCCCCCAAAAAAAAAAAAGTCTGCATAACACAGTAACACTACAGGTTAGGCAAGTAGTTCGGGTCAAGTGGCAAATTTGAGGTTAAATCATCATTGGGAAGAAATGTAATTATAAACTAACTGGAATTCAGGGACGTCAATCCTAATTTTTTCCATATTATGACAAGAAACTAGATTTAGCTTTAGAAGTACAAAAATCTAGTGTTTCAAAAAGGTTGTTTCCTTCACGTCAAAATTTCAAGCTAGCTTATCAACAAAGGAATCTGCATAGTTGCAAAACATTGCACGACAGTAATCTGTCCAGAAGGATATCCACAAAATTATACAAAACATGGAAAATCTAAAGCAGCGGATTAATCAAGAGCACAAACATGAATCATTGCTTTTTTTTTTTCATTGGTGATAACTTTCAATCCATTACACAGCCACATAAGCACACTATGTGCATGTTTGACAGAGAATTTTCAACACCCTCTTAAAAGATCGTAAAACCAAAATCCTGTGTGACTAACATTGAGAACAACTATCAACTGGGAAATTGTGAGATCAAATTTCAACTAACAAATCCAAAAAAAAAAAAAATCGTAGGTGACATTTTAAACTCATGAACCTTCACTCATATTTTTCCCCAATATCCACTGTACATTTGTACTCTAGGCTTTCTGAGGTGTCCACAAAATGTCCCCTTTCAATTTCAGGGAGAAGTGTGTTCAAACACTAAACCAGATCAAAAGGACACAAGAAGTTTGTTCTGACAAGACGTGTTAGGCAAAGTTTTCCATGAATTAAAACTTAAGGGTAATACCCAAAATCTATATGACAAATAGAAATGACATCAGTAGGGCAGAAACCCTTGTTTTAGGAAACAGACCATACCCATATGTCAAACCAGTGAATTGCTATCCTCTATCGTCCAGATCAACAGTTTGCCTGTTCTCCCAAGTTCTAAAAAGGGGGGGTGGGGGGGGGGGAATGAAATTTGATGCTACATAGGCCCATCTATATATTAACATTGCATGGGCTCATCCACATAACGGTGGAGTATGATGTTGCACTGACAACCTACAGGCATCTCTACCCATAAAACTAGGGTTTTCCTCGTGAGAAACTGGAAAATAACGTTTGGCCATCCATTTTAGTACTCCACTCCAGACCATTTTCCAGTTTTTAAACTGTCTGAGTTTTTTATCAAACTGTGTGCGTGAGTATTTAGGTTTCACAACCAAATTGCATATAAGGTTATATTCATTTTATTTTTTTAATAACTATATTTTCCATGCATTAAATTTTGAATATATAAACACAACTTCTGTAACATTTTATTTATTTAAAATTTTAATTTAAAATTTGTAAAAAATAAAAAAGGTTCAAGCAGTTTAATTGATAACCCGACAGTTGAGCTAACGAACGCTAGTTTGACTTCATTAGTTGAATAGCCAGTTCAGTTCCAAGGGAAAACACTCCTTTCAGGGGTATGGTTTTTACATAACAAACAGCACTTGATAATGGGCAACTACTTTTTCCTTATTGGTATATGCCAGTATACCACCCAGATAAATCACTCAATATGATTAAAAGATTACTTAGAAACAATATCATACAAATAAAAAGGGAAAGCTGAAGCTGTAATATGTTGCAAACAACTAACAGACATTTGCTGCTCGTCTACAAGTATGAACAGCATAGTCAGCCAGTTTTTGAACTGAAATTATTCCACAAGATCAGAAATAAATGATAAATATCTTACTTGAAGTTCCGCCAACTTCTCACGAATCTGCATATACCCTAAATGAAGTTTTCCTCCAAAATGATCAGCTAAACGGCGATCACTGTGAATAAAATTGCAAATCAACATGTTCACACAAAAAAGGGCAAAAAATTTATGATGCCATAGAGAAATACAAGATTTCCCCATAAATTTCACAGCTGAGAGTATAGCATGATCTACAAGCATAAAACAGAAAAGACGCACATTCTTTAGCTGCAAAAGTTATCCTCGTAAAACTGGCACAAGAGCCTGCTGGGGACAAGGAGGTAATACTAACGGGTCAAAAGCTGAAGCGCTTAAAACCCAAATGCCAACTCTAGATCTCCCTAGGAAAGTTCTAAGATAGAGAAGGGAAAAGGTGGAACATTATCAAATTTTACCTGTCATACACACTCAGAAAAGCCCCACAAATGTTGCAAACACGTAGCTTCTGATCAGTCTGGATTGTTAAATGAGCAAAAGACAGTGTCATCACATAATAAGTAAAATGCATGAGAAGCAGCAGCTTGGATAAAAGGAATTAGGAATTATTTAGCATTTTTTCTGCTTATACAGTTTGAAAAAGGTGACATGGCCATCACCCATACATATATTAAAGGGTTAAGAGGCAATTTTGCCCTCGAATTTTTTCGGAGGGCAATCTTGTCTGGCCATTATCGCAGTTAATTTGAACCGTTAGTTAACTAAGTATGGTGAGCCGAAAGTCCACGTCATCCAAGTTATTTTTGTTAAGGTGCAAATTTGTCCTGGAAGTTCATATGTCATCTACTTTATTTCTCTTCGAAGTTAGATTTAAAACTTCTAGGGCAAATTTGCACATTAATAAAAATGACATGGATAACATGTAGGCTGCCAACTCATCATATTTAGTCAACTAATGGTCAAAATTAACTGGGATAAAGAACCGGGCAAAATTGCCAATTGCCCTTCGGTGACAACTTCCGGGGTAAAATTGACCCTTAACCCAAATATTAAATCACACTAAATTGATTACAACGCACAAAACAAAGGGACCAATATATTATATTGAAGAAAGATGTTTCATTTTCAGTATAAGGTATTTACATTAGAGCAAAACCTTGTGTAAATTAAGGACTAAGTTGTGCTTCAAAATTAAAAAGTTAGGATCAACAAAGTGACAAGGATAAATAAACACCAACTCACAATTCGCACATCTGCAGCAGTATACTTTGAAGCATCCAATACTGGCTCCTGCCTAGCAGGAAGCTGAGACAGAGAATCAGATCATCATGTAAGTAAAGAATGAAATGAAACATGGTTAGTAGCCTTATCCCTTCTTTGGATGGGAGGAAAAAAATTTTTTGGGGGGTTGAGAGGAAGGAAAAAAGGGGAGAAAATGAGTTGTGGGACCCAACCACATTTTCCTTCCAAGTTCTCTCTGCTCCACATATGGAGAAATTTTGGGGAGAAAATGCTTATTCCACCTCTGCACTCACTCCCACTCAACCTCGTGTTCTCCACCGAAATCTTCCAACCTTGCTCTGAAACACTACATCTTCTCAGTGCATCCAAACCCCACCTATACCAATGTCGTTGGACCACCATTAGCATCATGCTCTCTTTCCTCAAGCTTCCTTGTTCCTCCAGCATCAGCATTGGGTTATCTCCTTTCATTTTCCTTGTTAGCTGAATGGAGGTTCAAAGATGGCCGAAGGATTGTTGAAAATACAAGATGAGGCTCTGATAGTTTCAAATATATGGTGAATCAAATTTAAGAATGGGAATGGAAGAAGTTACCCGAGATGATTTTGGCTTGCAGTTCTTTAAAAAAAACAGAGATTCTTTTAAATTACTTCTAGGTTGAATAACCTGACAGAATAGAGGTATAGATCATGTTTATAGACCAAGAGGTGACAAACTCCATGGTGAGCATGTTCCTACATCCCAAGTAACATCCACTTTCAGCACTTACACATTTCGATTTTGAGTTTTGCCGTCTTTGTATCAAATAAATAAAATATATACATACCAAATTATTTGATTTTAAAATATAAAAACATGAAAATATATTTTTCTACTAAATAATTTGATTTTAAATATGTTGATGAGGTTAATTTTTTAAATAACTTTTGCCTTCAATATTTTATTTTGATAAAGATAATGACAAGACATTATTTATTTTGATGAAAGGGCATTATAGTAATTTTAATATTTGCTTATTTTCTTTTCTCTATGTTGTCTCCTATTTATCCAAGCACAACGAGTGATAGCATTGTCTCTCCAGTTTTCCTTTCTCTACATTTTTCTCCCCACACCCCTAACTTTTCTCCCCATCCAAATGGAGCATTAGATTCCAAAATATAAATATGGACACAATAAATTCAATAAGATACCAATCACTTAAATCCATAGAAATTAAAATGACAGACCTTCTTAAGTGCTTCAGCCTCTTCCAATGCTTTCTGTGCCTCGTCAACCATTCCTTGTTCCCCTATTCAACAAACATAGCAATTAAAGTCCAATTAAATCTAGCAAATAGGCTAATGGAGGAGAAAAAGGAGTCTGATAATATTTTGCGACTGCACAACATCAACAAAGGGAATAAGTTTTAGGACAGACTAGTTAGTTTATAGCATAAACATGTATACAATTACTATCCAAACTATCGGGCGTATCAATCTCAAACTGAAGACAAAAGTAAATTACATTAATATTTACATAACATTATAAAGGTTTTCCAAAGTAGACACTCACTACAGACTATTAGCTGCCCACACGATTTACAAAGATGAAATTTCCAATTTTTTATTGTGAGGATATTCTAGGCTGATTGTCAAAGTGTGAGATGTACTTCATTTGGATGCAATGCCAGAAAATGTGACGGTTGCAATTGCATGCCTACATCAAGATGAAAAGGGATTTTGGATTTTGGTGGCATCAAGCCCATCAGATTGAGGTGCAAATCATGGGAAAAACCAAAGCAAGGGAATAGACATTGTTATTAAACCCAGACCGGACCGGCCGAACCGGTAACCCGATTAGAAAACTAGACCGGTTCAGTTTTTTTTTTAATCTTTTTTTTTTTAAATTCTTTATGATTTCATATTAATAAGCCTGAAATCTTCACTCTCCCACCGGTTTAGTCCTATGTTAGCTCCAGTTTAACTCCGATCTGACCCACTGACCCTTGACCCAGTATCTCGACCAGTTCTGTTAAGGTACTGAGTAAAGTAATGGATAAATGGGAAAGTTAGATGATAATTTGAGAATTTATGTTGAGAAGGATAAAGATATTCTGAGATAAAGAGCAGGCAAGAATCTCACCTTCTCTCTAAAACAGCCCAATACTCTGTTATAAAGAGAAAGCAAGCATCTCACTAACTCTCTAAGAACAACCCTGGAGAATCTCCTAAACCAATTTACTCTCTGAATATTTCATGCTTTATTAAATAGGCCAAGGGCCAATTTATAGGAATACAAAGAGAGATAAAAATCTAATTCAAAATTCAAACTAGGAAATCTAAGTAATATCAAAAATACTAAAAATATCTAAAATCCTAATAATATCTAAAATACTAAAATAATATCTAAATTTTAGTTACTAAATCCTACTTGTGGATATTCCACTTATTCTGAAACATCTAAAATAATAAATAATATTGTTGAAATATCTTAAATCCTATTTGTGGATAATCCACTTATTTTCAGATTTCCTAAAATGATAATAAAAACAAACTCAATTAATAAAATAAATATTAATAAAATGAGACTCTATCATTATCCCCTCCTTGTAAATTTGCCTTGTCCTCAAGGCAAAACGGAAAAAAATTTCTTCCTTGTATGTCTGGAGGTTTAGGCAGCGATGGTAGGAAGGCAATATAAGGTGTATCAACAACTCTAAATGAGACTTCAAGAACAAGGGTAGGCCGAACAAGATGTAGCACATAAGACACCAATCTGTCAAGGAAAAAATGATCCATGGACCCACAATCCATAAGAATCATATCAGAAGGATGCATCAAGGTTTCTTGAAGCTTCACCGGTGATGAAGACTTTCCCAGGATGTGATTCTGGCACTCAGACTCCACGGTCGAGGGACCGGACGACAAAGTCACGTTTGTTGTCACTGGTAGGGGTGGTCTCAAACTTACAGACGCTGCTCTTATTGAAGTTCCTGTAGAATCTTCATCCAATGTGAGATGATCAGAAGAGTATGACTGTGAGCGAGCTTTGGTGATGTCTGACAACATTGCGGGTGAATTAATGGGATACGAAAATTTTGGGTGGCTCGGTTTAGAGTCACGTGCATTGTTGTTGGCTAAATACCCTGACAAAGTTAAGCGGCTGTGACTAGGTTTTTTGCTTCTGTACTTGTGGATTCTGACATGCTTCCTAACTCCTAAGCCAATGCCACTGGATTTTTCTCTGATGGTAGGAGTTGTGCTGCTTTGTTGGGTCTGAGAATTACTAACTTGGGTTTTTAAGCCAAGTTTAGCATTTATAGTGTCAAGACGGGAGATAATATAAGATGCTTGCAATGACTTGTAAAAAGTGGAAGAAGTGTATGATGGGAATGAGGAAGGAAAACTAGCGGAAGGGTTGGTTACCGGATCGAACGGCTCTGATGCCATTTGTTAAGGTACTGAGTAAAGTAATGGATAAATGGGAAAGTTAGATGATAATTTGAGAATTTATGTTGAGAAGGATAAAGATATTCTGAGATAAAGAGCAGGCAAGAATCTCACCTTCTCTCTAAAACAGCCCAATACTCTGTTATAAAGAGAAAGCAAGCATCTCACTAACTCTCTAAGAACAGCCCTGGAGAATCTCCTAAACCAATTTACTCTCTGAATATTTCATGCTTTATTGAATAGGCCAAGGGCCAATTTATAGGAATACAAAGAGAGATAAAAATCTAATTCAAAATTCAAACTAGGAAATCTAAATAATATCAAAAATACTAAAAATATCTAAAATCCTAATAATATCTAAAATACTAAAATAATATCTAAATTCTAGTTACTAAATCCTACTTGTGGATATTCCACTTATTCTGAAACATCTAAAATAATAAATAATATTGTTGAAATATCTTAAATCCTATTTGTGGATAATCCACTTATTTTCAGATTTCCTAAAATGATAATAAAAACAAACTCAATTAATAAAATAAATATTAATAAAATGAGACTCTATCAAGTTCACTGACCGATCCCGGTTTAATAACCATGGGAATAGGTGCTTAACTTTAACTGAATGGTGGATAATGCCACTACCTTCCATGTAGCTATTCAACAACACCCTATGAGATTGGCTATCATCCAAAGCCTCTCATGCATATTCCTTATTTCTTCAATGTAAGCTATAGATTTTTCTTTTACAGCAAAAGGGGAAATGGTGACTACCATCGAGGATAATATGAATAGAGCTACAAATAGCAAGCAAACAGAAGAAATATAGATAGCTACGTCTCAAAGGCATCCCTCAACAAATTGGCCAGCACAAGAAAAAAAAATGGAGGAAAAGTAACCGAAGAAAATCAAGGATTTACCTGACGATGAGGCCACTTGGGTTCAGCCTCATGGTTTTCAAAGAATGTACCCTAATTATTGTAATAATCATCTTTGAGGTCAAGGGTTTTTCAGATGAGGGAGCATGGTTAGACATAAGAATGGAGTAAAGAGAAGTAGTCAAGTATATTAGTTGTTAATTAAGTCTGTTAGTTGTTGACAACATGTCAGTTGTTGAAGGAATAAGTCAGCCAGAATTGTCAACTAACTAATCCTTACCAAGTTGCACAATTAGAGGCAGTGATGATAATAATTATTCCAACAGCTATAACTAACAGCTATAACTCATCACTGCCTCTAATTATTCCAACAGCTATAACTAACTAACGCTAAGTAATATAGCCGTTAACCCTTTTTATTTTCTACATAACATTATGATAGTCAATGAAATTCTGAAACAACCCCCCCAACACACAAAAAACAACCTACCTTTTGTTCTCTCTTCACCTCTGACATTCACAAGACAAGCAGAGAGCACACACTAGAGATCCTTAAAACTCTATTCAAGATCAAGAAAAAATTCATTTATTAGCGGCAGTAACTGGCTTACCAAGATCTTCTGCCTTCTTCAACTTCTCATTTATCATCTCCTGTGTGCGAGGATCAGGAGTGACAACAGGAATAGGTGCCAATGGTGGCGGGTTTGAGAGAGGTTGAGGTAATGATGCCCTATCTTTGTTAAAGGCATCCAGAAGAAGCATGGCCTGTTTGCATGTTGAAAGAAAAGTCAGTATGTTACTCAAATGCATATTTATTTAGTAGATCTAACAACAATTTAAGGCCAAGGAGGGGAGGACTGGTTACAGCACAAACAGACGATAATTACATGCATGTTAATGTTCAAGTACTAAAACTGACCTGTTTGTCTGCTCTTTTTGTTCTAAGTTCTTCTACAACCTCCAAAGCTCGAATCTTAAGATCTGTCTTGCCTTCAAGATCTATAAAACCGAAATTATTTCAACCAAGTGAAATATTGAAAAATGCTCCAGAGTCACAATTTAAGATATGTATCAAATTAAAAACAACATGACCAAAAACGACATGTATACCATAAAAACCATTGTTCACCCATTATAAAAATAATATGTTCTCATGATGACTTCCTTTGAAGTATTTCACCAGACTGTTTGTCAGACAGCAAACCTTCTTCATAATTCAGCAAACATAAAAAAAAACCACACACACACACCCACATATATCTCACCTGTGCCACTTGGATCTTAATTTTCATATTACTTTAAGCAAAAGGAAAACCAGTTGTATTTTTTAAAAAATTTCAATCTAATAGTTAGCTTTTAAAAGGAGTTGCAAAAGGATCTAAACAGACTGCTCTTTGAATTGAAGAGGTACCATTTGAGGAAGAAAAGTGACAGCCATATAAACAGATGCCAAAATAAATCCAGATAATCCATCATCCCATATAGTCCTATTCTCTAAATTTAAAGAATAGAAAAACAAGATCATCTAAAAGAAAGCCAGCCCAACATAGTAATTGAAATAGAAATATAAAATATTACCATAATCATCGGCTTCTTTTAACTTCTCTTTGATTTGTTTCGACAGCTCAAGTACCTCAGGCGTCTGCATGTTTTAAACACAATAATTTATTAAAACTCACAGGCTAACACCACTGGGGCAATGAACATTGACTGAGAAGTAACCTGAGTAACATCAGAGACTGAAATTGCAACTGCAGCTTTTGCATCTTCATCCTCAAGGCGCTTCAAAGCTCTACCAATTTTCCTATCGCACTCACCAATGAGCTTATCTATAACATCTTCTAACTCTCTGTCGTAATTATCAACGCCTTTTGCTTTTGCTTCTCCGTATCTAGAATGAGTTAAGAAATAACAAATAACTAGAAACGCGAATCAAAACACGCCAACTGCATGCCATTCTTATGTCAAGCCATAATCGATTTGCTGATGTAAACATAGCATTTGGTCGCAGCACAATGTTACCGGAGTTTTCTTCTCTAGGGAATAATAAAAAGGATTCACGCTCCATTAAAAAAGGATAATACGAGCTAACGAATCATGCTTAAAGCAGGGCGGCAATAAGTAATCGGTAAAATGCCTTAACTGAAAAATAAAATGTATTAGGCAAGAAGAAACACCTAACAAGCAAACTAGGAGTTAAAGGATACTCCTTCCTCAACTGCAAAGAATGCACCTTCGGACAAGGGCCCATATCCATTTTCTGAAAGAATGTCAGTAAAACTCAGTAGCAAAAATAATGAAAAACAGAGAGGTCGAGACAGGGTATACCACATAAAAATAAAAGAACACGATAGAGGCATATAAAATCTAACCTAAGGAGACCGCGGAAAAATGTTACATTACCGTTAGCTGGAAGAGTTCGTGAGGACAAAGCCCAACCAAGTATAGGCGGCAGACGTCCCGATCATAATACTTACGATTAACCTCTCTAACATCTCCGTTTCGATTAGCCCCCATCAACACGTCCAGCTGCTTCCTTATGGCGTCCATATTTCCCGGTCACTGGCGAGGAAACCCTGAAGCTTTCGATATTAGGGTTCTAAACACAACCACTATTCCTCGACTTCCCCACCCCTACTCATTTTGTTTTTCTTTTTTCCATCTCCGCCCCTTCTCCCCTCGTTTTTATTTTTCTCTTGTACCAAAAAAAACGGAGAATGAAAGAGAAATGTTTCAAATATTTGAAAATAATATATGCGTGATTTCGTAAATCTATAAGTTGGGAATTTTTTATCATATTTTGACATTTTTTAATTATTTTTTAATAAAAAAACTCATCTTTCATTTCCAAATATTTGGAGCATTTTTCTGTCATTTTCCCAAAATAATACTCCCTCGTTTCCCAGGATAAAGAAAATATGTTTACTTAATTTTGTTAGATTAAGTGTTTGTTTGGGATAGTTTATTTTTTATTTATAAGTATTTATAAATCTAGATTTAAAATATACGAAGTAAGTATGTGAGAAAGGTTTTATATTGACTTACGTAATAAAGATTTATTGCCCCAAAATAAATAAAGTCAAATACAAACAAAGAAAATTGATAAATTAATTAATATGACATGTATTTTCTTAAATTCTTAAATTATCTTACTGAATTTTCTAAAAATCCAAAATAACATTAATTATTACTTTTTTCAGTTATACGTTTATTTATATTAATTTTAAAAGTAAATTGATTAACAAAATATATTTTTATTGAAAAATATAAAAATATTTTTATTTGTGTGTTGAAATATTAAATGACCTTTTTCAACAAAAAAAAAAAAGATCTTTCTATAAAAAAAATTGTTAAATGATCTGTGAAAATAAACGGAGAGAATATGTACCCGTTTGTTTTGACTTTTGCCCGTGAAATCAGACTTGAATAGTGTCCAAAACGGACTTGAATAGTGAAAAAACTAAAATTGGTGTTTGATTTAGTGATGGAATTTGAGGTAAAAAAAATTATAAGTTGGAAAAAATAATAAGCCTCAAAATGAAATTTATTGGAGCTTATGTGTGTGTATAAAATAATATTGATAGGAGTATTTTTATATCTTTGGGGATCAATGAGGTACTCAAAATCACTTCTAATTACAAAATTTCTTTTATGAAAAATGTTTTAAATAATTTTCTATTTTTTTAGATGGTAATCTTCTACTAATTAGAGAATACTTTGGAATAAGAGTTTAAGCAAGTTTTAAGTTTTGTCAATATATAACTGTAGAAATGTAGAGAAATTAATAATTAATTTTAATTAATTTAAATTTATTATTTAGTTATTTTATGATTTTATAATCAATTTCTTTTATAAACATGTCATAAATTAGTTTTTATATGGTGTTTTTACCTATTAAATTTAGTTTAAATAATTTATTTAAATTATTGGAGGTATTATTGAGGTTTTAATCAATTTATTTTGTTAAATTTTGAGCTATGTGAAAATATGAGTTAGAACTTAATATTTAAATTAGAGTTTGATATAATTTATAAAATTTAAGCTTGAGGTGCACAATAGAAAAGGCTTTTGGAGTGTACCAATTTAAATTATAGTTTGATATAATTTTATTAAAATTGTACTATTGACAAATTTTCAAAGTTAATTTTTGAGAAAATTGTGAAAAAATCCCTCCATGTGTAGATATCTTCTCAGGTCCCATTTGGTAATTAAGTTGCTAATGAGGACTTTTTTCACAATTATCCCTTCATTTTTTCATTTTTTCATTTTTCATAATTTTTAGAATTTTTTCTCTTAAATAATACAAAAGTCACTTATGCAAAAGCTAAACCAAACATCATTCACTTTTACATAAGTTACTTATCCAATCGCCAATTCAAATACTCATCATTTTACTCAATCTAACTTTTCTTCAATTTTAAGATTCTATAAGTCTAAGTAAAAATAAATCGCTTATTTAATTGTCAATCTTAACACACCTAGTATATTTTTATAAAGGTGGGCGGATATAGATTGGTCCATAGTTTTAACAAAAGGAAATATTATGCTACTTCTAATTTTTGTAATAGTATGATTATTATAAACTTCTTGTTCATGGCAGCGCGTGCGAAAGACATACTCCCTCCAGTATTTAATATAAGATATATTTATCTAATTTGATAAGATCAAAAAAACTAATCAATATAACATATATTTTCTAAAACACCTTAATCATTTTTTTTATTTCCCTCCTTCCCTCTTCTCCTTGATTATGATTTAAGGGTATCAATAGGGGTAAATTAAGAAAATATTAATAAATATGAAAACTATGTCTTATATTTAAAACTAATATCAACTCCCCAGATATGTCTTATATTAGGGACCAAAGTAATATTTACCTAATTTGATTAAATTAAAGAAATTAGTTGAGTTAGTTAATATGATATGTATTTTTTAAAATATTTTAGTCATCTTTCTCAACTCCCTTATTTCCTCTTCTCCTTGATTATTATTAATGAAGCATCAATGGGATAGATCAGGAATAAATTGATAAATATGAAAATTTTATATTATATTCAAAACTAAGATCGATTCCTCAAATGCATTTTATATTAAAAATACGAGTAATATGAAACGAATTTATTCTATGAGTGTATACTCGTGGGAATGAATCATAAGAGGTTTCGACAAAAAAAAAAAATCATGTGTAGGAGGAATTTTGTATTGCAAAAGCACTGAGGTTTCCAGACAAGCAAGTCGTATTTAACTTTTTTTTTTTTATCAAAAGTCATATTTTTTTTTTTTTACATCATGATGGCCAATTAAAAATTGGAGATTACAAAAGATTTAAGCCGGCGAATGAGTGTTCAAATAAACAAAACAAGCCGGGTGCATCAAAAGTCATATTTAACTTCAAGTCAGCGTTACAGTCAGAAAATTTTATTTCTATAACATATCACTTCGCTGTATAACTTCTGTTAACTTATAAATTATATTGTTTGAAAACTATAAATAAAAAATTTATTTTATATTTCTATAAAATGTATAAACAAGTGGGTAGTTTGAATGAAAACTAGGGCCCGTTTGATTCAATCTCATTACACTATGTAGTGCAGTGCAATAGTAATTCAATGCAATATTAATTACAGGGCTAGTGTCTGGTTTGATGTTTAAGTAAGATGCAATGAGTTATTGTTTTAACAATTATTTAAAATTAATATATCAGGCAAAGTTTATTTTACCCTTAATATAATCTTTGTAGAAAAAATAGTTAAGAGCCATTAGTGGAAGTGGCAGAGGAGGTGGCGGTGGTGGTAGAGGAGGAGGCGGCGGCAGGTGTGACAGCGGCGGTGGCGATAGAGGAGGAGGTGGCGAGGGTGGAGGTGGCGGTGGCGAAGGTGGGTGTGATGGCGGCTGTGGAGGAGGAGGCTGTGATGGTTGAGGCGGTGGAGGAGGAGGTGGTGGCTGAGCCACGGTGGGTGTGACAACTACGGTGGAGGAGGTGGTAGGGGTTGCCGTGGTTGAGGAAGAGGAGGTGGCGGCTGTGGAGTTGGGTGTGACGACCGTGGTAGAGGTGGTGGTGAAGGTGACGGTGGGTGTGATGGCTACGATGGAGGAGGAGGTGGTGGCGGCGGCAATGGTGGGTGTGTTAGCAGCTGTGGAGGAGGTGGCGGCGACGACGGCGGTGGAGAAAGAGGAGGAGGCGACGACAGTGGCCAATGTGACAGCGGCAGTGGAGGAGTAGGAGGTGGCGGTAGCGACAGTAGGGCGGCGATGGAGGTGGAGGCAGCGACCGCGGGGTGTGACGGCTGGGGTAGAGGAAAAGGTAGTGAAGGCGGCGGAGGAGGAAATAGTGGTTGCGTCAGGGGTGGGGAAGGAGGAAGTGGCTGCGGCGGTGGCGGTGGCGAGTTGAGGTGACGGAGGTGGCGAGTTGAGGTAACGGTGGAGGCGGTTGTGGCGTGATGTGCCAAATGAAACAAAGACATGTGAAACTAAAGGGTAAATTGGACTTTTTTAACCATGCAATGGGATGGTAATGAGGATTCATAAGGGGAGAGGTATGAATGAGGATTACCAATGTTTTGGTAATCATCATTATCATGGTAAACCCTATTACCATGTTAAAGAGCAACCAAACACTCTTCTCTTAGTAATGCAATCATAATTACCATTACAAGCATGCAATTGGATTGAACCAAATAGGCTTTAAGTAATTATCCTCGGCAAAGGACATGTTAAAAAATACTTAAAAACAACATTGTTCATGCATGAGATGTGACTTTCCTCTATCAATGTGAATCTGTTCCAGATTTTTCCAAAAAAAAAAAAACACTTTTTCCAACTGCTTTTTTAATAATTAAAAAGTCTCATCTTTCTACTTTTTTACAAGTTTAAAAATTGTTCTATTTTGCAATGCCTGCTATTATATCACAAAACTTATGTGTAAATTAATTCAAATTTCGTAAAATTTTCTCTTCTTTTCTTGTACAATCATATTTTTTATCTAAAACTTTTTCATGTTTACATTATTTTTAATTACTTTTTCATCTAAAATGCAAAGATAAGTTGGATTTTAATTTTATACTTCAATCGTGTAAGTATAACTAATATTGTTAGGGACAAGTTACCATCGTTCGCCTCTGTGCGATTTTTCTTCCCTCTGTTAGGGTTTCGCTGTTATGCGATGTACCTTTGAGCGGGCACAAATCTTCTCCTGTGACGGCACGATGCTGTAAGGGGTTGGATCTCAACTCTCTTTGTAAGGTTTGTGTCTCCCATTATGGGTGAGCTCTCGAGTTGCCTCATGTCGAGGCTAGGGGCAGTGCTGGTTGGAACTGAGACCAGCGACGAAGGTGTGTGGGGAAGGAGCAAAGAGGGACGCAAGAAAACTGTTAGGCCTCTTTCCTCAGTGAAACGCTCCGACAAGGATCGGCAATGGGTTCCGCCATGGCCCCTGCCGATGAAGAAAAAATCAAAGCAGTGAAGTGAACCGAGCAACGGCGGCAAGCTAGGAAGTATGGCGGTGGAGTACGAAAAGGCGTCTAGGCCGCCACCCTCTCGGAGGCCTTCTGACGAGGATCTCCGGTTCGTGCCCCCATTGCCGTTGCAATTGAAGAACAGACCAAAAAGGGGAAGCTCTCTCCTACCTAGTGTAAGGGCGGTTGCGATAGACGTTGGAATTTGGGCTTGTGCAACTAATCTAAGGAAACTAAAGGTAAAGTTACAAATGCATTCAAAGATTACAATCGTTCGATCCCTTGAGTTTGAGGTGAGTAACTTGCTAGAAGTTTCAATTTTCCCAACAACTGTCTGTCTGCGATTGAAATTTGCGATTAGTTTGACCAATTTAATTGCTGTTGATTTCTTAATGCTAAGTGTTGTCGCCTTTGCTGAAGCTTTGATACTGGGTGTATTGTGGTTAGCTTTATGTGAGTGGGCAATTCGGTATTTTTTTCCACTGGGTAAAGGATTTTATAAATCCTTTCCAATAATTGGTTATGCATGGTTAAGATTATCGGTAAGTGGTGGAGTGGTAGAATATCTTGCTGATCAACTGTCTAAGGATTGTGCAATAGGTAGACAATTCAGAATCATTGGTTTGAGTATGTTTAGTAGGTATCTATGCGTCGTTCATCATTGGCTAAACGTGTGCTTGTCCAGTGTATTGCTCAACACTATTCATTGTCAAGATAGACACATGCCAATTTGGCGTTTATGGCTTTACTGCTCATCCTTGGGCTGGGGTAGTATTTCTTTATCCTATTGTCTATTTAATTGTGTGATCTTTGATGTTACGATTCATGTTCTCCTGGAGTACTTCATGGCTCCAAGAAATCTGGTTAGGAACCCTTCTTGCAGGTGTGTTCCCATAGAAGCCAAGTTAGCAGCCAAGTGGATTGCTAAAGCTTCATTGGAAATGTCTTGCCCTGTTGTTTGGGTTTTTCGACCTCCATTTCTGCTGCAGGCCTATGTGGTGTATGGTGCGGAAGATGACTTGGCTATGTACTTAAGTTATAGCTGTAACAAAGTTCTTTTAATTTCTTGCTTCTCTAAGATGTTAGCTTGGTTTGTTGGTTTGTGTGATTACTCTTTCTCTCTGTTTGGCTTGTACTATTTAGATCCTGGATTTAAGACATTGTTCTTGATTTACTTTTAATATTACTAATTTCCTTTGATGGCAAAAAAAAAAAAAACTAATATTGTTAGGTGTTATCGTTTAGATTTACAGACCAATATCTCTCCTTCTCTCTTCAAAAATAAAAAGCCAGTTACAATGCTCTTTTTCTTTCTTAGCTCAGGTTCGATTATATTATCCTCCTATTATTGAGTGGTTGCTGTTGTTTATATTTCTTGCCTTTTTATTTATTTTTCTGTCCAATCCATATCTCCTCTTATTCTTTTTCTCGAACATTGGCTTCTTGATGGAGCCTATTTTTGTGCTAAAAGATGATGGTTCTCAAGAGGTCTTTAGACTGTCCGGTTGTTGAATATTCAGAATGGTTCCTGACTCAAAAGATGATCTTGGCTGAAAGGCTCTAGACAATAGCTCATTCCAGTCTAACATTCAAAACAGCTTTCACATGAAACATTGGTACTGAGAAATACCTAAAAGTCCTAAAGAAGCGAGTCTAGCCAGCAGTTTAGCATGGCATTACCTCAATATGAGATAAGTTCATTGATAACGTTAGGAGCAAGATTTGTACAAGGGCAAGCATGAAAGCCTGGCATGGACTCTTCTGGACCTCCCCCTAATGCCAGTATAAATCAGTTTGTGACGGGAGGTGGAACTTGTGATTGGGTAAAGTAGAGCATGTTTCTAGCAAGATGATTCAGAGAATTGTGAGTCCATCTCCCATGACACATGGGATGATGTTTTTTATTTGAGGCCAACAGTTTATGGGAATTGCAATATGAAACAACATATTGATTGATATACAATACTTTTGGTCGACTATCGGACTTCATGTGGACAAAAATCTGGCACGGGGATATTAGAGAAAGAGTAAAATACTTTATGTGGCGAGTGTTTCATGAGAGACTCCCCACGACTCCCTTAGAACAAAATGTATTCTATCACACTAAGATAAGTGCCCTTTGAGTGTGCTAGTGGGGAATTGATTATTCTTACTTTTAGAAACTGTGAGAGTGTGATAAGCGTGTGGTTATCGCTAATTCACCCGATATATATGTACATATTTTTTTGTGGTAATTTACAAGAGTGGCTGACATAGAACTTGACCAACGAACCAGGTGGCACAAAGGTTTCACTTGGCCGTGGAGGAGAGTTTTTGGCCTTATCTGCTGGGCCATATGGAAAAATCGTTGTAGGAAAGTGTTTGAAGGGAACAGGGACCATCTAAAGGCAATTGAGCAACACTGCATCTTTCAACCATTTTAAGGGGTGGACAATGGACGTTTCAAACACCAAATCTTTCTCATCCCTAATAGATCTCTTAGCAAGTGGGAACTAACTCAGATGGTTTTGTGCATGTTGATGTGGATGGATCAATTCATGACCAGGATCAAGCTACCAGAGGTGGAGTGATTAGAGATTATCAAGGGAGTTAGATGGTGGGATTCCAACAAAAACTCGTATATGTCTCGTCTCATCTACCATGGTAGAGTTGCTGGCCATTCGTGCTGGTTTGCAGCTATGCAAATCTCTGAATTTATCCAAGAATATACAGACTCTTTGGCTGCCATTCATTTACTTCTAGGTCATTGTGGGACCTTCCACCAACTGAGGAACGAGATCATGTATATTAGATTCCTCATTTCATCTAACTGGGACCTAGAGACTGTTCACACTCATAGGGAAACATTGAGATGTGCAAATCATCTTGCAGAGGAAGCACATAGACTTAATATGGATACATTTTTTCTTTATTTAAATCGGCATCGATGATACGGACCCTTTCCAAAATGATCTCTTTGAAGCTTTCCAAAGAAGAGAAGTCGCCCTTTACTTTAGCAGTGGCAAGAAAAAAACTTCCAAAGTCTTTAGGGCGGATGATGGAGAGTATGTTAGGGTAGACGGCATAGACTATGGGCTGATAGCTGATTGGTTTTTATAATCCTCAAGCAAAAGGTTGCATTGTTGTCTTTGGAAAAACCGAAGGACCTTCCTATGAACTAAAACGAAACGGAACCAAATGCTAAATATTATGCTACTGCATATGTCTGGTATGTCATTAACCTTTATGAAATTAGACTTGTAGTTGGCGTTTACTATTTATTTAAATACATTTATGGAAAGACCAAAACGTCATCATAAATTAGGTGGGAAAATTCCTTCCCCGCTTCAGGTCATATAGTTCATATTGTTCTTAACGAGAAAATTGACTTGGTTCTTGTGTTTTGTAAATGTCAGCCACGTGAAAATAAAAGAACCGACTTACATATGTCTTCAGGTCATATCCCCAAACCTCTGCCACCCCTAACACACCGCGGAGGCTCTTCCAATAAAACAAATTAGTGGCCTGAACAGTGCTGCCTTGACTGATATTTGTATACCTATTGCCATCCACATACAATGCGCAAAATAATACTAGCTCCGTCTTAATTATAAGATTTAGTTGACTGTTTTTGAAAAGATTAAATAAACCAAATAACTTACTTAAAAGTATTTCTATTAATCGTTTTCCTCCAAATTAATTTGTATAACTTATAAACTTGTTATTTAACTCCATTAATCTTTCTAAAAAAGTTAGCTAGATTTTATAATAAGGATGAGAGGGAGTATTAGCATTACTGCCAGCAACTCTGCATTAATCACATCTTTGCTCTTAACGTTATTAATTCAATGCTCTTTGGTCCTGTATATAAATATAAAACATAGAGAAAATAAAATTTTTAGTTTTATTTATACACCAAATCATTAAAATTTTTATATGAATTTATTATTGTACAAGCTTTGTTCTCATGTGGAATATAATACATATCAAATAGAAATAAAGTTAAAAATATATCAAATTTTAAAGCAAAATTAATAAAGTTTAAAGTCATTTTACGTTCGGGTGAAACACGTTAGATGTGTCCCACAAACAAGGTAGAATACTTAAATGTGTGTTTAAAACAGCGATAGGAATGCTTAAAAACAGTTTCTCAATCGTAATTTACGGTATATGAGATAAGCATGTGAGAGAAATTTTATCTCAATTTACGTGAAAAACAGTTTAAACACCATATATTCGCCATCCAAATACTCATTTAGTAAACACAATAAGTCAAGATATGCTTACATATATTAAAGAAACACGCACAGCGAATTATTTTGCATAAAGGCGCTAAGGGCAAGGATATGATCAATTATTTAGCACTGGAACTGAAGTTTCCAGATGTGCTCGACTGGGTTGCAAACTTGCATTACTATAGACTATAGAGACTGAAGCAAACCGGGGATGCATGGCCAAAAAAAACGGAACTTGGGATGGACATCGCATTAAGCTCAGGAATTTCTGATTCCTGCCGCGATAAAGGAGGCGTCGCACTAATTCCGAGTCATAGCGGCGGGGCCGCGCGTGCTTATCCCATCAAAACTCATCCTGCAAATTAAACAAAGTCTTCTTTAACTGCATCCACTAAACTTGGTGAATTAACGCAACGCTGAACATCATAACTTGCCCTAGAGTGTCACCGAAAACATTTACAGACTTACATGATAATCATCGAGGTGATCATGGCGATGCTGCAAAGAAAGGAACAAGTAAGAAAGCCTCAACGCAGAAAATAAATTTAAAAAAAACATCCAAGTGAAATTTATATATAGATGGGCACAAAAAAGAACAAGCCAGAGAATATTAATTAGCACTCCCTTAAGCCCGTTTGGTATCATGGAAGAGTTTTTTATGGAAGTAGAATTGGAAATGGAAGTAAGGATAAAAATGTGTTTGGTATAATCATGAAAGTATGATATAATTTTTAATTTATATGTTTATTTTAATTGTGAAATGACCAAACTACCCTTATACAAAAAACCCCCCGCCTCCACCTCCAACAACTTCAAGACCATACAACAATCGGCGACCATTGTGAAAACCACCGGCAGCCACCATCAACAATCAAATTTCACAACAAAAAGAAGAAATGAAACCCCCCCCACAAGTTAAAAATCAAGCCATATTTCGTTTGTTGTGGAACCAAAAATCGAAGACAAAATTTCCTCTAGAAATTGAAGGAAGAGGGAGCGGCGGAGATTGTAGAAGACAATATGGGGGCGACAGAGGGCGACAACGGCAGAGTTTGAAGAAGATGGGACGATATGCTGAGTTTTTCTTTTGGTTTTTATGGTTGCAGATCTGTTTTATTGTTTACATAATCAAGAGAGTGGGCTGGCTCTTATGGCTAAGGCAACCATGAAATCGCACACATCGACGCTTTACTCCCTCACCATGATACAGTTCAACGGCAGCGAAGGCTTGAAGCACGATAAGGATCTTCGAGCCGGTATGGCTTTATGCACTTGAGCATCTCTCCACGGTCACATCGATGCGCTTCGCGAGTTAGGCCATTGCCTTCAAGATGGCTATGGCATCCGGCAAAAGGAGATCGATGATTGAGGTTGAGGACGGAGGACGAAATCGGTGCCGGTGACTATGACAGTGATGGGTGCCAAAGATGGTGAGCATGAAACCGGTGATGGGACGAGTTTGTTAATGGGTAAAATAGTCAATGAGTCATTTCTTCAAGGAGGAAGTATTGGAAGTGAGTTCCATAGGTATTGGGTAGGAAGTGAGTTCCACCGTTTTCGTTGGAACTGGCTTCCATAGGGAAGTGGGATATGTTGTATCAAACAACCTTATTTTTCAATTCCACTTCCACTTCTCTTACCCCAATTCCATACCTCCAAACATGGCATTATTATTTGTTTGGCACGATGGATTTGAATGAAAAGGAGAAGAGAGAGAAAATTTTTATGGGTTCAAATTTAAAAGAATGAAAGAAATAAAGTTACAAAATTTTAATGTACAAGATAAAAGATAAAAGAGTTAAAAACTTTTGATCCCACTTCTTTCATTTTTCTTAAATCAAACTTAAAAAGATTTTTCGTACCTCCCTCTCCCATCATACTAAACAAGCTCTCATAGTCGCTGAAACAGAGTAAGATAATACTCGCAGATAGGGATTACTTAATTCAGAGATACAAACCCTTCTATATCTGTCCTTGTATCTGTCCCGGTAACGTCGATCGTGCCCCCTGTCTCGTCTCCTCCTCTCGCCTTCTTCTCTGGCTCTCTGAGCTTCCTGCACAAACATGGATTTACATCATTAGAAGAGGCCTTCTGCGAACTAGACAGAGTATGCATGCCTGTATCTACCTCCTCTTCTTGGGCCTTCCTCACTTTCTCCGCCTCTTCGAAAGCCTCCTTTTCCGCCTAAAATGCCGAAAACAATTTAGTCTGACAGATTTGGACCTCAGTATAATGCAGGCCAAACACTCAAAACGAAAACCTCACCTCCCTGTTACCAAACACTTCATCAACAACTTGTTTTGCGTATTCAGGATCATCACAAATCAAAACGTTGTCATAAACCGAGCCCCCTTTCACCTGAAACGCAGATGCTTCGCTTCATATTGAAACAATGGCTTCCCATTAAGGTTAATTAATTAAATTGTCCTACCTGCCAAACTTCAATGCCCACGTATTTGATAGGCTTGAGCACATAAAGATCAGGATCATCTTCAAATTCTGTGATGTGAGAAGGAAATTTAAGCATTTTGTCCTCTGCAAGAGCTATCCCCTCTCTCCACAACTATAAGGCATTTTCTCTTCAAGTATCATGTTAATAAAATTACGTATTTTTGGTTTTTCCATATGTAATTAATAAAGTTTTTCCCGAAAGCCCTTAATTTGGGAGTTAAATAATTAGGTTTTCTAATTGAGAACCCTTGTTAAATTGGTAGGCTATGTGTGTGTTTGGATTAGTTTTTGAGAATAGCTCTTACAACTTACGAGGTAAGTGTGTAAGAGGAGTTTTGTCTCAGATTGAGTAAAACTAGATTTAGGATCTTCCTAAACACTCAAATAGAAAAAATGTGTGATCCGTTTGGTTCGAGGGATCCGGAGGAGGAAGAAAGGGGGAGAGATATTTTGATATTTTTATGAGTTAAATTTTAAAAAATTAAAAAAATGAGGTTATAAAATTTTAATAAAGATAATATAAAAGATAAAAAAATAAAAAAATAAATAAATAATGTTAACATTACTTCCCAAATTTATTTGTTATTTTAAATTGTTAAAAGAGCCTTGTTATTTTGGATGGAGGGAGTGTTTGAATAAACCCAAGAGACAAGCTTGATCGCTTTCGTACCTGGATTGTCTATCCATGGGGTTTTCCACTTCCCTTTGTAGTTAGGGTTCTTGATTTTCTGTCACGTCAGAGGTTAAGACTAAGAGAGATATTACTTAACACGAAAATTCATAATAATATATATATTTTTTTGGGGAGGGGTCATCAATAAACCTTTTTTTTCCATGGCCCTTTATATGCTGGATTCGGTATCTTTGGTGGCCTCCATACACCATCTTCCTCTTCATCCCAGTTGTCGGGCTAACCAGATGGAAGAATAAGCATGAGATTTCTGATTTCCTCTCTTAAATTTCGTTATATGAATTACGAAACTAGTTCAATCATAATATAAATTTTTTTCATCAAACCAAAGAAAAGAGGGATTCCTCTAAATTAAAAAATCCAAGAAATCTAAATAATCTGTTGTAGAATCATCTCTTAGTGTGTGCTGAGCTAACTGACCTTTTTAGCTTTCGGATCAGGTATTTCTACTGGGACAGAGTCATATCCCTGCAATAGCACGACACACGTAAAAGAGGGTTCTATACTCTGAGCACTAAGCTACTACTAGTATATTCATATGTTAAGGAATTCTGAATACCGCGGGTTTAACATCATCAAGGTCTTCAATGTATTCTCTATCATCCCAGTCAGCAGGCTGTGAGGCGGAATCAATTTTAATTTCCAATTGCGAGTCATGACAAATTTTCCCAAAAGAAAGGTTATTGCAAGGAGTAACAGGCTATGAAGGGGAGAATGTAAATATGCATGGTTACGGAAAAAATTGTGTTCAGATAAATTTGGAAGGTACTTTCAGAACTATTAAACCTTTTTTGCCTTGACGTCTTTGATTTTTCGAGGAGGAAGAATATCCCAATCTGTATATAAGCTACCAGAATCCCGTTCTCTATTATCAACCAGGATACTGTAAGTAGCATCTGGCCTGAGAACAAATGTGTAGAAATGAGTTAACTTGTCAGTTTCACACTGCAGGTCCTTCTTTATGGGGTAATTTTGGCCCTGGTATGACACTATGGCATGGAGCTTCTTTGTCTGGGTGCCACATATATCTGGTCCAAACATTAAACTACACAGAATTTGTCAGTTCGACATTGTAATTGTAGTTGTAGGTCTCATAGGTTAGTAACTTTTTCACAGAGAATTGGAAACAAAGAATGTGGAATTAGCAACAAACCTATAAGGAGTATCCCCGCCGTACTTTTTCTGATTAACAAATCCAGAGAGGAGCTTTATGTAACCTCCACCACACTCGATTTCTTGCTCAAACTTGATAGAATACTGGAGTACCAAGGTTCTGTTCTTGTTGCTGAATTCGGGTATCTTTGCAGAGATAGCATGGTGTTTGGCATCAGAAGCTGTTTGAATGCCTATGAAAAAGTAGAACAATAAGTCAATCCCTATGTTCACCAATACACCTAGAGCGTCAGTTTCATTAGGAAGTTAGCGTGAGTTCTCTTTTTAGTCACTATGTTCTATCAACAGCATGCAATGCATCTACCAATTATGAACCCTGCTAAAAGAGGCAGACCAAACCTGAGGCATTGATAAAGATGATCAGTACGCCTAGGCCCAGACAGCCCAGTCAAAAGCCACAAAATGGGGATATTAGAGATTTAGAGACAATAATGGAGTACTGTTCCAGTGCAAATCGACAGCAATATGATTGACGCGAACCATGATTTCCCGACTTAATGCAACACGACTTTCAAATAACTTTTTGCGACAAAAACTCTGGTGGGTAAAACCGGATCAACTCCGGTACCTAACGTAACACCTAATAATTAATATTGGTCTTAAATATAAAATAATTTTTTTATATTTATCAATCTTTTCATAATTTATTCTTATTAATATTTCATCAGAAAAAAAATAGAGAAAAATAAATAAGATGACTAGAGTATTCTTAAAAAAACATATCATAATAATCAATTTAATTTAACTAACTTTTTCTAATTAAATTAAATTAGTAAAATAGATTTTATAATAAAAATCCGAGGAAGTAATATATAAAGATGAAATTCAACGCTAAAACTCTCGCAAGGACTAATAACAGTGGGAAACATATAAGAAGCTATTACTTCGGAGCCCCTACCTTTATCATCTGGATCCCCTGCCCATTTTCCAGCGGTGTGTTTGAACGAGCCAGCTTTACCTTCACTTCTTTTCCAGTCAGATTTTACCCATCGAGTTTGCCAGCCGTCTTAAAAAAACCAACAAACCAAAGAGGACATCAGCGATGGAAATTTTAAAATTTAATCATAAATCTAAACCATCCAAGGTCCCATCTTGAACCATAAATTGGCAGTCAAACATTTGTTCCAGATGTTAGCCGAACCGAAGCGAGCACAAGATACAAAAATAGTTTGGAGCAAATGTATGGAATCTCAAATCAAGGAACCCCGCAAGTAATGGAGACAATCATGAACAGCGTACAAGAGATAGTTCATCATCTTTCCCAGAGAATGGATATCAAGAAAATTCAGTAAGGGAAGGAAGAGGTTGCTCCAGCTCAACTTCATTTCTAACGTTGAGAAAGAGAAAGCAGGGCAAATTGAAATGAAATCTATTGAAGAAAGGAAGAAAAAAGGACTCGTAATTAGTATTGGAGTGTGGTAAAAAGAAGCGCTGTACCATCTCAGCATCAATAGATGGTAGTTGTAAAATTTTGCGGGTAACCAGAGATAGTATAATTTTCAGGGAATGTAGAATCAGAGGTGTAAAAAGGAGAGTGAGCGGTTACCTTCAAATCGCTCTTCGAAGATGATTTCAGAAACGGAAACCTGCGCGAGAAAATGGATAACGAGCAGAGTAAAGAGCAACATGAACTTCTTAAGCTCAGTATTCAAAACCGTTAACGAAAAGGCACAGTCCGCCATTTGCGCGGACAATAGAGATATCCCTGCGAAGTCTAGGAGGAGGATTATGGCACATTTATAGAGATCCAAGCCGGTTCTTCGCTCCAATTTCTCGTAATAAATAATTACTTTTATTTATGCCAATAAAAATGACATGAAAGGGGATGGTCCAATGAAAGGCCATACTGACGTCGCACTGGCCAATCCCTTACATCTATCTTTGCCAAAAGGTCAAGGAAAAGGGGACGTGGGAGGGAGCACAGGGTCCATCTACTTCCCCACCCCTTCCCACGCAACTCCGCTCCCGCGACGACTTTGACTTGTTGCCCCGCCACAGTCAGGTCAACCTCGCGTAAAGACTCAAGTCTTCCCTCAATAGTCAATACTACTTTCTTCTTGTTCTCCTTCTTTTTATTTTTTTTAATAATCTTTACTCCTCCCCCTTATTTTAATTTTGGTCTCTAAGTTTTAAATCATATATTTTAGTCTCTAAAGTTAGATTTAGTTTAAAACATTAAACTCTATAACTTAAGAAAAACCCCAACCATTTTGTCTTTAAAAGGACCAAAGTCAATAATTTAAAATTTGAAGGACCAAAATTAAAATAAGGGTAAACTTGAAAAATCAAATATGACCCTTACCCATTTTTATAAAAAAAAAATAAACCACATTTCTTTTCTCTCCCATCCTCATGTAATGTATTTCACTTTTTTGAAGGCGCTTTTTTTCTTCTTTAATATTATCATCTTATATTCAGTTCGGAGTTTGTGTCTATCTCTTCTAACACATGTGTCTTTTGTGAGACTTGAATTTGAGACCTAGAGAGATCTAACATGGCCTTACGCCGCTAGATCAACTCTATATTAATTTTTCTGGAAGGCGCTTCAAATTGTTGAAATGGTTATGGATAGAATGAGCCTAAAAAAGGAATAAGAACAGTAAGAAAATAAGTTTGGTAATGATTTGAACCCATTTTTCCTTTTTTTAAATTTTTTGAAGATTGTTTTAAAAAATTATTTATCATAACAAGAATATAATCAAACACACCATAAACTCCTTAAGTCTCCTTGTATTTGAGGGTATGTTTAAATTAGCAGCAGCAAAAATAACTTTTATTTTTTCTAACTTTTACATACTTAAGTTAAAATAAAAGTCGTGTAATGCGATTTATTTATAGATTGACTTTTGTAAAAAAAACATCAATTTGACAAGCTAAACTTGTTTGGTTGATTAATGAAATTTGGTTGATTAACGAAAAAACAAGTTTTAATGTAAAATAACTTAAAAGAGTATAAATTTTATTAAATAATACATATTTATATTATAGGTACATAATATAATACTCCATCTGATCCTAGATATAAGGTAAAGTTGACTTTTTTTTGGAGATATTAAGAAAACTAATTAAATTACTTTAATATATATATATATATATATAGTTGTCATTTTTTCTCCAAACTATTTTGCCCTTATAAAATGATATATAATATAAGAATACACGACATATGATATGATTAAGTAACTTATTTAGCTTCCTTGATCTCTCTAAAAAAAATCGACCATGTCTTATATTTAGAACCGAAGGTAGTAATTTTAAGAGCAATATTAAAATTAAAATTATAAAAATAAAAATAGTTAATGTTTCATTTAAAAAATTTAAAAATAATTAAATACTAGCAATATGTGTGTGTGCAAAATTTTAAGAGTATCAATGCTATACGATGATTTATTAAGTCATTCTCACCAATTAAATTTCTAAAAAGGACTTTTCCCATTTTTCTTTAAAATTTATTATTTGGTTTTTTAGAATAATTTTATGTTTTTTTAAACTAAGCAAGGGTTCTCTTGTTTCCTTCTCCTTTTTTCCCCTGCATTTTTCTCCCTCCCCACAGGAGCAATCGCCTTTTCGTTTGAAGCATCCTTTATGCTGCTTCAGTTTGACTGTGCGATGGGAGCTATAAGAAGGATGATAAAGATGCTATCCCAAGCATGCTTGATTTGCATCACGCACGTTTACTCGTACATAATGCTTAAGTGACAAACTTCAAACAAAAATTAATATTAGGATTAGGGTGTAGAAATATACAAGAGATTTGTCGGATCTAGGGTGGTTTTGGCGACACATTTTAGGTTCTTTCATGGAGGCATTGGGCAATCAGGTAAGCACCCAATACAAGTAGGACTCGACTTTGTTGCCCCAATCTGCCGTTCACATCGACCTCCTCACCCTCAATGCCGGCGTCTTCAACGATCCTAAGGAAAGTGGTGATATATATCCCAACGTGTTTCATGGAGAACGACGGAGACGGAGTGATGCCACGGCCAGTCATGAAAGGTTTATTTTGGTCTTTGAATATTGATGATGGCTGGGGTTGAAGATGACGAGGCTGATATTCTTTCTTGTTGGGTAAACATGGATTTTTTAACTTTCAGCGGGTGGATTTTTTTTTCCCTACTACTAGCTAGGACTAAACTTAGCTGAGTCATGGTCTATGAGCCTTAAAAGTCAAACTGACAATCAATGTGTATTTGTTTTTAGAATACAAATGACAAGATTTAATTTTGATAGGCTACATAATACCTAAAATGAACTGAAAAGGGCAGCTCAAATCTTAGCTATTGTTAGCTAACATATGATTTAAACAAAAAGCTGGAGGATTTTGGACTATGATTAGCTCATTGTTCGCGTCCTGGGCCATTTGGGCCAAATAATCAACACAACGGATTGCTTTCCTGTGAGCAAGGATTATATCAAGATCCCAGTCAAAAAAAATAAGTGATCGAACCCCTCAATTAAATCCCTGAGAGGCTAATGAGTCCCTGATTCCATCAATAGGAGATGCAAAGCCTCAGTTGAATCAGAGAATGTCTTAATTTTCTTCAAACCCAGAAATTTACAGACTTATAAGCCAGCCTCAGTAGCTTGAATCTCCAATGCTATAAAGAATTGACAGAGGCCTAATCTTCTTTAGAAGCCATATACCCATGATCCAGTACTATCCTTAATGATCCCCCCGCATACTGCTTGATGCTAGGCTGTCAAAGAACCATCCATGTCTACTCTCACGTACCCATTTTTAGGAGGGAACCGACTTGACATGTTTCTGTCTATAACTTGAAAATTTTTGTGGTGAAATTTACCGTTTTCAGCTCCTTCACGTAACAGATGAAGACATGTGTGAACTAGGCTGACCGGAGAGTCACCGCATCCTTCAAAGACCCTTTTGCACAAGTTTTTCCAAAGAAGCCAGGAAATCATACCAAACATCCGCAACTATGGCCACATTTTGAATTTATGAGCTCCTGGTGCATGTTTTGAGTTCCAGTTAAGTCAAACCTGTCCATAGAAAAAAACAGAGTAGTATATTAGGTTAAGGATTGACATCTACACATTATTTACAATCTCACAATCTCTCATAATGTGAATGACTAATTCCTCACACTGACACTCAAAAGGACACTCAGGTGTTTCGCTAAGACCCTGTTTTGCCTTGAGTAAGCTTGTCGGTAACTTCTCATGAAATAATTGCCACATGAAGAATTTAGCTCTCTCAGGAATATGCCATCGCCAAATACTTTGCCAATCATGTTCCTGAGGTTGCTCAGCTCTTTTAGAAACCAATTCATAAGCTGATTTGATTTTGAAATTCCTGTCAGTAGATGCTCTCTACCAGAATAAGTCATCCCCAAGTTGATTCGGAGTTTTACTATCTTTATCTTTTCAACAACCTAATGTGGGAGAAAGCAACTCCATCTTGCCAAGTCTCAATCACTTGTTAGAGTTAAAAATTGGTTAACATTAGCTTTCGGATCTAGCCACTGTTGACTTTTGTCGATATAATGCAAAGTGGGCCATCAAGTGTGATCCATAATTCCAACCAAGCCTTGGTGTTTCCTCCACTCCTAAGTTTGCTTCCCACGACTTCATGAAAAGTTCCCCATACTGAAGTAATTGCACTTTACACCGCCGATTGTTGCCTCTTATTCTCTACTTTTAGAAATTTTGAATCCCTATAATTATGTTTCGCTCGCAAAGCTTGAACCCATAATGCATTAGGCTTAATAAGAAGCCCCCATTATAGCTTCATGATGAAAGCCTCATTTTAAAGCACTGGATTCTTAGGGCCTGTTTAGTACGCTGTAATTGATTTTGATGGAAATGGATATGGAGATGGAGATGAAAACGAGGTTTAAAAGTATGTTTGATGTAGCATGGAAATGAGACCTCATTTTTATCTAAAAAGAAAAAATGCCCGTATTTTTTGTTCTAAAAAAAGCCCTCTTCCTTCCTCTTCCAAAACTTTCGACCACCTACCTAATTCATACCAACCTCGTGCAATCAAAACCATGAACAAAAGCTTAGAAATTGAAACTATGGAGCCACAAAAATAATGATAATATGTGAAGTACAAATCACAAAAGCCAAATCAAAGTATACTTGAACATAAATATGCAAAATCCATGAACATAATATGATGAATAGAGTTGCAAATCTGGCTGGAGAAATCGATGAACATCTGAAGAAGAACACGATCTTGCCGCTGGTGACAGTGACGGAGCCGGAGAAACCAAAGACGAAGTCGTCATGCCCAGTAGTCCTGCAAGACATCGATTCGCCTTCTTTATCAGCTCAGGCTCACCATCAAACTCCACCACTGCTTTAAATCTAATGAAGGGTTCACCATATATTGCCTTCGTTGGTTGCCAGAGGTCGATGTCACAGGTTACCGAAGGTCATTATTGTCGGTTGGTGGAGGTTGCCGTCAGGGCAGTGGTGGTCTTTAAAGAAGCAACACCGATGTCTGTAACTTGTCGTAGTCTGCAACTCATCCTTGCCTCAATCATTGGCACTACATCTTCACCATACTTGTTGGCAGTGATGTGAAAGGTAGAGGGAACACAAGCAATATCAAGGGTGTCGAGAGCATGGTGGTGATAATTGAAAAGGTAGAGAGGGCAGTGTGGGAAATAGGAAGATGAAATTACAAATCTTGGCTTTTTATATGGATTTCATTTTGATGGAATTGAGGCATTTTGGCTTCCACATGGAATTGGAAAATTTTCCAATTCCATCGTACCAAACAAACAATCTGATAGAATTAAAACCCAATTCCATTTTCACCACTTATAATTCCATCGTACTAAACGGGCCCTTAATGCCAATCTCCCCTCCGTACTTATCTTTCTTAATTGTGTCCCAAGCGATGAGGTGCATTTGCCTCCTAATTACATTATGGTTCTAAAAAAAGTCTCTATTAATTCTATCAATTTGTTGCAAGACCTATTTAGGAATAAGCAATGATTGCCTTTGGTAGTAAGGCAAGGTGTTTAACACATATTTAATCAAGACAGATTTACCCTCCATGCTCAGGAATCGCCCCTTCCAACTTGTAAGCCTTTTCTACACTTTTGAGATTAAGGGGGCAAACATTGTCTTAATTCTAATTGTATTAATATAATATTATTTAGTTAGAAAACCTAAGATTCTTATTTTTTATAATTCACACAAATTTTTATCTATCAAACAATATCTAATCTAGTGTTACTTAGTATTTACAATATTTTGTCAATAATATATCAATTATCAAATTATATGACTTTAATAAAAACTCATGTTCTTTTTTGTCATTTCTCATCTAAACTTACTTTTCAAATACTCATCCAAATAGGTTTCAGTTTGAATAGAAGTCACTTCTACTACTGTCAATCCAAATATAAATCATATTATATTATCTAACTTCTACCGTAACTTAAGTTTCCAAAAGTTAAATTGATAAAAACTACTTCTCTTATCACTAATTTAATGGGTTAAGTAGCAAATTTGCCTCAAAAATATGGGTCCAGAAGCAATTTTGTCTTGGAAGTTTTTTAAGGGTCAATTTCGCCCCGGAAGTTTCAAAACATAGCAATATTGCCCTTTTTCGTTAAATAACAAACGTTGACCGTTAAAAAATTGACATTGACTATTAATTTTTTAACGGAAAAGGGTAACATTACTATGTTTTGAAATTTTCGGGGCGAAATTGATCCCCAAAAAACTTCCAGGGTAAAATTGCTCCTAGACCCATACTTCTGAGGCAAATTTGCTACTTAACCCTAATTTAATTTAAAGCTTTCTCCCTTGAAGGTGGTCACCAAATTGCGGAAAGCTGTTTGGGATGCGAATATAGTGGTCAATAACTAGCCTTCCACTGAAAAAGATCGAATATGATTATCTTCAGTGACACAAAAACGGCCCCCTTCCAATAGCTTCCCCCACCTACAGGTGTTCTTTCTCTCTCTTGATGAAGATGATGATGAATAGTGGAAGTTGCTGCCATGGCGTTCTCTCCCCTAAATTCCTTTTTTTTTTTTTAAAAAAAAATTACCACTTAGCGACATAAGCTACAAAAAAATCATAATCAGCTTGTCCAGTCATCAAATCATATAAAACACATTATCATATTTAATATCATTAGAGTTCTTATTAAAATATAGGGACTAACATTTAAGACGAAAGGAAATTTGAAGGAAACTTGAGGAACGAAAATCTAAAACTACAGAGACCAAAACTAAAATGAAGGCAAATTATAATGATCGAACATTAAATTAACTTTTTTTTGGGAACCCAAAGGCCCCAGTTGTGTGAAGAAAATTAGTCAAACAGTGCATGGCTTGTTATCAAAAGCAAATGCCCACAAACTCCATGGAGGGTGTATGATTTCCTCATCAAGTGGTGACCCCCGCTAGGCATAATTGTGTTTTTTTTAACATGTGATCTAAAGTGACAACGTATGACGTGATGACGAATTTCTCGTTAAAATGACTGATGAGTGTTCGCAATACATGAATATCACAGTTGGTTTAGTCGAACAACTAAAAATGATCACTTTTCTGTAGCATTTTTTTAAAACTTCATTCACACATCTTCGCAGTGTGCAAGTGGTCTACTTTTTGAACATTGAAGTGAGGGCGAGGAGAGAAAATATCTAGAATAGTTCCTTTGTTCATAAAAGCACATGTGTCATCATATATGAATCCCCTACGAGGTATTGTTAGACTCTAAATTTGGCATTTTTCCAAGTCAAATTCTATCTCTGATTCATCATATTATGAGTGTGAGAAATTTAGCCCCTGACAATTTAGAGTGCTTTATACTAAAATCATGTGTGTGTTTGAATTGACTTTTAAAAAATAGTTTTACGATTCATGAAATAAATATATTAGTGGAGTTTTATTTGGGCTTCATAAAAATGATTTCTGAAATTATGATTTTAATGGTCTCAAAACCCTCAGCTATTAAAGCCCGGCACCGTTGGGCTAGCTATTAAAGCCCGATGGACCGCGAGCAAACCCGTCTGCCCGAAAGGCACGCTTGGCTTCGTATTTTTTCGGTCATAGCCGCAGAACGTTTTCCGTTCTTCTTGCCTCTCTATTGCGCTCCCCGAGACTAATATGATGGCGCTATTTTTACTCTTCAGTTCCATTTTCCTCTTTCTGTCATACAAATTCGCCACCGCCTATGGTAGCATATTCAAGGCCTTTTATTTGTTTCTGGTTCTCTCTATCGATTTAATTTTGACCTTCTCTTTCTTTTCTGCCTAGGTGACTTCACCTTGATGTCCAAGAAGCAACCGAAACGTGAAGAAATCGAAGATAAGGTGTGTAGTCTGATTGAAAAAAAAAAAAAATTTCCAAGGGATGGGATGGAGTTGGGGTGGGAAAAAGAAAAACTCACAATATCATTGTTCGAATGGTTGAAGAATAACGGAATGGGATTTATGAGGAAGGATTCCCAAATTCCGCCTCTGCCCCCCAAACTCGATTTTTTAAACCCTTCCGGGGGTCTGATATCGACTTTCTCCAATTTTCCGTTCCTTTTATTACTGAAATTAATATCCCTTTGATATGAAATTGCAAAATCATGCGCTCGTGTTTCATTGTTTTTTTTAGATAAAAAATAATAATTTTTTTATGAAGTGATCTTGAAAAATTCTTGCATATTTATTTAAACTCTTGAAAATAATTAGAATTAATAAAAATCAGACATGTAATTATTTTGAGAGCAACTTTCTATTATTTTAGGAATCACTATCCAAGCACAACGTAATTTTTATTTGTCATAAAATCTCTAAAACTGATTATTTAAAAAATTTAAACAAATATATTGAAATTTCTCAAAAATATTATTTTCTGGGAAACAAGTTTTTCATTTGAAATAGCTGAAATAAATGTCTCCAATGACATTTTTAGATAATTTAAAAATCAGTTAATTTTTTAAGCTTAAAATGTGCTCAACGCTTACATTTCAAACCCTTTTCACTCCCTTTTCCCTCCATCAATGACAATTTAACTTCCGAACAATGAATAGTTCAAGATAATCTCTTTAACTTCCAAGTAATCTCACCTCATCGACCATTCCATTCTACTGCCTTCAATACTCCCAGACAAGACCAGATTCTTTTATGAACTTTAACTTTTTGACTTTAAATCAATTATTTCAGGTTGTTTGGATTACTGGCGCTAGCCGTGGAATTGGTATACATTGTTGGTGGCTTTCAACCATTGTTCTATTTTGATCATGACCCTTCAATTTGTCTTCCTGCATTACGCCTTTTCATCCCTCTTTTAGTTCCCATTCTTGCATTCTATAATGCCTCATTACGATGATGGCTAAATCAATCTTGTTGATTTGTGATACTAAATTACCAATTCGTGTGCTTTTATAACCATGCATAGTTTTGATCAAGAAGCGTATGTTTTGTTAACTATCTGAGTTACAACGAGTAGTTTACATCAAAATTAATTTGATTTTTGTACAGATTGGTGCCAAAAATATAAACCATTCTGGCATTCGTTAAGGAAGAGGCAATAACCATTCTTTCAACAAACTCTTTCTCAAATGTCATATAAGACTGTGTTTTCTTCCTTGTTATTTTGATTTCCGGGTGAATATGTTTTTGTCTGTGGTAATGAGTTCATGTTTTTCCTGACATTTTATTTCAATACCAAATTATCTTTGTAGATTTTGTTTTTTGATATACAAAGTTTAGGTGAGTTGCGTTCTGAAAGTCGAAGAGTGCTTGCAGAATCACTTATAGATTATCTACAAATGAGGTCCTCATATTGGCAGTACCGCTGTAGGATATAAACCCCCACCCTTGTGGGGGTATGAGCTATATCATTACCAACTACATCAACTTTTGTTGGCAATTTTTCTTTGTGGATTTTGATTATATGATTGTTGGAAATTCTTTTCTGAGATTTTCTTCACCTAATTGATGTATTAGTAATATCTTTGCTTCCAGGCTATAACTATTTGGAGTCCTATTTGGATTTAATTTTTTATGCTTAACTAAGTTCCTGTTTTCCTTCTTTCTTAATGTGTGTGAAGGGGAGATTCTAGCTAAGCAAATTGCAAGATTGGGAGCCAAGATAATAATCTCTGCGAGGAATGAAGCTGAACTGGAGCGAGTAAAACAACAGATGAAAGGTTGCACTATCATATAGAAGTATGCTAGAATGTGTAATGCGCTTATTTTATGTCTTAGCTCACTCTTGGATGCATGGGGTTGGCGTACTTTTAGGTAAGCATGCGCCTAGCGAGGTCAAGATTTTACCACTGGATTTAACAACTGGTGAGGATTCTCTTAAGAAGGCTGTTGATAAAGCAGAATCATTGTTTCCCGGTTCTGGTGTTGATTACATGATTCATAATGCAGCTTTTGAGCGTCCTGTAAGTGACTGATTGCTTCATCTAATGGTTAGGTCCCAAATTAAGAATTCAATTAGAACATCATAGTTGTTGGTTATTGTTTAACTGGATGGTTGACATATGAATGCAAAAACTGAAAATAGAGAAAGTGTTATGTTGGCCTTTCTGGCTTTCTTTTGTTAGCTCGGCCTATAGTTTTTATTATTATTTATCTTATCTGATTTATTTTGAATTTTATATGTGACTTCGTTGTTAATAGTTTGACTTGATTCTTTGTGTATTTACTTGAACCTGTAAGTTCTGCTTTTCTAACTTCACTCCTGAATCCATCGTTGCCTGCATATGTCATTTGTGTTATCCAGTTCAGGAGTTCAGTTCTAACCCTATATAATAGGGGGTGCTACTAGTCTCTCTCATTAGATATTGATGGAATGGGTTTAATAGGTTTGAATGATGGGAAATATTGATAGAGTATAAGCCAGAATTTGAAACTTAGAAACTAACAAAGTTAAAAGTAGAATCTCGAGTATTGATCTAGATAACCAGTCCAGTACATACAAATTTTATTGACCTCAAACTAACTGACAATAACTGATTCCTATTCTTAGGACAACATGCCACAAACTGACAGCACATTACATAAAGGAAACCAACATCTGACAGCATAACACATGAGAAGAGCTAACATCTAAGTGAATTCCGCACATCATGGAAGTTACTCCCTCTGTATAGCAGATCATCCCTACTGTCTCTTGCTTTGTTCCTCTCCTTTCTCCTGCTGTACGTCATAATGCGTTGTAAATATTCTATCAGATATTCCTCCTCTTCTCTGCATGGCATTGTCCATGGAAATACTATTACTCATAATTTACTATTTTTGGTTCACATTCATGCAATCAATTATCAACAACAACTGCAAGCCTTACCCACTAGGTGGGGTCGATTACATGAATTGCACGATGCTATTGCGTCCTATCAACAACATAATCTTTGGATATATTGTTAACCAAAAGGTTCCTGTTGTTATAAAATATGTTAGATTAGTCTAATAGGGACTTAAGTGTAAATGTTAGATTAGTCTAAGTAAGGACATAAGTGTAAAATGTCATAATTGAATGGTAATTAGTGAGTAAGTACTTAAATAGGTTTGTGACCGTTGGAGGGTTGGCTATCATATTATAAATCGCTTAAACCGATCCTATTGTATCAGTTTTTGAGTCTGATTTGTTTCTAAAGGAAATACAACAATATCATCTTCTTTCTCTGTCTCCTATTCTTCTCTGCTCTCTAAGCCTTTCTGTTCTTCTCTCTTTCCCTTCCTCTCCTCTGTTTTCCTATAATCTCAACTAATAGCATAACACCTGCCCAATAACTCCATTGGGTATTCTCTTTGATATTCTTCTACCTTTTTTCATGAGCTGGTTTACCCCCTCACCAACGCTTCCGACATCCTTCTTTGTATATGTTTGGACCACCTTAAATGATTTTCTACTATTTTATAATTAGATGTCATTCCAACTCTTCCTCATATATGTTTATTGTGAATTTTTTCTTTTCTTGTATGTCCACACATTCATCTCAATATCCAACTTCAGTTATCAACAAATAAGAAAATTTACTTTGGCAATGCAAAATTGATAAGATAGTATAACATTTTCTCTTTAACATTAACATGACTCCCAACAATTTTAGCAAATAAATGTTTCCTCACCTCATGTTAGAATTATATAATGATGCGTCTGAGCCAAAAACTTGAGGTCCAAATGAGGAATACAAGGAAAAGACCGATGAAAACCAGAGATCAGTTCTGGGGTTGCATCAATTGTCTACAGGTGAATGGTGGGGGAAAATGGAGCATGTGGAGTGAGGCAGCTTGGATGCATCTTATTGTGGTGCGAGATTATTCAGGATTAGAGGGGTTGGCTGATTAGGATCTCTTAAACATAGTGGAGGAGTTTGTTCCAAGAAAAGGATGAAATAGGGCATGAAATGAGTGCACATCTGGAATGAGACATGGATAGAAGGAACCATTGAAATTTCTAATACCATAAGAAGCTATGTAGATCAGATGTGAGGTGTTTGTACCCCTGACATTGTCTTATTTTTAGGGACAAATAGAAAGGAAATACAAGTGCCATATAACAAAGTCCTGAACGTAGACAATATTATGTACAACACAAATACATACTCAAATATTTACACTATTCATACGAGTTTATTTAGATTTGTTTGAGTTTCCTATATAAAGGTATGCTGTCAGACAAGACAGCCTTAGGAATTTTACCGTTCGTCTTGGGTAAAATTATTATATTTTATTATTCTATGTTCCTCAGTTCCTGCTGTACATTGCAATTTACCTATCTATTTTTTTAATTTTCGTTCATCTGGATCTGCTTTGCAGAAAAGTTCTGCTTTAGATGTAACTGAGGAAAGTCTCAAGGTATCTCATAATGGAGACTCTAAATCGCTGCTATGTCTAACCTTCTCTTTGAAAGATCGTTAATCTTTTTGTTGAAAGTAGTCTTATTAATATATACATACACTCATATATATTGCATTGCTTCTTCCTTCTAAGTAGGCAACGTTTGATGTCAATGTTTTTGGAACAATAACTCTCACACGGCTCTTGGCACCTTTCATGTTGAGGCGGGGGCAAGGTCATTTTGTGGTGGTAAGTGATAATTCTCTGATGGTATTTAATATTGGTTATGAAATCTGAATAGTGGTAGTAATTTAAGAGGGTTAGAAATATGTGGATCATGCAAAAAGAGGTTTGCAACTAATTTGTTTATCTGTTGAGAAGAGCTAAGCTTGAAAGTAGAAAGGAATGGCCAGCCTTTTCAACTACAGTTAACTCAGTTTATGAATTTATGACTTCAACTGTCTCGTTAAAACACATTGTTATATGTTTTTATGTTTTGCCTGCATCAATATCCTAAAGTTGGACAATGTGAGATTTTTTTTCTTCGTACTTCCCATTTTTCAATTGACACTATCTGTTGTTCTTTGTTTGCACACAGATAAGCAGTGCTGCAGGGAAGACCCCTGCCCCAGGTCAGGCTGTTTACTCTGCTTCCAAACATGCTCTGAATGGGTACTTTCATTCCTTGCGTTCTGAGGTATGTACATAGTTCCTTTGTCTCCAAAAGAAAGGTCAGTAACTGACAGCATAAACTATGTAACTATGATACAGATCTTTGAAAAAGAGAGGCAGGAAAAAAAAAAACCAGTTGTTAATACTTAGTTAGTTTACTTGGTCATGCCTACTAAGCTTTTATGATTGCAGCTTTGTCAAAAAGGAATCAAAGTAACTGTTGTCTGTCCTGGACCAATAGAAACGTCAAATGATTCTGGAGCAAAACCTTTGGAGAAGGGCTCATCTGAGGTCTGTTCCGTTGCTAATTCATCATCCTTTGCCTGTGTGAAGATTCTAATTGGGTCCTTTTTTTCCTTAGTTTCTTCCAATCATGTGGGCAGTGCAGCTATGTATAGTAATTTCTAAATTAAAGCAAGTGCAAAATACATGACAGTTGTCAATAATTTTGATTTTCTAGTTTGCATTCACGGACGCATGCTATGCTAGAAGGAAGAAAGTTGCTTTCATGATTTCTTAAGCATTTGCAAGTATTAAATTTATGAACAACATCTTCTCAAATTTCCCCTCATCTGTTTTATTATGGTCAGGTGTCTTTTCTGCCCTTTGCCATGGCTTGCTAAACGCATGTTGGCTAAATGGGGAAAATTTTCCTGAAGTCTATGTAACTTTATTATGGTAAAAAAGAGAAATAAATTATATTACATAGATTGAGGCAAGGAACAAAAGGCCAAGTCCCCAACCATATTCTTATTTTTGTATTTTTGTGTGCTTCTTGTTACATATATCAACGTACTTGAGACAGAAGCGTGTGCCATCAGAAAGGTGTGCGGAACTCATTATCATTGCTGCAACCCATGGCTTAAAGGAAGCTTGGATATCATATCAGGTATATTATATTCATTGGTGTTAGTAGGTCACTTCTAATTTCATGGTGGATTAGTTGACCAAAAAAAAAAAAAAAATTTCATGGTGGATTATACATCTCTGCTGCTGGAAAATGCTGAGCTGAACTCTTATGCAGCCTGTGCTTGCCATAATGTATCTTGTACAGTACATGCCAACAATTGGTTATTGGATCATGGACAAGGTAGTAACCAGTTCTCCAAAATGCTTTTTCTTCGAGTCTCTATGACTTGTGAGGTTTATTCTGTTCTTCAGTATAACATTGGATAAAATATCTGTATGATACATACATTAACTGATAAAAATGACTTATAGGTTGGTAAGAATCGAGTGGAAGTTGCTGCACAGAAGGGAAACACGTATTCATTGAGCCTACTTCTTGGAAAGAAGGCAGCATAGTGCTTATATTTGGGGCATGTCCTTGATATATTTGGTTATTGTAAATGCCCCCTACAATTTCTAGTTGGGGAAGTATGTTACTTTTCCAACGCCAGAGGACCGTAACAATGAACGGCATGGATCATATGTGTAGTGCATTTTAAGCCAAAATGTAAACACACAAATAGTAAATGAGGAACGTTTAGGAACAGGGACATACCCTGCCGATTATGGCTACACGCCAATGCCAATTCCAGTGGTCCTGATTTATAGCGGTATAGCGGAACCTCGTATTTTAGTGATGGTAAATTAATCAAGTTTATTAAACTCAAAGCGGTCACAGAATCAGTTGAGGTACTGATTTAAGAGTCAGTGGGTCAGATTGAAACTAATTCGGGGCTAAATTGGTAAAAAATTATAGATTTTAAGATTATTAATATAAAATTCTAAAGATTTTTTTTTTAAAAAAAAAAAACAGACCAGACTGGTCTACAGGAGGTCCGGGTTTATCATGGACAATCCAATGGAGCCACCAACACTACCCACTCCTGAGCCAAGAGTTTGGAGATTAATATGTCATGTTGCGAATACTCTTCTTGTTCGTAGCCGCTGCTTCATTACCGGGCTGCGATGCAAGTTCTTGACAAGAGGGGGAGAAACCCAGCCATCATCTTCTCACTGTAACTATTCTCAGCAGAGACAAGATATAGACGATAAATAAATATATCTATGTTTTGATAAATATACAAATTCTACACGATATCAGATATCCGTAGTAATAGTTTTTTTTTTATTAGGCGTCAATACATAATCGTTAAAATAAGCTGATATAATAAATTTACGTTTGCATCTAATCGGAGTATTAGGTGCAAACACACATTTTAATAACTTATAATAATGTTAAAATCCGTATATTGCGTTTTTTTTAAAAAAAAGATTGATTAAGGAATGGATTTCACCTATTCTAATAAGTGTTTTTTCCGATATTTGAATGTGTTTTCCTCTTTATGAGGTGAAGTTATTTATTATCTTAACCAACAACTTTTACCACTTTCTTTAAAATTTATATTAAATCCTTGACCCTTATATTTGAAATTTATATGAAAAATTTAAAACTTGTATATATAGCTGCATAAATTTAATACTTGTCCTCTAACATTTGTTATACTAATTATATAGATTGTATAATAATTCATGAGTAATTAAATCATTATACATAATTAATAATTAAGCTTATTTAGTTCTTTATCAAAAGTTAAAAATATTTTGATATTACGTTATACTCTCTGGGTCCTAAATATAAGACAAGCTTTTCATTTTTGTCAACATCTTTCTAATTGACCCTTAATGAAGCTCTGTCAACAATAATTAAGGAAGATTACTTGGACATTTTGAAAAATACATGTCATATTAATTAACAAATGGATTTTCTTAATCTAATTAAATTAGATAAATATATCTTATATTAAGGATGGGATGGAGTACTCCTCTAATTTTTTAATTTTTATAAACACTCTAGTAACAACTTTACATAAAATAAGAAAATTAATTGTTTCTTATAAAACATCAAAATTATTTTTAATTAAAAAATTGTTTAATTGATTTAAAAATATTCGATAAAAATTAATATTTTAAAGGAAAATAACATGACAGATGCGAAGTCGGATGCCCACGTGGGGGGAGGGGTTTGGTACACCCAACCCTGTGGCATGAGATCTTCAACTCCAAGATGCTGCTCGCTAAATCCGCATAGAACCCATTTTTTCCCGCCCCCTGTTTGCGCTTACATGTTTCTCAGTCGCAGCGCCGGAACTTTTGCAGTGAACTAATTCTTTTCGCTTATTTATTTATTTTTCATCATTTTAATTTTTGTGATCATTCTCATTAATCATGGCGAAAATAGAGAACAAGCAGGTCATATTTAGAAATTTCATAGATCGAGCTCCTCAGGAGACTGATCTGGAACTCAAAGTTTCAAAAATCGGGCTGAAGGCTCCCTCAGGATCAGGAGCTTTTCTCGTTAAGAATCTCTACCTCTCTTGCGACCCTTACATGAGGGGTCGCATGCGTGATTTCCACGGATCTTATATTCCGTCCTTTGTTCCTGGTCAGGTATGTATTTCTTCCTACAATCCTCTTCTGTTTGCTAAATCCATTTTACTGTTCTTTCCCCCTTTAATTACAGGGAGCTCTGTTATTGCTCCAAAACAGACACATATTCGCGGCAAATGTTATCTTCTTTGAAGAATGCCCCCAATAGTTGTGCGTCTCAAACTCTCAATTCTCCCACCCCATATATGAGTTTTAACTTTTGAGAAACTAATTGCAAATTGATCTATTATTCTAGTACCAAGTTACTAAAGGTAGAAAACCATTTTTCGTGGACAACTCTCATGTGCGCATCGCCTACTGCGATGAGTTGGCAGAGAATCGAAATGCTTGTTCGTCTTACTCTTATAATTTTTTCAATTATTTTCCGGAATGCCTTTGCATTCCCCTACAGTCCACACTGATGTTATTAAGCATCTAGCATGTGCGGTACGCAACACCAAGCTGACGAAGAAAAACAAAGATAGCATTTGCTTTAGAAAATTACAAGTAGAATAATCACATTGAGAAGTGTTGTATCTTTCAAGGAGCCAGGAGTTATTTCCTCATGAAATACTCAAGAAAAGGATACATAGTAATGAAATTTTGAGGACAAATTAAAGCAGCCTGGGATATTCTTACTCTCCTTCCTAGGATAAACTTTTTTATATTGTCTTTGGACCTTCGGCAGCAGTCAGCTTGGAGTTGTCGACTGTGATATAATTGCATTGAACATAGCTTTTCTTTCAGGGGAATATTTGTCCGGTAATTTCTCTGAGTTAGTGTATTTTGTTGAAGGTTGTTGAAGGATTCGGTGTATCTGAAGTTGTGCATTCTGATGATCCAAATTTCAAGCCTGGTGATTTGGTTTCGGGGTTGACAGGCTGGGAAGAGTTCAGTTTGATAAAAAAGACTGAGCAGTTGAGAAAAATTCAGCTAGATGATATTCCTCTCTCGCACCACGTCGGTCTTCTTGGTATGGCCTTCCTCGGGTTTAGTATAAATCGCTGCCTTATAATTTGCCAATGGGTTAATATAATATTTGATTTCCCAATTTTGCATAATTTTAGTTTTGATCCCTTAAGTTTTAATACATGATTCTCTTAAGTTTCATTCTGTTTAAAATCTTGATTCTTATAATTTAATAAAGAGTTAAAGTGCAAAAATACATATGAGCTTTTTCTAAAAGTGCACCCAACACCAAATACTTTTTGGAGGAGCAAAAGTAACCATAAACTTTAAAAACTTGGGCAAAAATCACATAACTGTTAAATTTTAGTTGACAGTGTTAGTTTTCATGGTGGGACCCATACAATTATTCTAAAAATACCAAAATACCCAACACAAAAAAGAAAATCCTTCCCACTCTGAAATTATTGAAATATATGGAAGATGAAACCAAAATCCAATGGCCCAGGACCCATCACAAATTTAGCGCAAGAGAGGTCCCAGCATACGTCAATTTGGCTGGAATAAGCTTCAAGATTCTTGCAGCCTCTTTTCTTAGAGAATAGCCATGGTTTGATATCGACCTTACAGAGGTACTGATTTAAAGAATCATCGATCCCAATGCTAAGGCCCTGCCCCATCAAGTTCTTGCTCCACGTGATGGTAATCACTAATCAGGCGTGACCGACCCCGTATTCGGCATTGATAAACACAAGCAACCAGATTCTGGCCAGTTTTACCAGAGTTGGATGATGATGAATCTGCAACTTGGACCCCGTTTTCACCAAAGCAAGAAGGGAAATCCTTCATTTTCGAAAGAGGAGGTTCAACTTACTTTCGGGCTTTAGTTTGGGATTTTTGTCGAACAGATGGTGTACCTTTTATAGCCAGAACAAAGAATGTTGCTATTTTCTGAGAAATAAAATGAGAATTGAGCTGGAGACGGTGACAGGGCGCATAAAAACAATGGAGATCAAGAGAAGGTTTTTGGGGCACAATTTGTGAGAAAATGGGAAATATGTTGGAAGTCTGAGGCGTGAATATTACTACTGCTTTACATTGATAAAAGAAGGGAGAAAAAGCATCTTTTCTTTTATCTCTCGTATTCGCATTGTGTGGACTTCCTTTAACGTGACAAATCCAAATGAATAATAATGAAGGAAGAGAACCTAGAACTCGAAAAGATCACCCAAGAACAATCCTCCACCTTTCATGGCCGGTAATGATATGCTTCCAAGCAAAATCAAGATATTGTTGTGGGTGTAACTGTGAATTGGTATTTATTCTCAGAATGTTGGTTCTGTGCGAGAGAGGATATGGGTTGCTGGAGAGGTAGAGGTTGAAGAAGTTGTCGCTCACTCTCGTAGATCTCACAGTCGTTGCCACCAATGCAATCACGACCTCCTCCCTAATTGCCTTTGAATACCCATTGCAGCTCTCAACTTTTAACTCTGAATCTCCACCTCCACCGATCAGTAAAGAGAAGGAATACGATGTGCTTGATTCGTCGCAGTTGTTGTTGGTGGATTCTGCCGCCGTCGATGCTCTTTGATCCTTCTGGGTGTGTTTCAGATGAAGAATCAATGAATCAAAGGTTGGAGAGCTGTTTTATTTTTTTTTTTGAGTTGGGGGTATTTTGGTGTTTTAAGAATAATAGTATGTTCCCACCATGAAAACTAACATCGTCAACTAGTGAACTAGGATTTAACAGTTTTGTGATTTCCACACCAGTTTTTAAAGTTCATGGTTATTTTTACTCCTCCAAAAAGCATTTAGTTTTGGGTGCACTTTCAAAAAAAACCTATGTGTATCTTTGCATCTTAACCCTTTAATAAATACTTAGACCGTTTTGCTCCTTGAGTGACCAAAATTAGGGCAAATTTGAGGAACCAAATATTGTATTAACCCTTTGCAAATAGATGACTTTGGATCTATAATTTTCCTGCCTTTCATACATACATAAGGCACATGCATGCGTGCGTATTCTACTTTATTCTGGTTTTATTCTTTTAAACCACTGAATTAACTAATGAAATCTTGCTTCAGTCTATCTTTTCAACTTTAAAATAAATTTTAATTGCCCATCCAAGAATGAATTTTTGGCTTTAGTCAAGACCAGAAGCTAAGTTAATATCTAACTTTTTGAAGTTTTCAAGCCTTCTTTTTGTCAATTCATTGATACATTGGGCTAAACAATTTGGCTTTGCACATTCTTTTTTTATTTCTTTGTTTTTTAAGGGATACAATTTGATTGATTGAGATTTGCTTATGGGTGCAATTATCTATTTTATGGTGTCATTTTTATGACCTTGAAATTGAATACCCTCTTTTTTCTTTTTTTAATGAAAGTAGACTGAATGCTCTCATCATCTGTACTTTTTCTATAATTTTCCTTAGACGTCATCATTAGGTGATCCAGTTGACAGGTTTTTTTGTTAACTAATGTATCTGCCATTTCATCTTTTCAATCATGTAGGGATGCCAGGTTTCACTGCTTATGCGGGATTCTATGAGGTCTGCTTCCCCAGCAGAGGAGAGCATGTTTTTGTATCAGCAGCTTCAGGTGCAGTCGGTCAACTTGTGGGCCAACTTGCTAAGTTGCATGGGTGCTACGTCGTTGGAAGTGCTGGCTCAAACCTAAAAGTCAGTTTTGCTTATTATTCTTTGAACCGACACTACTGTTTCCCCATCATGTTCAAAATAATATATATATATATATATTGTTAAATATCTTATTAGGTCGATCTTCTGAAAAATAAACTTGGATTCGACGAAGCATTTAACTACAAAGAAGAACATGACTTGAATGCAGCTTTAAAAAGGTGAGTTTAAAAATGACGATGAAAAATTCTTGGATACCTCCATACATTACATGGCCGTACGATAGAAATGAAATAATGTTCCTTGTACAAGCAAGTTTAACCTTTGCTGATTTTAACGACTTTGCACCCTGAATACTGAAGGACATGCCTTGTGTTTTCTCCTGACACAGGTATTTTCCACAAGGCATTGATATCTACTTTGATAATGTCGGCGGTGAAATGCTTGATGCAGCTCTTCTTAACATGAAAATTCACGGTAGGATTGCCATTTGTGGGATGGTGTCTCAGCATAGCCTCTCTGATCCCAAGGGGATTCACAATTTGTTCAATCTTATAACGAGGCGCATCAGGATGCAGGGTTTTCTGCAAAGTGATTACTTGCACTTGTACCCACGCTTTTTGGAACATGTTATAGGTTACTACAGACAGGGCAAGATTGTGTACGTTGAAGACGTTAGTGAAGGTCTGGCTAGTGCTCCTGCTGCTCTTGCTGGACTTTTTTCTGGCAAGAATGTTGGCAAGCAGGTCATTCGCGTTGCCCATGAATGATTTGTTGCTTCTGTTCTTTCTTCCTTCCCCGCATCCACCCCCCCCCCCAAAAACCAAAAAAAAAGGGAAAGAAAGTAAAGAAAAGCAGATGTTTTGACATTATAAATTATTAACTTTGGGAGTGTTGGGACCAACCTGGATTGGTCTGACAATCTCATGGTCGTGGATTGGCCCAAAAATTCAAGAGGGACTGCTTTTCTCTTGCCGTGGTAGATGTTATATTTTTCACTGAACTGTTCTGCGTTATGCTGTTTTTTCAGTGAAAAGAGATATGTCACCAAATATGTGCGAACATTTTACAAGTCAAAGCATGAGTGTCAGTGGTTTTAACCATGTCACTGGCTGTAGTGGCGTGGTTAACAAAGGTACAGACAGACAAGATAATGTTCTCTGGTGACATGGATTCATTAGCTTAGTAAAACACTTATTTCTGTTGCCCCAAGGCTTCAAGCAGAGGGTTCCAAAAAACAGCCTCCACTGAGTGCCCTTGTATCTTGGGTTAAGGTTCTACAGCATCCAATCCTTGATTCCGTATACTAGTTACCAAATTTTCGGAGTGTTTAGGGTGCGCCCGTTATAATCCTAAACTCAACCAAAGACCAGCTGGAAAACATCTGTTGAAGACTGTGGTTGCGTTTACTTGGGTGGTTAAAACGGCAATAGAAGAATGCTAGCAAGAGAATTAACTGTGCGTTTAGATTAAATTTTGTTAAACTAAAGTCATCTCAAATTAGAGTTTGTAATTTGATTAGGGTTAAGGTGCACTCAGTAAGCATTTTCTCATCTGCACTCAGTATTTTAAAATTATTTGTAGTGTAATTGTGCCCATAAAATTATTAAATTGGTGCAAACTTATCTATATCTAACTTTTTAGTTAGTTTGACCGTTAAGTTGGTGAGTCAAGAGTTTGAAAAAAAAATCTTGGCTGGCACTTTACATATGACATGGCAATTCTTTATAAATGAAAAAAAAAATCCATGGCAAAAACGAAGGGCCTAAAATCTAAACCTAACAAATCAAATCTAAATCCAGATAATTGGATGGGATAGTACGGCAACCTTCTTCCCCAACCCCGGCAGCCTTCTTCCCCGCTTCAGGCAAGCCTCTCATCCCTACCGGAGGTCCTTCTCCCATGTCTTTTTCTCCTTCAGATCTAGCGCTCGACCCAGACTACCCAGTTTCTCTCCTCACCCCATCGCCGCCTATCTAGTGTTGCTCTACCGAGTGTCGAACTCATCAGCTCTTTAAAGATCTTCGTCGCCGGGTCAGAAGTGAATGAACAGAAAATCCTCGCCCAATCATCAAACTAGGCTTTTGAGCTTTCAAAGTTTTAGATCTGCAAAATTGGTCAAAACCACTCAAAAATAAAGCTTCAAAAACAAGGTCTTTAGTTTTAAGCAATTCATTTGTTCCAAGGCTCGATTGATTTTTGCATATGAGAAGAACCATGATTTTTGCTTCTGCATTTAGCTGAAGCTTGACTGATTTTTGCATATGAAAAGCACCATGATTTTTACTTCTGCATCTGGCTTTCCTTTTTATGGTGGTAATCGATTTTTCTATATTGTTTCTGGTTCGTTGTTACCCAGATTGTTGTGACTTGTGATGTTGGGCAAAGTCGCAGAGATTTGTTGGCGTTCAATTTGGACGGGGCACATGTTTTTTTTAGGGCATTTTAGTATTACACACATTTTAATATATCTTAATTAAACTTTAAACTAGATTGCCATGTCATATGCCAACTAAGATTTAGACTCATCAACTTAACAGTCAAGCTAATTGAAAAGTTAGTTTTAGATGAAATTGCACCAATTTAATAATTTTATGGGTGAAAATGCACCACAAATAATTTTAGAATTCTATGTACACATGTGAAAATACTTCAGCACCTTAACCCAATTTGATTATGAGGTTTGAGCAACGCTGGTTACTTTATTGTTTTGATATTATTTTTAAAAAGTTAATCTGAGAGCCTGAAATTTGTTTTAATGATGTAGTTTAAAAATATATTAAAATATATAAAGACTGAAAAAAGACAAACTTTTTTATGCCAGATATATTGGTATATACTATATAGTTTGATCTCTTTAAAAATTATTAATATTAATGTTTAAAATTAAAAAATATATATTTAAAATGTTAGAAAGAATTATTTTTAAATATTGAAAAAGATATCCGATTAGATTCTAGATAAGAAAAAACTAAAATGTTTAAATATATGAGCAATTTTTCGTCTTGGCAAAAGAAGGTAACTTTTTGGTGTCAAGAAACTAATTATTCATTTAATTTAATTTTTAAAATTACAAGTAATTATTTAAAAAAATTAAATAATATATCCAATTTTTCTTCCATCCTTCACAAAGTTCAAAATAAAAATTGATTGAAGTGAAAACTTTTACCTGCAAAATGTAAATTGGTTTAACCAGCTTTTGGATCTAAAAGTTAAGAAGCTAGTTGGAGCAGTTAAAAAAGTGTTTTTATATTTTTTAAAATAAAGCCACCCTTATATATTTACTTGAAAAAAAAAATAGATAAAAAAGTTTAAAAATGAGAATAAAAAGATATACTGAATATTTATAATTCTATAAAAATATTAGTATTTGATTTATCTTTTTTTAATTAAAAAGACATGACAAAAATATCATTTACTTATTAAACCCCTCAAATTCTCTCTCTTAGGTCTTGTCCATGTTCAGATTTGGCTCTCCCTCTTCTTCTCTCTGTCCCTCCTCCTTCTTCTCCATCCTCTTCTCTTCTAGCAATGGCGACGCGTTCTCTAGCGATAGCGGTCTTTATCGATGGTGATTGCTCTTGGTAAGTTGTTTCAGCGGCTTCGTAAGTTGTATTGGCGGCCTTCAACGACGGCAACTTGTGTCCTTTGATGGTGGTCTAAAGATCTAGAACGTGGAAGGAGAGAGAAGAAGGGAGTCTAATGGTGGTCTGAGCGGAAATCGACGGTGGTGATCGAGTGATGGTGAAGCTCGTCTATGGTGGTGTGTACCTCGTCCGATTCCCGTTCTCCCTCCTCTATTTTTCAAGTTCGAAAGCCCTAGCTCCTTCTCCCTGCGTTTGAGCGTCGGTCTGTGGTGGTGGAATGAGAGAGGACAAAATCCAGCGGTGTTGGTGTAGGAAGATGCCGGCTGTGATGATGATGATAGGAGGGAGGAATGATGGTTGGTGATTTCTTTGATTTCCCTTCCTCTTTTTACACAAAAGTGTCGACCTCCTCTTTTTTTTTTTTAAAGTTGTCGGCACCCTTGAATGAGACAATCCCTAAAAATCTGTGGTGATTGGCGTTAATTTCTTTGAGGAGGGAGTTGATTGAGCCCACTTTTGGGACGACTATTCTTCTTCTCCGGCTAGGAGGCCAGCCGGATTGTGGGAAATGAAAAAGTGTAGGAATTAATGTATCTTGGCTTCTCATTGTCACAACGTAACGCGTTAAAGAATATTATGCCATCACTCAATGGCTTTCATTTTGTATATTTTCTTGCGAATACATTTGTGAGGCCAACATTTTTTTTCCTCAAGTAATATGCTAAATATCATTACGTCACCTACTATAAAAGTACATCAAGAAGACAATTTCTTTCTTTCACCAAGTTCCACCTCTTTTAAGAAAGGTGGTGATTGATTAAGGAAGTAACAATTAACCTACTAGCCTACTTAGTTATTTGGCAAGCCATCATAAGGTTTTCTTTACACGTGTGAGATTGAGTTACTTGCCAATCTCTATAGGGTTAAGTAGCAAATCCGTTTCGGAAATATAGGATTAGGAGCAATATTATTGTTGAAGGTTTTTTTATCTCAATGTTATTCTGAAAATCTTAAAACGTAGCAATGTTACCCCCTCTTTTAATCACTATTTATGCTGACTGTTAATTTTGACTAAAATTACTTTCAAGGCAGCCATATGTCCTCTGATTTTTCCAACTCACCACACACCTCATCCTTTCTCTCTACCTCCTCCACCCCTTCCTTCCTCCATCCGTCGATAAGGTATTTACCATGAATCCTCCACTGAACATAAAACAAGTTGCTATATACATGAGAGGCTGATTAAAACAAATGGTGCATAACTTGCGTGGAGAAACACAAGGAACTTGAATCCTCCTTTGCTTCAATGGTGAAAAAGGATAAACGCTACTGATGGGGTTTTATCGGATAAACACAGGGAACTTGAGAAAGAGCAAGAATTGCAGAAGCTTCTATTGATCACAGAATAACCTTCAAGAGTTACACTTTACCTTAAACCATGTATTGTTGTATAACGCTAATGCTTCAGCAATGGCCGAAAGAGAAAGAAATCATTTTCTAACAAAAATCGAAGATATATCAACAACAAACCAAAATCGAAAATTTATCACAACAAAAAATGCTTCTGGGTCAAGATTTATCAGCAAACCAAAAACAAACCAAATGGGTTTCAACAGCTTTAGGGTTTAATTTGAAGGTTCATCACAACAAACCAAAATCGAAGCAAACCGAAGTCGCCTCTATCTCAGTCTCGTCGATCTTACCTTTCTTCCTCCGCCGCTTGGGTTGGGGAAATTATAAACGATGTCAATGTGGTCGCCACCGTCAAGCTGGTCCTGATTTCGCCAAATAAGAGCATTTCTTGGTTCTGCAGCATCGGAATGCCGAACCGATTTGAAATCTTCTGTTGAGGCTGGAACTGGCTTTCACTGGCGACGACGGCAAGGGTGGGCTTCATCTCCATGGTTGAGTGGGGTTGAATGATCGGATGGAGGAAGGAAGGGACGGAGGAGGCAGAGAGGGGGGGGGGGGGGAAGGATGGAGTGTGTGGTGAATTGGAAAAATCAGAGGACATGTGGTTGCCTTGTAAGCAATTTTAGTCAAAATTAACGGTCAGTATAAATGGTGGTTAAAAGAGGAGCGACATTACTATATTTTAAGATTTTTGAGATGACATTGAGATATAAAAAACTTTCAGGATAATATTATTCCTAGGCCTATATTTCTGTAACGGATTTACTACTTAACCCATCTTTATATAACAGTAATCTAATATCATCAACAATGTCTAGAAATGGACGTCTACTACTACACCCTGTCAAAATAGTACTAATAGCTTCCGTGCAGTCACAAAATAGAACTATTTTCTTGAAGCCTTTGTTCCAACGAAGGTTGAGGCCATGCAAAATCTCAAAAAGTTTAGCTATCATTGGGTGAACCGCCACATGCTTATGGCTAAAACCAAAAATGCAGTTCTTGGCAGCATCCCGAGCAATTCCGCCACAGCCACTTCTCCCATCCCTCAAAATTGAACCATCCACTTCCGGGGTGATATGATCACTTTGGAGATTACCGGGCGCTTATCTCTTCATAGGTCTATCTGCATAAAACATATATCTATCAAGTTATGATCCAAACAAGCTTTAAAAATGCTATCATGCACATTCATCTTGATTGTCTCACTTTAACAATTTTCAGAGTTGACAACTATGGAGAACATTGGTGTACATATTTAAGAATTGCAATCGTTTTACCCCATCCTTAATATAAATCCAAGTGTGATAGGATTTGGGGTTTTAGGGGTAGGAATCAGGGATTTTTAAGATTTTAGTTTCCCCTTACGGTATTTGGTGGAAGTAGACAAATGATGTCTAAAATATATCACACGTTATCTAATTGGAGAATTGGACGGTAAATTTATAAGTTTTATTCTTTAATATTCGAGGTAAAATTAAAATATTTTAATAAGAAAATAAGTTTAAAATTAAACATATCTTCATAAGTAGAAAATATATTTTCAACAAGTTTTTTTAAAACATAACTGTATAAATGACTAAAAAAATTGTGTGGTTATTTGCAAAAGGAAATTTGCATGTATTTCAAAAATATTTGAAAAAGGATATCTAATTTCAATAAAAAATCTAAATAATTAAATTTACACGCACACATATATTGATATTTAGAATTAGAATACTTCTTTAAAAACACGTGAAACATTTTGAAATTCCAGCGAGCACCATAAAAGAATGTTATCAAATATCGGATTTACGTTTTGTTAATAAAAAATCAAAATCAAATTCTCAGGTCTCGTCGTTTCTGTAATTACCCTTCACGCCATTTAGAATTTCTACACTGAATCTGTGTCTTCAGAGCTAAAATTGCATATTCATCGTTCGTTAAATAAATATATTAAAAGGCTTTTTTTTGGGGGGGGGGGGGTGGTGCGTTTGAATCTCCCATGACATCAGGACGAGCAACAACCCTTCTTCGACTCCACAGCTGCTTCTGAGTTCTCTTCCCCTCGGAGAACAACAGTTTTTCCATTCCCAATAACGGCAGCGTCTTGTGTCTGCAGCTCTTGAGATTTCATAACCTTCCGACTTAAAATGTTGTAAATCTCCTTCACAACTGTCTGGAAAGCAGCCGCTACGTTTGATGAATCAAGAGCTGACGTCTCCATAAAGAACAAACCCTCCGCCTCAGCTAAGGCCTTGCCTTCAGCAGTAGACACCTCCCTGGCATCCTTCAGATCTGACTTGTTCCCAACAAGTATTGTGACAACATTCATATCAGAATGAGCTGTTAAATAATAGATAAGCCCACTTAATCCTCTTGATCACATCTAAAACTCAAATGCTGTGAGTAAATCTTTTTGAAGCCAGCAAAAGGACAAATAAGTGACCCATAATGAGCCGATAACAAAGAACCAGACACCTATTCCATAGTAAATGCTACACCATTGGATTACAAGGTTTATAAATATGAGCGTAAAAACATAAACAAATAAGGGGGCAACCAACACAGATGCAAAGTTGGAGCAGTTAGTGACATAAGGTTGGAAACCGTGGCTATATATGGATGGCTTTAGTAATTCTGTAGTTACAGTTTTAGCCATAATCAGGAATGAATTCTTCTCCCTCAACCCTATCTGTCTACTTCTATCTTCTCTATGTCTCTGCTATCTTCTATTTTCCCTACCATCTCTCTGCCCCTTTTCTTTTCTTTTTTAAATTATTATCCGGTATCCGGTTTGAGGTTCATGGCTACCCCTCCCACCATAGGTGTCTCCTTCAAGACTCGAACTCAAGACCTAAAGAGATCTATCGAGGCCTTACATTACTTGACCAACTCTATATTGGTTCTGTCCCTTTTCTTTGTAACAATGCTATCATGGCCTTTTTTTTTATTTGGACTGTGGGAAAAGGTTCTTGTGAAGACGGTATGGGAAGAACCCTGTGAAGAAAGGAAGGATACGCATGGCACCATGGGGAAATACTGCTCATGGTGAAAGTGCAAGACACCTCTGCATTTACCATCAGAGAGAGACCGATGGCTGAAGGGAATCAGCGACGACTGAGTGATCAACTTGCTTTGATAAAAGTACTTACAAAATTGTCTTTCTGGGTCAAGCCCTAATATTGTAGAAGTCAAAAGAACAGTCTCCTCTCTCAAGATCTTCTAATGGAGATGAGTATAAGGCATTAGCTACTACAACTTGTGAGGTACGGTACAGCTTTACACGTCCCTCACTCACCCTGCACTTCGCTACTGTGATAATCAATCAGCAAACAAATAGCAGCCAATCCTAGCTTTCATGAAAGGACAAAGCATGCAGATAATATATGCCACTTGGTTAGAGAAGTTGCAAGCTAAGGTTGTTTATATGCTTCCTTTCAGCTCATTTAATCAGCTGGCAGATATAAATACCAAATGTTTGGCACTTGGTCGCTTTCATTCACTTGCATCTAAGCTGAGTATGGTTGACATACATGCTCCAACTTACCTTTCATTCCCTTGCACCAACAAACACCTCATCAAATTCTCAGATACATTGTGGCATCTGCTGGAAAGGGCTTGTATTTTCCATCAAAGTCTGACCTACGGATGAAGGGATTCAGTGACCCTAATTGGGCAACTTACATTGATTTCAGGTGAGTTACAGGTTGTGTTTTTTTCCATCAAGCTCTCAAATGATAAAAATCAAAGAAACAGTCTACCGTCAGTTAAGCAGATGCCATTAACATCCAGAGCTTGTGAAATACGGTTCTTGCCCCATCTTCTCGCTGATTTACATATATCCCTCACTCTCACCTTGCATTTCTATACTGTGATAATCAATCAATCAGCACTACAAATTGCAACCAATCTTACCTTTCATGACCACATATAGAGATTGACTGCCACTTTGTTAAAGTGAAATAGCAAGCTAGGTTTGTTCATCTACTCTCTCTCTCTCAACTCATCTGATCAGCTGGCAGATATATATACCAAGCCTTTCGCACCTGGTCCCTTCCATTCACTTATATCTAGGGCCAGAGGTAACAGCTGTGACTAAATAAGTTATAGGTGGTTAGATCATTTAGCAAGTTAGAATTATTGTAAAGTTGATGTTCTCTGTGTGTGAGTGTGATCAATAAATCTAAGCCAGTTTTACCTTCTATATGCTTCTTTTATCAAGTTTTGCTATTTGGCTATCAAAGAAATTGTGAGGAGAGGTTTTGGCACAACCTGAGGAGTTGTAAAGAAAGGATGATAGAGTGGCATACTGAAGGTCTTGATGCTAGTGAGAGTTGTGAATTTCTGATTGCATAAATGTTTGACAACATTGTATCAATAAATATTTTGACAAGTTAAAAATCTGCTAAAGTGAACACCAATACATTTTACTCTCTAGGTTTTGATTACAGTTCTTTTAATATGCCCAAAATCTTTTAAGAACTGGCTAGATGTGCTGAATGGAGTTGTTATATTCTTTCATTGATCAAGTATAATCTACCAGTTATATTCTTTCAATGAGGTTATAAAGCAGGATCTTTTAGTTAATAATCTATAACTAATCTGTCTAAAGATCTGGTTTTCAACAAAGTACAATGACATAATGTGATCCATATAGCCGACCCTACCTAGTGGGATAAGGCTTCGTTGTTGTTTTCATTGATAAAGTAACACCAAAGCCCCATTTTAACATTGTGCCGGTGATTCCAATATAATTGAATAAAAAGTAATAATAGCTTACTAGTGACAGAGGCTTAAAAAAAGTCAAAACAGAAGTGATAACTGCAATTCTTACTGTGAAGCTCATTAAGCCATCTGCCAATGCTATCAAATGTTTGGCGCCTGCTAATATCGTACACCAGAAGTGCTCCAACTGCACCCCGATAATATGCAGATGTAACAGCTCTGAATCTCTCCTGCCCAGCTGTGTCCCAAATTTGTGCTTTAATTTCCTTTCCATCAATATCCATTTTCTGAGTTTGGAACTCTACTCCTATAGTCGACTTTGAGTTTGAATAAAACTCATCCCTGGCAAATCTAGCAAGCAAATTTGATTTTCCAACGGCTGAATCGCCAATTAAAACAATCTTGAAAAGGTAATCCTCAGTTTTCTCTTCTTCATTATATAAAGCCATCAGCCAGTCCTAGGAGTTGCCAGTGTGTGGAAACAATCAACAATACATGATCATTATGGACTTTAGCCTCCCCAGCTATACTGTCACCTAGCATGAGAAAAAGGAATTAGAGAATCATGCCATAACCTCAATTAAACTTGCCATAATGTATGACAGGTTAACCAAAAAAAAATAGAGCCTTATATATATAAAAGAGCAGTCTAGTGCATAAGGTTCCACTTGGTGTAGTCTAGGGAAAGACAAATGTACACAGCCTTATTCTCACAAACGAAGACTGTTTCCAAGATTAGAATCTGTGACCTCTAGGCCACATAGAAGCAACCTTTACTGTTGCTCTGAGGCTCACCCTCTCTTTATATATATATATATATTCAAATTTCATTCTTTTGGCAGATGGTTTTCAAGCAGGAAGAAATAAGGTTTCCTTCGGTGTTATTCTTGTACAATAAAAGTAGGAAGAGGGACAGAGAGAGAAATAGAGGAAACACAAAAGTAGAAATAAGGGAAAGAGAGAGGAAGAGAGGAATAGAGAGAACTCAATCCATTATTATTACTCATAAGTCTGATTACAATGACTCTCTTATGCCTTTTATAGACACTAATCAACAAACTCCTAAGTACCCATTAACCCCTAAACTTACTCTTATTCATATATTACATATCAGTTATCTTCATCCCACCTCTCCCTAGAATAAAGATGATGAAAAAGTGACTGCAGCTTGGTGCCCATGAGGTCTGTTTGGCACAGTACCACCGAAGGTTGGTGTATGGAAAGAAAAACATGAAGGATGACCATCATTGTAAAATTTTACTTGTTAAGAAAGAATTCATCCAAAGAACTGGGAAACTTTCTTTGAATATTAAGTTGAAAAATCGGATTTCTTCGGAAATCAGATTCATCATCATCATTTTTCACTTCAAATCTTGAATAAACCTAATAAAAGGATATATATATATAGATTATTCTTTGCTTTCTAACGCTACAGGAAAGACATTGCTATAAATTTTAATATTAAGTTGAAACCAATTGTCCAAGTTGAAATTAAAAGCAATCTGGCTAGCAAACAGGCACTTCCCACAACCAAGTATGGACGGGTAAGTGATTGATAATATTGCAAGCTTGATGCAAAAAAGGCAGGGAAATAGAAGAAAAGTAAGGACAATTACAACTTTCCTGAACGAATTTTCACCTTCCACTTGGAAAGGGGGGAGCATATTAGACCCAGAAACAAATGGGAGGTGAAAACAGCAAAAAATCTGAGGTGAATGCCTATAATATTGCATCCATGGGTGCTTTTAAGGTTACCTTTGATAAAAAATTTTAAATAGATATTACTAGATAACCACGAAGAAGGAGATGAAATCGGCAAATATCAATACCCCAACCTCCTTCTATCCTTTTCTTCCCCTTGTCTCCTCCCATTCTTGCATACCCTCTACACTCAAACCCAAGTGATAAGTAAAAGTGGTTGTGACCAATCTCACCAATAAATGAATAATGACCTGATATTCTTTCATTACACAAAAGGTTTAAGCCCAAAACTTAAAGCATTGATTAGGGAGTTTTCAACAACAGCAACAAGCCTTATCTCATCAGATGGGGTTAGCTATATAAATTACACGACGCCATTGTGCTTTGTCAATAATCAAATTTTTGGATATATTGTCAACCAAATGATCCGAAGCCTATGTTTTACAGTCAATCCCACATCTAGATAAAGGAGGAGGGCTATGTTAGGCCCTTGACAGCCAATGTAAAACTCTGTTGAATCTCACATGGATATGAACAATGAATAGTTACCTAAGACAAAATGGTTTAAAATTTCAGTTGACATTTGCACAGTACTAAAGATTAAGATTAACATTATCATCCTGTATAAATGAGAAAAAATATCGAAGATACAAATTTGAGTAAAAAGGTCAACTAATCAACCTTATATCTGATCTTGTCGTGTGATGGAGCTGGAGAGGGCAAGGGCATATATAAATTGTTAATCATCGAGTATGCTTAATCAATAATAGCATAACGGTCATAATCCCTCTTTTGGAACCCATGTGATCTCCTTATAATTACTGAGGTTTATAATCATATTCCCTCTTCTAAAAACTTTATATATGTGTGCGTGTGTGTGTCTATTTGGAGTATAGAGCCTACTGAACAGAAGATCAAACTGCAGTTTTACTTCTCAAACAAATATGGGTCATGTAATGGCAGCAATTACCAAAAAGTAAAAGAGAAAATTCCCAAAAAAGATGAAGAAAGCACTTTACAGACTGCAACAGTTGTGAGAACCCTTTTGTGACAAATAACCAAACTATTTTTACTTTTTTTTATAAGTTTTTATTATACTTCATCTGTCTATTCAGTTTCATAACAGAAGAGATATTACAATAACGCAAGGAATAATAAAAGATTGCCACAACAGAGGAGGATACGATATCCACGAAAGCAAAGACACAAAAAATCATAGATCAGAGTCATCAATATGATAAGATAAGCTATCCAATACCTTAGCATATTTGACTGTTTGTCGGATAGAACCTGCCATAGAGACTATGGTCCATAGCCTAAACGTTAAAGACCAACCATAAAAATAATCATGTTCAGTATCACATAGTGAGAATAACTCTCATAGATATGAGCCTTGGCCTAAGCCAAACACACTAAAGAGCAGCATAGACAGCACTAAGGACGGCAATATTGAATGTATTTTTCAAGAATTTTATTATTCTGCATCCTTCAAATAATTGTCCTCATAAAAATTATCATCACAGAACATTTTGATACAAGCCAATGACAACTAACCAACTACAACTCCTTTGGAATCTCCCTGAGCACTTGAGGAAATTGCAGAAAGCTGGACATGCTCCACAATGACAATAAACCTCTTTTGTCAAGGAAGATTTCAGTGAACGGAATGACCAACATCAAATCATCAGACTTGCGTCTTTTTTATTACCATGCCACAAAATTTACATTCTCCAGAATGCAAAAGCCTAACAGATCAATCAATGAAGAAAATAAACGGTAATCTCCTGTAAAGTCAAAGTATATGGTATAATGACATATAAAGATATAAACTACTATTGCTATGGATTAGAATCTAAAATAAAATAGCAAATCAACATTCATTTCTGATTTTCTGTCCCCTGAGAGCACTCATCTGCCAAATTCTTATTTTAATCCATAATTATTAGAAGCCACTAATGACAACACACCAGACAATCAGCACAACGTCTATGGCCGCTGTCAAGTCTAAATCATTACGAAGCTCAGGATAACTTCAAAACTCTTCTAATGTGTAAGCAAGTTTCAGAAATATATAAGACCAATTCAGCATAAAGCCTAACTAAAAATTGCCAAAACAATCGACCACCATACTAAGGCTCCATTATAGAAGGAAAAGAATAAAAACATCGAAATATTACATGTTCTTGCAATAAGCTAAGGACGCATTGAAATTGAACAGATCAATATCAATATAAAAAGCTAAATCCAGTTAAGTTTGCAATGTGAAGTGAGATTTCACCGTATTTATCGAAATTGCACGAGACACGTAGTGAAATTTAGAGGATATATCCAACGAAAAAGAAAAATGTAGATTTGTACCTTCTGAATCGAGACAGTAACAGATAGATACTAGGGTAGCAGGGCTAATAACAGAAACACGGCCGCATAGGGATTGCCTGGGAGAATTGGGTAAAATCAGCCAAGGCCAAGACGATTGAAACCGCAACGCCCAGGGATGTTAATGTAAACAAAGGGACAGGGTGTTCGCTCGGGGCGGTAGGGTGTCTTCGAGTTTCAGCATTTGCGATTGCAGGCTATCGTGCATTCGTGCTAACAAATAGATCAAAATTGTAATTTTAGTTTTAATTAATTAATTGCTTCTTCTTCTTCTGCCAAAGTTTTAACGGAGAATCCCTAAAAAAAATTAACTTAAAAATTAGAAAATAATAAATCAGTCATTTTCTAAAAAAAAAAAGGAAAAATTCCAAAAAACTACACTTATAATATAAAAAGGACAAATCAGTACATCGAAATTCAGAAAAGACGAATCAGGCGGGTGTCAGAAAAAGGAGGAATCTGGCATTTTGAAATTTCGGCCAAATTACGAAAATGCCCTTCAGCACTTCAGGCCCACTTCAGAATAACAACATGATCATCGGAATTAACACCTCCGGATTCGTTATTAACAACTTCAATTCTTCTTTTATAATTCACAAGTTTCAGGGCTAACAGCACTACCGATCTCGCCATTAACAACTTCGGATTCGATATTAACAACTCTATTTTTTTCTTTCGTATTTAACAAATTTCAGGGACAATAACACCATCGATCTCGCCATTAACAACTCCGGATTCGCCATTAACAACTCCTATGTTGTTATTCCGACTGAGGGCTGAAGGGCATTTTCGTCATTTGGCCGAAATTTCAAAATGTCAGATTCTTCTGCCTGTCTGACACAGCCTGATCTGTCCTTTTACAATTTCAATGTACTGAATTGTCCTTTTGCTATTTCCAATGTAGTTTTTTAGAATTTTCCCAAAAAAAAATAAAAATTCTTTACCACATTTTAATATTTTCTAATCAATTTTTGATAAAAAAATTCATTTATCATTTCTTAAATTCCAGATTATTTTTCGGAGATTGTCCCAAGTTTTTTATTTAATTGCTGAAATCAGTATAAATATAAATTCACGTAATAGAGTATGTTTGGAACAGCGATAAGAAAAATTGAGTTTCTCAATTTAGCTCTTGGTAATTTTATTTTTGGTAAAAGCTCGATTGTGTAATGTGATTTATGTTTAGAACAGCGGTTGTATAAATGACTTTTGCAAAAGTAGAACTTGTTTGGATTGACTTAAGCACAAGTGACTTTTGTGGTAATAGTAAGAGAGAGTTGGTGAAAAAATATTTTAAAGGGTTAAAAACACCAAAAAATAGTTTAAAATAATTTTTGAAACTGAAAAAGTACATTAAAGATAAAATTGCAATCAGTCTGATAACACACTGGGTACAGTTGAAAAAATATTTTAAGGGTTAAAAGCACCAAATAATAGTTGAAATTAATTTTTATAGCAAAAAAAAGTACATCAAGGGTAAAATTGCAATAAGTCTGATAGTACACTAGACACAACTGAAAAAATATTTTAACCATTCTCACTCTCCCTGAAAGCTAAATCAGTAAAAGCTGAGAAATGGAGCTTATGACAAAAACTATTAAGATAGAATTAAGCTCGATTGCTCACTTTAAAAAACAAATACTCAAATTATTTTTTCCAAATTGCCCATTGAGCTTATAAGCTCAATTAGGTGTTGGGGGTTCAAAACAACCCCCCCCCCCCCCGGTCAAGGCCGTAAAAAACAACCGCCGGTGAAACGTCATAGCAATAGGCATTTTTAAACTTTTTTTTTTTTGGTATAATAATATACATATCTTTGGTTGGGAATAATAATATACATATCTAAAATTCAAAAATAAAATAGAGTTAAAATTCAACACCCGTGGTATTTTTAATTTGCGAAAATTCCAAAAAAATATATTGAAAAATGAGAAAAGATGAATAAGTGCTCTAAAATTCGAAAATCCTAGGTCAGTTCGTTATCATACGGGAGGAGGAATCTGGAATTTTGAAATTTCGGCAAAAAGGCAAATTTGTCCTTCAGCTGTCCCTCTTTCTCAATTTGAAATAACAACGCTGCTTTCTTTATTAACAACACGGCATTCTACTTTTACAACTCTTCTTTCTTCTTTCACAATAACAACACCGGTCTTTTTATTAACAACACCGTATTTTACATTAACAACTTCACTTTCTTGTTTCACAACTTCATAATTTAAGTTCGAAGCCAATGACAACACCTCTCTCTTTATTAACAACATCGTATTTTACATTAACAATTCGACTTTCTTATTCAAAACAACAACACCGGTCTCTATATTAACAACACTGTATTGCACATTAACAATTTCACTTTCTTATTTCACAACTTCATAATTTAAGTTTTAGGGCCAATAATAACATTTCTCTTTTTATTAACAACACTATATTTTACATTAACAATTCGACTTTCTTGTTCATAATAACAACATTGGTCTCTATATTAACAACATTATATTGCACATTAACAACTTCACTTTTTTATTTCACAACTTCATAATTTAAGTTTCAAGGTGATTACTGTGAATAAAAAAGTCGAGTTATTAATGTAAAATACTTTTTTTAAAGTATTATGTGATTTATCCACCATTTTAAGTATTTTTTTTATATGGGTTCAGCATTTTAAAGTATTTTATAATTCAATTTTTCTTTTAAACAATTTTGACATTGTTGTTGACTCTAAAAAGTCCGTTAAATAAAGATACTTATCTTTCATGTGTTTCAGCACTAAAAATAATTAAACACTATGAGATAAAACATGGAAGATGAGGTTAAAAAAGTATTACCTCTGTTCCTTAATATAAAATATAGATGACTAATTTGAGAAGATTAAGAAAGTTAGATAAATTACTTTAAGATATTTATATTTATCATTTTTAAAAAAAATTAATTTATTTGATTTATAAATTGATATATAATATAATGATACATATAGGTATTTCAGATATATTATGCAATATATGCTATAATCAAGTAATTTCCCAGTCTCCCTAAGAGCCCGTTTGGTTCAACCTCATTGCATACCTGCAATGATAATCATGATTGCATTATCAAGAGAAGAGTGTTTGGTTGCTCTATAGCATGGTAATAGGGTTTACTATGGTAATGATGATTACCAAAAAATTGGTAATCCTCATTCATACCTCCCCCCTATGAATCCTCATTACCATCCCATTGTATGGTCTAAAAAGTCAAATTTACCCTTTTATTTCTCTTCTCTTTATTTTACTTATTTCATTTCACTTGCCGCATCATGTCACAACTGCCACCGCCACAACCTCTTCCTTTTCCACCGCTGTCACCTCCACCCTCTGCCGCCACCACTACCTCCTCCACCGTCGTCACCTCCACCCGCTGATGCCACCCTCAGCCTCGCCACCGGCCCACCACCACCGCCACCACTGCCACCACCTCCTCCTCTGCTGCCACCCTCACCCCTGCCGCCACCGCCGCCTTCTCCGCCGCCACCAGCCAACCACCCACCACCTCCTCTTCCACCCCCACCGCCCACCGCTACCACCACCTCCTTCTCCACCACCGCCGCCACCACCTCCTCCTCCATTGCCACCCTCACCCCCGCCGTCGCCACCACCTCCTCCATCCCCGCTGCCCCCGCCCATCGCCACCACCTCCTCCTCCCTCGCCACCCCCATCATTGCCACCACCACTACCTCCTCCTCCTCCATCCCCGTCGTTGCCGGCTTGTAACTATTTTTTCTATAAAAATTATATTAAGGGGTAAAATAGACTTTGTGTAATATATTAATTTTAAATAATTGTTAAAATATTAACTCATTGCACGTTGCTTCAAAATCAAACCAAACACTACCCCTGTAATTAATATTGCATTGCATTACCATTGCATCGCATTGCACTGCACCGCAGGGTGTAATGAGATTGAACCAAACGGGCCCTAAATTAGTTGATTAAGTCTTATTTTATGAATACGTAACTAATATTTAAGAGGATTGCAAGAATTACAAAACTAATTATCTATTACTCCCTCCGGTCCTAATTATAAGACAAAGTTGACTTTTTTAGAGAAATTAAGGAAGCCAATTAAATTTCTTTAGAGTATTTATATTTATATTTTTTTCTCCAAATTAATTAATTTGACTAATAAACTAATATATAATCTAAGGATACTAAAAATATAAACACTCTAAAGTAATTTAATTGACTTCCTTAATTTCTCCAAAAATGTCAACTTTATCTTATAATTAGGACCGGAGGTAGTATATCTTAAGAAAGTGTGTAGAAACAGTGTTAAATTAGCAAACGGTACGCCTGATTTACTTGGCATCTTTTATTTCTTACTAATGGAGTGAGAAAACAGACCCATTATTCCCATAATAATTGCTTCACTGCCCATTAGAAAACAATCCCATTATTCCCATAATAACTTCTTCATTGCCCATTATTTAAATTGTTTGCCCATTAGAAAATAGTCCATTATTCCCATAATAACTACTTCATTGCCCATTATTTAAATTGTTATTTAAATGGCATAAAAAAGTCAGTTACGTATATTATGCCATTTGATTTTCCCCACTTAAATGCACATGCGTTTAAAAGAAAACAGACCCATTATCTCTGTATGATCATGATGAATAATAAGTGAAAAGTAAATAATAAACAATTAAACCAATTATAAAAGTTATTAACAATTTAAGGATTGTTGATGAAAACGGAAAATGTGCTAAACATAAATTTGGATAATTAGAAGGCGGCATCAATATAAAACGGAAAGCAAAAAATTGGAGGCACATATTAAATGGGAAGACAACGGGAAAAAAGCTGAAAAAAATTAACAAAATAAAATATTACTAAATAATAATATTAATAATAACATCACCTATAGGGCACAGTGAGAGCATTAATAGGCAATAGATAATAAGTTGTGGTAATGAAGATGAAATTAAACTACCTTATAGGGCACATTAGCCATAGTGAACAAATAATTTCTAAAACTATATTGGGGTTTACACAAAAGGTATGCAAAAAGACTTTTTGTTTTTTAACTATAAAAGTTTTTTAATAAAAGGGACATAATTGCAAATTTGTCCACAGAGTATAAATTATAAAACAAGAATTAGGAAAAACGGACCAATGGTAATTTATAAATTAAATATTTTATTATTTAATATAATATTTAATAGATGGAAAGCCACATTTATCTTAAAAGCCTAAAAAATTAACAAGTCCTTTCACATTCCAACCATCATATTTTGTTCCCTTCGTTGTGAAATGGGTATAAAAGAATGACCCGCCTAGCATACACAACCTTGTACATTTGGTATACACACTACAAAATTATTGGTTTCTCTGAATCTCCAAATATGACAAGCATTTAGCACCATCTTATTTCCTAAATCAATGACAGCAAAGACACCTGGGTTATTGTGGCACGTGTACTTAGGAAGCTAGTTGGTCACAAAAGTACTCCTCCATATGATGCTTGGAAAGTCAAATTGATTCTGGTGGATCAACAAGTTTAACAATCATGTATACCTGTTTGTTATGGATTGACTTGTACAATGTCACTCACAAAATTTTGTGCCAAATTTATAGGGAACCACAATTGAAGGTTTTGTTATTTAAAAGGACTTGAGGGAACGTTACATGAAGGAAGGAGCTCCAAGAAGGTGTAGTTTACCAATTCCAAAACTTTGAAGTGCTAGACAATAGTGACCAGTATAAGGTGACTCAGAACCCGTGGAGGAACAGATTTCACAACAAGACATTTTTTCATGAATTTGATTTGCACATTTTGATGGAGGTATTTAACTTTGTCCCTATTAAAAATATTACAAATTACACAGTGTCTCTCAATTAATTCCCTAATTATGGTGATTTGTTCCTCTTTTAATAAACCCATAATTATTGCTGAAATATTCTCAAATCTACATTTTATGCTGATTTTATTCTTATTTGATTAGGCTACTTATTTCCTAATCAAATAGTTCGGCCCATCAAGGACGGACTTGGACCCAAAGTCCAACATTACCCTTTCACTGCTCAATTTCATTTCCGTTTTTTCCTTGTTGAGGAAATTATCATGTAGGGTGGTCTCTTGCAGGCTCAAAGTATGCAACAAACTCAAATCAATCCAGCAGACATTCTCAAACCTACTGATTATTATCTATAATTATATTGTTCATAAATCCTAAATAGTTCAAATCATATAGTTCAATTCATATTATTTAGCAAAACAAAGGCACTTGTTTCTGGGCAAATCAAAGATAATTTCCCCCCAAGAATACACAGTTGTGAACAGTTAATCGAGCAAATCGTTTATACGAATAGTCAATCATGCGAACAATCAATTTATATAGTTCACTATCATTCTTATATATTCAGCAAATCGTTTAGGCAAATGAAACGTTAGAGTTGAAGAATACCCCACTTTGATTTGGTTCGTTTCACGATGTTCGAAAGCATACCTCATTTTGATTCAATTGAGCACACTATAGGTATACTTTCAATGATCCATATATATTCCGTATACATCATTTGAAATTCGGGTTAAAGAAAAATTGTGAGAATTTATCCTTTAATGTTGTTGTAGATCGATTAAAAGTTGAGATCCTAATGCTTTAATGAAACGTGGATTCTATAATGTTAGAGTTAAAATATCTATAGGAATTTGCAACGAAAAATCATCAATTTTTATTAACTACAATACATAAAAAAAAAAAATTATAAAGGGGTATTATGGTCATTTAACAATATTCATAAATTCTTTATCAGACCTATAGGTCTTATTAGGGATTTGTTTGAAGTGTAGGCCTCAATTTAGATTTTGAAGTTTTAAAAGGAATTAAATCAGGATTTTCGGTTATTTAATTCTATTGTAAAACTGAAATTTGAAAGGAAAAAAACCAACGATTGTTTTAACCAATTTGGATGATGAAAAGGAATGTCCGTCAGCACTCCTTAAATCGGATTTGTCCCCCCCCCCCCCCCCCCCCCCCCCCCCGCAACTTTAAATCGAGTTAAAGAGATGGAAAAAACGGAGCTAAATATATTTTTTCTTGAAAAAAATGAAGAGTACAGAACTAGCCGTTGCAACTTACTATAGTTCTAAAGTACTTCCTAACGGATGGCAAAAAAATAAAAAAAAGTACTTCCTAACGGTCATATTCCGCTCCACCCAAAAGTCCCAACCAACGAGTATATGAGTATGACCGTTCCGTTCGGCCTCGGAACTCTGGCTCTATATAATGAGTAAGCAGGCAGTAGAGGTCGTCATACATGCAGATCAATACACAAGACCACAAACTATCATAACCTTGTGAAATCTTCCTCACCCACTCGTCGGAAAATGGGTATTTCCATGAACAGTCAGTCAGCAAGCTCGATCACTCGACATTGCCACACCTACAAGGTCTTCCTTTTCTGCAACTACATACTCTTGGGTGCAGCATCCAGTTGCATCTTTCTCACCCTATCGCTTCGCCTCATCCCCTCTGTCTGTGGTTTCTTCCTGATTCTTCTCCACGTCTTGACCATTGCAGGAGCCGTCTCAGGATGTGCTGCAGCTTCGGCTGGGGCTAGCCTCTGGTACTCTGCTCATATGGTAGCCACTGTGCTAACAGCCATATTTCAGGGTTCCGTTTCTGTTCTCATCTTTACAAGAACTGGGGATTTTCTTGGTCAGTTGAAATCTTATGTGAGAGAAGAGGATGGTTCTGTCATACTCAAATTGGCTGGTGGGCTAAGTATTTTGATATTTTGCCTGGAATGGGTTGTTCTGACGCTCGCTTTTTTCCTCAAATATTACGCCCACATTATTGGTGATTCTGGGGCCAATACCGGGGCTATGAGGAGCGCCAAGGTGCAGCAGGAGGAGGATTTGAAGGATTGGCCGTGGCCTTTCCAGGTCTAACATACAATTTGCCTCTCCTTACAAATTTCATCATTTGTTAATTCGTTGGTCTCACCCATGTATTTTCAGTTCACCGGTTCACCCCTGCGAGTTCACGACAAATAAATGTTTAATTATTTTCTATTAGCATTTATGTAAGGCCTTTTATTGAGACATTTGGTTGAGATTTGTAACTTTTCAAGAGAATTTATTTGGTCGATATTTGTAATCTTCCAAGAGCAAATAATTTGCACATTTTGTCCAACAAAATAACTTGCACTATCGGTCTCTAACGTTTCAAAATTCTCGTTACAGAAACAACGATGGCTTATTATTTGGTTAAAATGGTGAATCTTTATGCAAATATGTCAACATGCCCAAGACCGCGTGTTAAAGGCATTTAATAAGACCGCGTGTTAAAGGCATCTAATTTTAAAATAAGTACACCTATTCTTGCACGGGAACTAAATTCACTCGCAAACATTTTATCACAAACTTTTAGGGGGCGATAGCAACACAGGTTTCAAATGCTACAAAGATTGAATAGCGAGTCACCGATTAGCATAGCATCTCATGCTAATTTTAAATTAAGTACGCCTATTCTTACACCGGCACTAAATTCACTGTCAAACATTTTATCACAAACTTTTAGAGGACAATAGCAACACAGGTTTCAAATGCTACAAAGATTGAATAACGAGTCACCGATTAGCATAGCATCTCTTGCTAATTTAAAAATGGCCAGGAGCTTTGATCAGGGCCATGTACAAACTCAAGCATCATCTAATCAGGAGTAAAGAACCTGAACCATGATATCGTTTTTATCAAGTTTCTGCCAAGTCCAACCATACAAAAAGGTAAAGATAGTATAGTATTCACAAGGACATCCCAACCGGATGCCAGTGACTAAAGTGAAGTTTCACCGGGATTCACGCTTTCACCTGAAGGAGGCAAACACCGTTTAGAAAAAAAGGTAGTGATACTCCTCGCTCCCCTGCTGCTCTTTTCTGTCAATTTATCAAAGATAATTTCAGATGTGGAAACCGCATCAAGGCTTGGAAAAGCACCTAGGTACAGTAAAAAAATATTAAATGCAGCAAACTCACCGGGGTAGAGTGCGATACCAAGCTTAACCAAAACTTCTTTCTTCACCTGCATAATTATTCAGCTAACTTACAAATCAAGAGTCAATCAGAGTTTATTTTCTTCAAAGGGAGACCGACCAATCATTTGGTCATAGGATTCACTAAGTCATCATTCAGATCTCTTAATTCAGGCAAACAGTAACATATTGGCTTACAAAAAAGGCACCCACTGCAGAAGTAAAAATATTATGAAATCCAAGTTATGCATGCAATGTTTTTTATGAATCACTTTATCTTGTGGACATTACAATAGAATCAACTAGAGGTTTATTTGAATCCAATCCATGTGTTATGTTCATAGTAACTCCCAACAAATGCCGAACTTGCCAAAATTTCCTCCTAAAGTGTAATACTTCTTGGTTAATACTTGTCTCAAATGCATAGTTCTCTACATTTAAGTTCTAAAAATGTCTAGGCAGTGCCAGTCATGCACATATTTAAGCACATGCAATTTTGGCTAGTTGTCAGTAGTTTTCCAACTCCAAGTATATTTTGTGATCTGCCATTTTCTCATTATGAAACTATCAACAGTTGCAGAGCAATAAAATCTCCCCCCTAAAATGAATTAGGTTGAGATATATAACTAAATGACAAACCTGCAGGCAGTTATCGACATAATTTGATACTTCACGCACTTTGTTTCTCAGAAAAGACTTTGAGACAGCAGGGAAATTGTGTTGCAAAGACTCTAACACCTTATTTATGTCCTCAGAACAAGTCTGAATAGCAGTAACCTGGAAAAGGGAGAGAAAATAAGGCAAAATAATGATATGCTTGAGAAATTTGCATCCTAAAGGGTAAAATCAGCTGATGCCTGATGATCTTCCCTACTAAACCCATATCAAGCATCTCAATGGAAGTTATGAACAATATATCATTTCAGAATCAAGTAACTCTCAAATCACCCAATTAACATATCTATTATATTTAGTAACTTACAACTTCAGCAGCATGCCAATGTATCTAATCACTTAGACATTATACTAGCTGAAATGCATGACCAACAATTATAGGCAGATCTGAGTCTGATTAGCCACAATTGTACAACATAATTTTTTTATGATAACAGAGCTGAAATGGATAGCTTACAATAATAGGTAGGTCTGACTCTGAAATTTCGTCCACAAAACAGTTTCTTGCAGCATTTTTACCACCAGAGAGGCAGGCTTCTTGGTCCTCATCTTGCATTTTATCCATATATATTTCTATACATGAGCTACCAGGGATTAAACGCATACTCAGCGCTTGCAAGCACATAAGCTCTGGCTTAGGATTACCACTAAGATTGTGACTCAATAACATACAGTCCTTATCATGCATCAAATTTGTTATTATCAAGGGCTGATTTTTTCGAAGAGCATGCTCAGTTAAATTGTTCAGACATTTCTGCTGCCGAAGAACCGCACAGAACTCTTCAGTTTCTATATCTTTACATCCAGTTGAGCTCTCAGCACCCTCAATGTCAATGCCAATATCTGTTTCTGATCTATCCACCTGTGCACCCTACATTCAGATAATAGGAGAATGGTGAGTAATGCAGTGTCTCTAATTGACAAACAAATTCCAATTGCTAGGAAGTGTTCTAAAGGAAAAAAGACAATACATAAGAAATTTGGATTTCAGCACTTTTGTCTACTTCCAATATTCATATGTAAACATCCAAATGCAGATTCATTTAAGGGGACAAAAACCAACAATTTACCTCATCTTCAGAGAGATATCCATCAGGCACAAAAAAACCATCTTCACTTTCATCATCAGATTTTGAACATTCCTCTAAACTGTCATCTTCATCTTTATCACAATCTGAAAGACTTTCACCAGGGTCCTCCTAGACAATTGAGAATGTTGATACTACATGACATCCGTCATACATTATTCAAATTGAAAATGAAAAATTCACAGTACCTCTTCCCATTCCTCATCACTGCTGATATCATAATCCAGGTTTGGGTCCTTCCTAAAAGGATGTCGTGGCCCAATAACATGACTAGAAACACATTAAACACATATAAGCAATCTCTAGAATAAGACAACACAGTCCAATGATCAACAGTAAGTCTACTGGAATGAGGTACCGAAATCTAGCTTAAAGTAAAAATCAAATATTCATGGGCAAGTAAGAGATAGACTAAGAGACCATTCAGGCAAAATGCATATGCTACTACCACTTCTAAACTTGTATTAAAGCCGTCAAGGCAGCAACATACATACCACCATAATAACAACAATGATGATATCAGCATAACATCCATTTTTGAAGGACGATATTTGGCAAAGGGGAAAACAGCTCAGTGCACTTTAGATACCTAAGCAAGATACTTCTAACTACTGTTTGCTTAGTAGGGTACTTCTTTAACTGATGAATTAATTACAAAAGACATCAAGGACTGAGGATTTAAGACCAAGCGAGCAGTACTGAAATCCAACCCTAATCATTTGGGAACTAACCTTTTCTTGGGCCACATACCATAAAAGGCAGGTTTATGGCTATTATCAAACTGTAGCAACTGTTTTCCATGACAGCATTTCCTCATTTCTAGAAGAGAATCATCTGGATTCATCATGTGTGGTAGAATGTCAGAATTATTTCCTCTCAATCCATCTACTTGCTTGTCCACACCCAACTCATCATGATGAGATACTACTCTAGCAGTCGTCAGCTTAAGCTCCTTAAAAAGTTCACTCTTAGGCTGCTGACGTAAGCCCCAGCCAAATTTTCTGTTTGAGCGAACTGACTGACCTAAACAGTGCCATAAAGAAAAGTGCAACCTGCATAGTCGAACATCTTTTCTTGTGATCCAACAACACAGATTCAGGGGCCCATAAAAATTAGCAAAGATCCTAGTAGTTACCAGCTTAAACTGCATTTCAAAAGAATAATTTTAAAAAAAGGGAAGAGGAGGAAGAAAACTTACTTGCGAAGATCTTCAATACTAATCTTACTACTTGATGCAAGACTAAGATCCATTGATTGTGTAACAGAACCAGACAAAAGTCCACTGCCTCTACTTGATGATTTAGATGTGTTCGCTTTAGCTGTGAACAAGTCATTCTTCAATGAGGGGCTAGTTTTGTTTATTTTAAGAAAGCGCTCCATTATAGAAGCTTGCTTTTGTAATGAACGCTTCTTTTTCAGTTCAGCTTCTTCTTTCTGTTGACGCCGTTGACCCTTGTCACTGTCCTCTAGCTGCTTTCTGGGCTGTTTTCTCTTTTCAGACCCATCATTTTCACATCTTTCATCTTTTCTTGCCTCTCTTTGCGGAACATTTTCCTGCAATAATTGCACAGTTGGTGGACAACAGTCTTTAACAGTCAAAAGAGAAATTAATCTAAATTAGATAAATGAAGACGAAGTTAGCAGACTATAAAGATAATAAACTCTAATGAAACCAATAATCACATTATTCTATCACCAGGTCAATCCCCATTCGTAATTAAACTTCCTGCAGAGATCTTTTGTTTTTCTTCCGTCAATATCCCCATCACCTTGGCCAATAGATATCTTTAACACAAATTTCAACGGAATGCCTATGCAGGTCAGAAACTGTACCATTAAACACCAGATAACAGGATAAAAACAGCAAATACTTACAATGGGCAACATTTCCCTTTGCATTTCACTGATAATACCATTGCTCTCATTTTCGATCCCTCTTCTCTTTCGCTCCAACTGTTTAAGTAGCAATTTCTCTTCTCTCCTTGCTTCCCTCTTAGCCCTAAAATTATAATGTAAAAAAATAAAGAGAAGGTACTATATATCTTAAGGAACAGTCATAAATATCCAGAATACTATGGTTATGTACATGTCGACGCTATTCTTCTGCAGTAAGCCATCCACTAACAAGCGGATATCTGGTTCTGCAAAGGCTTTATCAAGCTTCTCTGATGCCTTTATTAAGCTCTGTTTGTATATCTGTTCACTCTCTGGCTTCATCAGCATGGTTATCATTCCTGAAAAAGAGAAAGAAGCAATATGAAATAGATAGCATATGATCAACTATGCCTTCCACTAAACTAGCTAGATATTAATTTCTCAAAGTGGCAACAGATATTACCTGATATTGTACTACAATAAAGCAATTTCTAAAACTATCCAATCTAGCATCACGGGGATAAAACCAGAAAAAACAATTGGTAAAGGAGGCAGAGATTTGTATTTAGTACAGCCATTAATAATTAATAAAAATATAATTTTAATATATAAGAAAAATAATAATTAAATTTACTAAAATTGGAAAATAGAGACACAACAATAAAAGGATTATAGAAGCATAACAATCATATAAATAGAGATATAACTTCCCTAATATAATGACAGCACATATTTCATTGATAATGACAAGTCAGGCATTAGGATCATTGTTAGGACTCCACCACGTCCCTAACTAGTTTACACTAGAAAGAACCGTGGACTGACTTGAGATGTTTCAAGATGTGGGTTGGGACGAATGGGCGAAGTTTCATGGTTATGGCTGGAATCCTCATCATAATTAGATGAGCGTGTGATCAACATAGTTCCACAGGTGAGGATGGAACTGCTCTGATGCCAGAATGATAGGTTCTAAGAACCTTAAGATATCAGATTTAGGATTAGAAGAAAAGAGAGAAGAGAGAATGACTAGAGCCAGAATGTGCAACTCTAGACCCAATACAAAGGCAATTACTGCTTAATACTTTCTTCATAACATAAACACAGTCATAATACATTTATATAGCCTAGGTATTCATAACTGAAAGTAACTGCACCTAAGATAACCGCTGAACCTTATCCTAATAACTAAGTTCCTGAAACAGAACAGGGACAGATCACCACATAAAACAACAAGGACATACAACACGGATAAACATAAAACATAAGCAAACTGACAGAAATAACTTAAACACCACGGTTCTTTCTAGTGTAAACTAGTAAGGGATGTGGTGGGGTCCTATAAATCATACTCTTTGATTTTTAGTTGGATAGAATTCATCCATGCTCTCTTCTATTTTGAAATTTTTTGCAATCTACTTTTCAATATAAATCGCCAAATAATATGCAATGAAGTTATCCTTCATACTTCTACATGTATAGTGTATTGGCAAAAAACAAAAAGACGAATTTATTGGAAAAAAATGAAAAGATGAGAGTGTGGATAGCCTATAGTTAATTGCTCTTCAAGAACAGAGATAAGAAACTACTTTAAGAAGTCTTAAAACAATTAAGGTCATTAATTTGTTTCATAAAAATGTACTTCTATGACAAGGTAGGTAGATGCACATCTATAACAAACAGCGGCTCAGTGCACATGACTCCATGTCACAGAATTCACAGCCCCCAAGAACATTCACTATAAGAATGCATCTATATGTCACACAGAATTCACAGTCCACAAGGATCCTGAACTTGGCAAGAAAAAAGTATGCCATCCGTTTACAACTGTGCCTTGCAGACTGCAGAGTTTCACAAAAGGGACTAGTAATAACTACATAAAAACAGGAAGATATATATCATCTACATCTGACAATTTCCACACACAGTCACCATAGTGACAGCAAATTATAGGAGTTGCAGTATAGGTGTGTTTGGGATCACTTATTGTTAGACAATAAGTCCTTATTACACAAGCCGAGATAAAACTACTCTCACATACTTACTACGTGAATCGCGATTTATAAACATTTATTACCCAAAAATAAGCTATTCCAAACGAGCGCTATGTCTCTTTCAATGAAAACGATAGTTAATTAATTCAGTTTTGAATATATTGGAAACCAAAGCTAACCACAAGAGCAAGAAAATGCAGTACCAGAAACAGCCATAATTCTCTCGTGGATCTTTCTGCGGCAAGTTCGTCGAACAGTGAACTGTTTTCTAACAGAAATTGGTATCAATTTCACATCCCTTGTCTGCAAGTTTATTAAATAAGTCAATGAAAAGACAAAAGTATGTACAGAAACATTAAGAAGATGTGGGACTGAATAATATATAGGTGAAAGCTGTTAATAACAAGGAATCGGAAAGTAGATAAAAAAATTAAAAAAATTAAAGCACATGAAGATCAAAAGGACAGAGTAGAGAACACAGTCTAGTGATGAGAGTATTATATCTTATTTCACTGAAGCACACATGTGAACAGATTAAAATGTTACAGATTATATAAATTAATAAAGATATGACAACCTAGGAAAAATACCTCCCAACACCAAAAACATGACTCAGAATCGTCTTCCAGTACATCAGCATCAGCATTGGGCACACCGTACATCACCCTCTGTCCCACAAAAAGCAAACTACTTTTCACCGACGCATATGTAACCGGATCAAACGCAAGCCCGTTCTCTGCCTTCTTTAACTTGTTGTGAATTTGATCAACAAGCCTCGACAAGGGAAGCTCGCTCTCTTCCATCAAAACCGCGATTACAGCATTTCTCGAAGCACACTCGCTCAGCTCGACGTACACTTTTTGATCCTTGACCTCCTTGTAGTATTGAAAAAGTCCGTCAAGTTCCTTCTGAAGGACTTCGATGTGGGCTTCTTTCTCTTTTGCGCTCAAATTTACCAGCGACAAAGTGGGCCTTTTCCTCTTCCGGATATTTCTGGGGCGAGCATGACTGTTAGGAAGTTGGTCTTCCTTAGTAACTTTAACATCAGAATCCACTATGGCTGCATCTGCCATTCTCACGCTCCCTCAGCACCCCACACCACAAGATATGGAAAGAAACCCCGACAAACGGAAAGAAGAAAAACAGAGGGAGAAAAGGAAAACCCTTGCCGTTAATAAGATCCCAACTAAAGCAGAAATGGCAGCCGAGTCATGGAAGATCTGTGTTAGAGATAAGCGGAAATGGATGCCCTCGCTTTGAGATTCAGAGTTCAAGCCCTAAGCATCTACAATCACCCCCGGTTAACCCTTCTGTTGTGCAATGTCCGAGTGACGGTATCTTAGTAGAATATGAAATGTGTGGAGAGGGAAATCGGTTTTCGCGCCAAGCGATTTTGGGTCCAATTGCAAATGTCAAAGCGCGCATTTTCGGATTCCCCCCAAACCGGGCCTTGTTCGCAACTTCGCCTATTGACGCCTCAAGATATCATACAGAATAAAAAGTAAAAACATGGAAAAAGGATAATATTATTAAGAAAATTAATTAAATTATTTTAAAATATTTATATTTATCATTTTTTTTTCTAAACTATCTTATCTAACTTATAAACTGATATATAATCTAAAGATATACAATATATGATATGATTAAATAACTTATTTAGTTTCTTTAATTTTTCAAAAAAAAAGTCAACTATATCTTATATTTAAAATCAGAGGTAGTACTTATTTAAGATTTTAAAGTTCAAACGACATACTCTTATAGTTAATACCTATGGGCTCGTTTGGTACGATGGAATTAATCTTGATGGAAATGGATATGGATATGGATATAGAAATGAGGTGTAAAAATATGTTTGATATATCATGGAAATGAGATATGATTTTTAGGTGAAAAGACCAAAATATCCTTCAAATTTTTTTTTCCCAAAAAAACATCATTCAGAGAAGCCCATAACCTTCTCCTCCCGAAAACTTGCACCATTTTATTTTTTTCAAATGTTTGGTATGCCATGGAAAGGAGTCCTAATTTATATGTGAAACGACCAAAATGCCTTTATAATTGAAAAATAAAGGGTTAAAGGCCAATTTTGCCCCGGAAGTATACCGGGGGGGCCAATTGTCCCCCGGAAGTATTTTTGGGGCCAATTGTGCCCAGAAGTGTGAAAACTGGACCAAAGTCGCCCTCTCCAAACGGTCGCCTATCGTTGACCGTGAAAGTTACACAGTGGCAGTGCAATATACCACGCTGGCACGGTAATTGAACAATATGTGGCAAGGGATGGAAGGAATGGTGCAGCAGGCGTGAACGTGGCAAGTGGAAAGAGAAGGCAGTGAGCTGAGATGAGACTAAACGACGTAAAGCGAAAAGGATCAGAAGGGGAAAAAATCTGAACAGACGCTGTGCTAGGGTTCTTCGAAGTGGTCGCTGGTGATTTCTGAAGGTTTGAGCTTGTACGAGCAGAGATTCGTCCATCCATAAACAGGTATGGAAGCTTTGCTTTTAAGTTTATCTTGAGATTAAACGAAGACGAAGCGTTTTTTACTTTATTCAACGAAGACGAAGCTTCTCTTTTTGGATGCCTTTGTTCTCTTTGGTGTTAAGTTAATATTTTTTTACTTTATTTAGTGGTATATGGCATCACATGGTAATGGTTGTGGTGGTCCCGAAAATGCTTCAAAGGGTGGTCCCGAGGGTGATGGGCATGGTGGGTGTGATTGGGGCTTAAGATACTTGAATAAACATTACGAAAGTCTAAAAGGGGGGTTGCAGGAAAGTAAACATGTTTTACTTAGACATGTAAACTCATGTTATGGGATACCAAGTGTGGAGAACTGTGTGTATGACAAAGTAGAGGAGACACAAACAGGCAAGGTTGTTGTCAATGTCACTCATAATGAAATTGGACATGATAACGGGGATAATGATAGGTTAAATAGAATGGAAGGTGAAGAGGAAGATGTTGATAGTGAATCTGGCAGTCATGATACTGAATGTGAGGATAGGGAGGATAGTGATGGTGATAGTGAATATGAGGATTTATCTAGTATTGGGAACAAAACCGCAGTGGATGATGGAGGTTTTGACTATGATGATGAGGAATTGGGTTTGGAGGGGGAATTGGGCCACGGTAGTTGTAATGGGCCATCAGCAGGAGTGGTTTTGGAAGAAGAGGGAATTGGGCCAGAGGAAAGACCATTTTTTATGGTGGGCATGTCTTTTGGAAACAAGGCAGCATTGGTAGCTGCAATTAATAGTTGTGCAATTAGTAATGGGGTGAACTTGCACCTAAGCAAAAGTGAGCCTTGTAGGGTTAGAGCCAAATGTCAAAAGGGCTGCCCATTTGTACTGTATGCATCAACAGATGGATCTAACCCAGGCCTTGTAGTAAAGACATATGACTCAGAACACAGATGCAGCAGGGTGTTTAACAACCCTAGGGCAATAGTGAGGTGGTTGGCTTCACACTTTAGGAAGAAGGTCCAAGAGAAACCAAGCTACAAGCTCGCAGACATGAAAAAGGACATGGAGGATGAATTCAAGCTGTATGTGTCCCGATGGAAGTGTAGGAGGGCTAAGAGGATGATTATGAAGGATCTAGAAGGTAGTTACATAGATGAGTTCAGAAATGTTGAAGCCTACTGTAATGAGTTGAGGAATTCAAACCGTGGCTCAGATGTTTCTGTGGAAATAAGTAAGGAAGCTCTAGAACAAGGGAAGAGGGTTTTCAGCCGCATGTATATATGTTTTAATGCTGCAAAGGTACATGTATATTACTTCAAAGTTTATATTTATCTTACATTCTGTATTTTTTGTTTGATATGCAAATTTTTTATGTGAATTGTTATCTGTTGCAGAGTGGTTGGAAGGTTGGCTGCAGGCCCGTCATAGGGGTTGATGGGACTTTCTTAAAAGGTAATGCAAAAGGCATTATGCTAACAGCAATTGGCATAGATGCGGATGACTCTCTCTACCCCATAGCGTTTGCAATCACACAGAAGGAGACCACAATGAACTGGAAGTGGTTTCTGCAATGGTTGAAAAGATCCCTGAATTTGGACTATGGAGAACATCTGACTTTAATGTCAGACATGCAGAAGGTAGGACTGAATTTAACTTCAGATTGTGCTTGCTTAGTGTGTTTTACTAACAAATATCCACTTCCGTTGTAGGGCTTACATGTAGCTGTGAAGGAGGTGCTTCCACTTGCTGAGCATAGACTGTGTGCTAGACACGTCTATGCTAATTGGAGCAAGGTATTAGAGTATATATTAGGTTGTTAGAGTACATAATTGCTGAATTAATTCTATATACCAGAATTTCATTCCTCTTCTTGGTTGCATATTACAAGGTGTGGAGAGGAGTTGAGTTGAAGAAGAATTTTTTTGCTTGTTCATGGAGCACCTACGAAGAACAATTTAGTGACAATCTCGCAGAGATGGCAGAGCTGAAGTCAGAAGCAGCAACAGCAGTTGTAAGTTATCCAGTAAAGGGTTGGGTAAGAGCTTATTTTAGCACAAGGTCTTGTTCTTGGATGGTCGATAATAATGCGTGTGAAAGCTTCAATGCATGGATTTATGAGCTTAGTTTTCTTCCCATAATTAGAATGGTTGATGGCATTAGGATTAAGATGATGGCTAAGTGGGCAGAGAGTCAAAAAAATGCTTCTAAGTGGAGAGGTGAGTTTAGTCCTAAGTGTCTTAATTTATTTGAGGTTAACAAAAGGTTGTCTATGGGCTGTAATGTGTTCTTTAATGGTGATGACGGCTATGAGGTTTGTGAGGGCGATGATAGGCACACTGTGTGGATACATAAAAAGGAGTGTACATGTAGGGCGTGGTAGTTGACTGGCATCCCATGTCAACATGCCATCTGTGCCCTTTATCATGCAAACATCGATCCACTAACACAAATCTCAAGGTTTTATCACAAAGGCACTTATATAGCTAGTTACGCGACCAAATTCCAGCCGGTTAGAGGTAAGAGGTTTTGGGGAATTCATAGATTTGAGCCAATGGACCCACCACCCTTGTGTACTATGCCTGGTCGTCCTACTATAAAAAGAAAAAGAACTGAAGAAGGTGAGAGGAGAGAACAAGTTGGGACAGCAAAGCAGAGAGGGCCACAATCACCACCTACAAAGTTGAGCAAAAAAGGTTGTGCACCGAAGTGCTCGGTTTGTCACAAAGAGGGCCACAACAGAGCTAGATGTACTGATGTAAGTTGAGTTCATTTATCATTAAGTAAATTATCATTATCATGGTAAATAATATATACATTCTCATTGTTGCAGGTTCCAAGCACAAGTCAGACTTCTTCATCACAACAATCTCAATCCACACAAAGATCCCGTAGTGGAAGAGCTTTCTACAGAAATTTATCTGTTACTGGAGTGGGAGTTCAAATTAATGAAGAAACTGGACGAACCGTGTATAATGTACCTTACTCAATTCAATATCTATATGCTGCAATGGTTCAATATTTCTTCTTTGTTATATGTTGTTTCTGTAAGATTGGGGGTTTGTTGCAATGTATGCACATGTTACTCTGGTATTTGCTGCAGTTTTCTCTCATTACGATGTTTGTTACTCTGGTATTTGCTGCAATTGTTCATATTTTTCCAATGTCTGTGCATATATACTGGTATATGCAATTGTTCATATTTTTCCAATATCTGTGCATATATACTGGTATATGCAATTGTTCATATTTTTCCATTGTCTGTGCATATATACTAGTTGCTGCAATGTGTGTAGCAATGGTTCATTTTTTTCCCTTGTAACTCATGTTGTTTCTTGATGTATTCCTATTACAGCCTGGCCAGCCATCACAAGTTGTCCTCAATGAAGGGTCTGGACAACACTATATGCAGAAACATGCAGACGTTGAGACCAGGTTCCCAATACCTAATGAGAGCAACATGAGGATTACAAGAAGCATATCTCGTAGGGTAAACAACAGTGGGACTCGACAAATCCAGCTGCAAAGTGTTTCACCATTTGGCCCAACTCCTTCTTCTGACTTGCCAATTACACACCCAGGACTCATGTGGCAAGGACAAAGAGCAGTGACAACATCACAACTTTTGGCTCACCGGGACCACTCATTGATTTCTCAAAGTAGTAGAAAAAAATTCAATTCCAAGAGAGGCCGATAGATCTAGTGGTTCTACTTTTGTCCAGATACTTTTGTGGGTTGTCTTTTGTAATATTTATCATGATGTCCAGATACTTTTGTTCAAGACAAAGTACTTTCCTTACTAGTCTTCTTTTGTAATGGTATTATTATGATATGAAGACAAATTTATTTAACTTCACATGTTGCAACTCTTTTGCATTATTAGTTGTAATTGATAAAGGCATTATTAGTTGTAATTAATAGTTGCAACAGACATTGCAGCAACAAACAACATGAGTTGCAAGGTTCTTTCAACATAAAAGTCATTACACATAGTTGTTTCCACTTGGCCAACAGGGTTGTAATTGACAAAGGCATCCAACATAAAAGTCATTACACATATAGTTGTTTCCCAACACAACATTACACTTCCAGTCACTAATAAAATTCATCCCCACTGCCCAGGACTAAAGCATAATTTACTAATCTTGATTTAACCGAAAATCAAAGCTAAAAAAAACACCCACGTTAGCACTAAAGCATAAAACGCCAGCCTCATTCTCGTCTCTGTCTTCTTCATCTGCATATATATGGCATCTATTTGTGCTTGAGCATCAGCAGCTCCCTTCTCCTCTTGTCCTCTCTGCGTCATATTCTCTTCAAATAGCCTATCCACGTGCCCTAGCAACTCGTTTATCACATGTGTTGACCTCTCACCCATTTCTTCATCCACCCATTGGAAAAATCCACATCCACCCTGTATATTTCCCTCTTTGCAATCAGAACCTCATCAGCTATTAACCATAAAGAAAACAGATGAAACATGGGAAAAATAATACATACTTGTTGGTAATTCCTACAACCATAGAATCTCCTCCCTGGGTTGAACTCCGTCCAAGAAGTACAAAGAGGAGCCGACATCCCACAGTAACATACCCTCGCTGAACCGTGGCTTTGAATCTCGTTACCTCGACGAATCATAGCAGCGACCCTCCTCCTACTTCTGTTTGTTGAACTTGTCGACATTGAGTCCCCCATGTCTTCTCCTCTGCTTTGTCGCATAACCGTCCTCTTCCTCGTCAAAATGGCGAACACCTGGGTTTGGACCCTTGTCCTCTGCTCTCAAACTCTATCACTTAACTCAGTCACTGTCGCAGACAGCATTTAAGAACCTACAGAAGCTGCCATAGCAATGTCTCTAATCCACCAAGCAACGTCTGCAATCCATCTTGGCATCCTCCATGTCATTTTTGCACTCGTGGCAAACGTCAGTTGGGCCGACCGTTTGGAGAGGGCGACTTTGGTCCAGTTTTCACACTTCCGGGGCGCAATTGGCCCAAAAAATACTTCCGGGGGACAATTGGCCCCCCCGGTATACTTCCGGGGCAAAATTGGCCTTTAACCCAAAAATAAAAAATCCCTCTTCTTTGAAAATTTTAGGCTTATAGTATGAAATTCTAAAGGAAAAATATAAAAAAAATTTAAAAAAAATTGGAACCCGGACCGGACCGGTAAACCGGTTAGCCGATTTCTGGGCCAGATCGCCCGGTCCAGTCCGGGTTCCTGAACCCAGGTCTCATCACAAAAAGGGCAAGGTTGGAATTGAAGATATGGAATTGCAAATCTTAGCTATTTGGGTGGAATTGAGTTTGATGGAATTGGCCCCATTTGGCTTCCATGTGGAATTAAATTCCATGAGTATTTCTTTGTACCAAACATGCATTACTTATGGAATTGAATTCCAATTCCAATTCCATGCCTTCGTTTCCACTATACCAAACGGGGCATATATTCTTATAGGCATGGTTCAAAAAACCGGACCGGACCGGCCGGTTCGACCGGTTGAACTGGGAACCGGTCCCTGGTCCGGTTTGATCAGTAACCGGTCGAACCGGTCAGAACCGGTTAAACCCGGTTTCTTTCTTTCTTTCTTTCTTTTAATTTTCCAAATTTTTATTTTGTGTTTTTTGAGGGCAAAATGGAAAGTTGAAGACTAAAATGAAGAGAAAAATAGATAAAGAAAGAACAAATCTAAAAAAATGAAGAAAATAATGAAAAAAATTATTTAAAAAGATATAATAATTATAGGAAATGAGATATCTTTGCAGGTATTATAACTAATGCTAATAGATTTTAAACATTCTTTTTTCTAAAAATCTTTATTTTTATCTATAGAAGTTTAAAAATATATTAATATATATTATCACTAATAAATTATAATATTTTAATATGACCGGTTCAACTACCGGTTAGACCCCGGTTGACCCATTAACCCTTGAACCTGTGCTGTGACCAGTTCATTGCCCGGTCTTTTTTGTTCCTTGCTTATAGGTAATAAGAATGATTTAAGATTTTTAAATTCAAATGGTATTTTTTTATCTTTTTCCATAAAAACATTTGAGATCAAAAAATTGAAAATGGAATAAAAACATTTGCAAACAAAATTCTTTTATGAAAATTAAGGAATCATAAATATTTACTCATATTATTTTTATTCTAAGACACTTTTTATAGTCAGAGAAATTATAGACTATTTTTTTTTTTACTAAAATTATAGACTAATTTAATCACGTAAATACTAATAGTCATAAAAACGACAAAATAGAAAAATGACAAAAAAATGTGTAGATTTACAATAAAAAAAGGAAACTTTAACCATGTAGCGGGTTGGAATTTTAAAAATGCCAATGAAAGGAGAAAAAAATCCCCAGTGCTCTAAGGGCTTATTTGGTCTGAGGGGAGGGGAGGGAACGTGGGTAGAGAGAAAATTTTTTTGAGTTTAATTTAAAAAAATTAGAGAAGTGGGGTTAAAAATTTTTAATTAATTTTTCTTACTCTTTTATCTTATATATTCTCTTTATTAAAATTTTATTACCCTACTTCTTCAATCTTTTAAAATTCAACTCATAAAAATTTCTCCTCCTCTCCCCCTCCCTCCAAATCCCTCACACCAAGGGTCTGTTTGGTTTAAAGGGGGGGATGGAATGGGAGAGGGTGGAAAGGGAAAATGGAGGATCACCTTGTTTGGTTTGGCTGAAAAGGGAGGAAGGTAAAGGTTTTTTAATGATTTTTTGTTTGGTTTAGGAAGGGAAGAGAGTTAATATCTAATTTACCATTTTACCCTTAAACATTATTTTGTATATTTTTCCTTATCTAAATTATTTAAATTAGTTTACACTTCAATATAAATTATATAATTTATAAAAAACAAGATGAAGATATAAAATGGAAATAGTTTTCTGCATTACTCGAGGGATCACTCGAGTAACATGTGAGAATGGCTTTACCCGATGGATCACTCAAGTAATTTGCAAAGTTATTTGAAACATTACTCGAGGGTTCACTCAAGTAATGCCTCAAATTCTTCTTTTATTACTGGAGTGATCCCTTGAGTAATACAAACCAAATCTTAGTCGAGAGTAACTTCTCCTGTGCTTACCTGATTACTCAAGGGATCACTCGAATAATATTTCAAATAACTTTACAGATTACTTGAGTGATCCCTCGAGTAATGCCATCCTCACACGTTACTCGAGTGATTCCTCGAGTAATACAGGATCAGTACTCGAAGGATCCCTCAAGTAATACCTTCAAAAATCTCGGTGCTCATTTCTCCAATTAATTTAACTCCAATTTTCTTATTATAACTCATCTTTTGACACCAAATTATATGGGCATAAAGCTAATGGTGTAATTGTTCAATAAATTATTATGAGATTTATTTAATTTAGTTGGAATTGTTGGAAAGCGTTGTTTATTTTGAATGTTACGTTAATTTTAACTCAACATCTTGGGGATTACAGTAACAAGAGGTAAATACAAAGAATGAAGCAAATGTATTATAAGAACGAGCCAAATGTATTGAAATAGGTTGAACAAAGTGGAACAATCTGTCACTGGAAAAACCTGACCGTCGAAAATAAAGGAGAAACTAAGGAAACTAACAGGGGAATATATCTTGTGCAGAGAAAATAAAGGAGAAACCGATGAAGAAATTGATGAGCAAATCAAATTCAAAAAACACCCACCTAACCGAGGAAACTGACAGCCAAAATAAAAAAAAACCTGACAGTGTCGAGGCAACGGAGGAAGATGACGCCACCCAAGCTAGACGACAAAGGAAGAGACCATGAGAGTTGAGTTGAGACGCGAGACAAGAAACACTAGAGATCGCAGAACAAACAGAGTATAAATGGAAATATGAAAAGATCATAGGAGCAAAATAGTCCCAAATTTGTTGCTTTCTCCAAAGCCCCCCAATTTGAAGGAGTTGGAGGGATTTGGAGTCCCTTTTTTGTGCTCCTCCCCTTCTACTTTTTATAACAAACAAGGGAAGGAGGTTATTTTTCATCCCTTCCGCTCCAACCAAACAGGCCCTAAGATACTTTATAATGTGTAAGGTTAGGTTGGGTAAGAGGGAAAACTATACCCCATTTGATATGATGGAATAGGAGGCATAGATCTCCTAGAGCTAGATATGGACGACAACTCTAGCGGCCAACGATGGCTATTGTTCGACAGCCATCACCATGAACCTCTGAACGTTAAGGACATCGACGATAGTCTCCAGATTTGGGTTGCAAGATCACTAGATCTAGTAGCAACCTTCGCCATGAATATCTTAACGTTAAAGATGTCAATGGCAGCCTTTTGCAAGTCGTGCTTGGCCATGTCTCCCTCTTCTACGAATCTTCAACTTCTCCATCAGATCTTCCATGCGCGATGGCGTCTTCAACCATAGAACCATGATGGAAAGATGACAACCTGATACTCGCGCCATCTCCAGATCCTGATTTGGTATTTTGGTGGGAAGAGAGTTGCGAGGAGTGCCATGCCTGTGCCGATGGTGGTGGAGATAAGTGTCTCAAAGATCATAGATGGCTTTGCAAATAGATTTTCCAATGAGGGCATTTTGGTATTTTTGTATAAAAAATATGTCTCATTTCCATGATATACCAAACACACTTTTAAACTTCATACTCATTTCCATCAAAATAAATTTCATCATACCGAATGGGCCCCTAATATTTAGAGTAGAAAGCTCACCATCTTAATTAAACCACGAAATATCCTTATTATCTGCTTGATACCTAGGATTGAGGAGGTAGGATTGAGATTGGACCATACTACAATTTCATGTTTTAGTATGAGGTAATGAGGGATCTAGTTCCAATACAATCCTCCGTGTGATTCATCAATGACGCTCAGCTCCTAGTGTTGCAATTTATATCCTAGAAATTGAAATTTCATTTCCAAAATACCCTCTCCTAATCCGGTCATGTCTTCCTCTTTAATCTTTGTTGCCTCCATTCGGTCGCCATGATCTCTATCTCTGGTCACTGCCTCTCCTCCATCTTCAGTCACCTCCTTCTCCTCCATCTTCGATTGCTGCCTTCTCCCAATTGGGCTTGCCTAATCTGGAGATTGTTGAGGCTGGAGCTCGCTGATTAAATCTATTTCCAAACCACCCACAAAAAATGGAGGTGTAGTCTTTTTTATTTATAATAATAAGAGTGTGTTATAGTTTTTTTATAATTTATGTATGATTACGATTATAAAATAAAATTATTATGAGTAATTTCTTATAATAACCCAAAACTCACTGCTGGGAAGAAAAACATTGTAATCCATTGTGAGGTAAAAATAGCACATAGAGCTGTAAACTTTAACAAAATGACTTATAAAAAATGGGAAGAAGTGATGAAGATGGATCTAAAAAAGTAAACAACCTACTAGAAAAACACAAAATAAGTTAGAGATATAAAAATGTCAAGCATTAATAAGAAACTAATAATAATTTGTTGGTGCCGCTAACCATGGAGCAATAATAATAATCCATCCAGTGGCTCTATGCTGATAAATGAAAATAGTGGCATAATAACTAAAATCTAGAAATGGAATAGTCTAAATCCTCAACCTTCACCTAAACCACACAGCAATCCACCCTCTTGTCTGTGGCTCCCAGTTTTCCACTTTTCCTTGGCTTGTCATTGCCTTTCTCCCTTTTTCCTCTACCAACATTAGCCCATCACAACATCACCTCCCTCACATCTCACACAATCAGCCACTCAACCACACTATCCTAATTTTAGTCTCACTCTTACTCCTGATTGTCGCCACCACAACATTCTCCCAATATTGATCCAATTTGTTAGTCCCTCACTCCTTCAACCTAGTCTAATCTCACAAATTGTCAATCCCTCTCTCCAATCTCCTTACTCCTCGCAATATGTTAATCCCTTACTCCTTCGAAGGTCGACCCAATTATATTTTAACAAATACAAAAAGTTTGTTCTTAGTTTAAAGAGGGGTGTTTTGGCCAAAAGAAAGGTTCAATGGCTCTGTCAACTAACTAACGGCTGCTGGGTGAATGAAATGAAATATAAAACATATAAGAGATGTTTGTATAACATATTTTAATTTTAAGAGTTTTTATGCATGTTTTTATAATAGAGGGAAAGCTTCTGCAATTTAGGTAAACCACAGGGATAATGATAGAAAATACCATTTGAATTAAAAAACCCTCCAAAATGTCTAATAAATTAGCAAAAGAATAAATAGACAATCTGGTAGGAATATGAGATTTTAAAATTTGGATGTTGACAATTTAAGTATGAGAATTAACAATTTGGTATATAGATTGACAACTCGAGCGATCCCTAGGTTGTCACTGTGCACACCGCATCATGGGGAATGTCCTCGTCTCTTTGCAAGGCTTATTTTTTGTTTTAGGTCATAAGGCGGGCGACTTATCTGATCTTTAGTTACTAATTGTTATTTTTAAGTCGTTATTATTTATACTCAAGTTGTTAACACTCAAATTTTAAAATCACATATTTCCACCAAATTACCTATTTATCTGCTAATTTAGTAGATATTTTAGGGTTTTTATAATTCAAATGGTATTTTTTTATCATTTTTTCTAAAACATACTGCACTCTTAATAATATGAAAAATTATATTAATATATACAAATCTAAAAGGGAGAATTGCTAAAAAAGACTTCATTGGCAACTTATTTGCCAAATGGGACCTGAGAAGATATCTGCACATAGAGGGAAGATTTATGCACACGTAGGGAAGAGTTTTGCACACGTATAGGGAAGAATTTTGCATACAGGGAAGATCATCTGCATATTAGGGAAGATATTTTGCACACATGGAGGATAATCTGCACGCGAAGGTCTTATTTGGCAAATAAGTTGCCAATGAGGGATTTTTTCACAATTTTCCCAATTTAAAATAGAGACAATATCTTATTTATTAATTTTTCAAAAAATGTATTTATTTATTTAAAAATGGTTAGTTGAAAAAAAAAATTAAAGATAAATGTCCTGTTTAGTAGCATGGAATTAAGATAAGGGAAGTGTAATTGGAAGTGGAACTCCATATTTAAACTGTTTGGTGCAATTGAAGTGGGTTCCTGATGGAAGTCACTTCCATAAAAAACGATAAAAGTCACCTCCATCGCTAAGCCCATGGAAGTGAGTCTCATTTGTAGTTCCATTACTCTATTTCCCCTATTGCCCCTCTTATCTCTCTTCTTCCCTTCATTGACAATCATGATCCTCCATTGGCACTGGCGACGGTGGCGACAATCCTCCTCCAGCGACTGTGGTGACGATCCTCCTCCAGCGACGGCGGTAACAGACCTTTCCTAGCGATGGTCCTCCGTCTTCTTCCTCAACCTTTGTCTCTCCCTTCCTTTTCAATCCGTCATCATCGTCTTCCACACCACTTCCTCCTTGGCAACCGTCTAAGCCCAACCTTTCCTTGCTCCAAATTGAAAGCTTTTCTGCAACACCTAGTCGTTCAAACCTCCATTGCCCAGATATAATCTCTCTTGTTCTTTATTTGACTAAATGAGCGTCGATGTCGTCAGTGAACCAAAGTCATCGGATTTGGTTTTCTGGCAGCCACATCTTCCTTCTTCCCACTAGTCCTCAATAACAGCCACATTTGGTTTTCTGGGTTGCGATAATATCCTTCGTCCATTCGAACTCTACGATCTCAATTTATGAGTTTGCCATGAATAGCGATTTGGGTTTGATTTTGGATTTGAGTTTGTTTTAAGTTTGATTTCTAGTTTGAAATGGAAATAGTTTTGAGAGGTGTTATGCAATTTCTTGTTAGACATGAACAACAAATCACTCTATTGGTACTTGATTTCTTAGTTTGAAACGATGAAGAAGGGGATGAATAAGAAGAGTCGATAATAGGAAGAGGTGATTTTTTTTTGAGTTAGGGGTAGTTTGGTAGTTCCATAATATAAATACAAATATTAAATTAAAATAATACATTACTTCCATCGTCATACTAAACACACTTTTAATTTCACTTCTATTTCCACTTTCAATTCCATTTTTACTTCTAATTCTACTTCCACTCCCTTAAAAAAACGCTTCCCCCGTACCAAACGGGGCAATACTGTCCATCATTGTCTGGATTTGATGAGCTTGTGCATTGGTTTTTTCAGTTCCCAGACCGAACCGAAACATGCAATACCTCACCTTTGGCTGAACTCCACTGTTGACACTTGACAGCTTGAACTCCTCTTCTTGATTTGCGCAAATATTAGATCCTTTGAGTCTGATCCTACCAATTCAATTCCGCGGCGAAACAGTTTCTTCTTTCCATGGATCCACGACTGGTCGAAAACGACGATTCGTCAGTTTTGATTGACCATCTATCTCCCCACTCATGCCCTCAGACCGGTCCCCGCGAGGTCCGCTTCGATGAAACTGATAATCACTCTCCGATAAATGCCAACACCTACTTGCACTCATCCTGTTCTTCTGACGACGATAAGGATGATGGCCCTCACGCTCTCCCCGCCGCCAATTCCATCAAATCCACCAATAAACGACTCGACTACATGCTTCAATTTCTTGATCGCAAGCTCTCGGCTGACCATCACAATCAACATTCAGGCGAGGGGAACCATTCCCGCCCTGGGTTACCCGAGTTTGTTGCCAAAGGTGGAGAGAATGGCATCTTCAAAGTTCCTGTACGGGCGGCAGTCCACCCCTTGCAGCCTCCCAGCCTGGAATTGAGGCCGCATCCCCTGCGGGAAACTCAGATTGGGCGTTTCTTGAGGGTTATTGCAAGCACCGAGTCCCAAGTGTGGGCTGCCGGCGAGTGTGGGGTCAGGGTCTGGGATTTCAAGGATCTCTGTGCAGCCTGGTGTGGCGCTGAAGAAACTGTCAGTAGTGGCGACGAAGACACGGCCCCTTTTTCGGAGTCTGTGTGGACTTCACCTGCACTGTGTTTGGTTTCAGATGAAGGAAACAGATTGGTATGGAGCGGACATAAAGATGGCAAAATTCGATGCTGGCATATGGATCAGGATTTAGATGAGAACTGGAGCCGGAGGACTCGATTTCAGGAAAGCTTATCCTGGCAGGCTCACCGCGGCCCTGTTCTTTCACTTACTATTACGTCTTATGGTGACTTGCTCATTACTTATGTTACTTCTTTGTTCACATTTTTTCCCTGATTTCATTTTGGCTTTATTTTATAAATAATCGCATAAACCTGGAATAGGCTACTCCATACATGTAAGAAAATAGGGATGCATTATAAAGAGAGAGGGATAAAAACTTGCCACGTTCTCAGGAGTGAAAAACGGCTGAAAGTAATATCTGAATTTGGATTGGTAAACCAAGTCTGTTAAACCAGAAAACGAAGTTACAACTTACAAACCAGGATAAGATATCCTCCTTAGCTGGGTACAAGAAGAAAACTAAGCAGAAACAAGCAAGATTTAATAACCTACTCCAAATGTAACATGGAGTGATTATTGGACAATGGGCAGCGAAACACCAAATATTTAATTGTTTCTGAATAAAAAACCTAGGGCTTTATGTGGTCTGCAAATCTGCTGTTAGTGGTTTGGAGTCTCATCCATTACGCCGTTAACTATATCCTTACTGTTTATAACCCGGTGCCCATGAAGTCAACATGCTTAATGAAGTGCCATTTCCATTTTTCCTACTTCCATAATGCTTATGGGTACTGAAATAGCAAGACCTATGGCTCTTTTCTTTTTAGGTCTGCAACAAGCCTCTTAAGTAAATAAATGATCCATAATCTTTTGACTAAAGAAGTCCTCTCGCATTCCATTCAATCCTTTAAGCATCCCACAAGACTTTTGGAGAAGAAACAAGATGAGTAAAAAAGTAGTTAGTTAAAAAGTAAAAGCTAGTATAAGAGTCACATCTTTGCCCCAAAAAAGAAAGCGCTCTTCCTGTTTTAAAAGGTCTCAGAGGTCTTTTATCTGACATCTCAATGATTAGCACGTAGAGGAACACAAATTTATAATGTGCCTGTTCAAAATTTGGCAGACACCAATTGTATAATTCAATGCCAATAATTACACATGCAGTTCTTAAAATTTCTCATACTATTCTAATATTTCAATGCTTCTCATTAGGGAACTTTACATTGTCAAATCACCTTTTGTATGCATGGAGGAGCAAAAAATACATAAACTTGGCTAACCTCTGACTAATAAAATGAGGTTTACTTTTCGGTCTGAGGTCATCTAATGAAAGGAAGCATTTTTGTCTCACAATCGAGATGATACCCCTGAACAGAAATAGGGGAAGTGATAGGACTCGACGTCCTCTTTTGGTTTATACTTCTTAGACGTGCTGATAAAAGGATAAATAGGTGAATAGGGTTATAATACATATTGTTCCTTGCTATGGTTCCTATTTGGCAATAGGAATACGAGACTTTAAATATTTTCTTTTTCCACTTTTTCTATTGAGAATTTATAGTATGAAATTAAAACTAATGTATTTTATTTTGATTTGGCTCCCCTATTTTTTTTCGTTACTTGTATTAATTGAAGGATTTTCCAGTTGACCCTTAACCACTACCTTTTCTCCTCATTCTGCAAATTATTTTTGTGGTCTCCAGTTAAGTAAATGATTTATTTTATCAACAAATATTTAGAGGAAGGAAAGAAGGTTTACCTGCGAGTAAATTGATGAGGGCTGGCATGCGAGTAAATTATGTTATGCAGGCTTATCTGATATGATGTTTGCTACCTTCTTGCATTTTACTGTGATTACCTCTGTAAGTCTTGTTTTTTTCCTTCCAGTCTAGTTTACCCAGATAATGTGCTTTTTCTTGCATCAACAATTGTTCTTTTTTCTCACACCTGTTTGTAACTGCTCATGGCTTTCTGACCACAATGCTGTTGTCATTATTTGTGTGCGCACCTTTATAAACACTGACATTGATGCATGAGGGGGCCATCTTTGGATAATGAAACAAAGTTACTGCCTACACAGTACATCAAATAAAAGCCACAAACAGAGCCATAACAATCTGAAAATTGATTATTAACTATAGTTAATAAAATCCAAAGAATTGGTCATGGAGTCAGTTTACTTATTTAATGCTTGTAATTTATTGATGTTTCTTCTTCCCCTCATCCTTTTTTTTTTCTGCATTCCTTTTTATTCCTTGATCCAGGGGATTTGTGGTCGGGTTCAGAAGGAGGAGCTATAAAGATATGGCCTTGGGAAGCCATTGAAAAATCTATTTCCCTTAAAACAGAGGAAAGACATACAGCTGCCTTATTGGTGGAGAGGTCCTATGTTGACTTGAGGAACCCATTGTCAACAAATGGTTTCAATAACACGCTAACTTCAGATATAAAGTACTTAGTATCTGATAATTCAAGAGCTAAGGTGTGGAGCGCTGGGTTTTTTTCATTTGCTTTGTGGTATGAATATGATTTACAGGCCTAGTCTCTTTTAGTATTAGTATTACGATTGACACTTTGTATTTGAGACTTTTTAGAGGTTAGTAATAAATTTTACTTTTTCTTTCCTTCTTCTTTTTAGTTGGGGACATAAAGTATCTTTTGCAGAAAATATTATTTAATTCTTTTAGTTTTTTTAATTATAAAATAATTTATTAATAGTTCACCTGAATTTAGGATATTTCTTTTCCAATAAGGATGTGGGATTTGAAAGGCTGATGGTTTTTCTTGATATCTTATGTACGCATCATTCGTTGAAAATTATATCTCTAACTTGATCATGTTAGCCGCTTAAGATTTAGATTGAAATAGTTTTTACATGGTTAGAAGCATCTATGACCGATTGTTTAAAGTTTGATCTCAGACACCCACAATCTCCTAGTTAAATTAAATTTCAGCAAATATATGGTGATTTTTTACTTTGGCCGCACTTAAAAGTCCAAAAGATTTCCACATGAGGAGGCATATAGTCTTTTAACAATTTAAGCTCTTCGGCTGATGTAGTCTTTGGCAAAGATGGCAATGTATTTGTAGAATTTATGGGCAATATAAAGAGATAATGATGGATGTAATTTGGTGCATACATATTCTAGAAGGAATGAGACTGTTGAGGTGGGTTCAGTAGGGGGAAGTAGAGAATATAGGCTGGATGACTATTTCGGATGGAATCTTGTGACTAAAGGAGATAGAATGAGTTGATTTGTTAGAAGAATTATATGGGAGGTTGGTGTGATAGTGCGGTAGGCAGATCTTAGACTTGTTGTGGAGATACTAGCCTCTGAAAGCTAGACCGCTTCTTCCTCCTCTAAATTTTTCCTCTCTCTTCCACTGCTATTCACCTCTGCTTCTCTTCCCTGGTGGCAGTGTCTGGTGTACCTTCATGTTATGGATATTCTCTCCTTGATAACTTGTTAGATTTGTCATCATGTGTCTGAAGGAGTGTGTGTATCTTATGCCAGTGGTTGTTACTTTACAGGGATGCCCGTACAAGAGAGATGCTGAAAGTGTTCAATACTTATGGCCAAATTGAAAATCGGGTGGACATTTCATCAATACAAGACTTTTCAGTTGAACTTGTTTCAAGTTCTAGGAAAGACAAAGCACAAAGTTCTATAGGGTTCTTTCAGCGTTCACGCAATGCCATAATGGGGGCAGCAGATGCTGTTCGTCGAGTTGCAGCAAAGGGTGGTTTTGGAGATGAGAACCGAAGAACCGAAGCAATATTGGCAACCATTGATGGAATGATTTGGACAGGGTGTTCTAGTGGCTTACTGGTGCAATGGGATGGAAATGGCAATTGCATACAGGATTTCCATTATCATTCATCAGCTGTTCAGTGCTTTTGTACCTTTGGGGCGCGTATTTGGGTAGGTTATGTGACTGGTATTGTCCAGGTGTTGGACCTAAAGGGTAATCTCATAGGGGGATGGGTAGCTCATAGCAGTCCAATCGTAAAAATGACTGTTGGAGCGGGTTTTGTTTTCACACTTGCTAATCATGGTGGCATTCGTGGATGGAACATTACTTCTCCAGGACCCCCTGATGGCATATTGCGTGCAGAATTAGGTGGGAAAGAATTTTTATATACAAAAATAGAAAACGTTAAAATCTTGACTGGCACTTGGAATGTTGGACAAGGAAAAGCTTCTCAGGATTCGCTTACTTCATGGCTTGGATCTGTAGCCTTAGATGCTGGAATTGTTGTTGTTGGGTTGCAAGAGGTTGAAATGGGTGCTGGATTTCTCGCAATGTCTGCAGCAAAGGAAACTGTTAGTCATCATTCTTGTTTTATACTAGAAGATATTATATCTTTGTTACCAACAAACACCAACTGCTTTGTTAGTAAACAAAATAATGCAATGTCAGACCATAATAAAAATACAAAATAATGCTGTGCAACTATTATTTGGATGAATGATGTTTGTTAATTGTTGTTTTGCTGTAAGATCCAACTTTCAATGCTGTCAGTGTAGCTCTGAAAGTTAATGGTTTCATGCTGTGTTTTCATCATTTATAGCCTGCTATAGCTCCTTGCTGCAGCCTTTAACCATCTGCAACAGGCCCTTTTTCTCTGCTATAAGTGTAGGGGTAGCATAGCAACCTTTTTGTATTGCAGCTATAGCAAGTGCCACATGCTCTATACAACTCTTCTCAAGTGCCTGTTATTTTACTATGTGGAAAAATGGGTAAGTTTCAATTGCAATGCCTTTGCCTCTGTCCAATTATTAAGATTGGCACTCTCACTTTAGAGGCAATTTTCAACAGCGTTTGAGGTAGCTTTCAGCTGGCAGCTACGTCTCCCCAATCACCTGGCCCTTATCCTAAACTTTTGTTGTGATTCCCACTAAACTATAACCAAATGGCATGGGGTTTTATACTCCTAATAGGATTCTATATACATTTTATTACATCTCTTAGGATGATGCTTAGAAGTCTAATCCCTTTTAACATTCACATGTTTTTATCCCTTTCTTTTTCCATTTGTTTTAGCTTATTTCCCTGATTTTTCTCTCTTTTTTAGCCCCCTGTTTGGCAGTTTTGATGGCAGATAGTAGGAGTTATGTTTTAGATTCTGGTTTCTGTTTTGTGGGTATCAGATTCTCTATAAATGTACTCACTTGGTGTTGCAAAATATTATGAAGTTTCAGATATTTTTCTACCTTTCTGCTTCAGATTACTCCACACAAAAACCTTTCAAGTTGCCTGGAATTATCTACAATATTAGAATTAGAGTTGATAGATGTCTCTTGTCTTGTGATGTCTCTCAGGAGTCTGGCTGTTCATATTTGGAAACAAATGGGACAAATATGCTTTTGGTATTTGTTTAATGGAAAAGGAAATTGGACCTGTGGTTTGAGTGTTCATATGTCATTGAATCATGTCATGTGTGTGTTTGTGTTTGTACTATGAGCACAGCTCTTTTTCTATTTTTGGTGAAATATATATATATATGATTATTATAGCTATTAGTTTGCCTAACTCTTCATTCATCTCCCCTCCCCCAAACACACCTTGGGGATAAATATAGGTAGGACTTGAGGGTAGTTCTGTTGGGCAGTGGTGGCTAGATATGATAGACAAAACACTGGATGAAGGTTCAACTTTTGAACGTGTTGGTTCCAGGCAACTTGCTGGCTTGGTCATTGCTGTATGGTGAGAATCTGAAAGAAATAATTCAAATGGGCTGGGAAAGCCTTTAATGTTTCACCAAAATAAATGATGTTTTTGCCTCAGCTGTCTTATCAGATGACTATACTTATCTTCTCACTTGTAATAAATGATGTTTATATTTGGAATGCATTGGTATTAATCAATAAGGGTTGAGCTCCTAATAGTGTCCTTAAACGAAACATAAACTAATGTCCTCATTCTTTGAGGCAATGCTCTCATTCAATTTGAATATATGTTTTTATGTTTCTATCATATATTTTCAGTGCTATCTTTCGTTGTAATTTCTTCACATGTAGTGCTTGAACTTAAACTTATCTTCTTTAGGGTCAGAAATAATATTAAGTATCATGTTGGGGATGTTGATGCGGCAGCTGTCCCTTGTGGCTTTGGACGTGCTATTGGCAACAAGGTAGGCTTGCTTTGCTATTATTGTTGTATGATAGTTAGGATTTACTCTCTCTCTGCGAGTGTGTTCTTTTGTAATAAATGACTCACTAAGATCTGGCAGTTTTTCTATAGTTGTTTTTAAAATCCTAACTTGGATTTTTCCAATACAGATTCTTAAAGCATGAGAATTTTGTTAGGTTTTCCATAATATGGTATAGTTTTAATCTCGCGCATAAGGAAATGTAATGGTGTTCATATTGAAGGTTAAAAAATTAATTACCAGCATCAGCAAGTAATGTGTGATCTAATTATTGAAACTCATTGTCTCTTATCGTTACTTCCAAGAGAGATAACCTATTCAATGTCAGGTGCAGACTTTGGATTGAAGTCATGCAATTGATTTTTTACTGATATTGTTGTAACATCAAATAGCTTTCGCAGATCTGCTCTCGGATGTCTGAAGTATTAGTGTATTGTATTTAATCTAAGAAGAATAGTCCTTTTAAATTCAAGTTATACCCTTACCCAAACTTTGTAGTATTTGAAATTAAAAAATATTAGCTGAATGTGTGCGTGCGGTTTGTTTGCTCCTAAAAAAAAAACAAGTAAGAAGCTGAATGTGTGTGTGTGTGCCTGAAAATTAATTAGAAAGCATCTAGTTACCTTAAAGTAAGGTACCTGATACACATAGAAAGAATGTGTGTATATATAAATAATTAGAAAGTATCTAGGTAAAATATATGGTATCTATTTTTAAGTGCAATTAGGTCATACATTTAGGACCTAGTTTGTATGCCTATATTATGGAAAGATTCCTGTATCCCAAACCCTCCCCACACCCATGCAACATAGGATAGAACATAATATGCTGCAATTGTGCTTAATTATCTCAGTTGATTTGTTCCAAATGCTGAAAATTCTTCTCCTGCATCATGCTATGATCTGTATATGCATTGCAAGCAAACCAACAAATGCTTCAGTTCAAGGAAAACAATATTTTCTGTTTTAACAATACCACCCATTTGTGTGGATTTACTTTATACTTTTTGCATTGACATGGGATATGTGTCTTACCAGGGAGCTGTTGGTTTGAGGATTAGAGTGTATGATCGGGTGATGTGCTTTGTTAATTGTCACTTTGCTGCACATTTGGATGCAGTTAGTCGTCGTAATGCAGACTTTGACCATGTATACCGAACAATGTCTTTTTGCCGGTCAACAATCCTCATAAATGCTGCAGCTGGTACGTTACTTTACCTTTCCTTTTCTGCTCACTTACCTTGATGTATATATTTTGGTCTGTTTAAGGATATGGCTAGCATTGGTCCTTTCTGTTGCAGCTGGAGCTTCATCTGCTGTTCCAATGTCTCGTGGGACAAGTGTATGTAAACACTGTTCACTCTATCTTTTTGTTATTCAGAATCCTTAACTTGTGTAGCACGCGTGCTTATAAAAAAGTTAATGTACCTGTGCCAGATACTTATCCGATATGATACACGTTCTCTACTTCATGATACACACTATATTTTTAAACTTCTTGTATTGATCTATTTCTCTCTAAAATGTTCTAAAATAATTTAAAAATTTGTTTTGTCATTAATATCTCTATACTACTCTGTAAATACTTATTTAAGACTGAAATCTGTTTATCTTGTTCATGTTTTATGAATTTTTTGGTTAAATATATTAATAATTGCATATGTATATCTCCTCACCTATACCAACATCCTAAAATTTTAAAATTTTTCATGCCTGACGCATCGGATTGTATTGTACTCAACATGCATACCCATATCTGTGCATCATAGTTGACATTGGATGAAGCATTGACTCTTGGTATTAGTTTCAGTCATCGGAGGGGATGCCTGATTTATCTGAGGCAGACATGGTTGTATTTCTTGGCGATTTTAATTATCGTCTAGATGGCATTTCTTATGATGAAGTAAGAGATTTTGTTTCTCAAAGATGCTTTGACTGGCTTAGAGAAAGGGATCAGCTTCGAGCAGAAATGGAAGCTGGGAATGTTTTCCAAGGAATGCGTGAAGCTGTTATTATGTTTCCTCCCACGTACAAGTTTGAACGGCATCAAGTTGGCTTAGCAGGTTGTGTTTTCTGTACAAATCATTGGATTATCTTCGTATTTGAGGTAGAAAGAGAAACCAGTGACAAATTTGCTAAAAAATTCATAGCTAACGTTTGTGTAAATTTCTTTTCATTGAAGCTAAATAAGCAAATCTCTTATTTTTAAACGTTCTATCTTTTTTATTTGTGGTTTGAAATGCTTGTAAGCTCTTCATACTTTTTCTATGATCAAAAGGTGAATTATTCTGATGGGTATGCAAGTGAAATGAAAAACTCTACCCCAAAATCTGGCTATTAATATGGGAGAACTACCCCGCTTAAATACTAATGGGGACTTAGGTAGTATGAGATGCCTAAACCTTTACTTGGTGTAGTATGGGAGGCTCTATGGGCTATTTCAGTAGCTTGAGGTTTTCCCATCCCACTCGAGTACTCATCAATATCAGAGTCGATGGTTGACAGTTCTGAGTAAAGTGCCACCAAGTGAAATGCTATCACCATGACATCCCCTCTCCAAGATTGAAGATCTCTCTTGAGTTGTATGGAATTCTTTATCAGGTATTGGAAGGATACTTAGTGGAATAGGAAACTTTCCCCCAAAAGGTGACTATTGGAGCGGTAGAATCAATGAAAACCCACTGCACCACTAAGTAGGCAAACCCTTATGTAATCGATGATGGCCAGCTGCATTACCTATTCATGAGTACTTACTCAAGTGCGATGAGAAACCCTTCATCACAAGCTAGCTATTAAGAAAAGAGAACCAACATACTTATATATCCCATTGAGCATCTCATACTACCTAAATATCTGTCTCATTCAAAGTTAGAAGCAGTTCTGTTTATATTTGAGTTCTGTCATCTGAGTTGCTTTACAATCTTCTGGAGGACATGGCTTCAGATCTGTGTGAATTGTTACTTTTGAAGGGTATGATTCTGGTGAAAAGAAGCGCATCCCTGCCTGGTGTGATAGAATCTTATTCCGCGATAGTCGCTCTTCTTTGGTGGCTGACTGCAGTTTGGAGTGTCCTGTTGTCTCTTCAGTACTACAGTGAGTTCTCTAGTTTATTTACCCATCTGTAAGGGGACATCTTGTATTTTATGAGATGTAAAGCGAGTAAAAATCAGTTGATAGGCATTACCTTTTTCAATTTTTCTTGTATAATCAACTAATGATAATTTAATCTCAATAGGTATGAGGCCTGCATGGATGTCACAGATAGTGATCACAAGCCTGTCCGTTGCATATTTACTACAGATATTGCTCGAGTAGATGAATCAATCAGGAGACAGGAGTTTGGAGAGATCATTGGTTCAAATGACAAAATCAAGGAGTCCCTGAAAGAATTGTGCAAGATACCTGAAACTATCATCAGTACAAACAACATAATCCTTCAAAATCAAGACACATTGATTCTACGCATTACAAATAAATGTTCAGATGACAGTGCTTTCTTTCAAATAATTTGCGAAGGTCAGTCTACGGTTGTGGAGGATCTGAAAGCATCCAAACGTGAGTTGAGAGGTTCTTTTGGCTTTCCTAGGTGGCTTGAGGTGATGATTTTTCTTTCTTTTTTATGATTTTCTTTTTTGGGTGAAGATAGATCAGTGCTTTCAACAGAAAATGCAGGCTTTTTCTTGTCATGGTATATATCCTGGAGAGAATTGAGTCCAATGAAAAAGAAAAACATAGTATTCTCTTTAGCATTCAAAGATGCCAAAATCTCATATTTGAACACCGGTATGTCAAAGCAATCTTGTCCCAAAGCAAGGCTTGAGACAAAGATGTTCTCTTTAAAAACCTGAGCATTCGACTACAGCCAAAGATGTAAAAAAGACTACTAAGTGGCATAACATATCACTGTGACCATCTTACTCTCCAAAGCTGCTGAACTTGAAAGAATGCTCCATTTCTTGTGTTGGCTACTAAGAAAATGCTCCATTACAAAGGCACGTCAAGATTCACTGGACATGATTAAAAATCTCCCCCAAAATTATTTGTTGGGAACATTAGAATAAGGCTGCACCGGTATCTGAATTTGGGAAACACATCACACATACATTGGGATGGAATGGTAGTGTTTGTAATGGAGGTCCACATTTATTCATAATAGTGGGAGGTTTGCATATTTGACCCTAACTTTTAAGGGTGGTAAAAGTATTTTTTTTTTAATGGAGATTAAGGCAGGATAGCATGCTTAAGTTTCATATTGAGTGATATTAAATGCTTTATTAGGTATCTAAGCTGATTGGATCTATTGTCTCAGTAGCTAGCTTTTGGGGAAAAATTCCCACCTTACTCAAGCAACCATAAATTTTACTTGAAATATGGTTAATTCTGGCCTGCCTCTGTCAAAGTGTAAGTATGAGAAAGGCAACAGTGGGTTGGGGGGGGGGGGGGGCGGTATATGGTGGAGTGGAGTTGAAAGTTAAACGCGTGATCCGTGCAATTATACTATGTTAGAGAAGACCTCTGATCTACTATGCAGACACAGTAACACGCCAAGCTTGTGAGATTAATTGTTTCACCCAACCAATATTTTATATGGTTTTTGCTTTTGTAGGTTTATTTCTTGCTGAAAAGTTTTTTTTTTTAAAAAAAGCATGTTAGAGAGAATAAACATCTCCCCTTGAAGAATTGGCTTCTTTAACAGTTGTTATTGGTAGATCAAATTTTTGTGGGTATCAAACTCAAACTTTTTGCAGTAGACAAGGCATCTGTTTTTTGTAATGCTCTTGCAGGGTAATTTACTGGCCCACTTATGATTCAGGTAAATCCTGCTACTGGTATAATAAGACCAGATCATATTGTCGAAGTATCAGTGCATCATGAGGAATTTCACACTCAGGAAGAGTTTGTTGATGGTGTTGTACAAAACTCTTGGTGTGAAGACTCCAGAGACAAGGAAGCTATGTTAGTTGTCAAGGTTCATGGCAATTACTCAAGCCAGACTAGAAATCATCGGGTCTGTGTGCACCACTGCCTTTTAGCCAAGAAAAGTCAAACGGACTCACAACCAAAGAGCTCTAGCCATATCCAAGGAAGTGTCCTTCACCGAGCCGATTTTCAACATCTTAGCAGTTCCTATGATGTTATGAAGCAGATACAGAATTTGCATAGCTCTTCAAGCACCAATTGACGTGAGTGCTAGTAAAATCTTTTGAAGGCAGAGGATTGCTTGGCGCTTGTGTGTGTACTATTATTTAATGAACGTTGTGATGAGTGAAGCTCGTCCAATTGGCCTTTATATATGATAACGATAACAATTTGTTTTATTCTCACAGGTTGCGGCATGGGCGGATTTAGTGTACAGAGAAAGCAAATTCAAGACACGATGTGACAGCTTCTCAAGATGCATTGTTTCATTTATTTATATATACCTTTACTTGTATAATATGTACCTTTGCTAAACGAGCAGGCGAGCGGCTGTTAATTGCAAGGTCTGGTTCGTGTTAATTTTCTGATACCTTGTACTTTATTTCTTTACGTACTGGAAATTCCTGCTCAAGCATCTCAAAAAAAAAAAAAAAAAAAAAAAACGCATATGTACATACCTTTATCCGCTTGTACAAAAGGAACATTCTTATGTATGGATTTGGTAGGGCCAATAGAAACGTGAGTTGATAAAAGTTTGGAATGTACGAAGGCAAATGATTGGGTGACACCGCCTTCTTTTTAACAATACAAAGGATGTAGGAATATGGAAGACCTTAAATTTAAGGGAAAATTTTAGTTAACCCCCCACTGTAGCAATTATTTTAGTCAATGTTAGAACTTGGAAAATAGAAGTAGAAATAGGGGAAAGGGAAAGAATAGAGAAGGAAGAGTAGAGCGATGAGGGGAGGGAGAGACTAGAACTAGAATGAATTCTAGGAAAGGAGGACAAAATTATCTCAATAATAACTTCATTTATTCATTCATATCGTGATAGGGTATATGTTTGGTATTTATAGACGAATACACATAAATATGCAAATAACTACTCTTTCATAAACACAAAATCAACATTAACTAAGA